>JAMZEH010000022.1:3655000-4275000 GCA_024699665.1 Ostrea denselamellosa | reverse complement strand
GTGTATGAGGAAGGAAATTTAACTTCCTGGATTACGATGATAACGAGTTTGTAAGTAGGACCAGTGTGAATCAACGAGTAATGTTGACAGGAAGTCCGTTGGATGCAGAAGATCGTGTTTATTCGGAGCCTTTTAGTCATCTCCCACCGATTCAACAAAAAGCAATAAATGACAGCGAATTAAAAGGCGAGAAAAAACCTATACGGCGCAGTCAAAATAGAACTGCTTTTAAAGACACGAGAACATCTATTCCTAATGACCAAGAGGCAGAACCCGCTAAACACGATCTATCTGACTCCCCCTCCTTCAAGCATGCGATGGGACCAGAGGGGGAGGGGTCTCTAACAATGAGTACTAGTTTAGATGGTGATGGGTGCTTTTCTTGGTTACCTGATGAAAAGGTACCAGATGTTTATTCTTGTATGATTTTGTATTCAGTTAACAAAGTAGAAAATGTCGAGGATTAGTACAGGAAATATGTAAATTTATGCACTAAAAATAAATTCTGACAAACTTGAAAAACCATTGTTATGGGAAGCCATTTGATGAATACCATTTATCTGTAAATGCTCAGGAACTTGATTGCAACTGTTAAACATATTTATTATTAATGCACAGTCCATTAATGATTATAGTTTTTATGAATTCCTGTACTCTCCTACATCAAAACACAGTCTGTCTGTAACATTAGACCTAGTAATATATCTTAAGTACAATGTTTACCATTACATGTATAATTGTGTTTCTTATCACCGTTCGAGTGTGTTTTCCTTTGTTTAGATCTAAAATGTATCTAATTATGTATGTTGACTGTGTAGAAAAGTGTGTGTAGCTTAGGGTAACCTTATATTGATGTCTTTTTGTTTATGCTCACAAAAGTACATCAGATTATTGTGTTGTTTTGGGAAGTGCTTATAATATTTATGAGTCGCATTTACTAAATGTACTTTGAAAAATGAAAATGTACCTTATGTTAAGCTGAGGTTTCAAACATTTTTGTACAGTTGTATGTACTGTGGTAATGGGTCTGGTTCTTATGATAAAGTATCACGAGATGTTAATGTTAAAAAAAAAACATGCCATGAACTAAGATGACATTTCAGATACAAGTATAGTAACGTCAACAGGCGGAAGATTGCAGCAACATGCTTTAGTCGATGATTGCATCATCACGGTATTCTCTACTACAAAACACTTGAAAGTGAAGTGTTTGTGGCAAGTTGTACCGAGACACTTTCATAGAACGCCATCAGAGGCAAGGAGCAATTCCTAACAATATTTATAAAAATATAGCTGAACAGATGAACTGAAATTTGGTTGGTTTTTCTAAGATTAGTAACATTTCTCTAAGAATAGGGTAGTGACCTCAGACCCGATCAGATATAAATACAACTCTTATGGACGCTACTACTTCAATTTCTTATTCACAGTTCACCTGTTAGTTAACTCTAATAATGAAAGGAAAGAATATCGTGGGATTTAACTTCATGCCAAGGTGTACATGCTCGCACAAAGTAAGAAATATATTCAGTTCCATAACCTCATGATTGATAACAATGAGTTTCAGGGATCCTGGGTGATGTTTGAAATTTGTAAACTTAGAAATTAGTTTCTGATGTCTAAATCTTCATTCTGAAGGATTTTGTTGATATTTTATTTATAATTGAACAGCTGTAGAGGAAAGTTGAATGTGATTGGTTGTAATTTGTCGAAAAGTTTTTGCCTAATCTTACTAATCAGCAGGAAGTACTTCATGATATTTGGTCAGTTAGACAATACAAAACCCTGTTGATTGGCCTTTACAATTAATAGAGGAGATGGTATGGGAAAAGAGTACCAATTCATTTCCCATAGACCCCAATACAAAACATTGGCCCTGTTGACTCTTAAGTCATACCTACTGTGAGCCCTCTATTTTGATCAAGGAATCAGAATAATCTGTAGTCAAAATTGGTATGTAAAGGATGGCCTAACAATTGGTATGAAATTGTCAGACAGCATTTAACCCAACAACAGTTTGTATTGGCAAACTAGATCATTACAACAACCACAGAATTTGCAAAGTGCTGACTTTAAATGAGACTATTGAAACCCCTGTAACATCAAATTTATTTGTAAGTAGCCTTTCTTGATAAAAAAAAAAAATTTGATCATGTGCAGAACATGTTTGCAGAATATGAGTAAGTTACAAAAATAGTTCTTTCATTTCCAAATAATTTTGTTCTTTATTTTAGGCAGTCACATAAAAGGTAGGCATTTATATCTCAGCCAAGTCTTGGGGTAAACAGCCTGCAGATTCAAAGTATGGGGTGGTTGGTTGATACTCACATTCCAGTATCAAGTGCTGGAGAGTTGTGTACATGTTTTAAAACACATGCAACAAATACTTTTGCATGTAAAAAATATTTTAAAGCATAAAATAATGAAATATCACTACAAATTTATTGTCACCCTCTGGCTTTGCAGAATGGGACTATTAGTTTACCCTCAGTCCATCCATCAGTCTGTCCATCCATCAGTCTGTCCATCCATCTGTCATTCTGAATCAGTTTTCTGGAATTTTCTCTACACTGGATGAAGATATTCAACTGAATTTTATATATGACTTTGTCTTGGATAGTTACATGTCAAATTTGAGTTTCATTTTTCATGACCTACTTTTAACTGAATTATGCCCCTTTGATGAATTGCAAGAATAAGTTTTCCAAACTTTCCTCTCCATTGGATGAAGATATTCAATTGAAATTTGATATGTGGCTTTGTCTTGGATAGTTATAGATAAAGTTTGGGTGTTGTTACTTTTGACTGAATTATCCTGCTGGTAGGGGATTTTGTATTACACTCAGAATGCTTGAAATGAATTGAAATTAACAATCATTGAATTAATTATAATGTCATATATGCCATCAGTGAAAAACTGCAATTTTTTAATATTCCACAGTTGGATTTACAATAACACAATTGTTGAAGTTGATAATTTAATTTGTGATGATATTCATACAAGGAAACTTTTCTTTTCTTCTTCTGAAAAACTGGAAAAAAAAAGACATGGTAAGGAAACATTCAAACCTGTCAGCTAGAGTTTACAATTTCAGCCCCCAAAAATAGCAAATCAGGGGAAGTAATCTTTATCAAATGATAATGACATGAATTTGATTCTTGAAGGTGTCTTGAACATCTGCCTCCTTGTGAAGCAGAAGGAAAGAAATTCAAGATTAGGGACTTTACATAAATTTTTAATTATTTTTGTATAAAGCAATATCATTAGATGAATAAATGTGAAAATCTCCCCATTCTTCCCTATAAGAGTGCACAAGACAGGAAATTCAACACATTTCTCAAGACAGTAGTGATCAATTTGTCAATTTCTCACCCTGAATTCATTTGATGACTAAACAGAAATATCTTGCAATGTATGTTATCTTGAACATGGTTTGTAAAAAAAAATAATTATTTTTTACAGTGTCAATGGATCAAGCAAGTCTAAATTAATGTGAAATATGTATGAATAATTCTTGAAATCAAATTGAATAATTCTTGAAATCAAATTGAATAATTCTTGAAATCAAACTCTTTTGACACAGATTTTCTGAATCAGTCAAAGTACGCACACACACACACACACACACACACATATATATATATATTAGTCTTTGTGGACCTACTTCTATAAAAAAAAAAAAAAAAAATAGATCATACATATTTGTGAAGAAGGTGGTTTGTGCACCCACTGGATTGGCCACAGCTATTTAGATGTCGCAGAAGATTTCTGAAGGCTGGAAGTTTTGACTGGACTTTGATTGTGTGTACCAGTTTTTGTTCTGAATACTGGTACAATCACTTTTTTTTTCTCTCAAGGATCTTTCACTCATATGGAGATTTCAACATTGCCATCAGTCATTTTCTCTCTGAAAGGTAACAAGTTTCCAGGAATTGCCTCAGCTGACAAAAATTAATCATAAACATTTGAAGTTTTTCCCAAATCTTGTTGCATTTTGAAATCTCATGATTCTCAAGTGATTTGTGCCATTAAGTGTTGGATGTGCTAGGCACTTGACAGTGATCAGCTAAAATGACACAAAGATGCACGAAACATTTAATTATGTAATAATCGTATATTTAGTGTGTGATTTCCTGCACCTAGATTGACCATAATTGTACAGTGTGGAATATTGTTTTAGTTTCCAATACAGAGAAGAAAGGGAAATAATTGTTGAAACGTGTGTTTATTTTTCACAAGTATGTGCATCCATTTCCTTCTTGCATATTAACCCCATCATTTGGAGAGGAATATGACAACAAGCAGGCCATTTTCTATCTCTTTTCCAGTGAGTAAAGTCCTTTCTTGTGTAAATTCTGTTATGCAGTGGAAAATTCTGGTGGTTTTAATTAAATCTACTTGTTTATGAGATATAAGTTTCACGGTATACAGTTTGGACTTTAGTTATCCTCCATAATTTGAGTACAACATGTTTGCCGACATAATTTTGTATAAGTGTGCTCTGTAGCAAATGTATACAATAGACTGACATCACTTCTCATCTATTCAAGTTTCCTTACACTGACTGGGGGATATGAGGAATGTTATTAAGTTTCAGGCAGTATTACATGTCAGTATGCCACTGATTGTTGATTGGACTTGTTTCTGGAGCTCCACCATTTATCTGTAATGGCACAGAATGAAAGCTCAGTGAATGCATTATTAATTCTGATGACCAACAATTTTTCATTTTTAATTCAGATCAACTCTACCTGAATTTTTGAGTTTAACCTCTGAGGATTTTTTGTTGGATTTTTCAGGTGAGTCTTGGTGATTATGTGTTGCCACCGGATAAAAGAATGGAACATTTACAGGGAATACCACGCTGTAGTTCAACAGAATATACAGAGCCTTATGAAACCAGTAAAATGCTAAAAGGTAAGTCTTAAATCTAAGGTAGTCTTGTAAAATGCTAAAAGGTAAGTCTTACTCATGTCTGAGGTAGTCTTGTAAAATGTTAAAAGGTAAGTTTCACTCATGTCTAAGGTAGTCTTGTAAAATGCTAAAAGGTAAGTTTCACTCATGTCTAAGGTAGTCTTGTAAAATGCTGAAAGGTAAGTCTTACTCAAATCTAAGGTAGTCTAGTAAACTGAAGGTGCATATATTATGGCCCAGTGAAGTGGTAATAGGTAAATCTTATTTATATCTGAGGTAATCCAGTAAACTGCAAAAAAAGTAGATCTTAATTATTTATAGGTCTATCAAGCTAGAAGTATAGATCTTAATTATTTATAGGTCTATCAAGCTATAAATCTAGATCTTAATTATTTATAGGTCTATCAAGCTAGAAGTATAGATCTTAACTATTTATAGGTCTATCAAGCTATAAATCTAAATGTTAATCATTTATAGATCTATCAAGCTTAAGTCTAGATGTTAATCATTTAAAGATCTATCAAGCTTAAGTCTAGATTTTAATCATTTATTAATTTATCTAGCTTAAGTCTAGATCTATATATGTTTGGGTCTACAAATCTATATTCTCTAAATCTGTGGTGTCTACATGTATGTCTGTGAGTCTATAGGTCTGTTAATCTATAGCTTTTTTAATCTATAGGTCTGTTAATCTATAGGTCTGTTAGTCTATAGGTTTGTTAATCTATAGGTTTGTTAATCTATAGGTCTGTTAATCTATAGGTCTGTTAATCTATAGGTCTTTTCATCTATAGGTCTGTTAATCCATAGGTCTGTTAATCTTTAGGTTTAAAGGTATATGAGTCTACATAGGAAGCATATAACATTTTTCAGTGAACATAAAGTAATGAACTGCAATAGTTCTGCTTGCATATTCATACAAACATGTTAAGGAGGACTTTAAAAAGAAAATGCAGAGACAATGCAGATAAGCCAAGTTTATTTGAAAGTGTGCTTCCTACACTAGAAATAAAGAAAAGAGGATAAAAACATGAAAAAAAAACAACACATGGACATTTATGATAAGCCATAAATAAATTCAAGTGTCAAAGGTTTTAAAACAAGGAAACAAAATGCAGGTATATATCCACCACGTCCATAGTACTGAGAATGTATGATTTCTAAATGATGTTTTTATTGAGTTGAAAAAGATAAGAACAGGATTCTGCTGTCTTAGCTTTTATTGGTTATTGTTTTCCTACGCAAGATGAGGCAGTTGTGGTCATAACAACTAAGCAAACAAATATTTGTGGGTGTATATATCTATAATGACTGTACATTTATCTATACACGTCCAGGCATCTCAGAGTCTGTAGTAGTCACTCTTCTGTTATTATTTGGGCTATATGGACAGTAGATATCAGCCTGGGTAGCTCAGTGGTTAGAGCACCTGACTGATAATGCAGAGGTCCGAGGGTTTGATTCCTGGTCCAGCCATAAATTTTCTCCTTTCTTATTACACATGTAGGGGGACAAAAGTGTTGAGAAAAAAAATGGCGTCACGTTACCAATGCAAGCGAGATAACTCATACGGAAAACCTTCTTGACAGTTGGTTTACTTAGATAAAATAAAATAACTTACCTCAGTACTTAGTTAAGTGTCCCTTCAATCGAATTACTTGCTGTATTCTCCTGGGAACAGAATTATAAAGATTTCTCACATAATTTAAGTTAATGTCCTGCCATATCCTCAGCGTGTGTTGAAAAAGTTCATCTGCGGAATTTATATTGTGCATCTGTGATTGAAGTTTCCGTTTAATATATAGCCAAACATTTTCGATAATGTTTAAGTCTGGAGACTGTGCAGGCCAGCTCATGCCTTTAATTCGATTTCTGGCAATGAATTCCTGGGTCCTACGAGATCGATGTACGGGGGCATTGTCATCCTGAAAAAGGTAGCTTCCGTTGGGAAAATGACGCACTATCACAGGCCAGAGGTTTGTATCTAATATGTCAATGTATTTTTCAGAATTTATATTTCCTTCCACTCGACATAATGTCCCCACGCCATGAAAACATAAGCAACCCCAAACCATGATGCTGAACTTTCGGCCATTTTGTCGCGGTACTAAGTCGGGTCTCCAACCTTCACCGGCTTTTTTCCACACATACACTCGGTTGTTCTCACCAACACATATCTGAGACTCGTCACTGAATATAACTTTCGACCACTGATTTTGTACATCCCATCGCCTCTTCCCTCTACACCATGATAAACGTTTCTTTCTGTTGACACTCTTTATCACAACTTTTTTCCTATATACACCCCTTGAGAAACCACTAGCTTTCAATCGGCGTTCAATAGTTTTCTGAGACACTGATGTTGCTCTTCTGTCATTAAATTCAGCAGTAATGTCCTGAAGAGGAGCCCGACGATCCTTGTTTACAATCCTCTGAAGCCTCCGATACTCCCGATCGTCAATAGAACGAGGCCGACCTGATCTTGGTAAATTTTCCGTAGATCCCGTACTCTGAAACTTCCGAATAACACGATACACTGAAGCTAGAGATCTGTTGACACTGCTTGCAATATCTGATGCCTTTTCTCCGTTCAAAAACAATTCCACGATCACTTGTTTCAAGGGTGTTGACATTTCTTGTCGATTTGCCTCCATTTTGTTATCGAGATATTATGTAAACAAAACTATGAGCAGACGATGAATTACACGTAATGTTCTACGTCACACATGCTAACCTATTTATATTTCAAGGGAATTTCCATAACTCGAACAATAAACAGTAAATAAACAGATTTATTATGCGCGATATTTTGATAAGGTAACGTGACGCCATTTTTTTCTCAACACTTTTGTCCCCCTACTGTATGTCTCTTCTAAGGGGAGAGAATCAAAAAATGCAAAAATAGGATGGGGTCATTTAAAAATCTTCTCAAGAACCACTGGGTCATTAAAGTTCAAATTTACCTGGAATCTTTCTGACATGGTATAGATTCAAGTTTGTTAAAATCATGGTCCCATTGGTAGTGTGGGGCCACAATAGGGAATCAAAGTTTCATATGCGAAAATATAGGAAAAAATCTTTTAAAATCTTCTTCTCCATAATCACAGCACCATTTTCAATCAAACTTGGTACATATCCTCCTTGGATGAAAGGGATTCAAGTTTGTTCAAATGAAGGTCATGTCCACTTTAAAGGGGAGATAATCATAAAAAATGCAAAAATAGGTTGGAGTCATTAAAAATCTTCTCAAGAACCACTGGGCTAGTAAAGTTCCAATTTACATAGAAGCTTCCTGACATAGTGCAGATTCAAGTTTGTTAAGATCATGATCCCCAGGGGTAGGGTGGGGCCAAAATAGGAGCATTACATTAGTTTTACGTGTGTATAGGGAAAATCTTTAATATGGGCCAAAGTGACTCAGGTGAGCAATGTGGCCCATGGGCCTCTTGTTTTTATCCTCTTGTTTCTACAAAAGCATGCAAAGTATGGCAAAAAGAGAGAATCCAAACTCAAATTATGGCAAGAAATTTCATCGATGCTTTGTTACGATGAGCAAACAGAAATAGAATGAATAAATTGATTTAATAAAATACAACAAGATAAATAATTTCAAATAGTTCTATTTATATATTTCTTAATTTAAGGTGGGACTAGTAATTTTTGTGGTAGGGCAAGTGAATTTGGCATTTCTACCTGTCCTTGAGCAAGTACTTTAAAAATCTATTTGTCTACCCCTGGAAATCCACCCAGTTGCTCTGCTTTGCAGTGCTCATTTAATAGTACCAGTGTATTATAAATTGTGGGATTCACACAATGGTTCTTTTTTTTGCAGCTAGAGATATTTTTTGAAAATTTCCTGACACATTTCAAATCATTGTTTATGTCTGATCTCAGACTCCAGAAGTTAGGCCCAAATAAATATGTTTGTTTCCTGTTACCTGTCCTACCTGAAATATGTTTGTTTCCTGTTACCTGTGCTACCTGAAATATGTTTTTTTTTCCTGTTACCTGTCCTACCTGAAATATGTTTGTTTCCTATTACCTGCCCTACCTGGACTCAAAGCTGCCAAACTGGATTTTTTCTAACCAAAATTGTGAGAAAAAATTATTTCCAAATCGGAATTTGTTTTAATTCTGATCTTGGTTATTTTATAGATTAAATACACTGGCAGCTCCCAGTGTCATGGGAGCTAGCATGATCACTGTGATTAACATTCAAAGAGTGCCATCATCACAGTGAGAACTCAGTGATTGCATCATCAACTCAAAATACTTTATTTATGGTCAACAGCATGAAGCTGAAGTTCAATTTTTAAGTTTCAATTTTTTTCAAGACTTGTGTCACTTCTAATTGCTGAGCATTTGATTGGTTGTATATTGTTTAACGTCACACTTGAGAATTTTTCACTCATATGGAAATGTCACCATTGCCAGTGAAGGGCTGCAAAATTTAGGCCTATGATCGGTGCTTATGGCCTTTGAGCAGGGAGTGATCTCTATCGTGCCACACCTGCTGTGACACGGGGCCTTAGTTTTTGCGGTCTCATCCGAAGGACCTCCCCATTTAGTCATCTCTTATGACAAGCAAGGAGTACTGAGGTCTATTCTGAGCTTATGGAGAAGGAACAATCACTACCTATGTTTTATGTCTTAGGTTTGACACAGCCATGGCATGAGTGGGGCTTGAATTCACGACCTCCCAATTACAAAGTGAATGCTCTACCACTGCAAGGATACTACAACTGTGGTGCAGGGCCTGATTTCTTAGTAAACTTTTAGGTCTGACACTGTGATCTTTACCCTATGCATGATCAACTCTTACTATTTAGCTCTTGGGTTAGGTCCATTTCTTGAAGTTGCACAAACCAACCCCCTAAAAAAATGATAATTAAAAAATAAAGAAAAAAAACCTACCGACCTGAACTTTTTTGCCTTGGTAACAGGAAACAAACGTATAATTTTTTTTTGGCCTTATTGAACAACTAGCAAATACATTGACTTAGAATTAGTCTAAAACTATTACTTATTTTAGGCAAGAACTAATATTTCAGTTTAACCTTAGATAATACTTAATGTTAGCTTTCAGTTAGCTAATACTTAGATTTAATCTAGATCTGTTACTTATGTTTAGCCTGAGTTATACTTAGGTTTAACCTTAACTAATACTTAGTTGTTGATCTTGATCTTGATTAATTTTAGCATTGAACTACTGTATACAACCATAATTTCACTGCAGTTGAATTTTTACTCATTTCACTAAAGACCTACATTGAAAGTAAATAGAATTTAACTATGTGACGAATATGGAATATAACCTGAAAACTGGCCATTCAGAATGGATTTGGTGTGAATTTTGATATACCATAATTAGTGTCTCCATGTATTCTTAATTTTATTTTCATTTTAAATTCATAATGATGCTGTGTTGCGTCACTGAACATTTTCGTCATGATGTGGAAGTTCCGATTTATGTGTGGGTGATGTGAACTACTCTATCAGGGTTTAATGTTTATAATCAACAACACATAACTCATACTGTGTGCTATATACTGAGATACAGAGAAAAATCACAAGGTCTAGTTTACATATGTGTAACATTATTGGAAGTTTCCTGTCATTTTGCTCTCCATCCAAGAGGGAAAGAAAGGAAATGAAGAAAGATATTTTTTCCATCAACCACTCCCTCCCTTTCCCATAAGATCTATCCACTGAATCAGTGCAGTCAATAAGTATGTAAGAACGAAAGACATTGACCAATTGGTTACTGGTCATTTTACACTGGTCATCCATAATTCCCCTTTGGCTGGCCTCGCATTCTATTACCTAACAGGATGATAACTCTTTCCTGTTATTAAATGGAGTCCACTGGGTTTTACAAATCATAGGACCCCACTATGCACTGTGTTGGAGGAAGCCACACTTTTGTTAAAATCAGGTGGGCTTTTCTCTTTTTCAGAATGAACTTTTTTAAGATCAAGTTAATTATTTATGAATTTTTGAGAAATGTGTTTTGTTAATTCTAGTGGATGTGATTGGTTTAAATGTCTGCTAATTCATCCGAATGAAAGGAAAGTTGTTCCATAAATGTTAATTTTTACAACTTTTATCTATTTTGAATATGACTCACAGAGAGAAATTAACCAAGCAATGAAACTAGACCCTATTAATTGTGACATACAATTTGATAATCTATAGAATTATGAATTATAATAACTGTAAATTGTCTGTATCAGTAAGAATAAATAATGTGATACAAATTGATAAGCTTTGTCATGCTGTGCCTTGAACTGATTGTAATCATGATAAGGTAATTTATCAGGTTATAGACTTACCTGTTTCTGATTGGTTTTGGTTATTGACTCATTTCAGTCATGCGTGGAAATAACTGTAGGCATGTTTATTTGTAAACATGATGTATTCAAAGTCACTGATCTGAAACCAGACAGCATTACATGGGAAATACTTCTTGGTTCGTATGGCACTAGAAGTGCTATAATCCTGAAACTCTCGGAAAGCAATTTTCTATTTCCTTGTGTGCTGCACATTTTCACCATTTCTCTTTCTGGTGCACATCTGGAGTTTGACAATCACTAGTGGTCTGGTAAGATTTATTTTCCAGAAATTATTTGCCTTTAAAGAGTTTATTTGATGTCCGGATAAAGCTATCAAATTCGATAGTTTTTATTTCATTGCACCAACTTCCTGTAGTGATTTACATTCTCATCAAGTACAGTTAGTATTAGACCAGTATGACCTTTTCTGATTGCCTAAAACAATTTAATTGGCACTATCAGTTTAATTCATTATCATACTGAGACATGTTCCAATCTGTTTGATAACAAGGATTTTCAGCCAGATTTAGGTCTGCATTTTTATCATGTTATTCAAGGTATGCTGAAGTATTTAAAACTCTTCCTCCTGTGTCTAAAAGGTCTGGCATTTAAAAAATGTCTTTCTTTAGCCCGAGGTTATCAATACGTTATACATATTCTGCACTGTGTGTTTGTGGGTGTATTTTGAAATGTAATTATAACATAAAGATGTCATGCTCCCCTGGCCTACATGGTTGATCTAAGCACAAGTGGGCTGGGATTAAGTGTCCAGACTTAGTCATGACTACCCTTTAAAGCCTGTTTTTATTTTGTAGCAATTAGACGAGAAGGAGGGGGAAACAGTCGAAAGTCATCTCCCTTAGAGGATAAATCTGGTGTATACTCCCTGGCCAAATCGGTCAGTACGGAGGTCAGCAGACCAGTCTACAGGACATTGTCCGATCCCTCTGGAGGAACCACAGAAGAGGAGAATCCATCAGAGGATTACGACCATCTTAGTACCTGGAAAATCCGACAACCGGAGTCGCCCAGGTCCCCAAAATCCCCCAGTAAACCTGCCACGGGGCAGTATGAAGATCCGTGGGACTCTAGAGGAAAACAAGAGCAGTTTAATCAAATTTGTGAAAAAGCAGAAATAGTGTCACGGCAACCAACATCTCCCAGCAGTCCAAATAAAACTCGGAACAGAATGGATGTGTATGAGGAGGCATGGGACTCAGACTTTCAGCAGAAACAGTTAGAGGCTCGTTTATTAGAAGCTCGGAGGGCAAGCGAGTCGAAACCAAAGGGAAGATACGAATATGAGGAGCCCGTTGGTTCAAACTCAGGCCGAAAACTCCCATCAATTGGATCAAAAAATTCTCAAAATGATGGACAGGTGTATATGTCAAATTATGAACAGCCATGGGACTCTAAACAGAAAGAACAAGAATTGGAGGAAAAATTTAGTCGTGTTGGGTTATCAGGGGGACAGAGATCCCCTGGGAGTCCCCCACCCCCTGACTTTGCACCCCCTCCACCACCTCAGACATACGAAGAAGCCTGGGATTTCAGACCACAGTCCAAAATCATCTCACAGGTGTCTTGTAAGTATCATGTACCTCATGTCTTTGTGTTTAATCAGGTTTTTTTTATATTAACATAAAATGGTTACAAGATGTACGTCTTAAGACTTTGCTGTTTCAAAAAAGAAAAGGAGAGATTTCTGAGATAAAGAGAGATTTCTGTGATAAGGAGAGATTTCTCCTATCAGGAGACACTTTTGAGATTTCTGTGTATCAAGGAAAGATTTCCTGGATAAAAGAAGATTTAAAAATGAGTCCAGCATATTTTTATTTCTGATGTACTTTATGAGTTTTCCTGTGATTTTGATTTCATGTATATTTAATGTTGTGTTGTAAACAGGAAGTGTTGTACTATTTTCTAGTCATAAATTGAGTGTTGTTTGGTTTAGGAAGTAATGACAATCACTCACTTTGTTCCAAGTCTTGAGTATGTTTTATCTTTCAGCACCACAAAGAACCCCTGAACACCCACCCCCTAGAAGGATGACCTCTCCCCAGTTACACAATACCACCTCCTCGCGTTCCAAGTCTATGGCTGAACCTATTGATCCCAAACTACCCCTAGATATTCAAAAGTAAGACATTCTGACAATTTAATATTGTGGTTTCTATAGCCCCCTCAAATCAAGTTTAGGGGGTATCACTTTGTCTGTCCGTTTCTTTGTCTGTAAACATAATTTGTCCAGAGGATATCTTTAACACCATCCAACGTGCCTTATGGGGGTGTTAGTCCCAGTAGGGCAGTTCTAGTTGTATGAGATCTTGATCACATAATGAAATAGATACCACAATCACATAATGAAATAGACACTGTGATCACATAATGAAATAGACACCATGATCACATAATGAAATAGACACCATGATCATATAATGAAATAAATACCATGATCAAATAATGAAATAGACACTGTGATTACATAATGAAATAGACACCACAATCACATAATGAAATAGACATCATGATCACATAATGAAATAGACACCATGATCGCATAATGAAATAGATACCACAATCACATAATGAAATAGACACCATGATCACATAATGAAATAGACACTGTGATCACATAATGAAATAGACATCATGATCGCCTAATGAAATAGAAACTGTGATTACATAATGAAATAGACACTGTGATCACATAATGAAATAGACACCGTGGTTACATAATGAAATAGACACTGTGATCACATAATGAAATAGACATCATGATCACATAATGAAATAGACATCATGATTACATAATGAAATAGACATTGTGATCACATAATGAAATAGACATCATGATTACATAATGAAATAGACATTGTGATCAAATAATGAGATAGACACTGTGATTACATAATGAAATAGACACCACAATCACATAATGAAATAGACATCATGATCACATAATGAAATAGACATCATGATTACATAATGAAATAGACATTGTGATCACATAATGAAATAGACATCATGATTACATAATGAAATAGACATCATGATTACATAATGAAATAGACACCCTGTGATGAATTTGTATTAATACAAGTAATTGCAGTAATTATTGTTTGATTTGTAGAAATTCTGTATTGGAATGTAGGGTCTTAAAATTTTGCTTATTGAACAAAGGCTCTTGCTTGAGAATATTGATATAAATAGTCTTTTGTGTGTATTTACACCTGTAAGTATACAAAGAAAACTTTGATAGATATATTTCATGTGTTATTTCAGATTTTACCATGGTGGGATAACTAGGAAAGAAGCAGAGGAATTACTGGTCATTTATAAAGAAGGAAGTTACCTGGTGAGGCGAAGTGAGACTCAAAAAAACGTCTTTTCCTTGTCTCTCAAGTAAGTTTATATTTACCGTAACACACATTTATATAAGGATGGGGGGAACAGCTTACTTGTGAGTTAGTCAGAATACATCTTCATATGAGCATGTATATATTAAAACTAATACTAATTCTATGTTTGTATATATGTTTTAATGCAGGGCCACAATGAAAACTAGTCGTATGCTAATTGTGTTATCCTGGGTAAATAAAAGTTATTATTATTATTATCTTTGCTGGTCACTTTAAAACGTTAACTTGTCATACAGCAGGTATAAAATCTATTAATTTATAAAATGGGATTCTATTCTCCATTTTTGGTGATACATTTATCAAATTGTTTTGGTTGTTCAGGTTATTTTAAATAAAATTCAACGATAATTCTTAACAATCAGGAATGCTTTTTTCCTTGATTGAATGATATATTATAAATATATTTTTATTGTCGTTAATATTGAAATGCTTTGATTCATTGAATACACGTCCTGAGGTGCAAAGGCCAATACTGTATTATTGAATTGTCGTACAAGTACGGGGGATGCTTGTCTCTACAAAGAAATCATAATTATTTTGTGACAAGATATTCAAATGTTAGTTCTAGGAGAGGGAAACAGTTGATATTAGCTCAGGTCAAAATAAGGAAGGAAAGGAGAAACGCGGACATAATGTGACCTTGTAAATCGTAGATTTGATGAAGGAAAAAATGCAAAGTAAAAGTTACGGGGGTTCATATTTCCTTTAAATACACAAAATTGTAGAGCCACAATATGTCATAAAATTGTACTAATTAACATGGTGATTTATTGTGGTTTAAATGGTAGCATGATTTAGCTCAAAATGGATTTTCTTTCAGTGTTCATCCTCACAAATGCTTCTTTATTTGGTACAGATAAAGTATGTTGTTTTTTTTTGTTGTTGTAGAGGAGTAGGGGGCATTCCTATGCACCTCAGAATAAGTCTATTGCATGGGGAGTATGTACTAGGAGAGAACAGCCAGCCCTTCCCAACAGTGCCAGAAATGGTGGACTACTACACACGGCATGATTTACCTGTTCAGAATGCCAGCCACATTAAACTCCTTCACCCAATCGCAAGACCTCAAATGTGACCTCTGACCTGACTATTTTATGTGATGACTGGTGCTCATTAGTTGTAGCTAGTGTTGCCTAGATACCTTTTGTTAGTCAGGTGATGATATTTATTCTGATGTGATGAATGTGTGTCCCTTCTGCTGCCAAAATTGCCACTATTTTCTTTGTTAAATTCTGTGCATTTGTTAGTGATTCTGCTCTCTCCCCTGAGGTGTTTGAAATTATATGCAATATTTTTAAAAGTGTTTTCAAATGTTTTAACTGGTTAGTATTTTTATGTGATAAATTCCTTCAAGAGAATGTTTGAAGACCCCTTTATCTTTTATGAATGACTTTTATCTCCCACCCCCCACCCCCCACCCCCACCCCATAATTGACCCGACATTACTCCCCCACCCCTGTTATTGACCATGTATAACATGAGCGACTCGTGTACATGTTTTTAATTTTGTTGATGTGTGCAAATGTCATTAGATGAAGACAGTGGTATTTCTGTATGGGACCAACAAGTGATTTTGACCTAGTGATCTGTTTTTATTTGACAACACATATTGCACAAGTATATGTAATCAAACCATCTAAACCATTATATTTTTATAACTCTGAATCACCAGTTGTCAGTTTAAATTATGGCTGTGTCAGACATTTGCATAATCTATCATCTGCTCAAACACCTGATTCATGGCCGTGGATTTATCTAGAATTTGTTACTTAAATTAGAAAGCATTAGAATGTTGGATATATCTTGTGAAAGTTAGGGGCAATTGATGAATAAAACACAGTATTTTTTCGCAGTGTAAATCGAAGCCTGATTGGATGGATGTTAGTTTGTTGTAATTTGTTTGGTCAATTTCAACACATTTTAGGAACATTTTAGATAATAATACTCTGCTATGCTTTTTGGCTGATTTGTCAGTCACATGACAATCAAGGGGAATGATGGTATTGTTTTGGGTATACAGTCCTCAGGGCAGTGGTGACTGTCCCAGGTTCATAGCGTGACATCACATCTACGGTACATGCCTCAAAATGCAATACTTTTGATAAATTGTGAAGACAGCAGAAATAGAGTTATGGAGTTTTACAAGCATTGTATTTTACAAGTTAAAAAATGTTTGTTCATGCAGATGATGATTTTGATTGTAAACAACTGTGTCATTTGTTACTGGTGTTCAAAACTATTTCACTTAAGACCGTGTGTATGTGGGAAAATCTCCATATAGAGTCTTTATATAATGTTATATCTGACTTGGAAGAGGACATGAAAGCTTTAAAACTTCCTGTGGATTGTTGAATTATATAACAGCCAGCTTTAACTTCATTCTTGTGATTTTGCCAAAAAAAAATATGTTCATGTCTAAACATGGTGTGTATTTATCTATGCTGAAATAAACTTAATTCATTTGTATATTTGTATTACTTTTAAACAACTTCCTTTATCCATCTGGTGATTTCCTTATTATTCCATTCAACAAAGGGGGAAATTTGATCGAATTTTTGGGGTTTTATCACACACACTGATAGAATTATGGAATAACATTATATTATTGTGATTGCTAGTTTTTGTTTATATCTTCTCTGAAAGTACTTGTCAATTTTTCATCAAATTTGGTACAGAACATCTTTGAGGTAAGGGAAACTAAAATTTTTAATTTCATGGTCACTGCATCTCAGAAGCCATAGGGTTGGGGTTGGGGGGGGGTTCAAAACTTTTATGAAAACTTTAAAAACCATCTTTACTCTAGAACATCTAGCAGACAAACTATATGTACATGTAGTCATGATGAGGAAGGATGATTCTAGCAAATTACTGTAATTCAAGGCCCCTGGGTCAGGAATTCTGGTGCAAGGGTGGTTTTCATGGTTCATTTGGTGAAAATGCATTATGAATGAATGAACATCAAACAATGGAAGTAGTAGTAATTCATGCAGGAAGAAGACGGGGCTTCTGAAAGGGACGTGAAACAAACGAACGAAATATTGTTTTTGTACTTTCTGTCTGCCTGTCACAAAATCTTGTGAACTTTTTCCCTCCTATATGGCCTCCTTGGCTGAGTGGTTAGAGCATCGGGCTCAAAATCACAAAGCCTCTCACCTCTGTCGGCGTGCGTTCGAATCTCGGGCCGCGGCGTTATGCGAGCAAGTTTGCCAGTTTACTTGCGGAAGGTCAGTGGTCTCTTCCCAGGTACATTGTATTTGGGTTCTCTCCTCCACCAACAAAAACTGGACGCCACCAGATAACTGAAAAATTGTTGAGTGTGGCGGAAAGCAATAAATAATCAATCAATCCTCAGGTAGACATAAAACTCTGTACAATACTTCATTGCCATTTGTACATATTGTCTGGAAGGGGAGACTCAGTTATTTTCTTAAAAGTTACGGTGGATCTAAGAGGGGTGGAGGATGTAAAATAGCTTGTGATCACCTCTTTTCCTGTATGGCTTATCGGATGGACTTGAAACTTTGTACAGTTCTTCAATGTCAATTGCTGATGTGCATATTATCAGGATGAGAGGGTCTAGTTATATTCCTAAAAGTTGTAGCGGATCTGAGTAAGAGGGGCAGAGGATGTAAAATGTCAAACAAAAACATTGTTGTAATATATTTCATGTAATGAAAAAGGCAAAACTCATCAAAATAAGATGTAAACATCAAGCAAAACGCATAAACTGCATTAGAATGGGAATGTCTATCTTTTCATTTGTTATTTGTAACTGTTAATGCTGATTTAATGGTCACAAATGTCCGTTTTACCAGCTCTGCTAACGCTTCATCAGTAAAATTCAATATGCAACAGTTAAATCATCAGTAACTAGCACAAAGACAGTTATCCTTAATTTACAGATTTCAACAAACACAGTGAAGATATCTTCTCTCTAAAGGTTGAATTTGAGAAAGATCTGTTCAGTGTGTGTGTGTGTGCAAAATCCCTGGTAACAGAACAATCTGCCATTGGCAACCTGGCAAAGAACCAACTGAAGATCCCTGGCAACAACAGAAATTCCATAATCCCTGGCAGCAAAACAAACTGTCATTATCCCTGGCTACACAACAAACTTTCATACTATCTGGCAACAGAACGAAAATGCAATGCTTCTAGCAACAGAACAAACTGCCATCATCCTTGGCAACAGATCTAGAACAAACTTTCATATTCCACAGCAACAAGTCTAAAACAAACTGCCATTATCTGTGGCAACAAATCAAACTGCCATTAATAAACTGCCATTATCCAGAACAAACTGTCATAATTCCTGGCAACAGAACAAACTGCCATTATCCCTGGCAACAGAACAAACTACCATTATTCAGAACAAACTGTCGTAATTCCTGGCTGCAGAACAAACAGTCATAATTCCTGGCAACAGAACAAACTGTCGTTTTCCATGGAACAACAAATTGTCAAAACCCTAGGGAACAGAATAAACCGCCAGTCCAGCGCTTGCTCAAGTTACATTTGTGATATTTCTATATAAAGGATATTGGTATATAGATATAAAAGTTGTAATTTTACAACCCCTTTCTATATATAAATGATATCACATTTCAAAAGCACGGAATTGGTGTGGTTGTTACAAAGAGAACACGAGTTTTCCATTGTAAGAATCTTGTGTAGAAGTTGTCTCCCTTTCATCAAAGTACTGGGTTGTTGTTGTTTTTCTACATCTAAGCAGGTGCGTTGTCAGTCACGAGATATAAAACATCTTTGGAAAACGATACAGTTAATGAAACCGTGCTTTGGGTTTACCTACAAAAACAATGGTGCTGAAAATGGCGAGTCATCAACTGTAAATTAGTCTTATTTTAAAGGATTTACTGGGGAAATCAATTGTCAATTGATTACAACAAACTTGTGGCGGGGGGGGGGGGGGGGGGGGGGGGGGGGGTTAGTATATTTCTTGTCTCTGTTTCCACTTGGACAATTTCAAAATTTTTCAGGAAGTTGTAGTTATTTGGTCTGACCACGTGAATGCAAACGCATAGAGAAATTGATTAGAGAGACCTTTTTATGGGATTCGTTTAACTGAATACAGCGAGATTTAAATATTACACTCTAAACTATTAAAAGTTGAAAACATCTTTTCAAATGAAAAGAAGGATCAAAGTCTTTCAATATTAGGGCTATTGACGTAGCTCCGAGACGTCTGAGTTTGATCATATAGCCTGTGATTGGCCCACTGCAGTCTTTAATATTTGAATTGACAAACTTTCAAAAGATCTTTGTGTTCCACCTTTAGTATAGAAACATTAGCTGATAAATCTGGTGTGGGTCTTTCTAAACGAGGGGTACACGGAGACGGAAAGAATCCCATTTTTATCATGCTCCTAAACGCCGGATTTTGAAAGTGTGATTGTAAACTATTGTAAAGACTCTCTTGACCAATCTGTGAATCTTCGGAAAAATCAAAACAGGAGACGTCTCTATAAAGTATGCTGTAGATCGCCGGCGTAAGATGGCGTGCTGTGGTTACGCTTCCTGGTGGGCCAAAATCTCCTGGGGATGCGTGATGCTGGCATCTATCTTTCAAGTGGTGGCATGGTCCACCCCCTCCTGGATGATAGCAATAAGCGGAGGCACGACCACGAGGGTGGGATTGTGGAAGATACGCACGTGCATTAGTGTGTGTACGGAGACAGTAATTGATATTTCGTACAAAAACGGTTAGTTTGTTTACATTCAATATGCCACAACACACAATATCAATAACGGTGTCATTGACGGAAACTTGGATTCGATAGATTTACAAAAAATAATGTAGATAGATTGGGGATATGGGTATGTATAGTAAAAGTTGATTTCATTATAAAAAAGTGTACTGTTTTTTAAAAGATACACAGAGTCTTCTCAAATATTGCGAATTGTTGCAAAATTTGTTCGCCATAAACTTAACTGTAACTGAAAGAAGGGGAAACTCTACTATATAATAGGTTTTCCACTGTGGTCCTCTGGTTATTAGGCACCTTTTCGTGGGGGATATTTTGTTGAATTCTCTTGGGCAAAACGTTTGCTTCTTTATCAGCTGGCCTGTTATCGTATTCTTATAAGGTTTATTTTATTCAAAGGCTTCTACATGAGAAGAAATCACTAACTGAGGCCTTCAACTCGACATTTAGACACATGGACGACGTTTTCTCTATTAACAATGCCTGTATTTCACTTTATTCACATGTCGATTAGACATACATTTATCCCAATGTACACGAAATAAAACACACCTCAGGGTCTTTAACATCTGTTTCATATTTGAAGGTTTTACTGAACATAGAAGTTAACGGGAACTTTACGATAAACTTCAACTTCTCCATCATCAACTTCAATTATTTATGTAGCATTTTTCTAATATTTCTTGTATATGGTACTTACGTCTCTCAAATGAATAGATACGCGAGAGAATGTTCTGTGTATGATAAATTTTTAAACCGAGGCAGGTTACTGACAAAGAAGTTGATGTTACAGAGGCTTTCAACAAACTCGTTTAAAGTCAGCATTTTGCAAATTCTGTGGTCTTTATAATAATTGTATTTGCAAAAGTTAGATATATTTCATACCAATTGTTAGACCGTTCTTTATATAATGCGTTTGACTACGTATAACTGATCAATATAAAGGGTTCACGGCGGATGTGACCGATCAACAGGGGATGCTTACTCCTCCTAAACATCTGATCCCGCCTCAAGTGTTTGTCCTGTTTTCAAGTTTGTATTCTTGATAAGATTTATGATTTTTTTTGTTATCGTTACTTTTCGCTATATAGCCAGGTTTCCGGGAAGGAAAAGGCTACACGTGCCACAGATTGATTGATTGATTATTTATTGCTTTCCGCCACACTCAACAATTTTTCAGTTATCTGGTGGCGTCCAGTTTTTGTTGGTGAAGGAGAGAACCCTGATACAATGTACATAGGAAGAGACCACCGACCTTCCGCAAGTAAACTGGCAAACTTGCTCACATAACGCGTTATCGAGGGGCACGATCCGCTCTCCATCTCATGTTTTGGGTGCCTTTTCTGCGGTTATTGGCGCGCATATCCATGACATCACCAATATGAAAATATTTCAGTATATTTTGACATAAAAATTATGGTGCTTATTCATTATTGCGTAAAATAATCAACGACTATCAAATGCTGTAGATTTCTAAAGCGTTAAAACACGGGTGTGTGCTCTTTCACAGATGCATTCCGGACCACTCAAGCTATGGAGACGATAGCATTCATTTTGATGTTGCTGATGCCATTTCTGATGGGGGTATACGTGATGTCTGATCGCTTCAGGAGTCCCCAATTAGCGGTCTGGTGCATCACTGGATGTTTTGTTACAGGTAAATTATCATAAATATCTTAGTTCGTAACTGCAAAATTCCACAAAATTTTAAAATTCATAGAACTGGAATGAAATGATTTCTTTCATGGACAAGCTATGACAAAATTAATCCTATTGCAGCACTCTTCCTATTGGTGGGAATGATAGCGTGGCTCGTGTACGTCACCAATTCCTGGGACGTGTCCTACTCACTTGGGTTTAGCGTCATCGCCCTTGTTTTAATGGTCATCGCCGGACTGCTTCTCATTCCTGACGTGGATGATGAACATTCCGACAGATTTTGTACAGACTGTTTCAATCATCGTCGAGATGACAGATCGAAAAGTCGGTCTGTGTCACCGGATTTCCATAACGACAGATCCGCGAACCGCAACGACCGAGCCTCAGCTTTGTCAGCTCGGTCCGAATACAACCAGCCGCCACGACCAATGATGACACCTGTGGAAAATACTGGGAATGGTGGAAAGACTTACAGGCCCGCTACTTTTAACAACATATCGGCAACCACGCTACAGAGAGACCGCGTGGGTTTCTAATAACCACCGCGGGAAAATTGGAAAGGTGCCAAACTTTTAAGTGTCTACATCGATTTTTGTCTTACGTATGGAGCGCAAATTAACACAAACTTAAATATAAGATATCTTTAATCATTTGAAGATATCATAAATTCAGTTGTTCTCATCAGTTGAATTAATTAACTCTTCAATTATTGCTCTCATTAATTGTAATAATGCGCGCATCAATTCAATTATTGCTCTCATTAATTGAGTTACTGCGAGCATTAATTCAATTAATGAGAGCAATAATTGAATTGAAGCGCGCACCAATTCAATTGATGAGAGCATCAATGAGGTGAAAATACTGCTCGCAAAAATTAATGTAGAGTTCGATATAAATGATTTCATGATCTCCTTAATACAATTGAAGATATTTTTAATTATTTTTTTGTATATGGAATTAATGCACGCATCAATTCTTTTAAAGACAGCAACAATTCAATTAAAGAGTTCATATTGAATTAAAGATATCTCTAATTATATACTTTGCTCTCTTTAAAAGAATTACTGCGCAAATAAAATGAATTAATAATATCATTACTTCAAATGAAGAGAGGTATAATTCAATTTTTGTTTTCATTTATTGAATTGATGCTCACATTAAATGAATAATTGATCTTTTTAATTGAATTGTAGCGCACATCAATCCATTTGTTGATATCATCAATTCATTTGAAGAGAGCAACAATTCAGTTATTGCGCGCATCAATTCAGCAGAGTAATCAATGCTATCATCAATTCAATTAATGCACGCAATGACATCATTAATTATTTAAAGAGGCCTTTAATTGAATCATTTCAAATAATTAAAGATCTCTTCAATTATTTGAGTTTATGTTAATTCGGTGCTCCATATTTACGAGGTCTTATCTCACGGATGCCTGACGTATAACAAACTTAGTCACAAAGTACGGGTACCCGTGAAGGCCTACAATGAAAGCTTCGCGAACGTGCGTAGCGTGCATGGTAGACCTTTACAGGTACCCGTGCTGAAACTAAGTGTTTTAAAGCGATTGCGTATGTTCAGGTCAAAGGAAACAATACTCAAAATTTGCAATACATATATACCGTAGTTTTTCTTCAAGATTGATTGATTGTTTGTTTTACGTCCCGTCGAGAATTTTTCACTCATATTGAGACGTTTTTCTCAAGAGAGAGCTCTGATAATCTTATTTAGGTTACAAGAGCCAAAACAGAATATTTTGGATATGTTATCATTTCAGCAGCAATTTTACAGAATTTTATTAGAAAATGTATAACTTAACAGATCTTTTTAATCAACCTCTCTCAAACATTATTTTGATCCTCAACAATAGGCAAGCCTTTATGGTCTCTTTTGAGGTAGTTCTTAGCTGTATATAAATTATCTGTGATATTTTCATGTTTTATGATATTGTTCTCGTGATGTATATATGTTAAAGACAGGACTACAATGACAACTAGTTGTGCAACCCTGTATAAATAAAAAGGATATTATTCTCTTTCAAGATTTTTGTTTGATTGTCAGTGTGTGTATGGTTCTTTTTTTTTTTTTTTAGTTAGCTCTTTTGCTGTTTATAACTGATAATGTCTATAACTCTTTCAAATAGGCCTATTTCAAGACTCCATTTGTCAAATCAATATTACTGTAGCCTACTGTGGATTAAAGCTTGTTCAAAGTTAAAAACACAAAGACACACACACTCACAGACAGACACGCACATACTCACACACACACACACTCACACACACACACAGATATATATATATATATGTGTGTGTGTGTGTGTGTGTGTGTGTGTGTGTGTGTAACCAATGATAAAAGTCAAGAAACACAAAACTCGAATTATTACAGTCCACTGTTAAATTTCATTTAATAAAACTGTCTGTAGAGTCATTAAAACCGAAAGCGCTTACAGTGGAATGTAATTAATTCGAGTTTTGTGTTTCTTGACTTTTATTATTGGATATATTTGTTGTATCAAATGCTGGAATTTTTTTTTTTTTGTTTCACATATTATATATATATATATAGAGAGAGAGAGAGAGAGAGAGAGAGAGAGAGAGAGAATAATTAAAAGTCTTTTATTTTTTATTTTTTTTTTTTTTTGTGGCTAATCCAATGTACAGTACACTAGTGGAGCGTACGCCTAGAGTTTAGTGACTAGCGAAACTCGGCGAGTTTTCAAATCAGCGATTTGGAAGATCACATTTCAGACGTCTAATTGTTAATTGTTTAAAGAAACCCAATCAAACGTTTGTCAGGTTTTTGGAACACTGAGAGAAATGACGTGTCCCAGTGTTGTCCGGGACCGTTTCTTTTCATTTTGTTGTCAAGTTTATTTTAGTGAAGTGCTACCCCGAAGTACCAAGTAAGCAATGAAAACGATTCCTTTATTGTAAACAATGGGATGTTGTGGTGATGCGTCTGGGTGGGCCAAGATTGGCTTTCTTCTATTACTGTGCGCCACTGGGCTTCAGCTGGCGGGATATCTGACCAACAACTGGATGACTTACAACACGGTCAAGGACACGTACGACCTCCGTGTGGGACTTTGGTGGTTCACTAATTGCTCCGGCGGGGTGTCCTGCAACACCGAGAATACGCCATCTCAGTATCTATCGTGTAAGTACGGGGCGCTGGAAATCAATCCACAAAATATTAGTTGTATACTGTATTATTTCAAATCAACTTCATTTATGAATCACAAGAGTTATAAATATTTTTGCGTCAGGTCAAAGTTGGACAAACATATTATCACAATAGTTCAAATATTTTGAGTAAATTAGGATCTTCAAAACGCAGTTCATGTCAAGGCACTTGTGTCAAATTATTCACACTGTGACACGTTATACCACAACAGTTAAGTTCTGTCAGCAAAATACCAAGACTTTCGGAAAATCGAACAAAATATGTGTGTGATTGTCCAATATGGGCTCTCTAAAAACTACTCACATGTTGACGCAAAAACAGAAAAGGGTTATAAAAGAGAAAAAGTGACTTAACCCACGAAGGTGTTGGGAGTAATATTAACTCCTTCAATGATTTTTTTTTAAATATATAAAATGTAAAACTTCTTGAAGGTAAGCTTGAATTCTAAATAGACTTTGCAAACACTTCTGACATGATGACTATAATCTGGGAATAGTCATAAGCCTAATTTTCGATTAAACAAATATGTATGCAATGTGAATGATATTTATGAGTTGAGTGAAATTTATATTCAGATTAGATATCAAATATTATGTCAATATTATAAATTTGAGCTCAAAATCACAAGGCCTCTCACCTCTAGTCGGCGCGGGTTCCATTCTCGCTCGCGCCGATATTTGAGGAAGTTTGCCAGTTTACTTTCGGAAGGTTGGTGGTCTCTTCCCGGATACCTTGTATCTGGGTTCTCTCCTCCACCTACAAAAACTGGACGCCACCAGATAACTGAAAAATTGTTGAGTGTGGCGGAAAACAATCAATCATTCCTTATAAATTTGTTAAATGACTATCCATTTTCTTTTATCAACGAACGAGTAGCGTGTGACAGTGTGGCGAGGATTTCATCGTCATCGAAAGCAAGTTTTTCTTTTTTCTTCTTCTTTTTTTTTATTCCCTCTTTAGCTTGCCTAGGTGGTCGAGCAGCATAGCGCGTTGCTGGAAGATGAAGATGTAGATATATAATTTTTCGTGACATTTCACGTACAATTGACATGCATTCTATCTCGTGTCTACGAGAAATCTTGGGGTGCATTGCCATGTCTGTTAAAGTTGGGATATTTTGATAGTTCCTGGTTTTGGCAAGTAAAAATGTAAAGTCAGCTGTGTATTGCATTAAGTTGTGTAAATGGACTTTACTGTAGCAAAGAAGGAGAAACAATTTTTTTTATAACAATTGGGCAACGAACCCAGTACTCTTGCATTAGTAGTTAAGTGATCTAACCACTGAGCTGCCCATGCCGATATATAAAGCATTGCAATATTACTACAATTTTAGAGCCTGACAATTCCCTTGGGATGTTACGTATTATCTAAAACTTTGAGTGGCCCGATTCCTGGACACTGTATTTTGACAGTATTTGGAGTGTGTTACGTTTAGAATTCGTTTATGTCTAAATGTCACACGCTCATGAAAGACTTACAACTTTCTAAGGATGTCCGTGTATTGCCAACATTGTCAGATATTTAAATCAAATTCAGTTGAACACCAACATTAACGTTGACACATTTTATGAAGCAGAACTCCCTTTCTTTCTTTCTTTTTTTTTTCCGAGTCGTTCTCGTTCCATTGAACAGTCGCTTTTGTATTGATTGAATTCTTTCTACAAAAGAAGGGATTTTTAAGTCGGAATAAAACAGAAATACATGCCTGTTGACGTTCGTAAAATGGTTATTGCATAATCAAGCTTATTTAAAATAAACCATCTGACTGTGTGCAAAGTCCCGAAATTTGTTTATGGTTGATATGGAAATTTATTATATCGGTGATGCAATCAGAAAATTAAACTGAGTAAACACTTTGATTATAAATCATTTTGAAATATCGGGGTATTTATGTATCTGACATATTTTAAAAGAAAGTGATGGACAAAGTTTGTGGTGTAGATACGGAAAATGCAAGACATATAATATTACAGGTCTATAAAAAACATTGAAAATACGAATGTTCCCATTTATGACAGGTCTATAAAAAAAACCACTGATTACAGCAATGAAATCCCATGTGTCCACAGTTTATATTCAATCTTGAGATTAATTCTGGAAAACACTGCAGCTGATCCTGTGATTAATTTTCATCGTCGTTGCAGTTGATGTCACCCTGGTGAGGTCGTTTGAGGGAGCCGCGGGAGGGCTGATGTTTATATGCCTCGTCATCAGTGGATTTTACGTGGCCACTGAGAGGTGCCGAACTAGGACTGTGGCCGTGGCATTACTGATTCTGACACTGCTAGCAGGTGGGTTAACGACCCCCCCCCTCTCTCTCTCTCTCATTCTCTCTCTCTCTCTCCTGGGGGACTATATTAATAACAAGTTTCATAAAATATAACCATGGTACTTTGAAATCACCACTGGATGTGTTTGAAGTAATGCTGGGATAGGAATGGGTACCCAACTGGAGTTATTTATCACTACATGTATATATGATGAACCACACACTCACATGCAGAGAGAGAGAGAGAGAGAGAGAGTATACATAGTGTTATTTTCATCCGCGGGGGGGGGGGGGGTAAGAAAACTGAATGTGGTCCTTATAAGAATGATCAGTTTGCAGTTAGTACACGAATACATTTTGTTATTTATTTAATGTTACACTAGTTTTTTAATTTATATCCATGGCAAATTTAACTAAAAACAAAAATAATTAACTGCAACCGTATTTTCGCAAACTTTGCACAAAATCCATAAAATGGAAGGACTTTTTACCAGTTGTTAGCCGAGAGATATTGAGCGCCAAATTAACATGAACTCAAATAATTGAAGATATATGCGTGCAACAATTCAGTTAAAGATCTCTTCAAATAATCAATGATATCTTCAATTCCAGGGGGGCCTCCGTGGCCTAGTGGTTAAAGCATCGCTCTCAAAATCACAAGGCCTCTCACCTCTAGTTGGCGCGGGTTCCATTCTCGCTCGCGATATTTGTGAGAAAGTTTTCCAGTTTACTTTCGGAAGGTCGGTGGTCTCTTCCCGGGTACATTATATCTGGGTTTTCTCCTCCACCTACAAAAACTGGACGCCACCAGATAACTGAAAAATTGTTGAGTGTGGCGGAAAACAATAAACAATCACAAACAATCTTCAATTCCGAATTACTGCGCGCATTAATTGAATTGATGATAACATTAATTATTCTGCTGGATTGATGCGCGCTATAATTGAATTGGTACTCTCTTCAAATGAATCGATTATATCAACAATTAAATTAATGCGCGCATCAGTTCAATTAATGCACTCAATAACTGAATTGTTGTACTCTTCAATTCAATTAACACTCGCAGTAATTGAAGTACTGTTCTCTTCAATTGCATTACTGTATCAATTATTCAATTGTTGCGCGCAATAATTCTTTCGGAGAGAGCAATTATATAATTATCTTCAATTCGCGCATTAATTCCTTATAAAAATTGTTGTAAATAATTTAAAACGTCCACATATCAATTGTACCGAGCTCCAAATTAAATTTTGCGACCAATAATTCCAGCACATTGATAAATGATGAAAGCAATCATTGAATTAATGCGCGCATCAAATCAATTGCTGTTTTCATCAACTGAATTAATGCGCGTATCAAATCAATTATTGCGCGTGACAGGCTTAATTGAATTGATGATATCTCATAATCTGTCATTTGAGTTTATGAAAGTTTGGCGCTCTATAATGAGATCTTTTGGAAAATCAGATTCTTTTATTGCAGTGTTCATTCAGTAAAGTGTTTGTAAGAACCACTTTGTCATATTTGTAGCTGGTCTGGCTATCGCCGGTATCGTATTGTGGATTCTACAAGTCCCGTCTCCTTACTACCCGGCTTGGTCCATGGGCCTTGCTGCTCTCGCTTCGGCTCTCGTGCTCATTACCTCGATGTGTCTAATTCCGGACATCAAAGAAAACAACTACGAACCTAAATCGACAGTGTACCCTGATCACACCAACAAATACAACCGCTTAGAGAAATCCGGGAGCTTCCAAAGCATCAACGGGGGTATGACAACAAGACGGCCATCTGACGTCAAGTTGACGTCACATGGTGACAACTCTCGTGACTATAAGAAGTCCGGTGATCTCGGCAGAGAGTATGGACGACGAAGCAGGCGCGAGAGCGCAAACACCCACGACTTCAATCCATACCTCTACGGACCACGGTCTACAAAGGATCCTTTCAACAATGGAAACGACAGATTTGAACTGGAAGTCGTCACTCCATCTGCCCCACCAAGATACGATTTTATGCAAAGAAAATTTTGAACTGGACTTTTGCGTGTTGTGTAATATGAGAGAAATTGTTACACATAGTGAATGATTTTTAGTGAATTATGACAGTCAGGTAGAAGTCTGCAAGTATGTGTGTCCGACTGTCTCTATTTTACAAGACATTTAGGACCAGCCTAGAATTAAAGTATGGTCATTTTACCAGAAATATATTCAAAACCTGCTTAATATTTTTCAATTGGCAAGCATGCAAATGCAATCCATACTAAACTACCTTACTGTTTACTCTGAAATAAAATATCTATAGACATAATATTGCCTCCCCAGACTGTTTTATAAATGTGATATTGCCTCCCCAGACTGCTTTATAAATGTGATATTGCCTCCCCAGACTGCTTTATAAATGTAATATTGCCTCCCCAGACTGCTTTATAAATGTGATATTGCCTCCCCAGACTGCTCTATATATATGATATTGCCTCACCAGACTGCTATTCAAACGTAATATTGCCTAACCAGACTGCTCTACTGACGTAATATTACCTCACCAGACTACTCTACAGACGTAATATTGCCTCACCAGACTACTCTACAGACGTAATATTGCCTCACCAGACTACTCTACGGACGTAATATTGCCTCACCAGACTATTCTCTACAGACGTATTATTGCCTCACCAGACTACTCTACAGACGTAATATTACCTCATCAGACTACTCCACAGACATAATATTGCCTCACAAGACTGCTCTACAGATGTAATATTACCTCACCAGACTACTCTACAAACGTAATATTGCCTCACCAGACTGCTGTACAAACGTAATATTGCCTAACCAGACTGCTCTACTGACTTTATATTACTTCACCAGACTACTCTACGGACGTAATATTGCCTCACCAGACTACTCCACAGACATAATATTGCCTCACCAGACTACTCTACGGACGTAATATTACCTCATCAGACTACTCCACAGACATAATATTGCCTCACAAGACTGCTCTACAGATGTAATATTACCTCACCAGACTACTCTACAAACGTAATATTGCCTCACCAGACTGCTGTACAGACGTAATATTACCTCACCAGACTGCTGTACAGACGTAATGTTGCCTCACCAGACTGCTGTACAGACGTAATATTGCCTCACCAGACTGCTGTACAGATGTAATATTGCCTCACCAGACTGCTGTACAGACCTAATATTGCCTCACCAGACTGCTGTACAGACGTAATATTGCCTCACCAGACTGCTGTACAGACGTAATATTACCTCACCAGACTGCTGTACAGACGTAATATTGCCTCACCACAATACTCTCTTCCCAAGAACGAAATGGACCCTCCTCCCTAGGGAAGAAATAAATGGAAAAAATGTCTGAATCGCGCATTGTAAATGCTTTATTAGTTTAACAGTTTACGGGTGTAATTCTCTAGTATCAATATTTATTTCATATTACAAGGTTAGTTATATTTCCTATGTAAGTATTTGTAACAATTTACCATGTTGAAAGTACTAAAATATTTATCTATACATATCTGTTCATATTTTCTTTATTTACAATTTATGATAATTTTTTATATTTCATAAAACTATCTTCTGGACAACATTTTGTGTACCGTAGAAGACTCATAAGGTTTCAGATCAGCCAATTTCTATATAGCATATACATGTATGGCTCATGGAAAGAAACTTTCTTAATTTCATGGAACCTGCCTCCCTTGGGCCTGAGGGGTGTAACCAAAACCATTAGAACTAATATAATCTTCATAAATCTTCTTTACTGCTGGATATCAAGCAGTCACACTATTTGCTTGATTATAAGCAGTGAGTCCTTTGCCAAAACTGTGAAATTCGTGACCCCTGGTTCTAGGGTTCATGTCTCTGGGTGCATGTGACTAAGTTGCATGGTCATATATTGAAAATGCATTATATCTTAGAAAATCTTATTTACCCCTGGACATTCAGTCAACCTACTGACATGATTATAATTGGCAATGGTGTGGAGATAGATAGATTGATTGATTCAGGTTCTAGCCCTGGTGTGAAGCTAAGTGGGCAATATATTAAAAATGCATTATATCTTAGAAAGTTTTCATTACATCTACACATCAAAAAGGCAAAATGTTTGCATGATTGTAATGGGCATTGAACCCTTTTCTAAAATTGTGAAATTCATGATGTCAGGATTCAGGTGTTATAGTGGGGCTACATTGGTCATATACATTGTGTTGAAAATGCAATCGATATTGCTAGTGTTGGATATCATGCAATACAATAAAATATCAATACTGCTAGTGTTGACATCAAGCAATACTATACAAATATAGCCCTTTCATGAGGTCGATATATCTATGGATCGACCGATTGAAAGGGCTACATTTGTTATATTATTTTTCAAAGAAAGCTTGACAACATTAGGGAACATAAATTGTATATTTTTTTCTTATTTTAACATACTGAGATTAAAAAATATAGTAAGTTGTTTTGATTTCAGTGTGAGTTCTTAATATTGATAGAGTAATTTTAGAAAACATGTAATGAAAAGAGCATCTTCCCATTTCAGGAAATTATAACGATTTAAAAATACTTTACTTCTACGTCTGCTGGCTTCGCTTCCATATTGTTTACATGTAGTTAATGACGTGACCCGGAAAGAGAATTTGATTGGTTGAAATGACATACGTCAGCGAATCATATTCATTGTTACACGTAGCAAAATTTCCCCAATCTATTATTAGAAAGTACAGGTCAATCCGAATTTTTTAATGTTTATAATTAGAAAGACCTCGTCAATCCGCATTTCCATACTTTGACACGTGATATCAAACGAGCCAATGGTGAAGTACATTACAATACATTAAAATAATATAATAAAATATCAATACTGCTAGTGTTGGACATCAAGCAATACAACAAAATATCAATACTGCTAGTGATGGATATCATGCAATACAATAAAATATCAATACTGCTAGTGATGGATATTATGCAATACAATAAAATATCAATACTGTTAGTGTTGGATATCATGCAATACAATAAAATAGCAATACTGCTAGTGTTGGACATCAAGCGATACTATAGAAATATAGCCCTTTCATGAGGTCGATCCATAGATATATCGACTTCACAGAAAAGCATATCAACCTCGCACGGTATCGACTTCACAGAAAAGCATATCGACCGAGCACGAAGTGCGAGGTTGATATGCTTTTCTGTGAAGTCGATATATCTATGGATCGACCGATTGAAAGGGCTACATTTGTTATATTATTTTTCAAAGAAAGCTTGACAAAACGACCTTTTACTTCTACGTCTGCTGGCTTCGCTTCCATATTGTTTACATGTAGTTAATGACGTGACCCGGAAAGAGAATTTGATTGGTTGAAATAACATACGTCAGCGAATCATATTCATTGTTACACGTAGCAAAATTTCCCCAATCTATTATTAGAAAGTACAGGTCAATCCGATTTTTTTTAATGTTTATAATTAGAAAGACCTCGTCAATCCGCATTTCCATACTTTGACACGTGATATCAAACGAGCCAATGGTGAAATACATTACAATACATTAAAATAATATAATAAAATATCGATACTGCTAGTGTTGGACATCAAACAATACAATACAATATCAATACTGCTAGTGTTGGACATCAAGCAATACAACAAAATATCAATACTGCTAGTAATGGACATCATGCAATACAATAAAATATCAATACTGCTAGTGAAGGATATCATGCAATACAATAAAATATCAATACTGCTAGTGTTGGATATCATGCAATACAATAAAATATCAACACTGCTAGCGATGGACATAAAAAATGTGTTTAAAACAAACCATGATCTTCAATTGTTAATAGTGATTTAATATTTATGGATGACAAAATAATAAATTGTTGCCATGGTAACCATCAAAACTCAAACATTTGTATGTTTGAAAATGCTGTCAGATTCACTGTCCATTTTGCAAAAACTTCACTAAATTATTTTGAATTGATAGAAAATCTTTTTTAAAAATCCTGAATATGTGTGTATACATTCTCTAAATTTTTATTCATCATAAACATAAAGTAACCAAACGATTTTTCTGAAAAATGAAATACATGAGAAATTGGCTAAAAATAGGTGTAATTATCGGGGGGGGGGATTAATTAGAATGGGCAAATCCTGACTTTTTTTTGCTTTAACTGTTGGAAGAGATGTTCCTCTATCTGCGAAGTTTTATTTTATTAGGGGCAACCACGATACTAAGTCTGGTCCTTAGCTAGGGGCAACCACAACACTAAGTCTGATCAATAGTCAGGGGCAACCATAATACTAAGTCTGATAAATATTCAGAGGCAACCACAATGCTAAATCTGGGCCCTAGTCAGGGACAACCACAATACTAAGTCTGATCAATAGTCAGAGGCAACCACAATACTAAGTCTGATCCCTAGTCAGTGGCAACCACAATACTAAGTCTGATCCCTAGTTAGGGGCAACCACAATACTAAGTCTGATCAATAATCAGAGGCAACCACAATACTAAGTCTGATCAATAGTCAGAGGCAACCACAATACTAAGTCTGATCAATAGTCAGTGGCAACCACAATACTAAGTCTGATCAATAGTCAGAGGCAACCACAATACTAAGTCTGATCAATAGTCAGAGGCAACCACAATACTAAGTCTGGTCAATAGTCAGTGGCATCCACAATACTAAGTCTGGTTCCTAATCAGTGGCAACCACAATACTAAGTCTGATCAATAGTCAGAGGCAACCACAATACTAAGCCTGGTCCCTAGTCAGGGGCAACCACAATACTAAGTCTGATCAATAGTCAGAGGCAACCACAATACCAAGTCTGATCAATAGTCAAAGGCAACCACAATACTAAGTCTGATCAATAGTCAGAGAAAACCACAATACTAAGTCTGATTAATAGTCAGTGGCAACCACAATACTAAGTCTGATCAATAGTCAGTGGCAACCACAATACTAAGTCTGGTCCCTAGTCAGGGGCAACCACAATACCAAGTCTGATCAATAGTCAGAGGCAACCACAATACTAAGTCTGATCAATAGTCAGAGGCAACCACAATACTAAGTCTGATCAATAGTCAGTGGCAACCACAATACTAAGTCTGATCAATAGTCAGAGGCAACCACAATACTAAGCCTGGTCCCTAGTCAGGGGCAACCACAATACTAAGTCTGATCAATAGTCAGAGGCAACCACAATACCAAGTCTGATCAATAGTCAAAGGCAACCACAATACTAAGTCTGATCAATAGTCAGAGACAACCACAATACTAAGTCTGATTAATAGTCAGTGGCAACCACAATACTAAGTCTGATCAATAGTCAGTGGCAACCACAATACTAAGTCTGATCAATAGTCAGGGGCAACCACAATACTAAGTCTGATCAATAGTCAGTGGCAACCACAATACTAAGTCTGATCAATAGTCAGAGGCAACCACAATACTAAGTCTGGTTCCTAGTCAGGAGCAACCACAATACTAAGTCTGATCAATAGTCAGAGGCAACCACAATACTAAGTCTGATCAATAGTCAGTGGCAACCACAATACTAAGTCTGATCAATAGTCAGTGGCAACCACAATACTAAGTCTGATCAATAGTCAGGGGCAACCACAATACTAAGTCTGATCAATAGTCAGAGGCAACCACAATACCAAGTCTGATCAATAGTCAGTGGCAACCACAATACTAAGTCTGATCAATAGTCAGAGGCAACCACAATACTAAGTCTGGTTCCTAGTCAGGAGCAACCACAATCCTAAGTCTGATCAATAGTCAGAGGCAACCACAATACTAAGTCTGATCAATAGTCAGTGGCAACCACAATACTAAGTCTGATCAATAGTCAGTGGCAACCACAATACTAAGTCTGATCAATAGTCAGGGGCAACCACAATACTAAGTCTGATCAATAGTCAGAGGCAACCACAATACCAAGTCTGATCAATAGTCAGAGGCAACCACAATACTAAGTCTGATCAATAGTCAGGGACAACCACAATACCAAGTCTGATCAATAGTCAGAGGCAACCACAATACTAAGTCTGATCAATAGTCAGAGGCAACCACAATACTAAGTCTGATCAATAGTCAGAGGCAACCACAATACTAAGTCTGATCAATAGTCAGGGGAAACCAATACTAAGTTTGATCCCTATCAAGCAAATGGTTATAAAAGTAATGAGAAGTACTTCTTTATGTCCAAAGTGAATTAATGACCTTGTGAACTTCAAAATGAAACCAATGGGGGTTATCTACTCTTCAGGGTGTACAAAGTTTGATTTCTGTCATGCAAAGGATTCTCAAGTCATTGAGCAAATATCTTACTATGTCCAGTTTGACCTTTGACCTCAAAAACAACAGGAAACATCTACTGCTTAAAGGAAACCAGTGTACCAAGTTTTATGTCTGTCAAGTACAGAAAGATATTGTTCAGACAATACCTTCCTATGACCAAAAGAGATTGACCTTTGACCTTAAACTCTGCAAGGTCATCTACTCCTTATGATGTACCAGTGATGAAATTTGATGGATTTCAATCAAGTGGTTCTTCAGATACTGAGCAGATATCTTCCTATGGCCAGAGTAATTTGACCCTCATCTTTAAACCTTTGTCTTCAAAATCAGTATCTCAGGTAGAACCATTGTATGAAGTTTGATTTCTGTCAAGCAAAGGGTTCTCAAAATGTTGAAAAGACATCATTTTACTATGTACAGTTTGATCTTACCTTTGACCTTGTGACCTCAAAATTAAATGGAGCCATCTACTCTTTAAAGGAAAACTTTGATGTTTGTTAAACAAAAGAGTTGCAAGACATTGAATGGACAACACTTGCTCTTCTGACCAACATGTACAAACTAATATATCCCCTTTTCTCAAGAGGGACATAAAAACAAGCAGTAAGCTGTTTCAATGAGAACATTTGTGAGACTTTGTTATTTGTGAACTATTGGTATAGATCTTTCCTTTGTGAATTTTAACATAAACAGGGCTACAATACGTCTTCTGTTTCTTTGGTAGTTAGATACACATGTGACCTGGTACAGATTTTATCCAAGTGTTTAGTTTTGTTTATTTTTACTTTCTCTTGCTCAGGAATATTAATCTGGTGTAAAACCTGACATAAAATTGGAATTAGTTTGGCAAATCATAAATTAATCAAGCATTGTTTATCTCAATTTTATTCTATTGTTCAAAGCCCTGATAAATTTGTTCATAATCCAAAATAAACAGCCACACAGCTTTACAATACACCATAACAGCAAACAAATGAACAGAGTTTGTAAAATTGTAGCATCCTTATATATGTACAGTATTGGGAAAACTGTAGAATTTTTACAACTGAACAGTGTCAGAAAAACCGTATCATATTTTTTTATGTGAACAGTCACTATTCGAAAAACGTAAGAATTCTTATATATAAACCAAATCAGGAAAATTGTCGAATCCTTTATAATATGCACAGTGTCGAGAAAGTAAAAAATTACATTGCAACTTAAAAACAAAGGATTATTGAGTTTATAATTGAAGTAGCAGATTATTAAAAACCAGAATTGGTCATCACAAAATTATGCATAAATATTTCGCATAATTTTGATAATACCCACAAAAGTGATGAACATAAAACAAGGATATTTACGTAAAATGAAGAATATTCAAGCACCTGGATCTCCGAAAAAAATTGAACAAACATGGCACCAAACTAACAGAAACTAAGGACATATGCAATATTTCTGATATTTTCTCCCAAATTAATTTTTTCATCTCCTTGCTATAAAGATTCAAAATAGGTTTAGGTTTTATATTGTAGTAACATTACCATAGTTTGCATGTTAGACTGGGTAGCTCAGGGTTAGATCACCTAATCAGTAATGCATGGGTCCCAGGTTCGATACCCAGTTGTTCCAAAGATATTTCTCTCCTTCTTTGCTACAGTATTATCCATTTACACAACTTACGTAATACATAAGTGCTGACTTTAATTTATGCTTGCAACAACTGGGAACTATCAAAACATGCCAATTCTGAAACAGACACATGGTAACATACCCCAAGATTTGTGGTAGGAATGCAAATGAATTGTACGCGAAACGTCGTGAAATTTTTTTATATTATTGAGTGGCATTGTGCATGTCCTTAATTCTACTTGATTTCAATAAAGAAAGTTCATGGTCATTCACGACATAAATATAGAAAATCTGTTACCCCCTCAAAAACCCAATACTCCAAAACCAAACTACATAAAAATAGAAGATCTGTTATTCTCTAAAAATACGACACTCCAAACTTGACACAATCATAAAAGTAAAAGATCTGCGACTCACAAAATCCAATACCCCCACTCTGACATTCCAAACCTGACGCTCCAAATAGTAACTATTTAAGTAAACATAGTACGCAGTGAAAACCTGAGACTTAATTAAAAAAATAATATTCTCTGTCTTGTCAAAAAAAGCCCAAATGTTTCTATTGAGCCCTACTGACAAGTACTACCAAATACTCACCAAATTTCTGTACTTCAGAAATTAGACAATAACATGAACAGCACTGCACTGGACCCCACAACGCAAGAAGAAGAGAGGGAGACTGAGAATATGGAGAAGGACAGTTGAAAGCAAGATGAAAGCCATGCAGCAGACCTGCGGATCATTAACGAAGCTGGCCCAGGATAGACAGGAGTGGAGGAAGCTTGTTGCTGCCCTACACACCACAGGGTGTAAAAGACGATGATAATGAATTCTGAGGAAAATATGTTACTTTTCAAGCAGTAAGTAACTCCTTCCAATCGTTTGTTGACAGTCATCATCTGAAAACCGTCTCTTTAGAAAGACGGAAAAATATATTTCAGATCTGAAAACCCCACTTTAGAGAATAAAAATACAGAAAAATATTCATGCTTTTCAAAGATAAAGCACATTTAAAGTAAAAATTTATTTAATCAACATGAATGCAGCTATCGAACGCTGATCATGTACAAACGAGACATGACAAGAAAAATAATGAAGAAATGTGATCAACAGCTAAACCTCATCCTTGTATCCTTCTACACGATCGTCATTTCTGCCATTCGTAACAAGCACTACACTAAACCATTGCAAAATATTCCTCACACTCTATTTCAATTGGTGTCTTCAGCATTTTCCCAAACCACCCTGAATTCTCAAAGGAAATGTTAAACTGTTAGATGCTGTACTTCACATAACCACAGTTGGTCCAGTAGTTTTTGAAATTTTGGTCAGAGTGATAGGTTTAGTTCTCCCAAACACAGTTAAAGTTACTCATCAAGGACTCTAAAGTGTCAGACCAAAACAACAAAAAAACCTGTCAAAAAATTAGAAAAATGTTAAAAAACAAAAAAAACAAAAAAAAGTAAAATAATCTTTAATTGATTATACTTGACAATCAGAAAACAAAGTATATGCTGTCTTATTTATAAAATAAACGTCGTTACTCAGAGAAAAAGCAAGAATATTTCTGCACCTTTATATATAAAAGCACTTACATTCCAGCAACACCCAATACCTAAAAGTGTCAGATCCACAAAGTGGGTGCAAGGTCAAGGTCAGATGCAAAAACTAAATAAAGCACTAAAATGACCAATGACATCACCAATATTTCGTTGTCAAATATTTAGAATAAAATAACTGAATCTACAAAACAAAATAACATGAGAAACCTTGCATGATATGTCTCACTGACTGGTAAGTCTCCAAAACTGACATGTAACAGAATACAATCTGCTCTTAAAGTGAAAATAGCCGGGAGTAAGTTTGGGAAAAAATCTTGGATTCTGAACTTTTTTTTATTATTGACTAAAATGACAAGTTCCAATACACACTTGAATTATTGATATGTGCATATTTTGAATGTGTGTACAATTGACACATTGCAAGAAGGTCAGTTTTGATTTGTTGTCGTGCTTTTAACCCCTGCACATGATGTATTTCAAATTTGTAGAATTGCTGAAATCTTCTCTAATATGAAAAGAAAAAAATGTTGTATACAATATAAAGAATATGAAGTAAATATTATATCACAAGAATATGAAATTATAAAGGATATGTATATTTTCATTTTTTCAAAGAAAGATAAGTCAAGAACTGTAAATCATGAATATGGAAAAACACATTTTCCCCCCAAAACAAAGTAGAAAACCCAATGTATGACGTGGTTTTTCCATATCATCATCTGGTGCTGTTTTGTGTGATTTTAAAAAAATAGGTCAATTTTTTTTTCTCCATAGAAGTACACAAAATATTCTGTTGTTAGATTTCCTTCCAAAAATGCTAGAAATGTATGCAATATTTAAACATACATACAAAATAAATTATAATGCATATTAGAAATATCCCGGTGAATAATACTAGAAAACATTGTGAGCTTGTTTCTGTATGTGTCCTTGACCTGATCAGAGATAAGTGTCCTCTGTCTGAGTGGCTGTCCCTCTGGTGACATGTTCAATGTCGTCAACTGTCTCAGGAAGAGGTTTTTTGTGTGTCTCTGGAAGAAAGTAGGCCAGCACAGCGCCTACCACCATGATTACCCCAAACACAACGAGGGGAATGTAGTTATCAGATGTGCTCGTCTGAAATCAGAGGCAACCAAATTTACAGAATAAATAAATACTCAAATGAAATCAGAGGCAACAGGCTGTTAATGAGAATATATTCAATAAATACTTGTGTGAAATCTGAGGCAACAGACTGTTAATGAGAATTTATAGAATAAATACTTCTCTGAAATAAGAAGAGACTGGGTGTTAATCAGCATTTATGGAATAAATACTCATATGACATCATAGGTGACAGGCAGTTATTGAGAATTTATGGAATAAATACTTGTATGAAATCAAAGGCAACAGGCTGTGAATGAGAGTTTATAGATAAATACTTATATGAAATCAGGCGACAGACTGTTAATGAGTATTTACTGAATAAATACTTGTTTATTTAAGTATGTTACTCCATGGGGATTTGAATGGTAGATTTTCTGCTTAAGGACTATGAATGATAACAGCCTTTATTGACCTCCATAAAACTCAAAATTTTAAAGCATCAAAGAAAGACTAAATCTTCTTTCACTTCATAATCTATTCGTTGTACAATACTAATTACTGGTATGCTGTTAGTAGTGTAACACTTACTGCATATACTAATTACTGGTATGCTGTTAGTCGTGTAATACTTACTGCATATACTATTATGGGTGCAGCTATTCCTCCCAAGTTTTCAAAGAAAGATGACAGCCCCAATGCATGGTTTCTAAAAAATAGATTTGAATCTTAACAGTTTGAACAAAACATTGGAATATTAAGTGATATAATGTCATTTTCTTTTCATTTGATAATTTGAGTCTCTGTTAAATACGCTGGGTGTTTGGAATGCTACAGATGAATACTTGAATTTTCCCAGTAGGGAAAACTAGGTCACCACAGAAAACTTGTAACAGAAATAAAAAATGACAGCCCCAACCTCTTTATACATCTTGAATGTATATATATATTGCAAAGTCAAAAATGAGGTACAACTGCCATACTGTTCATGCAAATTGCCTTGCTTTCATCATTACGTAATCTAAATTAAAGCCTGTCATTATTGCCCCACACCGAGTTATGGTTCATCATTTGAATAAACTTGAAAGTATAGTCCACTATGATACTTGCAGAATGTTGCCTATTCTACAGAGGAATATTTCTACACTTATATAGGAATACATGTACCTCCAGAGGAATACTTAAAGAGGAATACTTATAGAGGCACACTTATAGAGGAATATACTGATAGAGGAATACTTCCAGAGGAATACTTCTAGAGGAATACTGATAGAGGAATACTTATAGAGGAAAACTTATAGAGGAATACTTATAGAGGAATACTTCTAGAGGAATATACTGATAGAGGAATACTTCCAGAGGAATACTGATAGAGGAATACTTATAGAGGAAAACTTATAGAGGAATACTTATAGAGGAATATACTGATAGAGGAATACTTCCAGAGGAATACTTCTAGAGGAATACTTCTAGAGGAATATACTGATAGAGGAATACTTACAGAGGAATACTGATAGAGGAATACTGATAGAGGAATACTGATAGAGGAATACTGATTGAGGAATATACTGATAGAGGAATACTGATAGAGGAATATACTGATAGAGGAATATTTCTCTTACAAAACTTTGATCCCTGTTTCAGACCATCTTGTTTTGGAGACTACATTTTAATGATACATTGATAAAAGATGTCATGTCTGAATTCAAAACACCAGTACCCAACAAGTGGTCACCCTAGGATTTGAATAACATTCATCTGGGTGATAGTTTAAACCACTAAGCCAAGTGCTCCATACCTGTCTTTTCACCTGAAATTTTACCTGACAACTGTGGGGAAGATTTCTGTAGAGTACAGATAAGACAAAGAATAAGCTCCGGTGATTCCAAACTTCCCAATCATGGCCATTGTTATCTGTAGCCATACCAAGTCCACTCCAGAATCTGCAATGGTCAAAATGTGAGACTTCAAAAGCTTTCAATTTTTTTTTTAAATTTTACGTTCATTTTTGGAGTATGTCCATTAGTCTGTTTCCAGCTATAATGTATATCCATTTTTTGCACATTTGTCTGGACATTAATCACCTGTTTCCTTGGGAATGAAAATAGTGACGATGTTTGAAAGTCCCGACAGCAGCAGGAAAAAGATGACAGGTCTTCGCCTCCCAACCCTGTAAAACCAATCAAATCATCAGTACTAAAACAATTCAGATACCAACCCTGTAAACCAATCAAATCATCAGTACTAAAACAATTCAGATATCAACCCTTAATCCAATTAAACTATTAAAGCATTTTCTAGCTGTGATCCTTGTTTATTTGTTCATTCATTAAAATGTGGCTTATTTGGTGTTAATTTTAAAATAAATGTGATTAGTGGGTATGAAAGAAAATTCCCTATTTATTATAATTTGACATTTTTTTCCTAAATGAATGGGTATCAGTATCATTCCTGTAAATATGGAGAAAAAATGCTGACCAGTGATTTTAATGTACACCCAATTTAGGCTCCAATAAAGGTCTTCCCCTTGTTACTTAAATAAAGACCTATCATAAAAATATCTGACAATTTCAAATTGTTAAGAAAGAGAAAGATACAAATGTTCTGTGACTGTATTATTTTCATAACGAATTGACAGAATAAATGATATTGAGATTACTTACCGTAAATTCCTAATTATACACGAGGAATTTATCATTGTGCAATTTCCCAAGAAACATCACTCATGAACTAAAATTATTTGCTTTTATTTTAATGTTGCTAAAATACATGTAAAAACTTTTGATCAACAGAGCACTCGTGAATTTATGTTCTCGTGATTTGACGTGTATGAGTCATTTTGCGATATTTAGTACTCACGTAATATAAGGAATCTACTATATATAATGTACTTTACACACCAAGTAAAGATACGTGTTATTGCTTTTTCCTGATTTGATAAAAATGTCAATGAATTTTCCTAGACATATAGGGCCTGTATTCTAAAAACTCCCCTTATGAAAAATTACTGCTGGTGTACACAGAATTCTCAATTTTCAGGTATATCATTTAATACACCACAAGCTATAAAAAATTCATTCTTACCACCCATTAAATTACGTATTGTTTATTTTAACCCTAAAATCCTAAAACCTATTACATAATGATGTTTCAACAGAATTTATTTGATTTTTGAAAAAGAAAAACAGTTTGTAAAAGAGATAGACAAGAAACAATATCTGTACTTGTTGATGATAAACATGCAGATGATGAGAGCTGGTATTTCTACGATCCCGCTAATGCCGAGGTTTAGGAACTGGTTACCGTGGAGCTGGGGTGTGGCAAAAAGAATCCCAAAGTAGCATACACTGTCAGCAGTCCTACAAAAATAAAACGAGACTTATCTGAAAACAAGGAAGGCCACCAGAAGGGCACTACAAGGGAAACCTCATTTGTTTCCAATGTAAATCTGACGGAGAACAGATGGAGAAATCCAAAAGAATATATTTATAATACCAGTCTGTTGATATCGATATCAGATTATCAGATTTGGGCTAGTTATATCAGATTTGGTCTTGTAACATCAGATTTGGGCTGGTTACATCAGATTTGGGTTGATTACATCAGATTTGGGCCGATTACATCAGATTTGGGCTGGTTACATCAGATTTGGGCTAGTCTACTTCAAAAGGACTAGTGCAGAAAACAGTCTGCTTGTCAGTATATGTATCATTGTCAAAAGTTTAAAATAAATAAATTGGCTTTCATAATGATTTTTAATCACTCTATCAGGATGTGTATTTAATTTATCATACCAATATATTTAAATTTGGTGCAATCTGGCTGATGGTTTGGTGTTATCATGGTCTAGCATTCTTTCTGTGTATGATGGACAAACAGAGACTATCACATTTTAGTAGAATAGCAAATAAGGCTCTTGCTCCACAGCCAATGGTGCTAAAAGACGAATCCCAGTAAAATAAGTACACATACAGTAATAAAAAGGGGCCTCCGTGGCCGAGTGGTTAGAGCATCGGGCTCAAAATCACAAAGCCTCTCACCTCTGTCGGCGCGTGTTCGAATCTTGGCCGCAGCATTATGTGAGCAAGTTTGCCAGTTTACTTGTGGAAGGTCGGTGGTCTCTTCCCGGGTACATTGTATCTGGGTTCTCTCCTCCACCAACAAAAACTGGACGCCACCAGATCACTGAAAAATTGTTGAGTGTGGCAGAAAGCAATAAATAATCAATCAATCAACAGTAATAAACACTAGAAGAAACATTTACCACAGATAAAACATGATTAGAGTATATCTTCTGAGATTTGGTGTCTTGAAGAGATCAAGGACACTGTATTTCTTTCTTTCTTTGATCCTGAGGAGACCTTCCTGACTCTGACCCACGCCGGGGGTCTCCGCAGGCTCGAGTACCGGGACCTCCAGAATATCAGAGGAGATGGTCTTGTTGTTCACTTTGGCAGCAAACTTGGCAACTGATGCTGCTCTATTGTACTTCTTGTTTGCTATCAGCCACTGAATGGATTCTGGCAAAAACCTAAAACACGACAAGTTATTTTTTACATAAATATCAAATATGTCATCGGCCTCTGCATACTGATACAGCAAAGAACTTTCTGAAATCATTTAAAAGGGAAAAGGATATTTCACAAATCTGAAATTTAAACAGGATAAATATAAAATGAATGACCATACCAGGCATACACAATAGTGAGAAAGTTTGGAATGGAAATGACCAGCTCAAGCGTCCTCCAATCTCGTATATAGTAACCCATTAAAGCTAGGAAGACCAGCCCCACCCCCCATGAACAGTTGATGCCAACCGATGGGAAGGATCGATTGGAAGCTGGAAACATTTCTGTCACCATGATGTATGTTGTCAAGGCGATAGGCTACAACAAACAATCATATTCATCAATATTTCACAGGAAACATCACAATACACTTTATAATGGTTTGGAAAAATAAATATACCTCAGACATCAAATATTTCAGATTACCCAGTACATATACCTGCACAACAAATTACCGTCATACCTAGACAAATTGTGTAATTTCAGCCCGAACAAGAATAAACGTTTTAGACATATATGCCCCCCCCCCCCTCCATGTGGCAATATTGAAAAGGATCAACTTTCATTAAGAATGTCTGGAATGATGGTGAAAATTCCGGGTTATCTATGGGGCAACCATTAAAAGTTTGATCGCACAATACCAAGCAGACATTTCCAAATAACCAGCCATTCAAATCATGACCTTTGAACCTAGTAATCAACTCATTAGGTAGGACCGGTGTATCAAGTTTGATGTCTTGTCAAGCAAAGCATTCTCAAGTTATTGAGCAGAAAATCTCTTACTATGCTCTTTTGATCCTTGACCTTTGTGACCTGAAAATCAATAGGACTTATTTGCTTGAAGAAGTCAGTGTACCAGGTTTTACATCTTTCAAGCCAATGGTTTACAAGATAATGAGCAGACAATACTTCATCTTGTCCACTTTGACCTTGTTATCTCAAAACTGATATGCATCATTTACTTCTTAGGTAGAATAAGTGTACCGAGTGTGTGGCAACTGTCCGGTAAAGCATTCTTTAGACATTGAACAGATTGATTGATTGATTAAATATTGTCCAAATTTAGGCCTATGCCTTTGAGCAGGGAGGGATTTTTTACGTGCCACACCTGCTGTGACACAGGACCTCAGTTTTTGCGGTCTCATCCGAAGGACCGCCCTATTTAGTCGCCTCTTATGACAAGCAAGGGGTACTGAGGATCTATTCTTACAACCCTGATCCCCACGGGGTGATATTGAACAGACTTGGTCTACAGACCTACCATCCAACAGGTACAAAACAATCAGCCACCTCTCTTTAAAAGAGGGGATAATTAAAAAGACTGGAATTCCACAATCTACAAATCCATGAAAATCAAAACCCAGACAGCTTGGCATGTACGACTCTACATTACAAATTAATCATACAAAACTGACAAAGTCAAACATAAAAACAAATGATCCTATGTTACATCAGTTACTTGGTTATTAAAACATACATACCATGTTCAAAAGACCAATGAAAAATCTCAGCACAGTGAACATGATATAACTGCTGGAAAAGGCTGTTCCTATCCCAATGGCCCCCTGGATCCAGAGCATCACCAGAATGACCCACTTTCTGCCGAATTTATCTGATAATGGAGTCAGACATAGTGCTCCCAGCGTATTCCCCACCATGTAGATAGTAGAAGATAAGTCCACCAGAAAACTGTCATCACAGACCAAGTTCCACTGTCAAAACATGGTCAAAGTCAAGGACAGCCAACAAAATAGTGTCAAGGACAGCAAACAAAATAGTCAAGGACAGCAAACAAAATAGTCAAACGTCAAGGACAGCCAACAAAATAGTCAAGGACAGCAAACAAAATAGTCAAGGACAGCCAACAAAATAGTCAAGGACAGCAAACAAAATAGTCAAGGACAGCAAACAAAATAGTCAAGGACAGCCAACAAAATAGTCAAGGACAGCAAACAAAATAGTCAAGGACAGCCAACAAAATAGTCAAGGACAGCAAACAAAATAGTCAAACGTCAAGGACAGCCAACAAAATAGTCAAGAACAGCCAACAAAATAGTCAAAGTCAAGGAAAGCAAACACAATAGTCAAAGTCAAAGACAGCAAACAAAACACATCCTTTTACATTAAATCATGACTTCTAAACACAGATTTTTTGCATCTTTTCAGATTCTCAAATTGGGTATAAGATAGAGTATGCATGGTCAGAAACAACGAAATCCAAGAGAGTTGCTGAAAACAAGATACGACTATAATTTGCCGATTATAAAATCTCCCAAAGTGCTGGCTGTATAAAAGTGGGCTTTTTCTGAGTACTACTGTTTTCCCATAATTTGGTAATTTTGCACAAAATCCATGCCGACAGTCATTAGAGTAAAGTGTAAGTCATGCCTGTCAATCATTGAAGAATAATAAATATAAGAGTGACAGGTAAAGGTCACTGGAGTCACTTAACCTTGAGGGAAGTTTGTAGGTCACAACATCCTTTTATCACATCTTAAAATTCCATGTCTCTATCAGTTCCCGTTTTAAAATATAACATGAGTTTTTAAAATCAAGGTCAAAGGTCAAGGTCATTGGCGATACCAGTTTGTATGTGTAAACTTATTCCCTACAGATATTTACCTCTGATAAGATGGTTGATTCAAATTCATTTCCATATGTCCAACCTTGGTCACATGACATGCTCTGGTTGGTTGTTGGAGATTTCATCAAACACTTTTCATAGTTTCCATTTGAATCCAAAGGAATAATAGCAGCCACTGTCTCATTTGCAGGCACCTGTGGAGGAAATGCAAAAAAATAAAATTGTAATTCAAATCCACAGAGAATGCAACAAACATTAATCTTTCTGAGTAGACAACCACCATACCCTCTCAAATACAACCACTGCTGAAAATGAAAATCAAAACCAGGCAGCAAATATGAGAAGAAATATCTCTGCTACATTAGCATTACTACTGTATATAACCCAGACACCCAATACAAAATGTCTGCACTAGTGTATATAACTATTAAAATGATGAGTATTGAAACCTTACATTGCAATGATGAGGACTGAGACCTAACATTACAATGATGAGGACTGACACCTAACATTACAATGATGAGGACTGAGACCTAACATTACAATGATGAGGACTGACACCTAACATTACAATGATGAGGACTGACACCTTACATTACAATGATGAGGACTGACACCCAACATTACAATGATGAGGACTGAGACCTAACATTACAATGATGAGGACTTAGACCTTACATTACAATGATGAGGACTGACACCTAACATTACAATGATGAGGACCCAGACCTTACATTACAATGATGAGGACTGACACCTAACATTACAATGATGAGGACTGACACCTAACATTACAATGATGAGGACTGAGACCTAACATTGCAATGATGAGGACTGACACCTAACATTACAATGATGAGGACTGAGACCTAACATTACAATGATGAGGACTGACACCTAACATTACAATGATGAGGACTGACACCTTACATTACAATGATGAGGACTGAGACCTAACATTGCAATGATGAGGATTGATACCTAACATTACAATGATGATGATGAGGACTGACACCTAACATTACAATGATGAGGACTTAGACCTTACATTACAATGATGAGGACTGACACCTAACATTACAATGATGAGGACTTAGACCTTACATTACAATGATGAGGACTGACACCTAACATTACAATGATGAGGACTGACACCTAACATTACAATGATGAGGACTGACACCTTACATTACAATGATGGGTACCCAGACCTAACATTACAATGATGTGGACTGACACCTAACATTACAATGATGAGGACTGAGACCTTACATATAATGATGAGGACTGACACCTAACATTACAATGATGAGGACTGAGACCTAACATTGCAATGATGAGGACTGACACCTAACATTACAATGATGAGGACTGAGACCTAACATTACAATGATGAGGACTGACACCTAACATTACAATGATGAGGACTGACACCTTACATTACAATGATGAGGACTGAGACCTAACATTGCAATGATGAGGACTGACACCTAACATTACAATGATGAGGACTGAGACCTAGCATTATAATGATGAGGACTGAGACCTAACATTGCAATGATGAGGATTGATACCTAACATTACAATGATGATGATGAGGACTGACACCTAACATTACAATGATGAGGACTTAGACCTTACATTACAATGATGAGGACTGACACCTAACATTACAATGATGAGGACTTAGACCTTACATTACAATGATGAGGACTGACACCTAACATTACAATGATGAGGACTGACACCTAACATTACAATGATGAGGACTGACACCTTACATTACAATGATGGGTACCCAGACCTAACATTACAATGATGTGGACTGACACCTAACATTACAATGATGAGGACTGAGACCTTACATATAATGATGAGGACTGACACCTAACATTACAATGATGAGGACTGACACCTAACATTACAATGATGAGGACTGAGACCTTACATTACAATGATGAGGACTGAGGCCTTACATTGCAATGATGAGGACTGACACCTAACATTGCAATGATGAGGACTGAGACCTAACATTACAATGATGAGGACTTAGACCTTACATTACAATGATGAGGACTGAGACCTTACATTACAATGATGAGGACTGACACCTAACATTACAATGATGAGGACTGACACCTAACATTACAATGATGAGGACTGACACCTAACATTACAATGATGAGGACTGAGACCTAACATTACAATGATGAGGACTGACACCTTACATTACAATGATGAGGACTGACACCTAACATTACAATGATGAGGACTGAGACCTAACATTACAATGATGAGGACTGACACCTTACATTACAATGATGAGGACTGACACCTTACATTGCAATGATGAGGACTGAGACCTAACATTACAATGATGAGGATTGACACCTAACATTACAATGATGAGGACTGACCCCTAACATTACAATGATGAGGACTGACACCTAACATTACAATGATGAGGACTGAGACCTAACATTGCAATGATGAGGACTGACACCTAACATTACAATGATGAGGACTGAGACCTAACATTACAATGATGAGGACTGACACCTAACATTACAATGATGAGGACTGAGACCTAACATTACAATGATGAGGACTGACACCTTACATTACAATGATGAGGACTGACACCTAACATTGCAATGATGAGGACTGACACCTAACATTACAATGATGAGGACTGAGACCTAGCATTATAATGATGAGGACTGACACCTAACATTGCAATGATGAGGATTGATACCTAACATTACAATGATGATGATGAGGACTGACACCTAACATTACAATGATGAGGACTTAGACCTTACATTACAATGATGAGGACTGACACCTAACATTACAATGATGAGGACTGAGACCTTACATTGCAATAATGAGGACTGACACCTAATATTACAATGATGAGGATTGACACCTAACATTACAATGATGAGGACTGACACCTAACATTACAATGATGAGAACTGACACCTTACATTACAATGATGGGTACCCAGACCTAACATTACAATGATGTGGACTGACACCTAACATTACAATGATGAGGACTGAGACCTTACATATAATGATGAGGACTGACACCTAACATTACAATGATGAGGACTGACACCTAACATTACAATGATGAGGACTGACACCTTACATTACAATGATGAGGACTGAGGCCTTACATTGCAATGATGAGGACTGACACCTAACATTGCAATGATGAGGACTGAGACCTAACATTACAATGATGAGGACTTAGACCTTACATTACAATGATGAGGACTGAGACCTTACATTACAATGATGAGGACTGACACCTAGCATTACAATGATGAGGACTGACACCTTAAATTACAATGATGAGGACTGAGACCTAACATTACAATGATGAGGACTGAGACCTAACATTACAATGATGAGGACTGAGACCTTACATTACAATGATGAGGACTGAGGCCTTACATTGCAATGATGAGGACTGAGACCTAACATTACAATGATGAGGATTGACACCTAACATTACAATGATGAGGACTGAGACCTAACTTTGCAATGATGAGGACTGAGGCCTTACATTGCAATGATGAGTATGGGAATATTACCTTACAATGATGACCAGGATCTCCTCCCAGGAATAGAATGACCATCACAGGCCATGCGCCTCTCATGTAAATAAATGATACACATAGGAAAAATAGGATTTGGAACAGCCCAAACCTTCCAAGGCTCTCTAAGATCCGGTTAGAATCCATCTACAACATACAAACATTCAGTACAGCTTCCATCTACAACACACACTCTGTACAGCACCCATCTACAACATACAAACATTCAGTACAGCATCCATCTACAACACTCTGTACAGCACCCATCTATAACACACACTCTGTACAGCATCCATCTATAACACACACTCTGTACAGCTTCCATCTACAACACACACTCTGCACAGCACCCATCTACAACACGCACTCTGTACAGCACCCATCTACAACACGCACTCTGTACAGCTTCCATCTACAACACAAACTCTGTTCATCACCCATCTACAACACAAACTCTGTACAGCTTCCATCTACAACACACACTCTGTACAGCACCCATCTACAACACACACTCTGTACAGCTTCCATCTACAACACACACTCTGCACAGCACCCATCTACAACACGCACTCTGTACAGCACCCATCTACAACACGCACTCTGTACAGCTTCCATCTACAACACAAACTCTGTTCAGCACCCATCTACAACACACACTCTGTACAGCTTCCATCTACAACACACACTCTGTACAGCACCCATCTACAGCACACACTCTGTACAGCACCCATCTACAACACACTCTGTACAGCACCCATCTACAACACACACCCTGTACAGCACCCATCTACAACACACACTCTGCACAGCACCCATCTACAACACACACTCTGTACAGCTTCCATCTACAACACGCACTCTGCACAGCACCCATCTACAACACGCACTCTGCACAGCACCCATCTACAACACGCACTCTGTACAGCACCCATCTACAACACGCACTCTGTACAGCTTCCATCTACAACACAAACTCTGTTCAGCACCCATCTACAACACACACTCTGTACAGCTTCCATCTACAACACACACTCTGTACAGCACCCATCTACAACACACACTCTGTATAGCTTCCATCTACAACACACACTCTGTACAGCACCCATCTACAACACACACCCTGTACAGCACCCATCTACAACACACACCCTGTACAGCACCCATCTACAACACACACTCTGCACAGCACCCATCTACAAAACACACTCTGTACAGCTTCCATCTACAACACACACTCTGTACAGCACCCATCTACAACACGCACTCTGTACAGCTTCAATCTACAACACAAACTCTGTTCAGCACCCATCTACAACACACACTCTGTACAGCACCCATCTAAAACACACACTCTGTACAGCACCCATCTACAACACACACTCTGTACAGCTTCCATCTACAACACACACTCTGTACAGCACCCATCTACAACACACACCCTGTATAGCACCCATCTACAACACACACCCTGTACAGCACCCATCTACAACACACACTCTGCACAGCACCCATCTACAAAACACACTCTGTACAGCTTCCATCTACAACACACACTCTGTATGGCTTAGAAATTTCCTCAACAGACAAACACCCAGTACAATTAAGAATATCCCACAACACACACTCTGTACAGCTTAGAAATTCCTGTAGTCCTAAAGAAGTGTGTAAGCTACTGTTTAACAGTGTCAAATATAACTTGCACAGGTGAAATCTTATCTCCAAGCTTTTTATTTACAACACAACTGCAGTAGATATTTATGGTACATTAAATTTCTGAATCAGGACACGACCTTGCATTACGATGGTCTGGCTTCAGTCATTTATAACAGGCTGAGATCTGTCAGATTCTACAGGCTGGTAGAAAATGACTTACTAGTCTTAGACTAATATCCACAATGACCTTGGGCTGAGATTTACCATAAAATCTCAGTTGCCAGTGTAATTTCTACTTTCTTGCAGAACTGACTTTTTCCAATTTCAAATACTCTGGTACCTATCCAATCTTCATATTACTTAGGTGAATATGAAAGAAGTCTGCATAAAAATTGTCATTTGTCCCATTGCATCAGGCATTGCACAGGACACAGAAATGTAACAGAGTGCTAATGCATAATATGAAACGTATCATGTTTATTTTAACTAGCTGCATTTAATCATAATCAAAATACAATACCTTTTAAACTCTCACCCTAAGACTGTATCTACATACCATGTGTCTAAATTATAAACAAAAAAATTTTTTTTTAAATTGCAAAATAAAAACTTCCTAAAAATACAACCATATTTGATTTTATGACTTTTTTTTTTTTTTTTATCTCTCTTCATATTTATGAGAAATTTTGTGGATCCTGCCCCCTTGCTAGAAGTCAGTTAGAACCCCACCCCCCAACAAAACTCACAGGCACTTGTTTCTGAGAACAAGTTATGACATCTGTACACTAATAATAGCATACAGATATCATACCTTATTCACAGAAACAAGTGCCTGTGACAAAATCGTATTTCTCTATTAAATGTGGTTTTCTTTCATTTTACATTCTCCAATCCGGTAGGGCAAATTACCGAAAACCGAAAACCAGAGAAACTACTGAAAACTACCAAAAACAACCAAAAGCACATAAAAATAGGGGTCAAATGCTAGTGTATATATTGTTAATGTAGGTACAGAGGTTAACATTTGCAGGTTTTAATGATATTTAACATGTACAAGTCAAATGTATTTTGGGTTGTTTTCGGTAGTTTTCAGTAGTTTCTCTGGTTTTCGGTAATTCACCCTACCCCACTCTATCTAGTATTTGCATCACAGCATGACACACACTCTGACTGTTTCTATGAAGTGAAGTAACCCATCTAGTCACTTATTTTATCCGTGTATTTTTTAACATAAAACATCCTCTTGAAGTTTTATATCCGTGGTCAACTCAATTATCCTATACAAACACATACACTGTTGACTAGAACTCACATCGATCCTCTCACTGTTATGGAATTTACTTTGGTTAATTCTGTTTCAAGGGTGAAGACACTTTACTTGTTCTGCAGACCAGTTTGGCAAGATAAAATGTTCTATCATTAAATTGATAATGTTCTACAGACCCTGTCCAACGACAGAATGCGTCCCATGTACCCGCGATGTAGCAAAATAAAGATTGTACAATTGCATGTTTTGGTAGGCCATGTAATCAAAAACACCACATATCCATTACCTTTCTCGTACGCATCGATAAGTATCTTGAACAAACCCTGTTTTAATCCGGCCTATTTAAGATCTCTCTATGCATATCTTGCATCATGGAAATATACCAACAACAAAAAAAAGAATTGTTTCTGATGTAATTTGAGGTTATTTGTTCAGCATTTCCATTTCAAGGTGATTTAGATTGTAATCAATGTAAACCGGCCTGGGGAATTTTATAAAATTATATACCTACCAACAAAAGCCTTGCAAACACCCTGTTTTCACCGAATAAAATTACATCCTCAACTTTGTTACATTGTTACGAAAGTGCCATGTCATGCCATTTGTTTAATGTTTTGACATGTGCAGTTTTCGATTTTCCTAGTTTCACTTTGATTGTAATGCCTAAAAGCCGGAATGGATGCAGCGACACACACACACACACACACACACTTATATATATATATATATATATATATATATATATATATATATATATATACATATATATATATATATATATATATATATATATATATATATATAATCCAAATATAAGAAAATAGCCACATAAGTTATTGTATAATGAAGAAAAATCTCAACGCCATGATTCTCTCTCTCTCTCTCTCTCTCTCTCTCTCTCTCTCTCTATATATATATATATATATATATATATATATCTGTGTGTGTATGTGTTTTGTTTATTGGGTTTTGTGTGTGTGTGTGTGTGTGTGTGTGTGTGTGTATGTGTGTGTGCGGTTGGTTGTTTTTTTTTTTATTGGGGGGGGGGGGGGGGGGGCACTGCCTGGTGTGATTTAGACGAAAGAAAGGACTGAGAAGTGGGAGGGGTTGAAAAATTATTTTGATAACTTCCGGACCAGTACCCTATCAGAAAAATATGTATGGAGCGCTTCAAATAATCAATGATGTCTTCAAATCTGAATTATTGTGCGCATTAATTGAATTGAGATAGCACTAATGATTCTTTGGCCTTTGAGAAAGGGCGGGGGGGGGGGAGGGGGGGGGGTCTTTAACGTGCTACACTGTGACACGGTTCCTCGGTTTTTGCGGTCTCATCCGAAGGACCGCCCCATTTAGTTGCCTCTTACAACAAGCAAGGGGTACTGAGGACCTGTTTTAACTACCCGAATCCCCACGGGGCCATTCGATTAATGAGAGCAATAGTTGAATTGAAGCCTTCATTAATTCAATTGATGAGAGCAATAATTGAATTGATGTTATCTTCAAATAAGTAAAGATATCTTTAATTATTTTAATTTTTGTTCATTAGGTGCTGCATAACTATGGAGCGCCAAATTAACTCAAATAATTTAAAATAATATCTTTAATCATTTGACGATATCATCAATTCAAATATTAATCCCATCAACTGAATTAATGCGCGCTTGATTCAATTAATGTTTCCGAATCCTGTTGCATTTTCTGTATGTTTCAGTCAATAAATATAGATTAAACCAATTGAAGAGATCATTAATTCAGTTGTCTGACACCAACATGAAACAGACATCATGAACAAGGTGTAATTTTAGAAATCTGTATTAACAGTTTCAAATCTGAAATGCGTCACAAACTTGATAAAAGGGGAAGGGGGAGGAAAAATACCACCATAACCTTATCAGATAGCATGAATAAATACCCTCATTTTGAAAAATGACAAAAATTTGTTACATTTTTTAAAATTGATAATGCAACCAATTGCTTTAGTGATACAGCGAGTCCTATGCATGGAGCACATCGTCGCTTACAAAGGAGGTCTATATTGTATATCTACAAGGTATTTTTTTTAATCATCCAAGAAATGATTTTGGCACGACATTTGTTTCCATGAGATGTTCAAAAATATTACCAGTCTGCTTAAAACATTCCTCGAGATGCTCAAGTATATGACCAATCTGCTTAAAAGACTTTGTTCCTTCCGCGAGAATCACGGGTCTTCCGGACATGACCTTTAAACGAAGGTCCCGTATCGCGGCAGACGTTGGCGCGTTGAAGAACCGCCACTGCTACGGCCCCGAGCGCTTAGCACAGGTTTAAATTTGTGGTACTTCAACAGCTGATGACGTTTCAATATGAGTGAAAAAAATTTCGAACCAACGTCAAACAAATAATTGACAGTAAGCATTCACCACTTTACACACACGAAAGAACCCAGTGTGTTGAAACAAACCAGTTATGATATCTTATCCAATCAGATTGAGGATACGCCAGGATTTCTGGTCAAGTATGACAACGCTAACAAAAAAATTCTTAACACACCGCCCATGTTCCGACAAAGTTTATTTACATGTATAACAATAAATTGATCATGGATCCAAGAACACGCATCACAGCATTCAGAATCAGCGCCAGCCTTTGTATCACAGTCTACAAAATCAAGTGTGGAAATTCAGTTCAATAATATTCTTTTCCTAGTTGGGTGTTTTAATATTTTACGACTGAAGTAAGAGAGACTTAATGTTTACCATCCCTTTGCAACTTATTATTTTTACCCATATACGGAGAATTATAATAATTCAATTAATGCGCTCACCAAATCAATTAATGCGCGCGCAATAATTGAATTGTTGTTTTCTTCAACTGAATTAATAATATCATTGATAGATGCGTACAATAAGAGAGAGAGAGAGAGAGAGAGAGAGAGAGAGAGAGAGAGAGAGAGAGTAAGAGAGAGAGAGTTTTAGCTTTGTGAACAAATAATTTTTAGCCAAGTCTTTTTAAACTGACAAAACGAACTAGCACATGTAAATCATTTTGGGGGAAAGGTTGGAATGATTTAGCTAAGAGAACTAGTAATACTTTTTTCTTTCCGGATGGTCAGGGAAAAGAGACACGATGTAACTTTGTAATGTGGGCCACAACGCCACAAGACAGGGATTACATTCATACCTAAGAGAGCGTCGTCGACGCCTCCTCCCAAATCCCTGACTCCTTGACAGCTGTCCGAATCCCGCGGTCTGCTGCCCAAACCCGCCTGTCAAACCGGGACCAGCCATTCTCATGCCGCCACCAAAACCCATGTCCATCCCACCAAGTCCTGCTCCACCCATTCCAAGCCCAGCCCCGCCCATTCCCATGCCAGGAGCACTCGGTATTCCTCCGCCGAATCTTCCCTGCATTCCTCCAGCGCCCCCTGGAGGAAAGCCTGACATAAACATCATCGACATATCCTGGGCATCCATGCCCCCGAAAGATCCGCCAAACATTGGGCTATATGAAGGTCCTTTCTTCTTTTTACCAAACAGTCCTCCTAGTCCGAACTTGTCTCCAAACCCCCCTAACACTCCTAATCCAAAAATGGCGGGCGCTGCGTAAGCTACAAAAGAAAGGAAAATTTTAGCTTAGTTTTACGTGAGGAATTATCAACTGAAACACTCAATGTATAAGGCTTTCTACGAGAGTACAAGGTGCCTGAGGAATCCAGGAAGTCAGGATTCCTTTATACATTAATTTTATTGCATGATGGTGAGGGAGATATGAAGATTTATTTACCCAAGAAAAATCATATTCCCCGAGGGCAACGCCCGAGGGGAATATGATTTTTCTTGGGTAAATTAATCTTCATATCTCCCGAACGATCATGCAATAAATTGTTTATTATACCGAATAAATCAAACCTTTACCATCCAATATGCAATAATGAAATGGTCATCCAAAATCTCTCATCTGGTTGAAAATAAAGGGCTTCCTTTTGCTATTGCCAGAATGGGTTGAACACACCATATATTTCAGAATTTTCATTTTATTGAACAACTTTATATACCGCTTTAACCCGTATCTAATGCTTTGTAGTGCACCTTTCTTGAACTGACTTCCATCTGTTTTTCTGGCCCCCACATAAAACGACTTCAACGCACGATTCAATTCCTCACTAGAATACGTTTCAAACTGAATATTGTCAGAAATTTCACTCAAAAAGTCCCGGAAACATTTCACAGCTAATTTGGTAGATTTTTTAATGTTGGCCGAGTCCTTATTACTAAGCAGATTAGCAATTTCGTCCTCATCAGCGACGTGAAATCGGTCAGGCCTAGCTATGTTTATTTACCGTCTTTAAAATTAACTTTGGAATCCTTCTAGTACTTTTATGATCAAGAACGATAACTCTTGCGGGAAAATAGGGAGGCATCCGAAAGGGGGAAATACGATTTTTATTCTCCCTGGCCTCAGGGAAATGCAATGTTTTAGTCCAACTGTCATGTGATCGTCTAAACCAATCAGATTAGGCTTTTCATGACATTATTTATATGAGGTATAATAATACGTGTTATTATCGCTCCCTTTTTCCTGAGGGAGACGTACTAGTATTTGTTTTTGTACTCTCTATCAGTCTGTCACAAAATCTTGTGAACACTTCTTCTCTTGTAGGGCTTATCGGAATTTCATACACTGCTGTATTGCCATTTGCAGATGTGCATATTGTCATGACAGAAGGATCCAATTGCCCCGGATCTATGAAGGGGGGGTGTGTGTGTGTGTTAAAATACATGTAGCTATTCTACGTAGAAAAATGACCCACTTTTTAGTAGAAATTATGGCTTTAAGGTCATTTTTCTCCCTGTGGATTGTAGAAAAATGACCCCGTAGAATAATGAACCTTTGTCATTTTATTTATACAAAAAACTGGTTTTGGTAGGAATATTCTTGTTACGCAAATACTTAGGGTAAAATCACGCAGCCTTATGATATGAAGTGTTCACTTCTAAAAGATTTAAAGTTTAAATAATAAAAAATAAAAGATTATACTATACCTTACACCATTAATACAAGATGTTTTATCCCCAATAAGGAAAAACAAATAACAAGGCTATAATGATGTTCTGTGATTATCAGAGCAAGAATACGCGCAGTCTTAGATTTGTTTTATCACATTTTAATAAAATAAGTTTCCACAGTTGTCATTATTTAAAAAATCAAGATCATTTTCTTAGCTAGTGTCAGAGAGAGAAACTTATATGAATAAAAAATGTATAGTTTTCATAATTGTAATCCTCTTTGATTTTACTCTGGGAAAATAATGTGCAAAAAATCAAATAAGGTCTCAAATGTTTTTTCTTCAGAAGTTACAAGAAAGATTAACGTTTTTGACCCCTTTTGGAGTTTTCAGCTAATTAATTTTAATTTATATTATTTTTATGAATAAATGTTGTTGAAATAGACATGAAATTCAAATTATGGTTGTTATGTTTGATGTGTTGCTAAGCAACCAAATTACGAGAAGAACCAGGAAAAAAACATATTATTTCCTATTAGGATTAGGGATACCCTATAACTATATGTAATATCAGTATTTTTGAAAAAGGGCCAGGAATGGCTCTTGTCCTATTTCGTTCATCTCCCTCTGGCCATGTCCGTTTTTCCTAAACACAAATTAAGCGTTCTTGCTGTGTGATACGAGGTTTAAAAATATAAAAGGGTTTTTAGGATAAAAGTGACAAAAATTCTTTTTATTTCTTTTTTTCATCGAAAATCCTCCTTATAAGGAGTTTATTTACATAATGTATATGTGATTGATTGATTGATTATTTATTGCTTTCCGCCACACTCAACAATTTTTCAGTTATCTGGTGGCGTCCAGTTTTTGTTGGTGGAGGAGAGAACCCAGATACAATGTACCTGGGATGAGACCACCGACCTTCCGCAAGTAAACTGGCAAACTTGCTCACATAACGCCGCGGCCGAGATTCGAACGCGCGTCGACAGAGGTGAGAGGCTTTGTGATTTTGAGCCCGATGCTCTAACCACTCGGCCACGGAGGCCCCTAATGTATATGTGTATGGTAATGGTAAACAAGAAATCTATGAGCCAGTGCTTTTTAGTGATACCTCCCCCCGCACAGACAGACGGACAAGATTTGTACCAAAATAAACCCCACTACATGGCATGCCAAAACAAAGAGGGTGTTAAAATTTCAAGCATCTGCGATGAGTAGTTGCAGAGAAAACTGCGACGGAAAAAATTGTTTAGGACAGACAAACACACACACACACACATACATACATACATACACACACACACACACATATATATATATATTAAAAAGATGCTAGAGTTCCTCATTGATAATATCTTCGTAGTATTTGGTGTTCGGTTCCGAATTCATTAGCTGACCTGTGTTTATATTCTTACGAGGCAGAATTTAATCCAACCTTTCTACATGAGAAGAAAAAAATCTCTTACTGTGGCCTTCAACTCGACATTTAGATATCGATGACGTTTATCTATTAACAATAATCATTTTCATTCATATATCGACTCAATATATCCCAGTGAACTCGAAATAAAAGACACCACAGAGTCTTCTACGTCTGCTTCTTATTTAGATATTTTATTGAACATAGAATGTTAACGGCAAACTAACCACTCAACTTTATTAAAATCGGGATTGCTTCAGCTTCTCCATCATCGACTTCCATATTTATATAGCAATATTCCATTATCACCGGCATATAGTACAGACCCTGAAGCGTACTACTTCACCACTTGCACGGAACGAAACGATTCTTGCACAGAACGCTGAACGGTTTGCACGAAACGCTTCCCATTTCTTTAATTGTCTGAACAGTTTGCACGAAACTGTAGGCGGGTCTTGCACGCTTTTAGAATGGTTGTGAATGATTGATATAAAATGGTAGGCGTGGTCTGCACGCTTCGATACTCAGGTCTTTGCGGTGCCATTAATCCATGAAAAAAATAATAAATATAGTAATAAACTTTGAGAAAATTGCAAAATTTAAAATGAATATTATACATACCTGCATGAATTGGTATTGTTTTTGTTTTGACAATTTTTTTTCAGGTGAAACGCGTTATAATGTTTCACTCAGAAACACAGCTTTCATTCACGCTGTTCACCTCCTTAATAGCGAAAAAATCTATCTCAAGAAAATTACTATAGAAGCGGAAAATTGTTGAAATTTTGACACTTAAAATATGTACATATTGAATTATTTTGTAGTAGACGATTAAAATTCGTACTGCACCTTTTATGTCACCATTCAATGCCATGTCACGTGCTAAAATGAACGAAGATAGGTTAGACAATGATTTGCCATTGAAAAGTTAGTTTTTTATACTTAAAGTTTATAAAGATTTTTTTTTTTTAATGAAAGGCTAATGAGATTTTGGAACCACTTTTCTTAAGTAAATGAATGAGACGGGACGGCGACCACCATATGTTTTACGAAGCCATTGTTGTGTTTTCTGCGCTTGTACCTTGATTTTGGCAGATACCCCCTTCTGGGTAAAGAAATCCCCTAGAGTGTTTTTGTCTCACATAATCTATTAGGAGAAAAAAAAATCGTGCAGAATGTCTCAGACATAAATTGATATGGTGCCCGATTTTCACGAACGGTATTTATATTACTGGTATCAAGGTATTCGTTACCCATCCTCATGCAATTTCTGAATTCTCTAAGCTTTGTTTTTACAGACAGAGCATTTAATATTTATAGCCCCAATTATTGCATGTCATTTCTACATTTACACTGTAACAAGGAGGTCGATAAATCGCACCTTTGTACATTACATGTGAAACTTGTGGTGATTACATTAAAATAAACACTAGTTTAATATTTTGATTTTATTTTTTTATTTTGACCATTTAATTGATTTTGATTAAATTTTAACAGAAGAAATATTAGTCTGTTAAAACTTTAACGCTACAAAATCTCGTTCTTTGATGAAATATACATGATGCTTACCCATGTATTTCCCCCGAAGCCATGCAGTGAAGATTACCACAGAAGACCGTAACATCAAAACTATAGTTGCAAAGATTGCATATTTTTATTCTTTGTTTAGAATTCATTATTAAGTATTAAGTGCAAATTACAGCACATTATCGCTTGGTCAAACATTTTGCTGCGTATTACAACAATTTTCAGGCCAAAAAATAAGGGGGGGGGGGGGAGATATTATATACAATTGCGTATTACATTTGACAAAATACGGTATTAGATTTTTGTTCATTTTTGGGATGAAGTAAATATAGCTAGATTTTTAAAAAATAATTATTATAAAATGATTGAAGGAAGAATATCATTTGATAAAGAAAACCAAAATATGTTTATCGGACTTGCACGCTCTGAAAGTTTGTAGGGGCGTGGCTTGAACGGTTCTACCGCACGAAACGTTTCTTGCACGGAACGATTCTTGCATGAAACGCTATGCACGGAACGAAACGATTCTTACACGGAACGGTGAACGGTCTGCACGAAACGCTGAACTATATGCACGGAATGAAGCTTTGGAGGTGTAGTATGCTTCAAGGTCTATATTTATTTTTTTCAACTGATTCGACACGCAAGAGCTCGTTCTGTGTATGATCAGTTTATAAATCAAGGAAAGCTACTGTCAAAAGTTGATGTTTAAAGTCAACATTTTGACAATTCTATGGTGAGGTCAAATGCTGTCTGACGTGTTTCATACTAATTGTTAGGCCGTTCTTTTTTTACACACTGGTTTTGACTGCGGATTACTCCGTTTACCTGGTTGAGATAGAGGGATCACCGCGGGTGTGACTGATCGACAGGGGATGCTTACTCCTCCTAGGCACCTGATCCCACCTCTGCTTTGTACAGGGGTCCGTGTTTGCCTTAGTCTGGTAGCCCTTACAGGAGTTATCTTCACCTTTCCATGTTCATGTTAAAGAATATGTAATGATTTACAAATGTCGCCACGGTCGACCCTGTGATAGCACTGTTTATATAATTTTAATAAGCCTGTAGTCCTATTTACAGTTTTCTTTACATATATACAAGGATACACACACAAGTATACAATTCGCAATTCAAAATCACATTTTTTTTCACCTATGTCAAACTTGATCTCCCCTTTCTCAAGAAATACCTCCTAATTAAATCCAGCCAAACAGGACCCCTTTTCGAGCAAAATACATAAATTCATTTACTCTTACTTTCATTTCTCTCAAACTCCGGTCATTCAAAAGAAACAGAAAACATTCTAACCAATTTACCAACAGCCACTCTCCTCGAGAACTAACTCTAACGACACTCCTAGGACAAGGGTTAGGTTGTCAGCGCCTTTCACCTGCTACTTTAAACACACACACATAACATCACTACACAATAACTAAGTGACGGAGAGATATATATAGCTTTATGACACAGTAACTGGAAATCGTAGATGTAAAGTGGTTGCTTCCACTCGAGTAAATGATAATTTAATATATTTACATTCAGTGTATTTTTCACCAAAGAAATGCATTGGAAAACCAAAACATTCAAATTCCTATAACACACTCAAAACCTAATCACGGCGTATGAATACACAACTAGAACTACATACGTAGATGTAGTCTGCTAAATGACAAATAGAAATATACATAAAGTCAAAATGGATGAACTCAGTCCTTGTCACCTCCATCTGAGCTGAACCTCGCTTCATCGGCTGCCGTCCCAGCACAGTTCACCATGAACATGCAAAACATTAAGCCTTCGACTGGTTTCTTCACTAATGCAAATTTCAGCGGCTGCACATTTAACTTTCGTTAAATTCAAAATGGCGACTGAGGACCGGATCACTCATGTACAGTTTGTTATTACGCATTGAAGTTTGAACATTTTATCTTTTTAAGCTTAAAACAAAAAAGACAACATTGATAGTTGTTATAAGAATTATTACTGTTGATTTCTGTTTAAAATAAATTAATTTTTGCCAAAAATATGTTTTTTGTTATTGTTATTTACAAGAACTATACTTTTCAGTAGTGACGTATGTCAGCTGATTATCGGCTCTTCCGTTTACGACACACACCGATTCTGAATGGCGCGGAATTTAAATACGGAATTTAAAAATTACATTTATAGATAGGGAAAAAATTAAAGAATGTAAATATAAGCTAACGCGCGGTATTCAATTTGTCGGCACGGCCAGGTGTGTTATAGGGCCGAAGACATCCCAAAATATGAATTCAATGCTTAATTAATTCAACCTACACAAATCATTTAAGATAAAAGGGAACAGAAACTGTTTAAGACTGAAAATAAAAGGGGACAGAAACTGCTCATGCCAGCGCACTTTTTCATGGCGTGTTTGTTAACTAGCTTTGTGAAAACTTAGCTGGTGTGACGCCCCTCGTCTATTTTCAAAATTGAAATAATTTGTTTATATGTGCATTCTAGTTTTATTTCTTTCGGAATTTCCAACCCGTTAAAAAATAGATATAGACGAAATATATTCATAAAAATGTTCACAACTGCATCGCGTTCACGAGGAAATGGCCATCATTACAATTGGTAAAGATATCGAAGGCAAAAATATTGGAAAGTGAATAAAACTTTATGGATTTCTGCAAAGATTTCACGATATCACATATATCATTGTAATGCCCCACTGACCCAAAGCAAAAGTAAAAAAGTGTGTGTGTGTGTGTGTGTATTTAGGTCATTAAATATAGATCATTTGTCAGAAAGATCGCGCATTTCTTGCATTTGATATATATATATATATATATATATATATATATATATATATATATATAAAACAAAACAAAAAAAGAAAATCCCAAATACCAACAATTACAACAAAAAGAGAACCAACCCCACCCCCCCCCAAAAAAAACTTTAAAAACAAACAAACCCGATACGCATATTCTTCTTTCACATGAACAATGATATAGATAAAGATTATAATGTTTGTTGCTTTTATTTATATGAGAAACACCGCATTTGTTTTCGAAACATTTTACGAAACTCAGGGAAAGCATATTTGTTAGTCAAGGGTTCCGATCCCTATGAAGAGTGGGGGGGGGGGGGGGGGGGGGAACCTCACCTAATCCTCATCGTGCACCTGGCACATAAGGCTCTAATAAAATGAGGGCATCGGAGCGGGAACTTGGCCAGCGAAGAAGTAAGAGGGGCTGATTAGGCTTTTTAAAAAGCTTTTTAATTGCATCGGAAAATTTGAAGTGATTTGTACGCGGGGTGGTTGGGGTTTCTTACCTAAAAATGGAAGTGCCGCTGATATTGGGGTTGGGATTATCGTAAAGATTACACACACCGCCAATATCAGTTGGTCAACCTTCATCTGAAAGAAAATTGAAAACTAAAATCAGTTTCTTTTTGTGTCATTGATATATTGCATAAACATTTTTAAATGATATTTAATCGATAACGACGGCCCGAATGTACTTTACAGAATCAGATCCACCCGGGGGAGGGGGGGGCAATCAGATCGGCCGTACTTAATCAACTGAATTAAACTTATTTAAGTATAATGGTTGGAAAACAACGAATGGGACCTTTGCGATTTAAATGTTTTTCTTTATTCACGTCTATTGTAAGGCTGTTTGTCTTACGTCCCATCCAGAATTTTTCACTCCTACTGAGGAAGTTTAGACCTATGCTTAGCGCTTACGGCCGTAGCAGTGAGGGTTCTTTAACGTAACGACGCCTGCTGCAACGTAGCAGTGAGGGTTCTTTAACGTAACGACGCCTGCTGCAACACGGGGCCTCCGTTTTCAAAGCCATATCCGAAAGACCCGTGATTCTCATTTATAAATGCCGAGCGTTTGATGAAGAAGCAATCGCTACCTGGCTGATTGATATGTTGTGAGCCCTGTATTGAAGGAGATTAGCATCGATGTCCTTTTTTCAGCCCTACTATTTCCAGACTATTTAAGGCCGTGCACCCAAAGACTGGTGTCATTTGGTCTGTTTATAATCGACGAAGTAGCACTCCGATGTAAACAAGGTAAGTAACTTTTGCAAAATGGACAAAATCAGTGGAAGAGCAGTGATGCAATATTTGCATAAGAAAGGTTTAGTATCTAAGGATGTCCATCCTGATATGGCAGCAACACTGGGGAAAGATGCCCCTTCATATGCTTCAGTAACGGAATTTAAACTCAGCAGGCAGAGCCTTGAGGATGACCCCCTTCCTGGAAGGCCTGTCACTGTTGCATCCCAGAAATGGTCAATAAAGTCCATGATATTGTTATGACTGACAGGCAAGTTACAGAAAGATATATAGCCAGTACAGTTGGCATTTCACCGGAAAGAGTACATCCCATTCTGACAAAGGATCTTGCAATGAGAAAGTTTTCATCCCGATGGGTACCAAGACTTCTGACAGTTGATCAGAAGCATAACAGGCGCACTTTGTCCCGTGCTAATCTAAACCGTTTAGAGGTAGATCAGCTAACTTTCTTCAGAGATTTGTTACTTTGGATGAAACGTGGGCCCATCAGAAGCCAAACAACAGTCTAAACAATGGAAGCACCCTGGTTCATCCCAAAGAAGGCAAAGACTGTTCAATCAGCCGGGAGGGTTATGGCCTTGGTTTGCTGGGATGCTGATGGTATTTTGATGGTAGATTACCTCCAAAAGGGACAATCAATCAATGCCACATACGATGCATCACTTACGAGAAAATATTAAACTCAAGCACCGCGGAAAACTCAGTAAATGTGTGTTAGTCCACCAGGACAATGCGCTTGATCACAAGTCTATCATTGCCATGGCTGCCATGTACTATTGTGGCTTTAAATTGATTGAGCATCGCCTTATTCGCCTGATCTCACTCCATCAGACTTTCATCTATTTCCAGGACTGAAAATGGCCATTTCCGGTACCCATTTCAGTCATATGATGACGTCATACATGCAGTGGAGTACTTTCTGAACTGTCAAAAAAGGACTTTTTAAAAAGTTGCATTGAAGCCCTTAAACATCGCTGGCAAAAGTATATAGATGCTGAAAGGAGTTATATTGAAAAATAATGCTATATGTCCGCCAAAATTCAAATCTTACTTACGAGGCCCACAACATATAAATCAACCATCTACGTCAAAGTCTATGTCTACGGTTTGACGCGGTCATGGCACGAGTGGGGTTCAAACTCATGACTTCACGATTCCGAAGTGAACGCTCTACCACTGAGCTACCGCAATCAGTTCTTTTGTATGGATCGACACGTAGATTACGGAGGATATCATTAATTACTGCGTGCAGTGATTCAATTGATGCTCGCATCAATGCGGTAAAATTATTACTGGCAAAATTTAATTTGCCCTCACAATTTCTAGAAGAGAATACGCACATACGTTATTTTAAAAGCGAAATAGTACTAAAACTAGCTGTAGGGACACCTGTAAAAGTTTACCTAATACTCTTTTTCGAATTATGAAAATAAAGGTTTTGAAAGAGAATATTAGTAAAGACATGTCCTCACACCACTTGTCCTCACTTAGCTGATATTTTGTATCTACATCTTTCAAATGAGTGAAAGATTCTCGAGAGGGACATTAAATATATAATCAATCAATCAACCTACATTTTTCACATGCTGTAGGTCAATTTTATGAGGACATAATTGTGAGGACAGGATTTTGGTCCTCATAGTGCACTTCTGTCCTCACAACTTCAGTCAAATGGTTAAAAATTGCCCTCACTTTACACGTTTTATTGGCTCTCTCCGTCTCTCTTCCTCTTTTTCTCTCGCTCGTTTGCTCTCTCTCTCTCTCTCTCTCTCTCTCTCTCTCTCTATCGATCGATCGATCGATTAATTATTGTGCGCATCTATCGAATTAATGATATCCTTAATTCAGTTGAGGAGAACAACAATTCAGTTACTGCGTGCATTAATTAATTTGGTGAGCGCATTAATTGATTTGGTGAGCACATTAATTGATTTGGTAATCGCATTAATTGATTTGGTGAGCGCATTAATTGAATTATTGTTCTCTTCAACTGAATTATAATGCGCATCAATTTCATTGTTGGTATCATCAATTCATTTGTAAAGAACAACCACCAGACATCAGTTCAGCAGAATAACTAATGCTATCAACAATTTAATTAATGCGCACAATAATTCAGAATCGTTAATTACATCTCATGAGATCTTTAATTGATTTGTTTGCGCATTAAATGAATTGTTGAAAGATATCTTCAATTATTTGAGTTAATCTTCTATTTCTTGAGATTATGTTAATTCCGCGCCCTGTACTATTGTGCTGATAATTCATAAAGCTTTGTAGACAAACTTTATCACAAGCGTCAGTGAGTAATGAATAATATTTTATAAATGAATACCGTTCCGTATTATCAGCACAATAACGTAAACATTTTGCTGTTATATATTTATAAAAACTTCAGAAATGCTTCTTTACAGTGCCATTTTAATATTCCATTTAGTAGAACTGTCTACAGTGCAAATTGGTCATTAAGTTGGTTTAGGTATGGTATTGTGGTGTTAACAACGTTCTTTAGTTGGTTGATTGATTGATTATATATTGTTTAACGTCCCGCTCAAGAATTTTTCACTCATATGGAGACGTCACCATTGCCGGTGAAGAGCTGCAAAATTTAGGCCTATGCTCGGCGCTCAGGGCCTTTGAGCAGGGAGGGATCTTTAACGTGCCACACCTGCTGTGACACGGGACCTCGGTTTCTGCGATCTTATCTGAAGGACCGCCCCATTTATTCGCCTCTTAAGACAAGCAAGTAGTACTGAGGATCCATTCTAAACCGGGTCCTCACGGGGTTTCTTTAGTTGGCTTTTTTTTCTCATTTCGGGTTGTCAAATTAACCACCACATTTTTTTTTCAATTTACAATGACAAAATAATGTACATGATTATAAATATTTTTCTATATTCCTTAAATCCCAAGCACCTTGGTACCTATCTAACTTACGTCATCGAGGGGCGTATTTATCCGGTTATTACAGTTATCGTACTTTAACCGTTACTGTTAAATAGTTGATTACAACTATCCTAAGTTATAGTCACTCCGATTGGTCCAAGCAGGCTTTAACGGACATAACAGGGCGATAATAGATTGGTGTGTTAGATAAGGATGCTTACGGCATGGCAATCATCGCCTTAAGTAATGCACTGACTAAATCGAACAGGGGAAACCGGAAACCTGCAGCTGTTTGGTAATGATAAAATGGTGGAGAGTTCATACCTTATTATCACCATGGTGTTGGAGAGACGTAGAGAATATTCTATATTCGTTATATGACCCGTCTACATATACATCTCGTATCCTCTATTTCAAATGTCAACTGCATGGTCACGGTAGCTCAGCGATCACGGAGCTCGAGTCGCAACCGCGGGAAGTCTCGGGTTTGACCCCTGCCCCCAGAGTCCGCAACATATCTGAGATATTAACAGGAATACACGCCGCCATGTGGCCGACATTAGAGGAGAGGAAAAAAAACATGGGTCTTGCGGAAAAAATCCCATTTAACGGCAGGCGTCGGCACGACAAAGGATCCTCACTGCTACGATTACGGCCCAGAGCGCTAGGCACAAGTGACATCCTTATTTGAGTGAAAAATTCTCAAATGGGACGAAAAACAATAAATATGCCTTGTATACAAAATTTGTTTTACAACTCGTTTTGTTTTGAAAGACCGTTTTACTTTACATCAGCCTTAAGACTTTTTAATAAAAATTCTAATCACTTTGCTATGAAAGAAATGGCTACTATATTGGAGGTGTTGTTTTTCTAAACATAGATGGCTGCAATCTGAGAACAGTACTTTATCATCAATACAAAATGTACATTAGTCCTTTAATACATTTAAGTAAATGAATTCAATTTACCTTTTGAGTTTTACTGTCAGAGTTCTATCGGGAAGTTATGTTGTTCTGGCGTTGTCCTCTGACGCTTTACGAAAGGTACTGCTCAGTGCTGAACTACTGGGACTGTGGTACAAGGCACTGGAGGCCAAAACACGTAACGGCACGTGATCTGAAATAACGTTAATGGATAAATTCATTCATTAATGGCCTTATAATTTGATAATCAAAGGAGATGATACAGCATTTCATGTTTCATGTATTTATGCTTATCAAAGCCAAACAAAAAAAGAGAAATAAGGATATGAAATGTCACACAGATATATTGGCCAGCATATAGCTATATTCATATACAATGATTCAGGAATTTTATTTCCCTGTGATAAATGTAGGGGTTTGGTTGAAACTGCCCACTTTCCTGAAGATAATGATATATTTTTTCACAAATTTACACCCGCTCTCTGGTCTCCTATTTAGTTCCTCGTTATCGCCATTTTTCGACATTTTTGCTTGATATTCGAGAACGATACGTACAGGGGTATCCTGCATCTGAAAACGGTATGTCTTGTATTTTTACTTTATTTCATTCATTTACCTTCCCGAGAAAATTAAAATATCGTCAAGATAAATGTAAATTACTTAAAAAGCCAAAGGATATTTATTTTGGTAATATATATATATATATATATATATATATATATATCCGTGTGTGTGTCAGTGTCATTTGCTGGGTACATAAATAGGACGTCATAATTAAAAGTAACAAAAGGTACATTTTGAGGTAAATTTTCGCCAATAGACTCGTAATAATTATTTATTTTTTACTTATTTTCAATCGAAACTCAAAAACTTACCCATGGTATTTCTTATTTCTTATATTAGGGTATTATTTGTGTGTGGGGGGGTGTTAAATTAAGTTGAAAGGTCAGTGTGGTTTTTCCCCCCAATTAGGTCAAGGTCACTGTGTATAAATAGTCTTACATAAGACTTGGTAATATGCGTGTAATTGTAGAAGTGCTCTTAAGACACGCCTTCCTTTAATTGTCTTTTGAAGTCAGGTATTTACTACAATTCGGTTCTTTTCACAGATTTTATATTCAGTCAAAACAATACAAGTTTTGTAAGTTGACTGTCTCATGTTTTGCAGACTGTCTGTCTGAAGTTTTGAGGACTGTCTCGAGATTTAAGGACTGTCTCGAGTTTTGAAGACTGGCTGTGGAGGGTACTGCAGCTAATAACGATGGCGTTTATACGACGAGTTTTTATGCTGGTTGTTGTGTTCATGGTTACCTGTCGCACACTGGCTAACAATGGCACATCCAACGAAACAACCAGTAAGTACACGTCATTTGAAACATTTAAGTAGTTTGTAAAACAACACGAGACAAATAGACCGACAATTAGTAAAACAGACAAACAACATCAGACAAATAGACCAACAATTAGTAAAACAAACAACATCAGACAAATAGACCAACAATTAGTAAAACAACCAAACAACATCAGACAAATAGACCAACAATTAGTAAAACAACCAAACAACATCAGACAAATAAACCAACAATTAGTAAAACAACCAAACAACACGAGACAAATAGACCAACAATTAGTAAAACAACCAAACAACACGAGACAAATAGACCGACAATTAGTAAAATGACCAAACAATATGAGATAACTGAACAAACAATCAGTAAAACAATTTGTTTAGTGACATACAGACAGAAAGCATGGGAATATAACATAACCTCCTAACGATTCACCTTGACAACCATTACAACAGTCAACTGACCAATCAAAAACTGTATTTTTGTTTTCTTTCAGTAGTGCCAGATGACCATGGATCTAATCCTCACAACGAGGCATCATGGACTGTGGCTGTTTCCTTGACAACACTCCTGTGTGCTGCCATTTTGAATAAAATATTCTAATGAGATGTCAGAGACCCTAGTAATACAGTTCTACTGTACAATAGCTTCATCTGTATATAACTTCAGTGTCATTTAATGTTTGTCTAGTTTGATGTGTAGAATTGCAGAAAAGACATATTCTTGTGAAAATTGTATATTGACCCCTCAAAACCGTTCCAAAGTTTTACTATTGTGCAACAAATTCTTAAGACTGATTTGGTGTCATTTTTTATATGTTAATTACATAAGCAATCCACTCATAGGTTCTCACCTTATTTGTTGAAAAAATGTCAGTTTTGTCTTGATCCAATTTATACCAACACATATTCAGCTTCATTTGGTTCTGTAAAATATGGATATTTCATGTTCACATTGACAACAAAATTAAGTTAAAAATGTTGATACGTTTGTAATAAAGAGTGCCTTGTGGATCCTAAAGAGCTTACCCACGAGATGAAATGTAATTTAACAGATTTGAATTTGGTATCATAACCTCCTGAAGACATTGTCTCTATCAATAAGTAACAGCCTATCCCATTTCTGATTGACTGAGATGGTCACAATTTTCATGATTTGTGTCAATACATGTTTTATACCAGGGTACAAAATTGCACACGTATCAAGTCATTCTTTAATAAGATATTGAATGTCAAACATGGCTTGTGATGCAAAGGCATGCTTTTCATCTAAAGTCGAGTATTGTGCTGTAATTTGGTACTTGTAGTTCAAAGGTAAAACAGGCAAGGAAATACATGACGAGTTTGCTGATGTTTATGGGTCTTCTGCACTATCTTATGCTCAGGTTAAATTCTGGGTAGGGGAATTCAAACGCAGTAGAACATCTTTTGAAGATGAAGTCAGGTCTGGATGCCCACTGGATGCCACCGACGAAGAAATGTGTAACAAAGTTCGGATTTGATATACTCTGATAGGCGAATTTAGGTGGAAGAAATAGTGCAGGCATTAGGCATTTCACATAGTAGTGTTTCAACAATCTTACTCAATTGTTTAGATATGCGGAAGCTAACAGCCCGTTGGGTCCCCATATTCCTTAGTGATGAGCAAATGGCAACCAGTATGCAGCACCTTGTTGAAGCATATTCGGTCAAAAGATGATTTTGTTTTGCATCTGGTGACTGTAGATGAGACTTGGGTTCATTATTATGAGCCAGAGAATAAAGCTCAGAATTGTCAGTGTATAAGGCCGAGGTCCCTGAGGCCAAAGAAGCTCAAGATGCAACCATCTGCTGGCAAGGTGATGGCCACAGTTTTGGGATGCAAAAGGCGTTGGTTGACTCTTTACCCATGAGAAGTGCAATAACTGGAGTGTACTATGCAAACTTGCTAGACCAGCTGAGAACCACCATCCATTAAAAACGCAGAGGTAAACTCTCTAAAGGTGTTTTGCTGCAACAGGACAACACGAGAATCCACACTTGCAAAGGCTGCTGTAGAGCAAAACCAATGTGAATTAATACCACATCCTACCTATTTGCCTGATCTAGCTCCTAGTGATTTCTTCCTATTCCCGAACTTGAAGAAAAAGGATATCCATGGACATCATTTCTGGTCTGACAAAGAAGTTGTGACGGTATTTGAGTAGTAGGTCAATGGAAAGGACCCCGACTTTTTCAGTTCTGGGCTGATGGCACTTGAACACCATTGGTCTAAGTGCATCAAACTAGACGGTAATTGCATCGAAAAAGAAGAGGTGGATCTTAACTGGAAATAAGTTAAGCTGGTTACTTAATTACTCACCCTCGTAAAAACATTTTTGTTGTGTTTGGTGTTATTGTGATTTAGTAATCTTCTGTGCATGATATGGTTAAACAGATTATTATATTTTAGCACTTTCACTTTACAGCCAACATACTAGAATCCCTCTAAAGTAACTACACAAAAAATACTTGATTTAAGCTTTACATCCCCTCTACACTGAAACTATATAATGTTCTATTTCAGTGTGCTAAGAATGGCCTAACAATTGGTATGAAACATGTCAGACAGCATTTGACCAAATTAACTCCCCCTTCTGTCTATCCTATATAGTACATAGTTCAAATTAACACCCCATTCTGTCTATCCTGTATAGTGCATAGTTCAAATTAACTTCTGTCTATCCTATATAGTACATAGTTCAAATTAACACCCCATTCTGTCTATCCTGTATAGTGCATAGTTCAAATTAACTTCTGTCTATTCTATATAGTACATAGTTCAAATTAACACCCCATTCTGTCTATCATATATAGTACATAGTTCAAATTAACACCCCATTCTGTCTATCCTATATAGTACATAGTTCAAATTAACTTCTGTCTATCCTATATAGTACACAGTTCAAATAAACTGCTCCATCTGCCCACCCCACATGGTGGTTCAAATAACTCTTGCATGCCAATCCCACATGTGGTGTATGGTTCAACTCCTCCCTCTGCTCATATGCCACATGGGTAATGGTTAAGAGCAACTGTCACTGAAAACCATGAGTTACTCTTTCCATTCCATAACTCAGATAAACAATACCCCCCATGGTTTGTGAGGATGAACAACTCTGTCTGCCCATCCTACAAGGAGTACATGGTTCAGAGTAACAAATGATTTTCCTGCTTTTGTCTTTTAAATGACCTTGACCAAAAATCTTATTTCTAACACCCTCTTGGCTTCAGAAAGTTTGTGCCACATACATTAATCACAATAAGATTGACACATGATGCACAAGTCTAGTTTTGATTGATGCACATGGTCTGTTATTTCTCATGACTGACTGAACAGTTGACATTTTCAAGAAAAACAGAAAAAATGTCCAACATAGTGATGTCATATTCTAGTTTTCATAAAATATATTTAATTCTAGTTTATGACAATTTCAACTTGGAATTGGGGGATCAATGTTGTCTAGAATTAATTAATTTCAAGAAAAAAAAAGGTTTATCAAAAGATAATCAACCTTGGAAAGATTGTCAGAAAAAAAAAATCCATTGTCAAATTAAACTCAAAGACTTTAAACACTTTACAATGTTATGCATTCATTTATTGGTGAATTGTCTGTAAATGATAAACAAATGAATAAAAATAACAAAACAAAAAAAAATTGTGTCTGTGATTGATAACTATACCAACACCCAGATGTAAGGAACCTGAATCTGAGTTTTCTCTCACAAAGAAAATTAGTGTTCTGGAAATGGCACATATATGAACTACATTCATTTCTTTTTCTCTTTGGGTGTAATGCTGGTAATGCTTCATGCTGCCTATCACTGATCATCTTATCACTGGTTGAACCATTGCCTACCACTGACCACGTGACCAACAAATGAACCACAACCAGAATCACCACTTGTTTTCTAAAGTTGGCCATTTCAACAATAGGTTTGTTCCCTCCACCTCCACATGCTCATAAATCCACTTTCTTCCACATCGACATTCTGTGCCACATTTCAGGGAGCCACATTTTGGGCAGGGAAAATGGCACCCTTTACAGATAATGTCCAAACAGTCACACAAGTCTTGACTGTTCTCCAGCAGGATTCCATTCTCATCATACACCTGGTTCTTCTTAATGCTGCAAAAAGTTGATAGTCACTGTTATTTGTCATAAGGAGTTGACAGTCACTATTAATTTATAAGAAGTTGATAGTCACAGTTAATTAGAAAGAAGTTGATAGCCATGGTTAATTTGTAAGGAGTTGTGAATCACTATTAATTTGTGAGAAGTTGATGGTCAAAGTAAATATTTTAGGAGGTTTTAGCAACAAAAATTTACTAGCATTAATGAGACACTCTGATGGATTTATTGAAATATTACTTATGATAGATATAAATGAAATATGATTTTTGGTCAGATGAACCCTCTCTGGCCTGCTGTCTGTGAAGAGAAGGAAGAAATCATAGCATCTAATGACCACAAAATTTAAATAAAATAGAAAGAGCACAAAAAGTGACAAAATGATATCTATTACATTTCTCTTGTCCATTCAAGATTTGACAAGAGACCCATGGGCCATATCACTCACCTGAGTCACCTTGGCCCATATTTAAAGATTTTCCCTATATATTTACAGGAAAAACTTTTTATCTCCTACCGTGGCCCCAACCTACCCATGGTGGCCATAATTTTAATAAATTTGAATTTGCACTATGTCAGGAAGCTGCCATGTAAATCTGAACTTTTCTAGCCAAGTGGTTCTTGAGAAGACAAATTTTAATGACTTTTCGTAATGTAAATTTAACTATATAATTGCATGTAAAACTTTGATTCCCTATTGCAGCCTCACTCTACCCCCAGGGGATATGATTTTAACAAATATGAATCTGTACAATGTCAAGAAGTTTCTGGCACAGTGTTTCTTGAGAGGAATATTTTTAAAGACTTCCCCCTGTGTATTTGCATGTAAAACTTTGATTCCCTATTATGCCCCCCACCCCCTTTAGGCAATGAATTTAACAAATATGAATCTGTACTATGTTAGGAAGCTGTCATGTAAATTTCAACTTTTCTGGCCCAGTAGTTCTTGATAAGATTTTTAAATGACCCACCTTACTTTTGCATTTTGTGATTGTCCCCCCTTTGAAGGGGACATGGCCCTTCATTTGAACAAAACTTGAATCCCCTTCACCTACAACTGATTTGTACCAAGTTTGATTGATGTGGCCTACTGGATCTGGAGAAAAAGATCTTTAAAATTTGTCAATCTATTTTCACTATTATCTCCCCTTGGAGAAGAATGTTGCCCTATCTTTGAATAAACTTGAATCCCCTTCACCCAAGGATGTTTTTTGTCAAGTTTGGTTGAAATTGGTCCTATGGTTCTCAAGAAGAAGTCATAAATGTGAAAAGTTTACAGAGAGACAGATCAGAAAAGCTCACTCGAGCTTTCATCTCACTTGAGCTAAAAACAGCAATGCTTCACTCCAGCATACTTTTCAAGAAGCACTAATGTGCTTCATGAAGTATGCTGGTGTAAAGTGTCACAGTTCATACCCTCACGTTTTTTTAAAAATGAAATTTATTTTTATATTTACATTTTACTTTCATTTCTGCAAGAAATTACTATGCATATTGTTTACATTCAAAAACATTGGAAATTTTAATGTCTAATAGTATTTTACTTTTCCCTATAAATTCGTCTGTTCATTTTCCTCATCTCTCGTGCACTTCTTTCTGGATCAAAGTCCTCCATAAACTTGCCTGGATTCTTAAACTGCAACATCCTTAAGTGTTTACTCTGTCAAAATTAAATGGTGTTTTTATGTTTGTAAATTAAGTATGAAAAAAAAAAAACTAAAATATTTAAATAATTTTTGATAACATATTGGTTAAAATTCATCAATTTCAATTTTCCCTTACTTCATTCTACACAACCATCATTTAACTATTTTTTTCTTCCCAAAATTTCATACTGTTTTTCTTGTTCAATATCAATGAAGTGATTACCAGAATTAATTTCAGAAATATCAACCATTTTTATTATAATATGAAGGTCTGAACACAAAGTATTTTCTTTCATTACATGTACTAGTTCTTACGTAGAAAAGAACTGTGCTTAAATTAAGTTTTGTGTCCATATATACAGATGAATAGAGTACGAAAGAAAGTCTATTCAACCATAAAACTAAGTCTTACAACTTTTATTTAACTCTCCATGGCAAAGATATTAGGGCCACTGTGTAGACCTGGGCCCACATCACTTCTCCGTGCCTGGTGATATGTACAACTTGGTTTTTATAAAGGGTGACTCTGTAGCTCTCTGGTCTTTCCCCAAGACAGCTACAGATCTGCAACTATGGCCGAGGGTAATCATTAACCAAAAAAATAAATAAATAAATGTGTGTGTGTGTGTACCGAGGATTCCTCATGCTTTCCATCATTTGAGTTTGAATTTTCATCATCTGTAGACTTCCTAGATAAAGCATTCGATCTTAACCTTCTCACATCATGGTCATGGTCATCATTATACTCCTCGTTATTATCTTCCATTGTTTTGATTTTTCCGGAAGTACTGAATGTTTGTAGTTTTATATTGACAGCTCGCTCCTCAAATAGGTCGGGATTTTTTTTTTTTTTAAATTCTCATAAAATCAAGTTTATCATAATATCGTTGGAATATCATAAGCAGAGATATTATTATTATTATATATATATAAATGTTTTGCCATAAACACACATATTTTGAATGGAACCAGACTCGGAAGAAAGCTAAAATCCGAAGAGGGGGGGGGGGGGGGGGTCAAACTAAACTGGTTCTCCCACTAAGAAGAACCAAACAATTTCCCCAGTCACTGCACAGCTGTCAAACATTTAGGTAAAATCCTTGTATGCATCCTTTACATGTATTGTAATAAGTATTTTAACATTCATACTTTTGCATATTATGTTTCATTTAAGTTGGAATAACTGGTGAAAGCAAGATACATGACCGTTTGCCATACTGCACCACTTGACATACGATAGTGCGAACGTTGTGACTGTTGATTGATCAGGAAAAACTCGGTAATGCAATGATACAGCTATTGTAACTAGTGTAGATGGGTCCCTCTCACTGAATAGAAGAGAATTGTTCTCAAAATTGATGCACTATTGTGGGCTTGTCACTATACATTTGTTTTTTCTCTTGAGCGCAGGGCAATTCTGAACCTCGTCAAGAGATATGGAATAGATAATCTCGCTTTAGAAGTCCCTCATCGGGCATGAGACTGAGGGAAAATAATTAAGATGTCATATGCTAAGTATCTGTGACATTAATTTTCACTGAGATTCGGCTAAGCGTAATATTATCTGTGATGTATACTGAAATTTGTGACTAGCATCCTCATATTTTGCTACATGTGCCACAGTTGAAGGAGTATAGCAAATATTGCATGAATAAGGAGTGAGTCTCTGCTTCATTGAATGTCCTAAAGTTTTATACCAGGTGTGGTAGTTGGGGCTATATGGACAGGATATTAGCCTGGGTAGCTCTGTGGTTAGAGCACCTGACTAGTAATGCAGGGATCCCTGGTTCCATCCCTGGTCCTGGCCACAAATTTTATCCTCTCCAGTACTTCACTATTATTTATATTACATAGGGCATGAAAAATTTAAAGAAGGTATGTATGTACATATAGACAATAAGTGTGCATAACATGCAGTACAAGTCAAATTGATGCCTGGATTATTTGTGTATATTGTTTGTAGTAAGTAAATGTACATATTAATTATTTTGATATGAAAGTCAAAACAAAAGACAAATTTTGGGCAATAACATCAGACAGAAATATTATCATAATTTTGGTCAAAACAAGATAACTGTTCTATTGGGTCAGGTTTGACTTGTAACAATTTTTTTTTTCAAAATTATATTTTTGAGAGTTTAGACCAATCATCTGAGTATGCAGGTCGAGACTTTTAGTCTCCCCGGTTCCCACTCTGCACTTATGAAATATTTTAGTGCTTATATATGGAATAAATTTTGTACCTTTTAAATATTTTGTAAATTTGGATCAGGAAAACATAAATTATTGATAGAAACTGGAGAGTGGTTTCCATGGAGATAACAGGATTTCTACTTGTGTACTGGTAATGCCATAGTAATTGAATGTACTCCTATCAAAATCTTTATCTTTTTTTTTTAGTCCTGTTGTGTATCCAGGGTCACTGTATCTTGCTTAATTCTGTAATAGCATTTGTCCATTTTGATTCGCAGATCAATGTATTAAAATCTTGGTACTTGGCAAATTTGATGCTTTAATTAATTCATGTACTAAGAATAGAAAAATGTAATGTTTGTAAATATTGGAGAGAGTTGGTGTGTATTCCTGTACATTGTACCTTTAAATATATTTTCTTACTTTGTATACAAAGTCTGCAAAAATAGATTCATTGTCGTAATCAGTATGCACAAATGCAGTATATTCCTTATTATTTGTACAGGCAGTACCAGTAATAAAGGATGCACACCGTATAAAGAGCCTCTAGATTCTAAAATTAATAACATTAATAAACATTAATAATTATAGTTATACTCGCCATGGTCAAAGGGCATAGTCTCTCAATATAGATACATGTAATAGATATATATATATATAGGTACATGTATTTATATATATTTTATTAATTTTGATAGATATTGACAATAAAGTTAATAATTACTTTTCACAACAATCAGTAAACAGATGAAAAGAAACACAAAGACTTTTAGTAAAGTGCTTTCATTTCAAATTTTCAGAAGCTTTTGAAGATTTGAAATGAAAGCACTGATTTACGTTTTATTAAATGTCTTCATGTTTCTCTCTCTCTCTCTCTCTCTCTCTCTCTCTCTCTCTCTCTCTCTCTCTCTCTCTATATATATATATATATATATATATATATATATATAAATATATAAAATAGATATTTATGAATTTTGTATTTTGTTGATTTTGATCTAGGTGATATAGCTATTGGTGTAAGTATTTTGATAGATGTACATGCATGTATAATGATTGATACGTGTTATAGACCTATTGCCATTGGTCTTCATCCGTTTTCATGCGTCTTCCATCGTACATCGTCTGTTAACAATTTTCATTTTTAACTTCTTGAAAACTACAAAACCAGTTGTTACCATTTTTTGGTGTGAAGCATCTCCAGGATAATAGAAATGTAAATTGTGAAACTTATGACCTAACCCTCCTTAGGACCTCGGGGGCAGAGCCAAATATGCTAAAAAAGATTGTATTTTCAAAAATCTTCTCAACTCCCATACATGTTGGAGAAAAACTAAATGTATGGTTATGATGTCCATGAAGCCCTCTATCAAAATAGTGAAATTCATTGCCCCTTGTTCAGGGGTTTCGGCCCTAGGGTGAGGCCAATATGTCCATACATGTAAAGTGAAAATGCATTTATCTTAGAAAATCTACTCCCACATATATTTGAGAAAAACTATATGCATGATTATGATGTTCTTGAAGCTTTCTACCTAAATTGTGAAATTTGTGGCTCCTGGATCAGGAGTTCAGGCCCTAGGGTGGAACCGATATGGTCATATAGTGAAAATGTATTCAATCTTAGAAAATCTTCTCTACTATGCTATATATTTGAGTAAAACTAAATGCATAACTATGATGTCTATGAAGCATTTTACCTCAATTATGAAATTCGTGGCTCCTGGGTCAGGGGTTCAGGCCCTGGTACAGGACCAATATGGCCACATAATGAAAATGTATAAAAATAATTATGACACTCAGATGACCATTAAGGCCCATGGGCCTCTTGTTTAAGTATATGACTTTACATTTGTGTGAACATAAATAAAAAGTCTGCGTTAGAACTTGGCAAAGATTCAGAACATTTGTGTTTAACAAACACATCATTCTTGTTTTACCTTTTTTTTTAATGGCAGATTGCAGGACAGATACAATCAGTCAGAATTGACTCTGCAGCAAGTCTAGCCTGATTCCTAAAAATCACCATTTCTAGATGTCAGAAGATTTGAGAAATTAGTTGTAAATCAATTGATGTAAGTGTGAATAAAGTCATGGTTTTCTTATGATAATAAAACATCTCTGTCTTTTCCCATTTTTACTGTGTTGACGTACTCCCAGTTCTGTGAATTAGTGTTAATTAAAATATTTTTAAAATCTTCATCTGGAGGCAAGTTTCATTAGAAATCTCTAGATGTATTTTTGAGATGTCATTGTGTTGCCGTGTGTAATTTTTCATAGAGAATTTTAAGAAGAAGGTCTTGCTTTTGATATCTCATTCCTTGTTGCAGATGGATGGGTTGGAGTATGGGTAATCATAATGTTAAAGGTCACAGTCTTTGGCCAACTCACTGCATGCCAAATTTAACAGAGCCCCATCTGGTGGAAGATCCAGAAGAGGACAACTCCATCCAATCTTCTGTTGCTTTGCAGCTGGACAATTTAATTATAAATAATGACCATGAAGAATTGGAAAAGTTCATCAGAGGTACAAAAGTGGATGTGAATGTAGAATTGAATGAAAAAAAAGAAACGGCACTTACTCTCGCTGTCAAACTCAGTCACAAAGAATGTGTCAAAGTGATAGTAAATTGTGAGTTATGTTTGAAGAACTGCCTCAACATTAACAATTGTTCAGCATTTGATATGGCACTCATAACTGCTTTTGACAATCGTTTGGAACCAAGGCACTCCATTTGTTGGGAAATTATCAAGCTGCTGATGAAAGCCAATGCAGAACCGATGTGCAAAGACGCGATGATGTACATAGTGCGTACAGCATTCAAGTACCAAGACGATCAGTTTCTGCATAAGCTGATTGCAGTGGCACTGGAGTGCTCCAATTCTATTATGTTTCATGAACTTCTTCTTCAAAAATTACACCGCCACCAACCAATCTATGTTGACTCGATTGACCCAATTCTTATGGACATGTCAGATTTCAGCATTAAGCTATTAAAGATTGCTCCTCCTTCAGAACTTGAATTCATCATCAATTCCATGTTTTATTACATGGAATCGTACTGGCAGTCTCGAAGGAATAAATTCAATACGTTTTACAAACTGATTGTGTACACAATAGCTGCAGGCTGGGTTTGGCGGAGGTCGAATGTGTACCATATCTCGAGGTCCTGCCCACACCTTGCAAAGTGGCTGATCCAACAAATGAAGACACCGCCCTCACTTGCACACCTCTCTCGTGCCTCGTTCCGACGTCATGTTGTCACTCCAGTTCCTGTAGCCTTAGACGGATTTCCCTATGCCATTCCAGAATCTCTGAAACGTTATATCCTGATTCAAGACATGGACGAACTCTGTAATTCAGGAACTGTAAATCTGAATGAAGCTGTCTTTTAATCTAGTCATGTACACAAAATGTTTAAAGCAGTGTCACAAATTTTAACAGGATGCAGAAAAATTTGATAAAATTAAATGACTATTGAAATTTACACAACTTGAAGATGTATTTGGCTTGATAATTGTACAGAAAAAAGGAATCTTGATTTTATATGGATCAGTAACAGCAATGCCTCCATATCAAAGGTGCTAGTTTAAAATTTGTGTGACTTATATCCTTTATGTTGGAAATTTTAATATTCACATTACTTTAAATCTAACTATGCTACAAATAGAATACCACATTACATTTGTCTTCAAGTTCATGTGCAACTGATGAGTCAGAATTTGTAAAGATTGGCCAAGCTTGTTTCCCCCTCCCTTGTTTCTTTGAATAATCAGTGTCCCTTGCTTCACACTGGGCTTTAATATGTATTTTATCTACCAGTATCTTTTTATGTACTTGGTTCAACAGTTCGTCTTTTTCAGTGAAACACCTTATGTTGATGCTCATTTATTTTTATTATTATAAACCATCTCAGGCTGAGAAAGTGAAAGTGAAAGAAGCTGTTTTGATTATGTGGTTTGTTTTTTTTTCTTTATGATATTGTTTTCAGTGAAGAAAACCTGACAGACTGAATTGTACCATATATTGAGTAATTTTGGCATGCTGAAAATATTGGCATTTTTAGTGAATGAGGAAATTTGTCAATTATGAATGCACCAAAATTTCCATTCATATAAATGATAATCTTTATTATACGAAATTGTGCCAAAAGAAACCAAAGCACAAAAATTTCAAACTACTTTGAAAAGAAAACTCTGCTACATATTCCTGATGTTAAAGTTAACCACTTTGTGGTATATTATTTTCAGAGGTCAGGTTAATGTTTTAATAGTGACAAATTTTATATGAACATGGAAAATGTTTGAATGTTGCTTATTTATGTTAACTGAGGGAATTTATATGCTATTCACACACACGCGCACACACACATATATATATTTATTATACCTATGAATTTGTTTATGTCAGTATAAAAGCAGTGTAATATATGACTTCCTTGTATAATGAGTTTGTTTTCTCTGTGTCAACTCATTTTTCCACAAGTTATTGACACCCCAGGTACTAAATGGGGACAAAATAAAGCAGTGTCTGAATTTAGATATTTGATTAGTAACAGTTCAGAGGGGGCTACAGGGCTTGCAACCCCTCTTTGGTTAAATGTTTCTCACCCCCAAAAATCTTCTCTTTTTTTGGGGGGGGGGGAAGGGGGGGCTTGTTTATTCTTTTCTTCCATTGTTGTTTTTAGCTCAAGTGAGCTTTCCTGATCACCCACTGCCCATCTCCATCTGTCCGTATTCTGTAAACTTTTCACATTTTCAACTTCAGAACCACTAAATCAATTTCAACCAAATTTAACAGAAAGCATTCTTGGGTGAAGGGGATTCAAATTTTTGTAAATGAAGAGTAACGTTCGTTTACAAGGGGAGATAATAGCGAAATAGCAAAAACATGCAAATTTTTTAAAATCCTCTTCTCCAGAACCACTTGGACAATTTCAATCAAACTTGGTACAAATCACCTTTGGGTGAAGGGGATTCAAGTTTAAACAAATGAAGGGTCATGCAACCTTCAAAGAGAAGATAGCAACAAAAATAGGTGGGGGGCATTTAAAAATATTCCTCTCAAGAACTACTGGTTCAGTAAAGTTCAAATTTACATGGAAGCTTCCTGACATAGTGCAGATTCAAATTTGTAAATATCATGACCCCCGGGGGTAGTTTTGGGTCACAGTAGTAGATCAAAGTTTTACATGCGAAAACATAGGGAAAAATCTTCCCCAAAACCACTGGCCCAATTCAATTAATCAAGGTACAAATCATCCTTGGGTGAAGGGGATTCAAATTTCTTCAAATGCTCCCTGCAAAGGGGAGATAATCACAAAATAGTGTGGGGGTTACCTCAAAATCTTCTCAAGAACCACAGGACCAATTTCAATCAAATTTAGTACAAATCATCCTTGGGTGAAGGGTCGATTGTTTTGTTTTACCTCCTGTCAAGAATTTTTCACTCGTATTGAGATGTCACCAGCTGTAGGTGAAGTACCACAAATTTAGACCTACGCTTAGCGCTCAGGGCCATAGCAGTGAGGGTTGTTTAACATGCCAACACCTACCGTGACACGGGACCTCCGTTTTTAAGGTCATATCCGAAAGACCCATGATTCTCACTTCTAATGCCGAGCGTTTGGTGAAGAAGCAATCACTACCTATGTTTACATCTTAGGTTTGACGCGGCCATGGCACAACTGGGCTCGAACTCACGACCTCCCGGTTATGAAGCAAACGCTCTCTCCACTGAGTTACTGCGACCAATAGGGTGAAGGGAATTCGTTTCTTCAAATGAAGGGCCACATTCCCTTCAAGGGGAAGGTAATTGCAAAAATAGGGTGGGGCCATCTTCTCAAGAACCACTTGGCCAGAAAAGTTCAAGTTTAAGTTTAATAGTTGCTTTTTGACCTAGTGCAGATTTAATTTTTTTTTAAAATCATGGCTCAGGGGGGTGGGGTAAAGCGGTGCCACAGTGGGGGATCAAAGTTTCACAGGCAAATATATAGGGAAAATCTTTAAATATGGGTCAAGGTGACTCAGGTGAGCAATGTGGCCCATGGGCCTTATTGGTTTTTTTGGGGGGGGGGGGGTCCTCAACTACCTATCCCCCTCTTTGGCAGGAAAAGGTACAAATTAGATCGCAACGCCTTCCCCATTTGAACAATTTGTGGATCCGTCCGACATATTTTAGATTCGCGGGAGGGCCAGGTGTGGAGACCCTTTTCCCCACATGAACAATGTAAACAGTTGTGTTTCCACTGTTTATCATCTCTTCTTGATGCACGGTCCAAGAAAGAAAACTTAATCCGTAATGAATAGCGTCAAATACCAACTTGACTATTTTAGATATGGCAGAATCATAACTGCCTATCATTTTAGGGGAATTGACAGGCTTTTCACAAGTCTGGCTAAAGCCATTCCTCACTGCTATAGTATTTTGCTGCGTTAGTAGGGGCTGGCATTTGTTGGACGGCAGATCTGTAGGTTTAGTGGGGATTTATCTATTAAGACAAACAATATTCAAGATAGAATTCAAAATCTGCATACACTCATCAAATGAATGATTAATATTTTATTTCATTAAAAAATTGAAAACTAAAAATAAATAAAAATAGCCAATTACATTATCATTATCAGGTTATGAAAATCCCTAAAGCATTTGAATATTGAATACAGAAAAGGGCTATGATTTCAACGCGTTGGCAAACTATAGATTTCCATTATAAGTACTGAAAGACTGTCTTTTGATGAAATGAAAATAAGCGAATATATAAGTAAATATTCTACTCAAATTATTCTGAGTAACACATACCGTAAAAACAAAATTAGAAAGGTGTTAACATACTACATATCTGTATCACGGAGAAAAAAAAGGGGGGGGGGTGTTTTTAGTATTACATATTTTGCGTACATTATTTTCATACGCTGAGTCGCCCCGCCACTTTTGTGGCGGTAAAACTGTATGGAAAGAATGCAAGTTTGAACAGATGTAGTGAAGGACGAAACTCATACCCCCCCCCCCCCCACGAGTTTGGGCTTTTTTGTTGTTGTTGTTGATAACTATGATGCCACCCCCCCCCCCCTCTCTCTCTCTCTCAGGGTAATTTCTCATGTGGTTTCAGATTTTAAAACTGGCGATATCTCCTGGAACTTTTGGTTTAAAGTATTTATCAGTATCAATGACTGATCTTTCAGATTTAACATTAGTTAATTGAATACAATTTTAATGTAAAATGATATTTTTTTTAAAAAAAAACTCTGACGTGAAAAATTAATGATGTTTTCAGATATCCATGATACATAGTACAAGACGATGTGTAATACCTCAAAGGCACAAATGCTAGCAATGATTCACGATGAAGTACAGCTGATATGAAACCAGTATCAAAATTACACATTTAATGGTACTCATTAATTATCATGACCAGTACTCTTCATATATTTATTGGTGTTCTTTAATTATCTTTTCGTATATTTCATGGTATTCTTAAATTATCGGGTTTTTTATATTTTTTTTTTTTTATTTGACACTGATCGTATGTAGCTTATACATTCCACAGCGATGTCTTACATATTTCATTTACCTGTCATAGGTAGGAAAAAAAATATCTGAGAAGTGACGTCACAGACAGCCAGGTGGCGCTGCAATTTAAGCGTTTGGATATTTTGATAACCGACATGATATAAATTAAGACTTGTTTACACGGACTAAGAAAAAACACAAATGGTAAGTTTTAAAAAAAAAATGGTGCTCTTTTCAGAAAGCCCAACTTTTATCCACCATCTAGAGAAGTGTATACCTGGGTATGTACCTGCAGAAAATACCTGTGCACACGTTGATACACCTGGAAGTCGATTTCCGCATTTGTCAGTTATGTAGTCGGATCCCAATGAAAACAGTCGCTGTTTGCAAAATCGCAGCGGAGTATCTGAGGGTGTGGCGTGAAAGAACTGTTTACCCTTGGTATTCTTCAAATATACATTTATATCTATAAGGAACTTTAGAAGGAAGTGGTCGTTTTGGGAGGCTCTATATCAAGGGAGACTACTCTTGATTTTCATGAATCAGCAAGTAACTTTTATCAAACTCATGTTTCATATTCATGTGTTTAGTTGAAACATTCACCATCAGGTGCATGACCTGATGAATTTGTGAATGGGGGGATTCAGCTTGGCAAGCACTTTTAGGTTTTAAAAAGTGAGCACACAAAGAAAGAGGAACTATTCAAAGATTTCCCAAGAAATCTACTTGGTGTAGTGTAAAGCATATACATCATTGTATATTGTAAAGCATGTATATCATTGTGTATTGTATAATATCATTGTGTATTGTACAGTATCATTATGTATTGTACAGTATGTATCATTGTGCATTGTACAGTATCATTGTGTGTTGTACAGTATATCATGGTGAATTGTATAGTGTATATTGTACAATATATATCATGATGAATTGTACAGTATATATCATCATGTATTGTACAGTATATATCATGGTAAATTGTACAATATACATCATTATGTATTGTACAGTATATATCACATATTGTACAGTATATATCATGTATTGTACAGTATATATCATCATGTATTGTAGAGTATACATCAAGTATTGTATAATATATATCATTATGTATTGTACAGTATATATCATGTATTGTACAGTATATATCATGTATTGTACAGTATATATCACATGTTGTACAGTATATATCACATGTTGTGCAGTATATATCACATGTGCAGTATATATCACATGTATTGTACAGTATATATCATCACATATTGGTCCCCAGGAGATCCGGGTTGTTAGAATAGATCCTCAGTACCCCTTACTTGTTGTAAGAGGTGACTAAATGGGGTGGTCCTTCAGATGAGACCGCAAAAACTGAGGCCCCCGTGTCACAGCAGGTGTGCCACATTAAAGATACCTCCCTGCTCAAAGGCCATAAGCACCAAGCATAGGCCTAAATTTTGCAGCCCTTCACCAGCAATGGTGACGTCTCCATATGAATGAAAAATTTATTAGTGGGATGTTAAACAATATATAATCAATCAATCATCACATATTGTACATTATATATCAAGGTGCATTTAACAGTATATATCACGATTAATTTTACAGTATAGATCGCAAATCTCATGATGCATTTTACACTATAGATAGTGATGTATTTTGTAGTATATTGTGTAGTGATGCATTCATCACAATGTATTTTACAGCAAATATCACAATGCATTTTACAGTATAGATCATTATGTATTTTAGAACATTCATCTCAAAGTATTTGACAGAAAATTTCACGGTGTACTTTGCCGTGTATTTCGTGGTATATTGTGCTTAGCCACTATCTTCTCCCTTTTAATTTGCGACTGTTGATGCTGATTTAAGGACATAGGATACCCAAAACAATTTCTTATAGAATTTTGAAAACTCAATGGATAAACATTACCCCAAATTTTACTGGTGCATTTCATGTACTAGTTGTTTATATTGTTGTTGTTTGGTCAAGGAAGTGGGCACACAAAATACTCGTGGATTTCCAGAGAGGGGTTACTAGCAAAATTGGCTGGGACTCTGGGTGAATTGAAGCAAAACCGTGCATTTTAGCAATGGGTCCACTTTTATGAAATGAAATTTTTTGTTTTTTGTTTAGTTTTCATAAAGGTGACTGAATAATTCAATTTCCGTCTGAAATAGTGCTCTAAACAGCTTGAGGAAATTGATTGTGCTAGGAAAAAAAATCACATTGTACTTTATGTAATTGAAATATTCATCAAAATATGGTCATGTGTGGAATTTGTGGTCAAAACATCTTTACAAATTCAAAACTTGTGAAAAATGTGTTTCTCCCTAAAAGTTTTGTTGAGGTAAAATTGAGAGATGAAGGAAAGACCCAGAAATCATGAGATTAGCATTTTCTTGACAAAATAAAAAGTCCTCTCCTTACTGAACACTTCATCAATAACTTTAAATCCATGTCATTTGCCCCCCAGCAGTAACGTTCAATAGAGCATTGGCTTCTAGTGGTACTAACAGCCCGCACTGGGAGGTGTTGATTCTAAATTACTTGGGGTTCAGTAACATTTCGGAGGCATTGGTCCACAGGACATGTGAAAAGTCTAAATTACTAATCAGAAAGTCTTCCCAGAAATGAATTGGCCACAAGCGCAGTGGATCCTGAACCTTCAGGGAATTTCTAATAACCCGAACTAAGAAACAAAAGTTTTTGTGGATAAAAATCAAAGAGCTCTTGGAAGTGCATGTCAGACATTTTTCACATTTTCCATTGGACAGTTTGTGGTATTTTGTAAGCAAATAGTTAGGAGTAAATTTGCGAGCCACAGAATATAGAGCTGTTGTGATTATCAGACACTAGTTCCCTGTAATGTGAGTGAAAATGTTTTTCAAACTTGCCCCCATTTTCAGTGAAGATTTCATGACTTCTGAAGGAAGTGAATTTCTTTGTTGGAATTCGGTGTCAATATACGTGGAAGATTTAAGAATAGCTTGCCGTACAAGATCCCTGAGACATGTGTAGCATTTATAGACCTAACAAAACAACAACAGTTAGATTCCTTGACTTGAATCAAATATGCATCAACCTTGAACTTATTAAGGGTGTGAGGACGACATAGATTTTCTGCCACTTGGTAGACAATTAAACTTATAATGGCAAAGGGGTGGGGCTACCTCCATCACTGTCAGTACTTGGTGCTGATAAGAGCAAACATTGCATGAAAAATATCATTATTGTAATGATATACATGCAGCATCTTTGTACAGTCAGACCATTGACATGATGAATAGGCCGGATTTAAGATACACCACACATTAAAAATCTGAAATTTAGTGACATCAGCTAGTTCTAGCAAATTTCTAAATTCTAACGCTTATTCAACACTTAGACAAAGCTGTGGAAAGGTTCAAATAGTTTTCTATGAAAGTGCTTATTGCCCTGTTTTAATGTGTATGTACATCAAAACAGAAGTGGTTTTTTGGGGACTGTAAACAAGTTGCAATGCATGCAGTGATTCCTTTGGTTTCAAATATCAAGATTCTGGATGTCAGATCTGATCCTGTGGGTTTGGTTCCTCAGGTTTCAGAGGTTTCTAAAATGTTTAAAGAAATGAGTATTCAAGTTGTTGACAACAAATATGTTTTTAGAGTCATGTGCACATTCTCTGTCATAAACATAACTTGTATACCCTTGGACATTTATTTTGTTGACATTTTTAGAATGTTTCCTGAAGTACTGAAATTCATTTAGTATTTATTTTGTATGTTGACTTTTCAGAAATGGGTGACAACAGAAGAATTGCTCAGGTTCGCACTGCTCGGTCCGTCATCTGTAGAATACTTCTGCTTGACGGAAAACTGTTTGAAATAGATGTTGATGTGAGTATTATCAGGAAGGAACTTGCATTGAGCATTTGTTAAGTGCAATGTAATAAATATATTTTGATGAGTTTATAACCTTATTGAATGTCCAGACACACTGTAGATTTTGAAATACCTAATGCAGTAAAACACAGTTTCAGCAAACTTTCAGGGACAGCAATAAATAGCTCATTATAAACAAACTTCGTTATATCCAATACAATTTTTGTTATTTTCCTCTTATCAGGGAATATATATTATAATCCTGCAGTAAGAGTGAATTCATTATAAGCATATTCATTATCAGTATGTTCTTTGTTTCCTATATTTTGAATAAATATTATGATTTTTTGAATCATTTCAAATCTGTTTTTAATTAGAAATGGGAAAAGTTTTAGGGTCTCTGAAATGAAATAAAATTTCCCTGCCAAAATTAGTAATAAAATTATTCTTGTTGTTTCTAGAAGCGTGCAGTTGGTCAGATTCTTTATGACAAAGTATGTGAGCACTTGGATCTCTTAGAGAAGGATTATTTTGGACTGTCTTTTATGGCACTTCACACAGGACTCAGGGTAAGTCTCCACAGTTACGAGTCTAGGATGATCAAACTTGGCACACATTTCTCATGATAAGAGAAAGAAACCTGTTGTTTTTCAAGGTCATACTTATATTGTTTATTTGAAGGCACAGTACGAGAGAGAAACGGTACTATTATCACATATTAAATCATAAAAGAGGTATTATGGTAGGTTGAAATCTGTCTGTCGTGTGTCTGTTTATCAGCACCTTGTGGGAAGAATGAAAAGGAATATTTTAATATGGTTAGGACAATCAAACTAGGTGTAGATGTTCACCATAGTGAGAGGAAGATATCTGTTATTTCTCAAGGTCAAGGTCATATGGATTGTAAGCCTTTTTTGTTGCATGTGGATCCAATTATTTTCCTAAAAGTTATAGTGGATTTAAGAGGAGTGGAGGAGGTAAAATAGCTTGTGAATGCTTCTCCTCCTATATGGCGTATTCGACAGAATTAAAACATTGTGCAATGCTTCATTGCCATATGTAGATGTGCATATTGTCGGAACAGGAGGATCCAATTATTTTCCTAAAAGTTATAGTGGATCTAAGAGGAATGGAGGATGTAAAATAGCTTGTGAATGCTTCTCCTCCTATATGGCTTATTGGATAGACTTGAAACTTTGTATGATACCTCAATGGCATTTGCAGATGTGTATATTGTAGGGTTAAGAGGATCCAATTATTATCCTTAAAGTTATAGTGAATTTAAGAGGGGTGGAGGGTATAAATTAGCTTGTGAACACTTCTCCTCCTATATGGCTTATCAGAGTTCATTATGTCTATGTTCCTGTTCATGCTTTTTCCTTCATCATCTCCCCCACACAATGCAGTAAATTAAGAGGAGGAGGTTTGATTTGAAGCACTTTCAATTTGGGGAGCTGGGGAGATGTTTGTTTTACCCAAAAACAATCTCTAGTTTTCTATAGTGTGATATCATTAGAATATTTCACTGTGAAATCGTTAAGTTATTAGAAGAAAATAAATCATGAAGATCAGAGTGGACATAAAAGTCTCAATAATAGCATTGAAATGAAATACGAAAATGTAAAATTCATTTGTCACCAGCTGCAAGTTATTCTTAAATAGGGGCCTGTCTGATATTGACAAAGGAGTTTTAATCAAATCTTGTTAGGGAAATTCACATAATGTTGTCTAGTATGCTACTGAATTGTTATGGATGATGTTACTTAGAATTAGATAATATTGTCAATGAAAAAGAGCCCGGGGGGGGGGGAGGGGGGAACCCTCCAATAAGGAGGTGCTATACAGAGTTATGACACAATTGTTATTTTTCTGTTGACATGCCTGGGTAAACTTTGGGTTTTTTTAAACATTGATTGATCAGAACTGCAAGATGCTTTACGTTAGCGTAATATCAAATATACCCTGATAAACATGACCGATTGCTTAGCAATATATAAATCTTAAACATTAAAAAAAAAATAGCATTCATTTGTTGTGGCAGTTATTGATTTGATGCAAATCTTGTCTGATCTGTATATGTGAGAGGTGTTTCTTTTGCTCTGTTTGTATGATGTATGTGCATGAGAGATAACTGAAAGTCGCTGACATATATATTAAAGGTGTCCTCTTACACAACAGGCATGTAGGGGCATGTTCCCACACAGCATAGTAAACCAGGTACCCGGGTGTGTGTGGTATATATCTTGGATAATTTTGGGGGTAATTCTGTGCACAGTGTGATCATTATTTCTGTGATAGGAGAGAAGGTGGCCATTTAAATTGATTGAACTGTGAAATTTACCACAAGTTTCACATGATTGTTTTGTTAAAGTAAGCCACCCATTGTAAGAATCGTGAGAATCCAAAGACTAAGTGCATTGTCATGGTATTGTCATGAAGATTGCATACTGCACATTCAGTTATTTGGACTGTATCACTTATAGTGCAAGTCAGCAAAAAATCAGAAGGGGGGGGGGGGGGAGGGGGGGGGGGTCACATATCATTAAGATGTGTTTAAGTGTTCTAGTAACTTTAAACCCAGTGAATATAAAATGATGCAGATTTAATCATGGATTTAAGTACTAGGTACCGGTATATTTATTTTGTGGTAAGTATATAGTATGTAAAATCCATGTGATTAATTAAATACACAGATGAGTTTAGTGAGTTAGAATAGCTCTTAGGTACGTGGCGGTGGATAAACAGAAAAGGGACAGAAAGAACTGTCACACAGCGGGGTAGATTGAAAAGAGAAATCGTTCCTAATTTTATAATCTTAAAAAATTCTACTGGGTCTTATCTGGTCGCTCTTTTTTCTCCACGGCCAGGTAATACCTATTGATTTGGGTGACATACCTGTGCAATACTTGTAAATCTTGACTGATTGGGATCTGCCTATGCATGCAATTCAGGTATTGATTACAATATTGATTTCATTGTCAAAAGTTTCATAAAATTAGCTTATAAATAAAACTTGACGGTGACCAACAATTACAAATACAAAATTACCTTATAAAACACTGCAAGATGACAAACATTTACAAATACAAAATTACCTTATAAAACACTGCAAGATGACAAACATTTACAAATATATTGGACTCTTGAAAACTTGGATATCCACGGGACCACTTTGCAACCTTAAGAGCAATCATTCAGTTTCAGCTAATCAAGTGTGAGGATGCCAAAATTTACGATAGCATTTTCCCAATAGTGTATCTAATTTTAAAACTTATTTCATCAGAATCTCAATAAATTTGCTGGAAAATGGGAACCAGGAGATTCCTTTGAGAGATCAAGAATTTTGAGATTTCAAAAACTTTGAGAGATCAAAGTTTGAGCTGTTAAGAGTCACCTGTGGGTGTGTGTGTGCTTGTGTGTAACTTATAAAATACAGCAGGATGACCAACATTTTCAAATAAAGAATTAGCATATCAAACACTGAGAAATAAACTTTGAATAGTGCATTATGAGGTTTTTAGAGTGAATATCACAAGAATGTCAGAGGCAAACAATGTTAAATAGAAAAATCTTAAAGCTACATAGATGAAAAAGTAAGATGTCAAAAAATTATTTGAAAATTTGTTTACATTGGGTATTGACACATGAATGAAAGGTGCTCTTATTAAAAAATATGAAATGTATTTTATCTGAAATTATTTTTTTTTTTTTTTTTTTTGCCCTAATGGTGTATGATTTTGCAATGTTGATACTAACAGAATATCGACATAAAGTGTTTACACACAAGGTACATAAGCAAGGATGTAGAGTAATGTCCCTTGAATAAACACTCTTGATACATTGAAGAAGACGCTAGGTAATCGGGTTTTCTTTATCAATGGGGTGGTGTAATTCCAAATGATAAGTCTGCTAAGCCTATTAACATTGTAAATATGTCACACACAGAGATCACTGACACTGTAAAGTGGAAACTTAAGATCATATACACATATTAGAAAATGACAAAGAAAGTTTCAGAAATCATATTCTGAAAGCAAATATAATGTTCTGTTAGCCTGTCCTTGTGAATTATTCAGAGGCACAAGTAGTGTATTGATTATTATAGAGTGAATGCTAATTAATAAGATTTTTATAGGTCAATCTACTCTGTGCTGTTTTGTTTCCAGCTCCTGATTAAATCAGTCTTAGAATGAAGATTCCACATTTTGAAAAACTTAATGTCTAAATTAATATGGCCATGGCTTGATTAAAATTTAAAGAAAATTCCACTTGTTCTCTCTCTCTCTCTCTTTCTCGATCTCTCTCGCTTGATCTTGATTCTCTTGTGATTTTTTTTTTTCAGGAATGGTTAAATGTAGAGAAGAAGATATCCAAACAAATGAAAGGTATTTTAACCACTCAGTTACTGCCCTTGATTTGAATCAATTTCTGCTCTGTAGTTCACCATTGGTTTGATTATCTATGAGTGAAAATATTCATACTAGACGAAAATGGAATTGAGAACATATGCATGCATTATAGAGGATAATTAAAGAATGGATTTTTTTTTTCATATAAGAAACAGCACTTAATCAATATGTGTATTCAGCACCTGTATTCATTGTGAGTACTGCCAGTCCCCACTGTTTCACTGTCTTATTGAAGCTTTAACACAGTGAAATAACAGAGACTGGGCTTTAACACAGTGAAATAACAGGGACGGGGTTTTAACACAGTGAAATAACAGGGACGGGGTTTTAACACAGTGAAATAACAGGGACAGGGTTTTAACACAGTGAAATAACAGGGACAGGGTTTTAACACAGTGAAATAACAGAGACTCGGCTTTAACACAGTGAAATAACAGGGACAGGGTTTTAACACAGTGAAATAACAGGGACGGGGTTTTAACACAATGAAATAACAGGAACAGGTTTTAATACAGTGAAATAACAGAGATAGGGTTTTAACACAGTGGAATGACAGGGACTGGGTTTTAACACAGTGAAATAACAGGGACGGGGTTTTAACACAGTGAAATAACAGGGACGGGGTTTTAACACAGTGAAATAACAGGGACGGGGTTTTAACACAGTGAAATAACAGGGACGGGGTTTTAACACAGTGAAATAACAGGGACGGGGTTTTAACACAGTGAAATAACAGGGACGGGGTTTTAACACAGTGAAATAACAGGGACGGGGTTTTAACACAGTGAAATAACAGGGACGGGGTTTTAACACAGTGAAATAACAGGGACGGGGTTTTAACACAGTGAAATAACAGGGACGGGGTTTTAACACAGTGAAATAACAGGGACGGGGTTTTAACACAGTGAAATAACAGGGACGGGGTTTTAACACAGTGAAATAACAGGGACGGGGTTTTAACACAGTGAAATAACAGGGACGGGGTTTTAACACAGTGAAATAACAGGGACGGGGTTTTAACAAAGTGAAATAACAGGGACGGGGTTTTAACACAGTGAAATAACAGGGACGGGGTTTTAACACAATGAAATAACAGGGACAGGGTTTTAACACAGTGAAATAACAGGGATAGGATTTTAACACAGTGAAATAACAGGGATAGGGTTTTAACACAGTGAAATAACAGGGACAGGGTTTTAACACAGTGAAATAACAGGGACAGGGTTTTAACACAGTGAAATAACAGGGACAGGGCTTTGTTAATCTGACTGTGTATTTGATAGCTCAACTGTCTTCACATCATTTTGTATCAGTACTGGTATATTTTTATCTTGAACAGTTTGTATATAATATACATACAGTCAAACTTGTATTAAGAGACCTTTCAAGGGACATAAGAAAAAAGGTCACATATGACAGGTGGTCACTTAATTCAGGTGCCCATTTTTCAGAGGATAAACGAAACTGATGTTTTAAACATGTAGTACATTATATTTATTTTGACATCATCAGTTAATGGCATTTATTACAGATTGATATGAAAACAACATGTATTTTCTATTGAAAACAAATAATTACATGTACTTTGCTTTTATGCATAATGTTTCTTGTTTATATGTAAGTGTAAAAGGAATGTTAATTTCACAAAAAGTCTACTCTACTGTTCTTGGAGAGAAGAAGTCGGTGATTGTTGATTGTCTACCCTTTTCCAACGAAATTTTGGATAGTTCTTCCTCAACATTCACAACATGCTCCAAGACACCACACTATCCATGGACCACTGTATAGTTTTTAAGTTTTTTCACATGTTCCAAAGCCTCTGAATGCGTAAGTGGTTCCGTGTCCTGTCCCTCAGTCTCTGTGTCCTCATTTTCCGAACAGGTTTCCTCATCGTCCTTGAAAATGCCAAGAAGATCGCTTGCTGGTTATCCCAGTCAATATCGGTATGGTCGAAGGTCGAAATATTTTCGTCCATCATTCTTAACTCTCTAAATTCCACACCAAACAGCTCTCTGGACAGTTTCAATGCTGCAAGTGGTACGTCATCATCTGCCTCGTCAACATATTTGTCGGTTTCTACAGGTGCAGGTGTTGTCACAAAACCTGCTTTGGCAAAGCACTTCGCAATTATAGACGACTCCGTCTCTTTCCAAGAATTGGAAAGCCAATAAATGGCATTCAGATCTTTAGCGAATTTCAGTGCCTTTTCTTTTAACAACCCTCCTGTAACGTTGATCCGCCTCGTGATCGCCGACTTGAACCACTCGTAAGTTAACTCGTTGATTTCCTCATTCTCCGTGGTGTATTTTTTCCTTTTGCTTGTAGTCGGGACGTTGTTTTCGTAATCTGATAAAATATCAAATTTTCTTTTCCTCAGATTCTGGATTTGGGTTTTACCAACACCAAATTCTTCTGCGATTTTATAGGCTGCTTTTCCTGCGTCTAACAGTTTTATCGCGTCAACCTTCTGTTGTAGAGTTAAAACTTTCCGCTTTGGGGTCGTCATGATACGGTACTTGTCAGCTCTGACTGGATTTGGCATGCAATATTCGTATTAGCTACATGATTTTGGTCAACACTTTTTCCTAGTTTTCAGTCGGCTTACATTTGTGCTTTAATTGACTTTAACGTGAATCGTAAGGCTTAAATAAAAGAACATTGAGAACATAATATTGAGATGTTGAGAACATTATGATCATCGAGAGCCTGATTTGATTTAATTGAAACAACACCTTTTCTGGCCTGTCATTTAATTACCGACAATGTTCAAAGAGCGGCGCCTTTTGTTATCTGCCCTTTTCGTACCGAGAAACAAAAACGAAAGTACATAACGATGAGTGAGTACATAATTTGATTTAATAGAAGCAGCTCCTTTTGTTGTTGTCGGTCCTTTACTTAGTGAGAATTGAACAGGAAAGTACATAACGATGAGCACATAATTTGATTTAATTGAAGCAACACCTTTTGTTGTCTGCCCTTTACCTACTAAGAAACGATAACGAAAGTTCAACTTCACATTTCTGCTCAGGAAAACGCCGTTTTTAATATTTCTCGGGGGAAATACAAGGTCGCTAAATGGAGGTAAAATAACATGAAAACATGCATTTTGGAACCAAAAATTACGGTCGTTAGTCGCGTTAGACAGGAGGTCGTTTAATTCAGTTGTAGATGATAGAAAATTGTCTTGGGGGGAAATTTGACGGTCACATATGACGGGTAGTCGCTTAATACGGTGGGTCGCTAAGACAAGTTTGACTGTATATTTATTTCTAGGTCTGACAGGGGAGTTTATATATAATATACTTAAATTTCGAAGTCTGACTTTGGAATTCAATTTTATATATAATGTACATATATTTCTAGGAGCTTAACTATATAGAATATACATAAATATTTCTAGCTCTGATTTGGGAGTTTAAATTTAGATATAAAGTACATATATTTGTAGGTCTAATGTGGGAATTGAAAGTTATACAATTTAAACATATTTCTAGGTCTGAATTGGGAATTGAAGCTTATACGAGGGTGACTCAATAAGTAACCAGCCTATCCTATTGCTGATTGACCAAGACGGTCACGATTTTCATGCCTTGTGTCAATACGTTTTATACCCGGGTACAAAATTGCATGCATATCGAGTCATTCTTTGATAAGATATTGAATGTCAAACATGGCTAGTGATGCAAAGGCGTGATTTTCATGTAAAATTGAGTACTGTGCTGTAATTCAGTACTTATATTTAAAGGGTAAAATGGGCAAGGAAATACATGGCGAGTTAGTTGATGTTTATGGGTCTTTTGCACCATCTTATGCTCAGGTTAAATTCTGGGTAGGGAAATTCAAACGCAGTAGAACATCTTTTGAAGATGAAGTCAAGTCTGGATGCCACCGACGAAGAAATGTGTAACAAAGTTCAGGATCTGGTATACTCTGATAGGCAAATTCAGATTGAAGAGAAAGCGCAGGCACTAGGCATTTCACATGGTAGCTTTTCAACAATCTTACATGATTGTTTAGGTATGCAGAAGCTAACAGCTCGTTGGGTCCCCAAATCCCATAGTGATGAGCAAATGGCAACCAGAGCATCAGTATGCAGCACCTTGTTGAAACATATTCGGTCAAAAGATAATTTTGTTTTGCATCTGGTGACTGTAGATGAGACTTGGGTTCATTATTATGAGCCAGAGAATAAAGCTCAGAGTTGTCAGTGGGTAGGGCCGTGGTACCCAAGGTCAAAGAAGTTCAAGACGCAATATCTGCTGGCAAGGTGACGGCCACAGTATTTTGGGACGCATTTGCAAAGTTGCATTGGATGCTTTAGAGCGAAACAGGTATGAATTAATACCACATCCTGCCTATTCGCCTGACCTAGCTCCTAGCAACTTCTTCCTATTCCCAAACACACTAGAGGGCAATTCCATCAAAAAAGAAGAGGTGTATCTCAAATGGAAATAAGTTAGGCTGGTTACTTATTGACTCGTCGTATAATATACATGCATTTCTAAGTCTGACTTGGAATTTTACATAATGTACATACATTTCTAAGCCTGTCTTGGGAATTTTACATAATGTACATACATTTCTAAGCCTGACTTGGGAATTTTATATAATGTACATATATTTGTAGGCCTGACTTGGGAATTTTATATAATGTACATATATTTGTAGGCCTGGCTTGGGAATTTAAGTTTGAGCTGAAGTTTTACCCCCCAGATCCCCAGACCCTGCATGAAGATCTGACAAGGTATGAACATGTGACTAATTGATTAGATCTTAAATTTAAATGTTTAATACTTTGTATGGGTGGTGTATAGAGTATTTTTGGGTTTTATTTTGCTTTCTTTATTCATTCTGGTTTCTTTGTGTTGTAGATACCAGCTCTGTTTGCAGATAAGAAATGACATTGTCAATGAAAAGTAAGCGACAAATTTCACATTTCGTTGATTGCAACAGATTCTGTTATGGAAATTGTAGGAGTCAAATTTGAAATGTCAAGGCAGTCACAGTGTAGAACAAAAGACATATGCAGCAATGATATAGATGAGTTATGGAATAGAAGATATGTTTCATTTTCTAATTCAGAACTCAAATAGGACAACGTAGGAAAAATTATAAACATATCGAAAAAGATTTGCTAAAAGTTAAAGGTAGATTTTTTAACCAAACTAATATACAAGAAATGCGTGTTTACACGTATTGTAGAGGAAATATATATCACCATGTTAAGTGTCTTGTGTGTACTATGTCATGTGTTATAACCAACTGAATTTCACAAGTTGCACTTGCATTTTATTTTAGACAAATTATGTAAATTAGAAGGGAGGTGTACAGTCATTGGACAAAAGTATTCGTCGCTGACGTCAAAATGGCGACGATTTGTTTACATTAACTACTTCATAAAAATTACTCTCCTGGTTTTAATATTCGTTATCTTACCTTAAAATTTTGTGAGATTACCCTTCATTTTGATTACTTCTTGTAGTCGGGTTGGAATTGTGGCATACAGCTGGCGAACATAATCTACCGATAGATTTTGCCAGAAACGTGTAACTTCCGTGATCAGCTGATCTTTAGAATCGATGGTGTTTCTTGTAGATTGTAGGTGTCTTTTAAGTTTTAACCAAATATTTTCAATTATGTTAATATCGGGAGATTGGGCTGGCCATGATGTAGTGTTTATATGATTTTCTTCCATATAGGCTCTGAGTAATCGCGATCTATGTACGGGGGCATTGTCATCTTGAAATACATAATTTCCATGAGGAAAATGCCGAACAATAACTGGCCACAAATTGTTTTCTAGCATCTCAATATAATTTTCAGAGTTTATATTACCGTTAACACTGGTCAATGTTCCAACACCATCGTAACAAATACAACCCCAGATCATAACAGGTAGCTTGCGTTTTGATGGTGCGCACACGAGATGGGGGTTGTCAACTTCGTCGGTCTTTCGCCAGATATATACGCGATTGTTGTTACCTATTTCTACTTGACACTCATCACTAAATATCCAGTTCTTCCAGTGATCATCAACAGTCCAGTTTTTTCGTTCTCTGCACCATGAAACACGTTTTTTCCTGTTACATACTCTGACGATCATTTTCTTTTTCTGCACCCGTCTATTGTACCCCATTTCAAATAATTTTCTTCTGACAGTTTTTGAACAAAATGTAGAATCCTTTGCTTCATTTATTTCATTTGTTATATCATCCAATGTTCCGCTCCTGTTACTTTTCATGATTCTTGAAAGTTGGACTTCATCGCGCACGGTGAATTTTGGCTTCCAGCTGGTTCGACGTCTGTTTTCCACACTTCCATAAACTTCAAATTTTTTAATAATACTGACAATAATAGTCCTAGGTATTCCTAACAACCTCCCAATTTTAGCCTTATTCTTCTCTGTCTTGTAAGCTTCAATAACTTTTAGTCTCACGGCCACCGGAAATTCCTCTGACTTACGAGGGGGCATTTTCCCGAGCTTTCTTTATAAAATATTTTGACAGTCGACAAAAATTGTAAACAATGATGTAATCTAAAAACTATGACGTATTCATGGGAAGAATTTCTGAACCCGACATGCTTTCTATAAATAGCGCAATACAAAAATAGCCGTGACGAGTTTACAACACCAGAGAAATTTTGACGTCAGCGACGAATACTTTTGTTCAATGACTGTATGTAAATTAGAGGGAGGTGCATCTAAATGAGAAGGAGGTGCATCTAAGTGAAAGGGAGGTGTATGTAAATGAGAGGGAGGTGCATGTAAATGAGAGGGAGGTGTATGTAAATGAGGGGAGGGGAGAAGTAAATTTGAATGCTTTTGATGTCTTAATTTTGTGTTTCAGGCTCCCCTGCTCAGCTGTCACGTACGCACTGTTGGGGTCGTACACCGTCCAATCAGAGCTCGGAGATTTTGACATCAATGAGTTTGGTCCTGGTACAGAATACATCAGAAAAATGAGGTTTGCTCCTCATCAAGACAGGGAGCTGCTGAAAAAAATTGTCGAGCTTCACAAAACTCACAGGTAGTGTGAAGACCTCAAACAGTGAACAGGGCATGGCATTTATAGATAAACATGAAAATGCAGGATGTATGTGTGTTCCAGTTTTGCAATTTTTATTTTTTCCATTTATTTACAGAGGTCAAACACCAGAAGAGGCTGAGTTACACTTTCTAGATAATGCCAAGAAACTTGCAATGTATGGCGTTGATCTCAGTGATGCAAAGGTACAGTTTGGTTTTGATGTTAAAAACTTGAATGTCATTTTTCACCATATAAATTTTATTTGATGTCTGTGAAAGTCAGTTTGTAAATATTTGAAATACTGAGAATTAAAAATTTGTTTTCCCCTTTTGAATAGATATTTTAGGTCTTCATTAAAAATCTTTGTAAAAATGTAAAATTTTAAAAGCACTTCTTTACACAAAAATCATGGACTGTGTGTGTTGAATAAAACTATTTTCATAGATATACTGTTTATTGTATCATTTCACATATTATATTTCAAACTGTGATGGTGATCTCATGTGGACCATATTAATTTCACAGACAAAAACCCTGTATTTTCTACATATTTTAAAACAAATATGAAAACCCAATCATTTCGTGACATCGTATTTCATACTCAGTTTGCAGGTTACATTGACCTTTGCAGGACAACTATACCTACAGTTAAACAGATCCCTTTCTAACTTTAATAAAACATTTGAATTTCATGGGTAAAGAATGAAGTCAACCAAAGTCAGTCAGATTTAGGACAACATGGACTTGAACCTGACATATTTCTATAGACAGTCAGTAACAAACCTAATAAGTGATTTGTTTTGTCAAGGACCAAACCAAAACATTAGTGTCAATACTAAACAAACGAAGCTAAGCGGCCGCTATGTTGCCGTCTAAATTTTGTTACTCGCTGTCTAAAGAAATTTAGACGGCGGTCATGTGAAGTGTTTCATCCAATAATTTACCGTCATTCTAGTCCGAAAAACATAGCCTGTTAGTCTCAATCTCTACCCAGAGTTGTCATTCCTTGCACTCACATATACCTCTGTCAATGTCTCAAAATTAGCAGTAAATTTAGGGCAAGCAACTTATTGTAGTTTTTATATCCCAGTACAATGCATACACATATCTACCTGTTTATAAAGTGTAATCAAACAATATCCATGTTTCACAATTCTGTGCTTCTTGTGTCACAGAAAGACTTGAGTTATGCTTATACATATATTCTTGCAACTGAATTCAAAACCATAATTTATTTGAGCATTTTTACCAATGTACAAGAATCTTGGAAAAACCCTTGATACGTTGTATGTGAGTGAAAGGAATGATAACTCTGGGTAGAGATTGTGTTAGTCAATGTAATTCTTTGTTTTGCCATGTAATAAGGACTTTGTTATAAGCAAATATACATTATTAATGGATTCATATTAATGAGAAGTGAACTGTATGTTGTTCAGTGTTATGAGGTTCGTTATAATTGGAGCATACTATAGTATTTCTTTTGACCTATCATAGGACGGTGAGGGTGTGGACATTCAGCTTGGGGTGTGCTGGAGTGGGATCCTGGTATTCAGGGAAAAACTTCAAATCAACAAATTTGTTTGGCCAAAGATTCTAAAAATGTCCTACAGAAGAAAGAAGTTCTACATTAAGCTTAGGACAGGGGAGGTAAGTGGGTCTCTCTTACTCAAAAGAGTTGTGATAATGTCATGTTCTTTGCAATGATGTTGTTTGAGTCTTTGGATGCAATCGGAACCGCTCGCTCTTCGTAAAAAGACTCCATAAAAAGTAAAGGGTGAGGTGTTCCGATTGTCTCTGGATGATCACTGGTTTCAAAACTCATCAAAAATATGGCATTGTGTACAATTCATTAGAGCATTGTGTACAATGTATTAGAGCATTATGTACAATTCATTAGAGTTATTTAATTTTCTTTGCAGTTCGAGGAGTTCCAGAGCTTGATAGGTTTTAAATTCATGTCCAGTAAACATGCTAAACGAATGTGGAAAATTTGTGTGGAAAACCATGCCTTCTTTAGGTAAGTAACTTGCATCCATCCCCCCCCCCCCCCCCCCCCCAAATCCTCAACAATTTTGGTAATATAGTATGTAGAATGGATTACTTAAAACACTATTTTCTCCCTCTGTCCAGAGTTTGCACAGGAATCATCTTGTCTGTCTCTGTGATGGTGGTAAGTCAAATCCATGCCCCTTTAACAAAGAAACATCACTGGTGACCTGAGGATGTGCTTTAAACTAAGCCAAGGTCAAAAATATGTCACTTAAAGTAAAAAGTTTGATATTATCTTCCAGATTATATTTTTGTATGATAACGTACTCATACTTGAGACAACAGTCACACAGGCAGACACTTCACGACCATGAGATCCATGATCGATTCTCTATCCTGTCGGTGCCACAAACTTAAGACATTTAACATGCATATAGTGACGGATCCTTCACCAAACACATGGCATTAGATGGCCTTTCGGATGTGATTTGAAAAAGAGGTCATACGGTAGAATAGGTGTTTGCATGTTGCCAAGATAAAGTACCCTCACAACTACAGCTGCAAGCACTACATATAGGTCAAAATTTGTGGCACTTCACTTGAAGCTGGTGATGTCTATATGAATGAAAAATTCTTGAATGGGTTAAAGAAAAGCATTATACAACATACATACCTCACTAAAAGGTTGCCTATGATGTGAAGTTGTGTCATGATTCTAAACTCAGTGGATAAGGTTAAAGTCATTGGTAGAAAATGGGGTGGGAGACTCTTCTGTAAGCCTTATTTTTTAGGTAGAAAAAGTGGAGACAATCACACAAGACATAAAGGTTGTATGTGTGTGATTTAGAAACAGTAGACACACAGTGGACACTCATACTAGAGCTATAGATTTACTCTTGTGTCCTGGCCCTGAAACAAGGTCATTTATAAGAAGCCAAGGTAATATTAATTAGAAATTTTGGTCTGGTCCATTGATGTGATTGTAGACTTGATTGTAGAATTTGGAATTCAGTTGGTTTTCGTGGTATTTTAAATATGACCAGATTTTTTTATGGAGTGGGTGGGGAGTGTTGCTCCAGCTGGGTCAGCTTTACTTTCTGTTGGACTCTATACTGCTTTTCTTGTAAAGAATTGTCTATTCTGTACAAATAGATAGTCAGTAAAGATAAGTGTTTGACTGTGATACCGTTACAGAAACAGAGAGCCGGACTCCCCTGGGACGCAGAGAGGATTACTAAAACTCGGATCCAAGTTCCGCTATTCTGGCAGGACTCATTTCCAGACCAAGCAGGCCATGATGGGAGTAGAGCGCCCCTCTCCATATTTTGATCGCGTTCACAGCAAACGTGCCACATATCATGGCCGAACTAAAAACAAGGAGCTTGCTGATGGTAATGGTTTTTGAGATGACTGCTCGATTTCCTAATCACATTATGTTTTTGTGACATGAATAACAGAGCTCTTTTGATTGTCGATAGAGTAAGCTCCATGTTTTCTTTCTTTTCTAGAAATGTACAAACCACGTCCTGAGCCAAGGCACATTCCTGAGTACAATCGCGAGGAGAAAATGATGAGGAAGGTGCCAGAGCCTGAGATAAATGACAAGGAGGACGTTTTTGATGATGAGGAAGAAGATGAGGAGGAACCAGTTAATAGGAAGAGCAGGATGGAGAAGATGCATGCAGTCCCGACCCCTCTGGCAGCAGTAATGAAGAAGGATCCAGTCGAAAACAACAACATGGAACACCACCGTCGGAGACGATCGTTTGAAGAAGAACCCCAAGAGCAACACCCTCTGGATGACAGCATGGTATGTACACACAGTCTTAATCATAGCCTAGAATATACAAACGCTTATACTAACCCAGGGAAAACCAGGGCAACAAAGGATACTAATGAGAATAGGTCGAATGTTTCACTTAGTCTCCACTCATTATTAACAAAGACTAATTTAAGGCAACAAAGAAGACGCCGGCAATCAGGAAGTGAGAGTTCTAAGAAGGTTTCTTTTGATGAGGAAAGCCTCAGAAGCACAAGTTCTCAGTACAGCAGGAGTGACAGTGAACTTTGGCCCCATGGGAGGAGGTACCATAAAAAGCAAACCAACAGTCGAACAAGTGTAGACAGTCCAGTGGCTGTTCAGTGTCATGTGACTGCATCTCCTTCGAAACCTTACCAAGTAAAACAGGAAATTAAAAGGCATGTGATTGCCAAGGATTTGAATTCAAGCTTAGACGAAGGTTTTTCTGACACTTTTGAAATAAATGTTGCCAAGAGAAATGATGGAAGAAGCACAAGCTTTACACATTCTTCTAAATCTGATTCATTTGATGGTTCCATGGAGATTTATAAAACTAATGAGTCAGACGGAGTTTCTGGAAATCCTTTCCATCTGAAAACATCCTCTCTTGATAGAAGTTTATATCACTACAGCTCCTCAGATTCTGAGGACTGTAGCGCTGCCACAAAATTGGTGGATAAAAAGGTCAATCCAAGGTCAAACTTTACACGGCAAGTAGGTAGGAGAGGCAGGAAGAAGGCACAGGTTGTGTATGACAGAAAACCAGTCCCTGCAGAGAAAAACAATTCAGAGTTTGTAATTCAGGAATTAGAATTTGAACCAGGGAAAAGATCTCAAAGACAATCTACATCTGGTCCCAGAAATCTCACCAAGAACTACAGAGTAGCTCCCATAGAGGAACCTTGGGAAAGAATGACTTTTTCTGATGAGAGCTTCTCAAATCACAATCACACAAGTAACTACATAAATAATGAAGCCATTTTGTTGGAGAAGTACATTATCAGAAAGCCAAAATCTGAATCTTCTAGCAGTGCTGTAGATCATGAGATGGTGGATGACAGCATCATCCACTCCAATCTGAGAGGCAACCCAGACGAGGTAGCTCTACAGGACAGTTTCGAGTATTATGGGTTTGCAGCAGGACCACAGTCCACATCCTCCACAGACAACATTCTGAATGAAAAAGATTTCATGGATGAACAACATACTTCTCCCATAAATCCAGGAATATCTATCAAAGAAATTTTTAACAGTATCCCTGAAAAATCAGTATCATTTGATACGACACAACGAACTTCAAAATCCATAGAGAAAATCTTAGATACTTCCTCTGAAAAACCAATGCCAGTTGATGCTGAACCTTTAGAAATTACTGAAAGGCTTGTAAATAAAGGAGGAAACACGAATGATGCTTTGACAAACAGCACAGCATCCATCTTGTCACTGTCGTCAGAGGAAGGAAGTGTGACAGTGAATCATTTTCTTCAGGACTATGACCATGAACCTTGTGTGCGAAGGGCAAGGTCAATGACTCTAGGCCATGAAGACAGAATTTCAGCTGGCATTCCCTCCCTTGAAAGCAAGAAGGTCCGCTTTTGCAGTGAGGATAACCTGGTGTATGAGTTGAAGTATGGATTTTCAGATGAAGACAAGCCTAGTGAATCACCAGAAAAACTTGATTTGAGCTTTGTGGATGATGTCCAGTCTGATGACCAGTTGTCTGATTCTGTAGTTTCACCAAACATACCATCTCTTCCCCGCTATTTCCATGACTCTGACGGGTCTTCTAGTTCTTGTACTCCCGATTCTTCCCCTCGTCTTCTTCAGTTCATGGATGCTGCAGAACAGTCCACATCCCATAGAACACTGCTGCGGAAAAGTCTTCAAATGCCCGCAAAGAGAGATACCACGACAGAACAAGAACGGATTTCAGAACTCGATGTTATGACAGATGAGGGATCAGCTGTAAGTAAGAACTGGTCAGCTGTAAATAATGTAAACTTGAAAGAGCAGAGGAAGAACATGAAAGACACTAGCATGGAAAATACAAAGAGAGAGAACAATTTCTCAGAGGGTGGCCATGAACAGGAAGAAAACTTCAACTTAGAGGTCCAGTTGTCACCCCAGTCCCAATTAAGCTATGATGTAGTGTCAAATAAGAATCAAACACCTCCCTTAAGTAGAAATAACAGAGATAGGGAAATGGTTCTTGATGAAGAAAGCAAAATTGAACAAAAGGTGGGCAGTGATGAACGTAATGTATTGACACCACTTCAGCCGTGGGAAAAAGGCAACGTGAGGGTGGCAAACAGTGTGTGCAGAAATTTGTTCAAGGAAAACCTCAGTGGAAACCTCAACACAGAATCACCCAACACCTCAGGGACTCCTTCCATCAAAGAGAGATGTGGAAAGAATTCCGAAGGATCCAGTCAAGGGAGGGCAGTGTCAGTGTCTGCATTTACAGACACTGATAACGAAAAAGGAAACTCTGGTTCCAAACTGAACTATTCCAAGGAACAAAATTTGAGAGTTGACACTATGGAAACAGCAGACCAGTATGTCTCATTTGTTCCTCTTACATACTCTCTTCAATCCTCCGTTCACATACCTTACATTGACACACAATCCCAAATGGTCCCCAATACTGTTCCATCAAGTTCATCCACTGTGTTTGTCAGTTCCGCAGTGCAGAACCATGATAATTCTGCATTAGAAGAGATCCTTATTGTTACAGCCTCTGCTCCTGTTACAACACAAACCCCATCAGGAATTTCTGTTCAGTCTACTCAATCCACACTTCTTGAAGTTCCAGTCGTCTCAGCAGTTGTCACATCCTCTGTTATTTCCACTAGTGTTCAGAGTCAAGAAAATTCATTATTTCACAGTTCATCTGAAGATGTAACCATCAGCAAATTAATAGAAACTCAGAGATCTCCAGCTTTTATTGCTTTCCACAGTAGACCTATTGATAAGCCATACACTGCTACAAACCCCTCTGTTCATGATAAGACTACCTCTGCAGAAATTTCAACCCAGGGTATAGCTTCTTCTACTAAACATGATAGTAATTCAGAGCATATGACTCTCATGACCACTTCATCTGTTCTCTGTACATCTGTAGTATCATCATCATCATCATTATCCAGTTTCATCAACTCACCTCCAATCACTAGTACTTTTTCCCAGAGTGCTTTCTCTGATTGGAACAGAAAGCCTACACCTGTGAAACCTTTGACCTTCATACCTCCCAAAATGAAAAAGTCCTTGACCAGCACATCCCCATTATTGGTTAAAGATAAAAAGTCTATCTCTCAGACACCAGAAAGTGAATTGCTTCATCTTAAACAACAACATATCCTGACAGGTTCCAAGAAGGATTCTGAGGGACAAGATGGGAAGCAGACGACACCAAATGACAGTTACAACATCACGGCAAAGTGGGTGTTGTCACACTCCAGTAGATTTGTGTTCAAATCTGGTGAATTAGAAAGGCAATCCAACAAAGATGAAAATTTGAAAAGTTTGACAAATGCTGTAAATAAAGAGGAAAGTGAAATTTCTAGCAGTATCCATACTGAAAAGGGAAGAGAAGGCCAAAACATAGGAGATGACATGCAGGGAAAACGCCCAATTACAGATGATGGAAAACAGGTCAAGTTCCTCAGTCCCACCAATAGAAAAGACGTGTGTAACTGTCCAAGGATATCAGTGGAAATGGAAGAAAGAAGAAAAGGAGAAGCCATCCATGGAGAAATGAAAGAGAAATTGGATGAAAAACAAACTGATAGTTTGATGACCATAGAATCCAAGAAAAGGAATTCTGAAGGAAAAATGAAAAGAGACATTGACACAGAAAAACAGGAAGCAAAATCTCAACTTCAGGAAAATGAACAGAACACATCAGTCAAGTCAGACATTGATGAAATCAGTGAGAGTCAAATGTCTGGTGTACCAAACGACAGTTTCTTAGAATATCAGAGGCCTATGGACAATGCTGCAATGCGTATAGAAGACAATGAAAGTAACTCAAAAACATCTTCTGGAGGTACGAGGGAACCTTATGGATACTACAGGAATGTTAATAGGCCTTTATGGAAACATCCAAGTGAATTTGTGTCAACAAGGCAATACAGAGAAAGTCCAAAAAAGGTGTACATTGATGGCTCACTTCAAAGGAGGTCAGAAGCAAAAATAGACCAACAGGATACAGGAGAAGTTACTGGACAGAGTATGGATCCAGCATCAAATGATGACAATGGAAGGAAAAGAGAGAATGCCAGCACACCATTGATCAGTAACCAAGATGAAAGGGTTATGTCAACAAAGGTGATTAATACAAATGAAGACTCTGAAGAAGAACAGAAGGCTGTGAAAGAACTGAAAGATACAGATTCAGAAGTGGATGGCATTGTAGATATCGCAGTAGCAATAGATGTACAAAATAGTGACGATAGCATGGCTGGCATTAGAAAAAAGGAAGAAAAGTCCAACACAGCTGATGTAGAAACTTATGGAGAACTTCCTCCTCTGTGTGATTCCGAAAGCTCTGACCTTGGAGAGAACTTGACAGAAGAAAAGTCGGTTGATCAGCCAGCTGAGAATGATGTGATGAGGTTCAAATCCGTTGTGAGACAGGAAGACCATCAGTCTGTGTGTCATCCTATGAGGGAGGAGATACCTTCCATGCTGCCTAGGACACTGAGTGCTAAGAGGTTAAGTTCTATGATTGCCCGCCCTGAGAGTCCAGAAGCTGTGCACATTCTGTCAGAGATCTTCTTAGCAATTCTGATATTTTTGGTTTCCATGCTATTCTTGTTCTACTGAGTTAGCCACGAGGAGATAAAACATACAACTCTCTTGCACATTTTTGATTTCATGAGAGTTTGCATTATTTTTATATCTTTATCTGTGTGACTTGTGAATCTGAGGCCCAGGATGGGCCCCAGTGTGCTAAATTTAGATCCAACTGAACATGTGTAGGATTATATTGTAGTTGTAAATTTTTTTTTACATATTCAGTATTTTCAAAAGTGGATTTATTTTTTTAAAATAAATTATATAAATATTTTTATAGAATGGTCACGTTTAGACCTTTGTCTCACATCATCAACATTTTCTTCTGTACTTAAGAGTAAAGGGGTATTTATGTATATACTGGTAAGTCTCGGAGAAAAAGTTAGGCCATGGTTGTTACATTTTATGGTTTACGGTTTTGCTCTGTTAGTTATACTGATCGATAAATGTCTGTGATTTTTTTTTCTTAATGAAATCCTGTGATACAGTATGGATTGTATGGAGTCAGGACTAGTCCCAAAGTAAACGATCAGTTCATTGTTTTGTGAAGTGTTTAGCCTGAAACTAAATTATCAATTAGTCCCATCATTTATAAAGTGTTTTCTAATCCTAGCCTAGTCCCATGATATGGTTTTGTAGTGTTTTCTATTTCTGACCTAGTCTTTAAACAATCAGTCCCATGTGTGAAATATTTTAATCCAGGTATTTTCCCAAATGCGTTCATTTCCATGTTTTGTCAAGTGTTTTCAGTTTTGTCAAATGTTTTCAGTTCCATGTTTTGTCAAATGCATTCATTTCCATGTTTTGTCAATTGTTTTTGTGTCACATGTTTTCAGATCCATGTTTTGTCAAGTGTTTTCAGTTTTGTGTTTTGTCAAATGTTCTCAGTTCCATGTTTTGTCAAGTGTTTTTGTGTCACGTTTTCAGATCCATGTTTTGTCAAGTGTTTTCAGTTTTGTGTTTTGTCAAACGTTTTCAGTTCCATGTTTTGTCAAGTATTTTCTGTTCTGATACCAAAACTATGAACCAGCCCCATGTTTAGCAAAGAATGAAATCACTAAAAAAAACATTTTTTGTCAGAATGGTATCAATGTCAATCTTTGATAGTTTTCGTAAATGTTTGTGCTATATTTATGAAATCCTGGTACTTAAGAAAGAGAGGCATGTATACATTTGTTGGTGTAAAATTCTTTCATGAGATTTTGGGTTCATGATTTTCACATCTCTATTGTTTGTTTTCCAGACTCTATCATTTGAATGTTCATTGAAGTATACAAAATTGACTTTTTACTAGTATTATGTATATAGTAATTTTGATTGGGCAGATGAAGAAATTAGAACAAATACAAAAACGATTCTTAAGTAAACAGGATTCAATCATATTATATATACACACACACACACACACACACACAAACACACACACACACACATATATATATATATGTATATAGTGAAACCTGTCTAATCTGACACCTGTATAATCCATTCCCTGTGCAATCTGACCTTAATTTTCATTCCCGATTCATTTTGTGTTATATTTTACACTGTTCAATGAGACATTTGTGTGTATTCTGACAAAATATGTGTCTCCCAGTGCATGTCAGATTTGACAGGTTTCCACTGTATAGAGGTATTTAGCATTCATCGTTGAGAAAATCACAATTTAATCTCTTCCTTTGAAGTATTATGCGATAGAATATGAGTAGTTTAAGATTAATGCAGGCATTGTAAGTAGTTTCAGAAGAATGCTGGCATTCCTTTCTGATTTATCATAAAGCTATTGTAGTTTAAGATAAATTGACTGTCATTTTTCATTTCCATTATGTGCACTGCTCTGTACAGTGAAAACTGCCTAATCCGACACCTGTGTAACCCGTTCCACTGGACAAACTGACCCTTATTTTCATTCTACATTTCATATTTGCATTGTTTCGTACACTGTTTATTCCAATGAAAAAAATTTCTCATGTTGGATTGGACAGGATTCACTGCACTACCATAAATCTAGTCAGCTTATATGTGACTGTGCTCATCAGATTTTCTAAACATGAATTTTTTTTATTATTATTATTTTTTTATTTATTTATCTATTTTTTTTTTTTTGAGATACTATGTATGATTTTTTTTAGTAAATAGAAAATTTGAATGTTTCAATAAAATTTTGTGATCAAATTTTTTGGGTCATGAAAATCAAATATTTTCCACATTGATGTTAAAATACATTGTAAGTTTAATTTACTGAGGGAACGAAGAAAAGCTTAATTCAGAGAGGTGACCTGTTTTGAATTGTACATTATACATGTAGTTAGGTAACATAAGGTAGATGGCTATGAAATGACTGGTAATGGATTCTGAAGAGTACTTTGACTTTTGTACTTAACAGAGCAAATATATGTTGTTAACTTTTTTTTTATAGCAGATGATGTACTTAAACAATTTAAATAAATTATTTGCTACTTAATGTTTTTTTTTGGTGAAAATAATATATTTACATGCTGAATTATTTGCAAAAAGAGCTTCATATGTGTTTTTAATTGTGCTGAAATCTTGTTGGAGCAGAATAAAAGATGCAATAGAGCTGTTATCAAGTGTCTTAAATCAAAATGTTTACATACTCCTGTCTGGTTTAGAGAATGGTACCATACTATGCACATCTTCACAGCGGTTCATGAACTTCACTAATCTCACAGTCATTCATTACTCAATATATACTAACTGTTGTCAATACCATTTACCCCAAAAATGCTTAAAAGTAAAATACCTATATAATTATCAGTGATACTCCAGGGCACCTGCAAAAATTTGGAGGGGCACCGGTGACAGGTTTGGAGGAGGCAAAACTGATCTTTCCATCAGATATTACTAACCACTTATTAACCAAATAGAAGAACAAATAACCCTATGCTAACTGCTTAATTTATGCAACAGAGCTGTAATTATATGCATGTTTGTTTAATCAGGATATGTATAACACTGTAGCTTGAAAAATGATTTGAAAACCTTTCTGATGTGGAGAAAGTTATTTTCATTGACATTCGACTACTGGACACCACGTTATCAATACATTCAATGAGAAGGGGGAATTGTTCTCGTAAACTCGACAGGAGAATATTGTAGTAGTGACTTATTCCTACTGCTCTTTATAATGTAATTAAAGAGTTGGTGATATCTTCTGAAAAGCAGTTCAAAACATCTTATACTCAATTTTACAATGATTAAGAAAAATGTAAAAAAAAAAATTAAAAAAAATTAAAGAACACACCAGAATATATCTCTCTTTTTTTGGGAATTTAGATTAAATGCTTCCACAGCTGATGAAATCCAATTTTGCTTTGTAGGAAAGGTCAGTAGATGCTCCTCCAAACCAGCAAGAGCCCCCCAGTGTGCACAATCTCCCCTCCCCACCACTAGATCCCCCTGAACTCCTCAGCAAAGAAGAGAGAAAAAAGCGAGAGAAAGAAGAGAAGGAACGAAAGAAACGAGAGAAAGAGGAACAGAAGAGGAAGAAAAAGGAAGAGGAGAAGGAGAAGAAAAGACTAGCCAAAGAGAAGAAAAAGAAACCACCCGTGGAAGAAAAGTGGCAGGAGGCAATAGCTGTGTCCGCTACCACGGAAACCATTGCGGTGCATGATCGACCACCGCGAAGGATGAGCAGCTTTGAGGAGCAGAAGGAGGACCAGGTTAGTGCTGGTTTATTTCATTTTCCTAGACATTACGAATTATTCGTAGACATTACGAATTCTTCATAGACATTACGAATTCATCATAGACATTACGAATTCTTCATAGACATTACAAAGTCTTTGGAGACATTATGAATTCTTCATAGGCATTACAAATTCTTTGAAGATATTACAAATATTTTGTAGACATTACGAATGCAGCTGATTAATTTGTTGCCTGACAATTTTGACCATATTCTTCATATTTGCTCTCAGGTACTGGAGAGAAAAAAAAGCTATAAGAGTATTTCATCTATTGGGGATGAAGGAATATCAAAAAGTCAGTGCAAAGCTTTAATATGGCCAGATCAGAAGATACAAATGATAGAATAGCTATTTGTCAAATATGATATTTTTGAAAACTAAATGTGTCGAATTTCATTTGAAAATTTACACAAAATTGTGAAAGTATACTGTTTACTTGTTAATTTTAATTCAATTTTTAATGCCTGCAAGTAAACCAGTATACCAAAGATTTCATGTAAAGGACATGCTTAATTCTATCAAAAATTGCAGACTTTAGAGTGTGAGGGTGCTCACTAGGTATGGAAATAAATCATTTGTTATCGGAATCGATGGGAAAAAAAACCTACTAGGACTCAAATATTTTTAAAGATAAAAATTGAGTCTTAAGGGCTCCAACAAAATGTTTATACCATGGGATGAATCTGCATCCAATCCAAAACATTTCTTTCTTACGTGTCACTTAATTGTTGACTTTTGGATCATTTCATGTAATGAACATGCTGTAAACGTTCATTTCTTCCAGCAAGTACCACCCTGGAAATTAAAGCTTGTATTTTTTTTTTTAATGGCATATCCTTAGATATCTGCTTCTATTAGGAAGTGGACATTGAATACAAGGGACTAATTTGGAACAGCCTGATAATCCTGTAATATGTCATGAGACTTATCAGAAATATACCATGGTGACTCAATAAGTTCTCTTTTGTTTAATGAAAATTTTTGAAAATTGCCATAATTGAATTATTTGTAGTTTCACAGTTTCAAGATTAAAAATTTAAATAAATTGATATGTATAGCAATCTAGAAGATCTGAACCGATGAAGAATCATTCCTTTCTGAGTTTTGGTTAGCATTAACATGGCTATAGCTATCTGGCATCTTTTTTTTTTACTTGGAAAATGGATACTTAATGAATAGAAATTTTATCCAGGTCCTTAGAAATTTTGTTTCATATTTTTACTATATTATTATTTGCATTATATATTTGACTCTGTTTATACATATCAGGATTGTACACCGTATTACATGATTTTAGAAGGCTTTTAAAATGTGGGTACTGATTTTCAGTGAGGTAATACAGGAATCTTGTACTTGGGTATAAATCTAACCCTCTAACAGAAAAATGTATCATTTGTAATCAAGAGTAATGCATGCCCTTTTCCTGTAATTAGCCTGTTGAGGTGACCAATGAACAAGTGGAGGTGAAGGGTGCTGAAGCTGCTGAGGAGTCTGGGAGTAACCGTGCCGACCAGGGCTCGGAGGCGGGGTCTGACAAAGACGACGCCCCTGTAGATAAAGAACCAACCAAAGAGGTTACATATTTAATGGAGTGATTTTGCACACTAATTGCTTCCATGCTTCTTATTTACAAATGTACTAGTCAATTCCTTTAGTGCTGCAGAAGGCCAGTGAAATTGTTTGGGAGTTGTGGATGAGCAGTGGAGACCCATAGTTATACCTCTATTGTTTCTGCAGACTTGTCAGTGATGATCTGTATTTCTGTAGATATGACCTTTGTCTAACTAACATCTTGCTTTTGCAGGCCTTTGGTCTAACTAACTATTAACTATGACCTTGGTCAAACTAACATCTTGCTTTTGCTAACTGTAGAGGCTAGTTCTGTTTCAGCACTCGTTTCTTCAGGACAGCTTGTAGCTTGTTTGTAATCAATTATTTAGAATTTCACTAGTTGCAAATGTTTTGTTTTTGGTTTTTTTTTTAATTAAGGATACCTAATGCGGTATTCTTTGATGTGATGTTGTTCATGCATTACCAGACGATTAAGCTCTGGTTTATGTAGTTAATTTAGTTGAGTGAGACATAGTGTACCAGCTTCTTCACATCATAATACCAGATTTTTGGGATTAGAAAGAGATTTAAATAGAGATTTGAATTGAATAATTTCCTCTTCCAGCAACAGAGTTTAAAATTCCTAGAGCTGACTGGATTAGATGATAGAGTAAATCACACTTTTATTTCATGAGACCTTATTTTTATCGCAAGGATACAGTGATATATCTTGAATTCATAAGATATAACTTTCACCAATCATTATTTATTGCTAACAAGTCTTCTATGTTTAAGAGTTTATCTTTACGAATAACTACTCTCACAAAATTACGTGTAAATAATGTTTTTGTGCATAAAATGTGATTTACAGTATCAATTATCGTTATCTGAAGAGTTAAAACTTGCAAGAGCATGCTAATTTAGATGATCTTGAGCATTGTTGATGAAATATTTTGTTGACTCTGCATGTTCAAGTACCTGGTAGTTCTAGTGAGCTTGATGCACTTGTTTCATGTGACATCAGATTATACATGGATTGAATTTCTAGATGTTTATACTAGCAGTAAGTCCATTCATTCTGCTGAGTAAAATGTTTTATGAATTATTACCTAGTTATGGTTTCGGGGGGGGGGGGGGGGGTCATTTAGGCTCATGGACAAAATCATAGTGAATGTTGGGATTGTTGGTGCCCAATTTGGACATTGTTGGAAATATTATTCTGTAATAGTATTAGTGCTTTTTGGAGCATATTCCCCAAATGGCTGTTCAGGAAACACCTCCGGCAGTAAACAGGTAGAGTTTTCTTGTATTAGCCTTGATAATGCAAGATTTAATAAAGCAGGTATATCTATCAACCTTCATCAGTTTCATGTGACAAAACTGTAGCATTTTTAATGATTCATTCAAAACTAAACAAGAGTTTTTAGAGAATGATCAGAAGTTTTTCGTAGGTGGCACAATGTGATGCATGACACAGATTGATTGTATATTGTTTAACGTCCCGCTTGAAAATCTATCACTTATATGGAGATGTCACCATTGCTGGTGAAGGGCTGCAAAATTTAGGCCTATGCTTGGCGCTTATGGCCTTTGAGCAGGGAGGGATCTTTATCGTGCCACACCTGCTGTGACACAGGACCTCGGTTTTTGCGGTCTTATCTGAAAGACCGCCCCCATTTAGTTGCCTCTTACAACAAGCAAGGGGTACTGAGGATCTGTTCTAACAACCCAGATCCCCATGGGGATATGACCCAGAAGTGAATACATATTTTACTTTACTTTCACAATGCCATGCATCCATGCTACAACTTTTATCTGAAACTGTAGCAAAAATAAATAAAATATGCCTTAATGTGTATCTAATTACATGTGAAACCATGCAAAGTGAAACTATTTTAAAAAAAAAAAAAAAAAAAAAAAAAAATGTAAATTGCACTATCTTGCTTGTAAACGTGTATTTCTTCTTGTATAATTGCCATATTTATCAATAGCTATTTGTGTAGATACATGTATACAAGACAATATTTTATACTGATGTAATTGCTTTATAAAATACAGGTACACTTTACCTGTCCTCATGGGCCCCCTTCTCTCCTGAGAGAGCCTCTATATTTCCCTGCATAATTAGTTAGTTTTTGGCAAGTAGCCATTTGGGGAATAAGCCTGTTTAGGACAGCCCTTTATATAACTGATCCTTAAAAAGGATTGCTCGTGTTCCAATTCCAAACCCCTCTTTCTTTCTCTATTACAGTAACATTTTTAAAGCTTACACATTAAGCAGTGAAATGATTTATACTGTGTAAAAGTTAATGGGTGTAAACTTGAATTGATCAGAACCTTGTTTGATTTCAGTCCTACGAATATGAAAATGAGGCTTTTAATGTAAGAAATGTCTCTGTAATTACCCTGGTGCATTCGTAGGCATTGTTTTTGCTAGATTTTCATTTAATTGTTCAGTGTGAAACACTATCTGCTGAGATATCATTAATTTTAGTTTTTGATATTTATTCTGCATGATCAAGTATTCACAACTTTTTCTAAATCATTTACATAGACATTTTTTTGTCCTGTGTGAAGTCGAATATGTTGCTGATCAGCTCACCTCAGTGAAATCCAGGAACAGTCACCATGTATTTATACTTATTATGATTTAGAATCAACCCCAGGTCACCAGCATCCAAAAAAGGAGCTCTGTACTGAGCTACCACAGCAGTTAATGTTATAATATGTTAACAATCATAAAGATGTCACACCGAGCTATAATAATGTTATAATATGTTAACAATCATAAAGATGTCACACCGAGCTATAATAATGTTATAATATGTTAACAATCATAAAGATGTCACACCGAGCTATAATAATGTTATAATATGTTAACAATCATAAAGATGTCACACCGAGCTATAATAATGTTATAATATGTTAACAATCATAAAGATGTCACACCGAGCTATAATAATGTTATAATATGTTAACAATCATAAAGATGTCGCACCGAGCTATAATAATAATGTTATAATATGTTAACAATTATAAAGATGTCATACCGAGCTATAATAATAATGTTATAATATGTTAACAATTATAAAGATGTCATACCGAGCTATAATAATAATGTTATAATATGTTAACAATTATAAAGATGTCACACCGAGCCACCACAGCAACTAATGTTATAATATGTTAACAATCATAAAGATGTCACACCGAGCTACCACAGCAGTTAATGTTATAATATGTTAAAAATCATATCGCGTACCACCAGCCATTTAGTTAAATTATTTTGCTCAAGAAATACATTTTTTTTTTATCTTTATCCAGTGTTTCTTACTGAATTTACGTTTGGTAAATCTTTGTCCCCATATAGCAATGACAATTGTTGTGATGTATATGCAGCCTGACTTATTTAGGTCACTGTTGTCTTGTGTGGTTCCTTCCCCTGCATTTTTTTTCAATCCATCTCAAATTTGAGTGGTGTAGGCTCCCTGTGTTAATCTTATTTCATGTATATTATATACGTCATGCCTAATCTATAGTTGTTTATTCTATAGACAGCTATTCAAATACTGTTGGTGTACTTATTGTAGCAGAATTCAATTTTAGCAGCTTTGGTGGTGAAGCAAGAGTGCTGTTTTATGGTAGCACATTAAAATATGAAATTCTCTCTTTATTCATTATCATGATAGATTATATAACACTTAATCATGATTACACCAAGTAGTGCAGCAGTTCTGACTGAAACCAAATTTTAAATATGCTAAAATAAGTACACATATAGTAGTATATTCTGTTATTCTCTATTCACAAATCATTTTAGTTACCTATATACCTTATTTTACACATCCAATATTTTATGGTCCCTGATAATTTTTAACTTGCTACTATTGAGATAAGCTTCCTGGTTAAAAAAAAAATTAAAAAGTACAAGTACCAAGATGCTGATGTTTTTTGGTGGTTTTTTTTTTTTTTCTTCATAATTAATTTCCTTTTTGATACTACTGTTGTCAGGTGAAGGATGAAAGTTTGAATCGCAGCACAGACCGAGTTGGAGAGGAGTTTGATTTATAGATTTGAACCACTGACCCGACAGAAAATGGCCGCTGGGCAGGACCATGGTTGAGCAATAGGACTAGTAGAAGTGTTCAGCATCATGTGCTAATCAATACTGAATTACAATAATTGGGAAGCATAGCTTCAGCATAACAAGAACTCTGATTGGATGACAGAGGCATTACCATGGAAATCATAATGTCCTTCAGCATAGTCATCCAATCAAAATGGTTTTTATATATATTACTGTAACAGTATAAATAGTCATTTTTATTCATTGCATAGTCATATGTCCAAATAATCATCATACACCAAATCTTTTTATGCATTGTTTGTACATTACATGAAATCTACAATATATTGTGTAACTATTTTACAATGTATCATTGATAGCCATCATTGATATGTAGAAAGGTGACATTTTTGATAATTAGTGACTTTCATGAATGCGGATGTTTGGATGGTTGTGCCATTATTATTCTGCCTTGTTAGAACTGTTTTTCCCGTCTGTGAATAATCATTTTCTTTTGGGATCTTTTTTTTATATATATATATAATAAATTTTGTTTCTATGAAAACAATTTTTTACTAATCAAATGTTTTACAAAGTTATATTTTTAGAAACATTCCCTAAAGCATACTGTAGATTTGTAGCTGCTTATTTCTTAAACTGAGTATATTGATCATATAATGTTCTCTTCTGTCATAATCATAGACTACTGTCTTCATCAGGCTTCCTCATGACAAAGTTCTGCTTTGATACAGAGAAAACATACCAAAATTCCTTTTTGAAAAAAGATTAATTCTACCATAATTAAAAGCCTTCTGTGTAAATATACTACAAGACATATTTAGACATAGCGGTACCAACACATTCCCATAAGATGCATCAGAGGACTAGATTTATTGGTAAATGTACTCATCAGAATGTAAAATGGAACACAGATAATATTTATAACAGATTGTCATTCTACAGATGTTGTTATACAGTTTTACACGGGATGATTTGAATAATTAAATAAATTTTATGAACAAAATTGCTTTGTTTGAATGAGTCTGAGTTTTGGATGTGTTTGGTGAGATGTATAAAGCCATGGGTGAATGCCATTACTTTATCACTTGCATATGGTGTTTATGTCTCTCAGCTGATCCAATACACAAAAGCTTGTTTTGCATATGATCAGTTTTTAAATCAAGGCAGGCTCTGACAAACAAGTCGATGTTGCAGGAGTTTCAACCATCTCTTTTAAAGTTAGCAAATTCTGTGGTCATTATAATGATTTAGTTTGCCAATCCAATACAACCTGTCATTGGGTCAAATGCTGTCTGAAGTGTTTCTTACCAATTGTTAGACCAATCTTTACACACTGATTTTGACTACAGATTGCTCTGTTTACATGATCAAGATATAGGGCTCACAACAGGGGATGCTTAAGCGTGAAGAATGCATGGGTGCAAATGAAGGTAATACACACTATTGTGAAACTAATTTGCATCCCACCCCCTTACTTTCAGTAGCAGTTCGTATCAATCATAATGGACATAATCTGTGATTTGATATTTGAATGGAAGGATTATGCATCATATTAAATAATAATATACATAATGACAATATTTTATATATGAATCTATAACTATAGTTGCTTTTTTCCACTAGTATATTTCCGGCACTGAAGAAAACATGAAATGCAGTCCACAATTCTCAATTTGAATCAGTGAGAAACGGGACCCATTGACCACATCTTTCACATGAGTAACCTTGGCTCTGTCATATGTTCACCTGTTGTGATTTTTAAAAGATTTTTTTTTTATCAATCTTATTCCCATGAAAAATTTGGACTCCATATTGTGGCCCCAGCCTTGCCCCAAAGGATCACAATATAACTGAAACTGAATTCACATACACAAAGATGCTTCAACACCAATATGACTAGCATGACCTTGCTACTCTGGATAAAACCAAGGTCATAGATCATGGTGTGAAATGAAAGGTCTTTCCATAGGAAATATAGATGAAAGATCTACCATAAGTAGTTTAGGAGATATTGAATAGGTCAGATTTTTATTGAAAGTAGATCAAATTTCCAGGTCAAGGTCAAACACCAAGCTATAACAAGGTATTGTCGTAAAAATCTATTTACAAATATGAAAGATCTACTTTAAATAGCTCAGGAGATACTGAATAGGTCAGGGTTTTTTAATTGAAGATCACGATCACAAGATAAAACAATTAAAAAACAAGGTCTTGTAAAGAATCTATATGCAAAATGTGATTGATTGATTTGTTTGTTTAACGTCCTGTCGAGAATTTTGCTCATATTGAGACGTCATAAGCTGTAGGTGAAGTACCACAAATTTAGACCTATGCTTAGTGCGCAGGGCCGTAGCAGTGAGGGTTCTTTAACGTGCCAACGCCTGCCGCAACACAGGATCTTCGTTTTTAAGTCATATTCGAAAGACCCGTGATTCTCACTTATAAATTCCGAGCGTTTGGCGAAGGAGCAATCACTACCTATGTTTATGTCTTAGGTTTGACGCGGCAGTGGTACGAGCGGGGCTCGAACTCACGACTTCCCGGTTACGAAGCGAATGCTCTAACCACTGAGCTAACGCGACGGCAAAATATGAGAACCCTACCTTGAATAGTTCCAAAAATATTCAGCAGGTTATATTTTCTTAAAGGTGGGTTAAATTTTAAGTTCACAAGGTCAAAGGTCCTACTATGAAATGAACTATCTTGCCTTAAGATATATATATGTGTGTGTGTGTGTGTGTGTGTGTGTGTGTGTGTGAAAGACCTACCATGAATAGTTCAGGAGATATTGAATAGGTTAGATTTTAAAAAGTAGGTCCAACTTCGAGGTCACAAGGTCAAACTTAAGGAAATAACGAGATCTTGCCATACAAAATCTATATACAAAATAGGAAGAGTCCTACCTTAAATAGCTCAGGAGATATTGAATAGGTCGTATGTGTGTGTGTTTTTTTGTTTTTGTTTTGGTTTTTTTGGTAAGTCAAACTGCAATGTCAAAAGATCAGCCACATTGGACACAAAGGTAAAAAATATGAAATGGTATATCTTGCCATAAGAAGTATACATACAAGATATCAAAGATCTGCCTTACATAGGACAAACTGAATAAGTAAACAGTAGGTTAAACTTCCAGGTCAAGGTCACCAGATCACACACCACTGCATCACATGAACGGTCTTGCCGTAAAGAATAAATACACAAAATATGAAAGCCCCAGCTTAAACAGTTCAACAAATATTTCCTATATATGAGCATAGAAAACTTTGCTCTTCTATTGTGGCTCCATCCTTCTCTCCGGGGATCATGATTTAAACCAACTTGAATCTACTTTGTCAGGGATCTTTCATTTAAATTTTCACTTTTCTGGTCCAGTGGATTTTGAGAAGATTTTAAAAGATTACCCTTATGTACTCGCATATAAACTTGTGGCCCCATCCTACTCTCGGAGCCTATGATTTTCTGTACTGTGTCAGGAAACTTTCATTTAAATTTGAACTTTTCCGGCCCAGTGGTTCTTTTCACTATATATTCCCATGTAAAACTTTGATTCCCTATTGTGGCCCCCATCCTTGGGGGAGGGGGGGGGGGGGGCGTGATTTTAGCAGATTTGAATCTGCACTATTTCAAGAAGCGGTCAAATAAATTCGAACTTTCTTGGTCCAGTGGTTTTTGAGACGATTTTTAAATGACTCGACCCTATTTTTGCATTTTCGTGATTATCTCCCCTTTGAAAAGTGCATGGCCCTTCATTTCAAGAAAATTGAATCCCTTTTACCAAATAATAATTTGCACTAAGTTTGATTGAAATTGGCCCAGTGATTCTGGAGAAAATGAAAATGTGAAATCGCAGCTCGGGTTTAAAAGGTTTCCTCGAGAAAAATCACTGTGCTATATAGAAATGTGCCTCTGGACATTTCGTGAAAAAAAAAAAATGGTTTCAATTGCATGTCAAATATTATTCCTTCTTGATATCAAATCGCTCTCCAGATTTTATATAAAGTATGCGCACAGGCAATTGTATCGCTTGGGTTCGAAAAGGCATACGCTCTAAACATAGGGCACCCAAGTTCGCCGATGAGCGCCCCCCCCCCCCCCAAAAAAAACACCAAAAAACAAAAAACAAAAAAATAATAAAAAAAAAAGTGGTATGATATATTGTACTTTTTATTCTTATATAATGACAAATAATCAATCTACATTGCTACTAAAGTTCATCCCAAAATTCCATATACATCTTTTATAATATATCATTGTCCGTGAGCATGCACTAAGGTCACTTCATGTAATAATCTATCTGATTAAAATAAAATCTTTGATCCGTTCCTGTAATGTTTATGTCGTTACACAAAGCGACATAACACTACAGGAGCGAATCAAAGGTCTGATTTTAATCAGACTGTGTAATACTAGTATTGTGACCTTGAAATCACCTCTAATCTGAGTGTTTGATGCATTTTAAAATAGACTTATTTGCATAAAAATCTCACAGTACATGAACAGTGCCAAAGTTCTAGAGATACTTATACACCTGAAAAGTAAAGTTATTTGATGTAAAGCGCTTAGAGTAATTATGAAATTATATAATGCGCCATATAAATGACGCACATCATTATTATTATAAAAGTGCTCGGAGCAACTTCTGACTTATATTTTATGGTATGGCATCTATAGCAAAGTGCACAACCCCATAATTTGCTGATCGTGACTGTTGATATATTGTTAAATTATAGCATGCATAGTTTGAGCGTGCATTCGCTCCCAGTACTTTTCATTTAAATATTGGTTGATTTTATATTGTTTAACGTCCCGCTCGAGAATCCGGATCCCCACAGGGTCTTTTCATTTAAAGCAATGTAAGCTGTCAAAATTGTTATTTTGGGGTCCCTAAAATTTAATCGAAAATTTTGTAAACATCTACCTTCTAATACCTGATTTTATCGATTAAACTTTTGACATGTATTTTTTGCATTAAATGTAAAAATTGTTCGACAGTTGAAATTAAGTCTTCCCGTACCTTAATTTTTCCGACATTATTTCCGTATGCAATGACCTAAAGTTGAACTCATTCGGCAAAATCAAATGCGCAAGCGCAATATTTCCGGTAAGCACGAAAGATGTCTGACACGAAAGGTTCGAAGCGAGGGAGAAAGCCGACTTTGACTGATTCGGGACGAAAAAGATATAAAAACATATAACATCGTTAACAATGCCAAAATAATGATGGTAACTAGAATTTTATCTCACCTCGCCGTCCATACTTTAATGACCCGGATACAACCCGATCCACCCCGATCAGCATCAGAATCATTCGTGTCAACATCGGTTATCTTCGGAATTGTGCAGACGATTAATCAGCTGCCGTTGTTAGGGTCAAATGGAATGTCGAGGAATATATTTTTCATCACGTAAAGGTGTGTAAACGATGCATAAGAGAGGAAATTCGATGTAGTTCTTTTTTTCAATCATATCAACCAACGTTCATTTAACCTCTTTTAATGCCACTATAAAAAATTGCAATTTTGGCAGCTTATATTGCTTTAAAGGCTTGTAACTTCTTTTTGAGTTCATCAATAAATGTTAGCTGGTAACCCACATACACCTGAACTTTTGTTTATAGGTAGGTCTTCTTGATAGCAGTCAATATATTGGTCATTATTGTTTAACCGTAACAATTGTACTTATAATTGTGAATTTGAGGAGTAATTTTTCGTCAAAATATTACGGAAGCCCTTAACTGCGGTATAACCCATTACTTACCTGAACAGGTGATACCACTCAGTGGTAACTCAGTGCATGGTTATGTAGAGCGTTTGCTTCGTAACCAAGAGGTCGTGAGTTCGAGCCCCACTCGTGCCATGGCAGCGTCAGACTTAAGACGTAAACATAGGTAGTGATGGCTCCTTCGCCAAACGCTCATCAAATAAGATGAGTATCACGGGAATTTCGGATATGACCTTAAAAACAAAGGCCCCGTGTCGCGACAGGTATTGGCACGTTAAAGAACCCTCACAGTTACGGCCCTCGGCGCTAAACATTGGTCTAAATTTATGGTACTTCACCTACATCTGGTGACGTCTCAATATGAGTGAAAAATTCTCGACGGGACATAAAACAATCATTCAATGGCAGGAAATACACAATCGGATTAAAATCAGATTCTATAATACGCTCGTGTAGATCGCTACACTAATGTAGCGATCTACGTCAGATGATTTTAATCAAATTGGTAAATATCAAAATGGCCTTTCATATTATTAGCATAATGTGTCACGGGATGATCGTTGATACGAGCGAAGACCCTGTTAAAACATCTTCCAACACGGTCTGCCTCATTTTCTACCCAGAGTCCCGTGCGCTACGTGTAAGTGAAGCTTGTATAACGCTAGTCTCGCTTTCCCCACACTCTCGCTCTCGGGAATGGATCTGCCTATTCATTTAACGCGGGGAATGCAGTGTGACGTCATATTAGCCGCGATATTTTTTCTTTCAAACCAAGAAACAAAACGCATTAATTGTCTGGAATTTAAAACGTTTGTAGTACTTTCCAAGCAATTCATTTATTTTATCTACGGAGTTGTCGGTTGTCGCGGTAGTTCAGTGGTTACAGCGTTCGCTCCGTAACTGGGAGGTCGCGAGTTTGACGCCCGCTCGTGCCATGGCCGCATCTGACCTAAGATGTAAACATAGGTAATGATTGCTCCTCTGCCTAAAGCTTGGGGTTCAGAAGTGACAATCACGGGTCTTTCGGATATGACCTTAAAAATGGGGGTCCCTTGTCGCAGAAGGTGTTGGCACGCCACGCACTATGCGCCAAACACAGGTCTAAACTAGTGGTTCTTCACCTACAACTGCTGACGTCTCAATATAATCTCGACGCGACGTCAAACAACCAATCATCCAATCTAAGGGTTGTCAATGTGACGGCAACATTTTTCTAAGAACACTACCTAGGGTATTCCTCGTCATTTTTTATTTACATGAAGAGCAAATCAGTTGACTTAAATGTTCAATCGTTGGAGCGACAAATTTGATACACTGTATTTTTTTTTAATCTCTACTTGTCATGCTACTTAAAGGTTTTATTTTGTGTTTTCCATCAAGTAGTCAACTTTGAAGTGCATTTTCATCAATAAAAAAAATTAACATCTTGTTCCACTGACAAAGAACGACTTCTTTCTCTGAAAATTAAAATTGTTTTGTACCTAAATCGAGGGATTTTTCGTGTATTATACGCCATTATTCTTTGAAAAAAGTCGTATGGAATTACAACTGTAGGTGGCATTTGTCGAAGAAATGCGCAAGCTATGACGTCACAGCCTACTGCACTCAATATTGCGGTGAAGTATGAAGCACGAGCGAGAATTTACGTACTAAGGCTAGAAAGGTGCAAGCATTCCCAAGTAAATTTGGCTTGAAAAGTCATCGTCGGGATCACGATGAAACCACAACAGAGACCCTAAAATCTCCACAAGAAAAATGGGAAGGCCATGGCACCAGGCTACGGGGTGTTGATGCTGAAAGCGGGTTATCTTTGCAACATTTTGAACAATGTTTGAAAATACTCGTTGCATGTTCGAGTCCCAGTCCCAGTGATTATCTTTTGTCTGTATTACATGTAATATATATATATATATATATATATATGTGTGTGTGTGTGTGTGTAATATATATATATATGTGTGTGTGTGTGTGTGTGTGTGTGACTATATATCTCCTATTGTGTAACATGATTGTTTGCCAACATGTTTGGTGAATCAATAAATTGAATTGAACTGAATTGTATTCAACGTTGAAATTCCTGAGAATATGCGAAATCCAGTGGTTCAATTCTATACCAACATGAAGTTTCTGACGCATTTGAATCGAGAGAATTAAGCTCCCAACACAAAATGACTGACAAATTACAAGCTTCTGTAGTTGGGGGGTGGTGGTAAAAAAAACCCTACTACTGTGCATGCTCGTAGGTCATCTAGACTGTACAAAGTCAAAAATAAAATGTATATATATATCTTGTGAAGACAACTGTTTCTGTTTTATTGACATGTTTGAATTTTATTTATATTACAACCTCCACATGAATTTTTAACGACTTTCAAATAATTACATGTCATAATTTGAAATTTTAAGTGGAGTCAATTCCCATTTTAAAATGGTCACGGAAAATGGCTCCGATACGTACTCACACCCCCTTCTGTATTGACGCTCTCGCTCTCTCTCTGTTACCTTATCACATCAGAACAGCCTAATTAACTGTTTTCAGTATGATTTTTCTCTTTAGGATCACATCACAACACAAAATTCAACATAGAAACAACACAAAGACTCATGGGCCACATACCTCACCTAAGTCACCTTGGCCCATATTTAAATATTTTCCCTATATAATCGCATGTAAAACTTTGATCCCCTATTGTGGCCCCATCATACCCCCAGGGGCCATGATTTAACAAATTTGAATCTGCACTATATTAGAAAGCTGCCATATACATGTACACTTGAACTTTTCTGGCTCAGTGATTCTTGAGAAGATTTTTAAAATATATCTCCCTATACTTTATTTGTATTCGCATCTGAATCTTTGACCCCCCTATTGTGGCCCCACCCTACCCCCAGGGGCCACGACTTTGACAAACTTGAATCTGCACCATGTCAGGAAGCTGCCATGTAAATATAAATTTGTATCGCCCAGTGGTTCTTTAGAAGACTTTTAAATGACTCTACTCTATTTAAGTGATTATCTCCCCTTTGAAGGTTTAAAGGGACATGACCCTTCATTTGAACAAACTTTAATTCCTTTCACCCAAGGAGGATGTGTACCAAGTTTGATTGAAATTGGCGAGCTGGTTCTGGAGAAGTTTTTTTTTTTTTATTTATAGTCTCTCTCTCTCTCTCTCTCTCTCTCTCTCTCGCTCGCTCGCTCGCTCGCTCGCTCGCTATTTTGCTATTATTTCCACTTGGAGAAGGTCATTGCCCTTTATTTGAACAAACTTGAATCCCCTTCACCCACGGGTGCTTTCTGCCAAGTTTGTGATTCTGGAGAAGGTGAAATCGTGGAATGTTTAACGACGACGCCAACGACAGACAACGGAAAGTTTTGATTAGAAAAGCTCACTCGAGCCGTCGGCCCAGGTGAGCTAATGCAATGCCACAATAGTTAACTGGATCCATCCGCGCCCGGGGAACTCCCATATAGCATATTATGGGTTAAAATTATGACAAATAGCTGACACCGTATGCATTTAGTATCCACTCATTAATATGAGAACGTGACGATGAGTAAAAATTTTGTAGCCCTTCACCGGCTCCCTATGAGTGAAAAATTCTCGAGCCGGACGTAAAACAATATATAATCAATCAATCTCGCAGCTTGAAAGCTTTGTACATAAAAACGGGTAAAGTATACAACTATGAATGCCCTTTTATACAATTAAAGCGATTGCTTAACATAAGTTTCTTCTGGTTTTGCAACGGGCATAGATAAATCATTTACAAAGTCGTTGCCTTCATCATCATCATCATCATCTAGCATTGCAAATGGTTTTACCACTCCAACAGGTCGCCCAGAATTCGGTTCAGATCCGGGAAATGACGGGTAGCAATCGCGGAAATTATCCGAAGGTCCGAAGCAACCAAACGGTAGTTGTGTGACGTCGGGCACCGACTGGGACAACGATCGCATATCATTGTTCATCTCATCTTCTGTCGGAAGAGTATTCAGGCTGATTTTCTGCGGAACTGGCGATAGGTTCAGCGATGTTTTTCTCATTGAACTTGTGTCAGATGAAGATATTAATGGCGACGATCGGTAGTCGTCTGCCGACGATGTGAACTTCTGCGAGTCTATAGAATGTCCTAGGTCTCCAGAAGGGAATTTTTCCATCTTAATTTCCAGCGCCAGTGGATGAACATTCTCTTCTCCCGCTGACCTCAAAGAATGGCTCGAGTTGAGGTTCGAACTAATGTCCCTTGGCAAACTTTGGGCGCTTATGAGTTGAGGATTGGGTAATGCCTCTCGCAAATTATTATCATTTGAAATTTGTGCAGAACTCATTCCACTAGAATGAAGGGGGAAAGATGACGATAAATTATGGTTTGACAATGCGGAATCATGAACAGATGACTCACTTTGAGTCTGCGAGCTATTTGATGCCTGCCAGGATATCGTTGTAAAGTCTCTGCACTCGACATCTCTCGGAACTGGCAAGTTTCCAGACACGTGGTGATTCGATAGGAGCTGTGTTTTATTAATGGACGCATTTATTTGTACTAAATTTGGTTCCCTCCGTCGCATGGTATCTCGAGATGGTCTCACATTTCTAATATTACTAGCTGAAGCATCTGAAATATCTGTTTGAGAAGAATGTAAATGGACGATATCCTGATGCTCGCCATTTGGCATTGGTCCAGCTAATGTTTTATTCGGTGACACGCCTTCCTGTGATAGTCCTGAACGGGTTGATTCTTGACAAAGCTGCGTCGATGGTTCGGATTCCATCGAGTGGAGATTTAGATCTGGAACCTCTACGATGTCAATGGACGGCGAGGTATCGCCTGACTGACGCACGTTAGATCCATTCAAAACAAAGCCGTTCTGTTGTGCACAGTTCCGACTTTGCTTCACCGTTGGGTGCGGGACTTCCTCTTTGATACCTCTCGTTGGTAAACATTCGTTGCGATGACGAGGCGTGTAACAGTTAGAGAGACTGGACTCGTTACAATAGTCACTGCTCTCTTCGCTGGCGTAAGCCGAGTCTGGTGCCCGCCCCTGATTTATCGATCTATGATACGTTTCCTTTCTATGATTTGGTTGGTTCTTAGAATACCCGTTACTGATGAATGCAGAATATGACATTTCATGGCTTGACGAGGTATTATCCCTAGTCGTCTGGTGCTGCGAGCCCCATGTCTTTGCACCGCCACTTAGGGGTACTCTGCTGATGATATTTTGGTACAGCCAATACACGCGGTCCTTAAGTTCTCCTTTTTCTCTCATCAGTCTTTTTTTAACCTCGGGTTGAAGAATATGCCTTACGGTATCATGACAAATAACATCGTCTTGGATGTAAAACTCTATAGATCGCAAGCTCCTAATGGCCATGGGGATTTTGAATTTTGCTTTCCGGGGGTTGTTCACCAGTATTGGAACAATGGTGATTTCTTTGTTGTATATCGCTCTCTGAAAGAAGGGTTTTCCAGCTAGATTCGCCCAACCCTGATCATCCGCACAAAACTCTGACGTCACTAACACAAATGCAAGTGTTGATGACACTTGTTGCGTACCGTTTATGAACCGCAAAGAGCTATGGAATTTAGACTCAGACTCGTTTAAAGGTTTCCATTTTTCCTCATAAATTTTAATTTTTGGTTGAAGTGGAAACAAAACTTTTTCGAGATATTCTATAACTTTTACTGCAACAGTGTGATTTTGGGCATGTGCAAAAATTATACTATCGCAATCGCAGACTGGGAAATGATAATCAATCGACTTTTTCCAGATTGTTTCATTAACCACACTGAATATATCTAACTGTCCTTTACACGTTGTTTCGGATGTAGACCACCTTTTCATGGCATGATCATCAACACCCCTTTCCTGAAGGTTTTCTTTTATATAATAATCTAAAAATAAAATAATGCTGCTTGTAATTTAGGAACAATCTCTGTATCTTCAATCATTGTAGATAAACATGGACTATTAAAATTTACGTGGTTTGTTATTGTTGTCGTTTATTTAAGTGGGCGAAATGCTACTCATAGCGTCTTATATAGAAACAACCAGAACACGAAGGGAGAAACCCACGCAACATTGTATGTCTTACGTAATAACCATTATCAATGAAACAAATAATGGGTTTTATTGGAATTTAACAGTAAAAATAATTTAAAATACACGTCAATGTTATCAAGGAAACGATGACACAACACAGTTACAAGATGCTAGTTTAAAAATAGAGAATAAATTTTGTGGGTTAAGAAACATGTAGGTGATTTTAAGATCATGTTCATAGTATGATACAAAATATAGTACAGACAAAATGCAAATCAAACGAAAGAATTAACTGTTCAACACGATAAGAACAAAAATTATAAACAGAAAATCAATACCATTTTGTGTCCATACGTCCATTTTTTCGTCAAAAAGTACCCAATTGAACACAAACCGAAAGTACAATTAAATGCACATCTTTCTTACAACTACTCACTATTTCATTTTGCACATAATAAAAACTATATTTTTACTCTTTTGACAATTTTTAGGCAATATTAAGATATTTTATCTTTTTAATTAAAATCTTTATATTGGTGTTGTGCGAGTTATAGTCCCTGTGGACGGTGTAAAAATAGGTAAATTATCGATGAACAATGCCGTATCAACTAAACACACAAACCGTCCAAATCATTTCCAAGACCTTCAATTTGGAATTTTACTCGAGGGGTTTTATCATATAACAAGAATAAAACAATTTAATTGGGTTTAAGGTAGTACCAAACACTAGCAACTTCAGTTTTCACTAGCATCTTCTTATAACACATCCCAAGGGGATCCGGGTTGTTAGAATAGATCCTCAGTACCCCTTGCTTGTCGTAAGAGGAGACTAAATGGGACGGTCCTTCGGATGAGACCGCAAAAACCGAGGCCCCGTGTCACAACAGGTGTGGCACGTAAAAGATCCCTCCCTGCTCAAAGACCAAAAGCGCCGAGCATATTTAAGTGGACGAAATGCTACTCATAGCGTCTTATATAGAAACAACCAGAACACGAGGAGGGTGGCAATGGTGACGTCTCCATATGAGTGAAAGATTCTCGAGCGGGACGTTAAACAATATTTAATCAATCAATCTTATAACACTAGGTAGGGTCTATGCTAACACTGAGGTAAGAGATCTCTGACTAACCTAGGTAGGGCAGGTTGTTGTTTGTTTTACGTCCCATCGACAAATTTTCACTCATCTTGAGACGTCACCAGCTGTAGGTGAAGTACCACAAATTTAGACCTATGCTTAGCGCTCAGCAGTTAGGGGTCTTTAACATGCCAACGTTAAATGGGATCTCCTTTTTTAAGGTCATTGCCGTGATCTTCGCTTATAAATTCCGAGCGTTTGGCGAAGGAGCAATCACTACCCATGTTTACGTCTTAGGTTCAATGACGTGTACATGGCATGAGCGGGGTTCGAACTCACGACCTACAGGTTACGAAACGAACGCTCTGACCACCGAGCTATCGCGACCGGTGTTGAGTTCACACTAATAAGATCACTTCTATTTGTTAACCAAGCAACCTAGAAGGAACTAGTAACTTGCTGAGATTAGTTGATTGTTTGTTGTTTTCCGCCACACTCAACAATTTTTCAGTTATCTGGTGGCGTCCAGTTTTTTATTGGTGAAGGAGAGAACCCAGATATAATGTACCCGGAAAGAGACCATCGACCTTCCGAAAATAAACTGGCAAACTTTCTCACGTATACCGGCGCGAGCGAGAATCGAACCCGCGCCGACTTGAGGTGAGACGCTTTGTGATTTTGAGCGCTATGCTCTAACCACTCAACTTCAGAGGCCCTTTTAACATGTTGAGTGTCCTTTTTATGGAGCACCAAATTCATTTAATATAAACTCAAAGAAAACAGATAAATAAATACTAAATAAATATGAAATAAAAATGAAGGTATCTTGATCATTCAAAGATATCATCAATTCATTTGAAGCACGCAACAATTCATTTAAGTATCTCTTCAAATAATTAGTGATATTTTCAATTCTGAATTAATTGAATTGTTGATAGTATTGATTATTCTGCTGAATTGATGTGCGCAATAATTGCTTTGTTCTCTTCAAATGAATTGATATCAACAATTGATTTGATGTGCGCTGCAATTCATTTGAAGAGAGCAATAATTCAATTACTGCGCGCATCAATTCATTAATTGAATTATTGCTCTCTTCCTCTGAATTTTAGCGTGCATCAATTAAATTAATGCCCATAATAATTAAATTATTAGTCTCTTCAATTGAATTAGTGGTATCATTAATTCAGATGATGCGCACAATAATATATTCTGCTAAAGAGAGCATCTCTATATTTAATATCTTCAATTCAACAATCGAATTAATGATCTATTTAATTCAAATGTTGCTCTCTTTAAAAGGGTCGATGCACGCATTAATAAATCTTCACTTGAATTAAAAGAGATCATCATATCATTTATACCAAGCTTCAAATTAATTTTTGCTAGCAATACATTCCACCACATCGTTTTGCGCACCAGTTGCACCATTTTGTTATCAATTGAACTAGTCCGTGCATCAAATCAATTATTACTCTCGTCATTTGAATTAAATGCGCACATTAATTCAATTATTACGTTCAATCGCATTGAATTGATGATATCTTCAACTGATTAAAGATATATTCAATTATTCAATTCAGTTGAGCATTAAAACATAATCATAACATGACGTTTCTATCAAATTCTTCAAATCGCACACTTTGCCATTTACCACATCAAACGCTTCCAGGACTATTTATGAGCTGTGCAACACGGCTGACAGTGAAAGGTGAATTCGTTACTATCATAAAAATCTTGACTTGTGAGGGTGTATCATCTTTTTTCTTTTTTCCCCCTTTCTTTCTTTTTTTTTAAAATGCATATAATGGTTATAACCTTTCGTAATATAGTTTATGTTCCTTTGTTTAGTTGGTTTTCATGTTGTCACACGAGAGCCCTATAAAATATATATGTACTAGGTGCGAAACATTGCTCGATAACCAGGGGTGGATTCAGGAGTTGAAGCGGTGGTAGGAGCTGTGGTGCAACTTCATGAGTCCAGGGTGAAACCCTGGTGGAGGCCCAGGTGTGTGTGTGTGTGTGTGTGTGAATGTGTGTGTGTGTTGAAGTATCCGGAAGCTTTTGGATTTTATAGATTTTACAGGGCTTGAAACGTGTCTCTTATGTAGTTATTTTTTACTATTTCCAGTCATTTTTAATGAGGTAAAATCATTTAAGGGTGCTTTTTTGGAATGAAATATAAATTTTCCCAGTAAATATATATTGATAAATGTCATATACTGAGTGTAAAGAAAGAAAGCAAAAAGATTGCTTCTTTGATCGTTATTTTTTTTCTGAACGAGAGACTATGACTATAATTTACCCTTAGTTTGAAAAAAAAAACAAAACTGAGGGGGATAGTAGTAGTAGTAGATTTATTCAGGTTAAAACCAGTGTATGACACGGGGTGATATACATTACTAATGAACTAACAAGAAACAATGTAATATAAATGCATCCATATCAAGTATGGTCTAAAAAATTATGCAATATAAGATTAGAAGTATAAATTGAATTAGTATATAGATTATCACAGTAACCTGTAAATGATTATCATCTAAGGATAACCCATGAAAGCACAAATGCTTATTTCCAATTGGAAATTGGATCCAATGCTTATTTCCAATCGGGGTGGGGGGGGGGGGGGGTGGTGATGGGTGGTGGTGCACACTCATAAATCCGTCTCTGATGACGTGATAACTCTCTCTCTCTCTCTCTCTCCAACCAAATCTGTGAAGTGAAGATGTCTTTATAATTTCTAGAAGAGGATACACACATACGTTATTTTAAAGGCAAAAAATATTATGTTAGGTATAGCTATAGGGACACCTATATTCTCTTTTGAATTAAGAAAATAAAGGTTTTGAGAGAGAATATTAGTACGGACATGTCCTCACACCACTTGTCCTCACTTGGCTAACATTTTGTATCTACATCTTTCACATTTATGAGGACGTAATGATGAGGACAGGATTTTTGTCCTCACATTGCACTTCTGTTCTCACAACTAAAGTCAAATAGTCAAAATTTGTCCTCACTTTACATGTTTTACTACAACTACTCTCTCTCTCTCTCTCTCTCTCTCTCTCTCTCCTGGCGATATCGGGTTGTGGATTTCCTATAATTACCGAAGACTACTTCCAATATGTTCACTTCCGTTTTCGACTTCAATACGGAATTTTTCACAAGTGAAATTTGGAACATAAGTTAAACTGTATCTGTTCATTTCAGCTCTAAAGGTCGGTGAAACCCGGGTGGAATTTCCTTCCGGAATTTGTCATGATCATCTGAGATGATAGCCATTGTCAATAAGGTGAGATGTTGTCTTCCGCCCTTAGTTAGTAGAAAATCATTAAGTTGAGAAGATGGTGATCATTTTAAAGTAAGTTTGGTGTAAATGTACCTGTGTGTTTTAAATGAGGTCATATTGTATAATAACCATAGTACTAGACAGATATATGAAATTAATGGACCATTGTATATATCTGTATATATTACCGTATTACTTGAATGGTGTAATAGAAAAGTAGAATTTTTTAGCTGTAAGATATTCCTGAATTCCAGAGAACTTCGGTGTACAATACTTGGGCCATCATTGAATATCAATTTTTCATCGAATGATATGATCGTTACAGAAACATTCCATATACAAGTTAATGTTATGGCATGCTAAGGTGTTGAAAACAATTTTTGTCACAAAGATCGTTGACAGCTATTGTTTGGTAAGCAAGAGGATAGCCAGTTTTGATATTTTATCTACCTCTATGTCTTATGACATAACCATGTTTTGAAAGTGAAGCAAAAAGTATTGCCATTAGTATTTATATCCATAACAGGATAAAAAAAAATATCCCAAATTTACAAACATAGTTGACATTGGCAAAATCATGTTTGGAGTGATTATATGATAATTATGAAAATATGGTTTTACGGATTTTATGTAACATCTCAGAATGATGTGAACTTGGGTACATCAGATTCAAAATGGAGAAATATATGTCCTCATGCTTTCATTTGAATCTATGCTATTTTAACCCAAAATTTCAAGTTTGATAGGTATGGTTAAATGTTTTCATTAGATTTCTATATTTTCCTTTTAAACATATGTATGTTACCCACAAAGAGCTCTGCTCTCGTGGTCCTTTGGGTCAATAGAGCGCTTCGTCCCCTGTGAAATATCATTCATGTTTTGACCCTGATTTACAGGTGAGGACCAACATTATTTACAGTTTGAAACATTTTACTTTCACAAACATTAATCAATTCAATTGGATGACCATTGAAATTGCGTGTAAGTCTTTCAGTGCCAACGATGCTGCAGTTTCTAACTTTACAGGAAAGTGAATGAATTTTCAACAACAAAGAACGTACATGTAGAACTTTCAGCTATATAATGGAGGAGTAATTATTGAACTGATATTGGTGAATATTGGCACTTGTAGGGTGTGAAAATTCATCCAAAAGTTTGCAAATTTTTGCAAACCCAACTAGACCAATATTCACCAATTAAGTGAATAAAACCGTGTAGTATTGCTGCATGTTTCATTGTTTTATATGTTATTCAACCGAGACTATGATTTATGAAATTTGTCATGTTTTCTTCAGAATCTCATATCATACACTGCCATTTTTTTCTTCTCAAGAATAACACAGCTGCAATTTTCCCTGAGACAATAAATATCCTTTCGGCTCCATCAATATAAACTTATAAACTGGGAATAGACTTTGTCAAATTTATAAACTCATTCAGACAATCCATCAAAAATTATTTGATCTCTTGTATTTTTATTATATTCGTACAAACCATTTATAGTTTCATTACTTTTTGATGTATTTATATCACGTCAAGATCACCACGATGTAATTTCCTATTGTTTAATAATATATTTGTACACCATTCATTTGTTTTGTATTTTATGAATGGTACAAAGCATAGATGAATGTAAATTTCATTTGGTTGATTGATTGTTGTTTTCTGCCCCACTCAACAATTTTTCAGTTATCTGGTGGCGTCCAGTTTTTGTTGGTGGAGGAGAGAACCCAGATACAATGTACCTGGGAAGAGACCACCGACCTTCCGAAAGTAAACTGGCAAATTTTCTCACATATATTGGTGCGAGCGAGATTTGAACCCGTGCCGACAAGAGGTGAGAGGTCTTGTGGTTTTGAGTGTGATGCTCTAACTACTCGGCCATGGAGGCCCCAAATTTCATTTGGCGTGCTTATCATGCTTACTAAACAATTCAAATAGATATTATGCTGTGAAATTTTCAGCTGACCGTGATAAATTTCATTTAGTATAAATTGAATATTTTTGAATGCCAAACTGTTGTGTTGGATTTCAAGAATAAAAGTTAAATTTTGAATATTATAGTGTCTATATTTGTGTAATAGTTTTTTAAAAAAAGAGAAAAATCACTATCAATTATTGAAAACATGCAATTTTTGTCTCAAATTTTATAGAATAAAATCATTAGGGGGAAAAAAAACCTGACCAAATACTTTATGCATATCTATGATTCAAAATACCAATAGAGTATTTGTGTGATTGTAAGAAGTCAAGGTACTTAACATTGGGGGAGGAGGGTGAATTGAATCAGAGGAAAAGGGGGGGTTGGGGGTGGGTGGGTGGGGAAGAGTGTCAGTCCAGTAAACATTTCTACCAGCATCATCATAATATCTTTTCTTTATATTGCTAATCTGTTGACACAGTATGAAATAAAAGAAAGTTCAGTTTATATGTTTATATTTACATTTCATGCAATTTTAGATATAGCAAAATAGCACAGGTCACATTGATATATTTTAATTTAGTGGCTATATACCTGTACACATAAACTTTATCCTCAGTTCAAACATTTAAGCACTAATAAGCTTTAAATGTCTTGTATATCCCATTATGATAATCCAAATGACTCCTGTGCTACCACAAAGTTGTTGACAACAGCATAAAAAAATTCAGTACGTCAGTACCCTTTGAGTTTGTAGAATTGTTAAGTGATTAAGATTAGCCTCAGGTTGTCTCCCTTTGAGTGTGTAGACTTATTGATTCAATGTAGTGTCTGGTTACCTCTCTTTGAGTGTGTAGAATTATTGATTCAGCCTAACCTGAGGTTGCCTCCCTTTGAGTGTGTAGAATTATTCATTCATCCTAACCTGAGGTTGCCTCCCTTTGAGTGTGTAGCATTATTGATTCAGTCTAGCCTGAGGTTACCTTCCTTTGGGTGTGTAGAATTATTGATTCATCCTAACTTGAGGTTGCCTCCCTTTGAGTGTGTAGAATTATTCATTCATCCTAACCTGAGGTTGCCTCCCTTTGAATGGTAGCATTATTGATTCAGGTATCACACCGGTAATTGTCCAATCAAAATGAACGTAGTCAATTGTAGTTCCATATATTTAAAAGAATAATTTTTTTTAATGCATGATTTTTCTCATTTCCCCTTCTTCTTTTCTCTTATTTTTTGTACCCCTGATTAGGAAATTTTGTGTAATTTGTAGAAATAATCAGTTGTTTACAGTGGAACTATTTGATGTTGGTAGCTGAGGCTTCTTCCTGAGGAGCACTCAGTCTGTTTACAAATATGTGAAAAACATGTGGATTTGAGGGTAATCTTCTTTGCGGGTAAAATTATTTCGAAAATGCCGTGTAGGGTGTCTTTTCTCTGGTGTCAGCAGACGAGAGAGGTAACATAGAACATGTCTAAGTGCGTTATTTGGCATCAATTTTGTAAACTGATTTTTAATGATTTTTTTCCCTCCATAGTAATATATAGTAAAAATAATTACCGGTGTGATACCTTGAGAACCAAAGTTTAGGAAATATTTTAGCTTAGGTTTCTTGTAATGAACACTTAGATGGATAATTTCTATATGATTTGTGTATATGTTTTAAAAGGTCTTACTGCCCAGCCAGACTTGAGCCGTATTTATTTGTTTTAACCAGTATATAGTCTTCTTTTATACGTTACCCCTGCTTTGATGAACGGAGAAATACGCACCACCCCTGGTAGATTAGGTGACCATTATCGTCAACACTAATCACCCGTGAGTATTAACTCAGTTTATTCTGTTAAGTGTAATAAACGGGCTCTGCAAGGATACCAAATTGACCAGATGCAGATTCCATTATAGTACCGAAAATTGAAACTTTTCATAAAATCAAAGCTCTCATTCATATAAACTTTGATATAATTAGCAATTAAAAATTTTTTGTAAATTACTTAAGGATTAATAACTGATTGAAATAACAAATCTTTCTTCTTTCTAATGAAACCGTATTTATGGAAATATCTGGATTTTTGACAAAGTTATTTCAATTTAAAAAGTGCTACATGTGGTTCATATTTCACCGATAAAACAGGCAGAAATCACAGTACTCCCAAGGGGAAGTAAATCACCAGTTACGTCAGTATTCTTGCTCTGATCGGTTTCTGCATAGGACATCTTATTGATGAATGTCTCGGGCACCTGCTGTGCAAATTTGAGATTTTTTGATGATTATTTTGTTCCCTTCAAGGTATCACACCGGTAATTGTCCAATCAAAATAAACGTAGTCAATCGTAGTTCCGTATATTTAAAAGAATAATTTTTTTTAATGCATGATTTTTCTCATTTCCCCTTCTTCTTTTCTCTTATTTTTTGTACCTCTGATTAGGAAATTTTGTGTAATTTGTAGAAATAATCAGTTGTTTACAGTGGAACTATTTGATGTTGGTAGCTGAGGCTTCTTCCTGAGGAGCACTCAGTCTGTTTACACACATGTGAAAAACACGTGGATTTGAGGGTAATCTTCTTTGCGGGTATAATTATTTCGAAAATGCCGTGTAGGGTGTCTTTTCTCTGGTGTCAGCAGACGAGAGAGGTAACATAGAACATGTCCAAGTGCATTATTTGGCATCAATTTTGTAAACTGATTTTTAATGATTTTTTCCCCTCTATAGTAATATATAGTGAAAATAATTACCGGTGTGATACCTTGAATTCAGCCTAGCCTGAGGTTGCCTCATTGAGTGTGTAGCATTATTGATTCAGCCTAGCCTGAGGTTGCCTCATTGAGTGTGTAGCATTATTGATTCAGCCTAGCCTGAGGTTGCCTCATTGAGTGTGTAGAATCAAAGAGTGATTCAAGCCAGCCTCAGCATTCTGGGACTTAGTCCAGTGGAATTACGTTTTCACACAGTGCAATACAGAGAATTCTCATAGCATCATTGCTTGGCATCACTAAAATATGTTTGAGGAGGGTTTAGAACCTCTGAAAATAGACTTTTGGAAGTGAGAGACATTTGCCACACTGACTTCACCAAATTCGATGTGGAAAATATTGACGGGTCATGGATGTTGTACTTTTATGTGCCTTCAGTTGTGATGAAAGCCATCATGTTAGAAATCTAAGAAAAAGTCCAAGTTTTAACCTCTTTCAACCATGAACAGAATTGAGAAGGACCCTCTTATTAACAGTTGTAGGATGTGACAGTGCCTTGAATAAAGAGATCCACAAGCTTAAAGATGAACTGACTAAACAGGTCCATCACAATCTCGATATTTAGCTATATATAGTGAGAATCACGAGTCTTTCGGATATGACCTTAAAAACGGAGGTCCCATGTCACAGTAGGCGCTGGCATGTTAAAGAACCCTCACTGCTACAGCCCTGAGCGCTAAGCATAGGTCTAAATTTGTGGTACTTCACCTACAGCTGGTGACGTTTCAATATGAGTGAAAAATTCTTGACAGGACATAAAACAATCAATCAAGAGAATTTAGTTTGTAAGATAGTGCTGTATATACCCTCACTTGTTGGAAATCGTGGATGAATTGACTCCAACACCCTTAAGACCTTTGATTTTTTCATTGATGTTGAATATGAAATTAATGATAATAATCACAATATAAAATGGTGTATGTATTTATTGTTTTGATTTTTTTTTTTTTATTTCTGAAGCAAAACAAGCCAAAAGAAAGGTGATAAAACTAACTGTTCAAAATTTTATGAGAAAATGCTCGAAACTTTTACAAAGGTGACTGTTCTAATTAATAATTCACTCACTTTTGCGAAGATCTCCTTCTATATATTTTGAATATCTAAACAGTAAATTCTGTTGCTGACTTTTACCTCATTATCCATTGTACAAAAACACACAAAGGAATTGGCTTTTTACCATTGGTCTAATGTTTTGGTGGCTGCTGCTTGTCAACGACAATCTTCTAAATGCTTTATTACAATAGCAAGAAAAAAGCATTTTACTGATCCGACTGTTTAAATCAATATGGGTGTCAAACCTGATGTTAAAAAGATGAGTAATTCAATGAGCAAAGAAAATTAAGGACTTTTTAGGTCATCTGAGTCACTCAGATGACTTATTGCCATTGGTCTCTTTCTGTCATTGTGTTGTCTGTTAACAATTTTACATTTTTAATTTCTTCTTGAAAACTACAAGGCCAAAATTGTTACCATTTTTGGTGAGAAGCATCTCTCAGATAAGAGGAATAGAAATTGTAAAATTTATGACCTTACTACCCCTGGGGCCGTGGAGGCGGGACCAAATATGCTAAAAAAGGCTATATTTTCAAAAGTCTTCTTCTCTTCTCACATACATGTGGGAGAAAAACTAAATGCCTGATTATGATGTCCATGAAGCCCTCTATCAAAATCGTGAAATTCATAGGCCCTTGGTCAGGGGTTCAGACCTTGGGTGAGGCCAATATGGCCATATAGTGAACAAATATTAATCTTAGAAAATCTTCATCTCTATTTCCACATATATTTGAAAAAAACTGAATGCATGATTATGATGTCCATGAAGCTCTCTACCTAAATTGTGAAATTCATGGCTCCTGGATCAGGGGTTCAGGCCCTTGTGTAGGGCCAATAAGGCCACATAATGAAAATGTATAAAAATAATCAAGCAATGTTAAAATGATTTATATGCTTCAAACTTCCAATTTTCCTTCTGTAATTGAATAGGAATTGTATTAGCTGCAATAAGGTAGCTGTCTCCCATTTTTGTTGTTTTTTATTTATTTATTTTTATTGTTTTGTGTTTTTGTTTGTTTTGGGAGAGGGCTACAACTCCATAGGACCTCCATAGTAGTGCAGTGTGGGAGTGATTCACTACTGCAACAATTTGGCTCAAAACATAAATAAGTGACAATAACATTTGCATTTCTTACCTGAACTCAAAAAATGTGTAGTTGTGCAGGACATAAATTAATCCAAAAACATCAAGTACAGTCCATATAATGGTTATTTTTGGTGCATGTCAATATCACAACTTGAATTTGTCCACCATGCTTACTGACCTTGATCAGTTTATTTTGGGACAGCCAATGAAAATTCAGGAGCAGATCTTTTACTGAATATAGGAATTTCCCAATTTTAAACATAAATAATATGGTAAATATGAAATTCCCATCATAAACAATTTTTTTTAAATAATGTTTTAGTGACACAGTGAGGTAAGTTTGCTTATCTACACTGATATTTACTTTATTAAGCCAATCTAAACTCCAACGCAAGTCCCTTAAAATCACACGAGACCTGTCATAGCTGCTGAACAAGATGACTGGTAAACCCGCTGGTGTATTTTATCTGGTCTTGATTTGTAAAGGGTTAGTTTGTTCATCATGAATTAGAAAGTCATTTTATGGAAATCTAACTTAAAAGCAATCTTTTAAGACCCAAGTCAGCTGCATTAAAAAATTAATATTTTGAACCATTATGGAGATCTTATGGAATTATAGCCCTCTCCGGAAAAAGTCATATAAAAAAAAAAATCGGAGAGGGCTACATTATTGCAGCTAGAATTGTATGTAGTTTGAAAGATCATAAACATGTGCACATAATACTCCATATTGAGGCTTATATGGAAGTATGAGACTTCCTGTATGGGCTATGACACTCAGGTGAGCACTAAGGCCTATGGGCCTCTTGTTACACTATTGCTGTGGAAAGGACGTATGTTAGTCATAGTCAAAGGCTGATTTATTTACAGTAGGACATGTACATTGTTTAGGACATGGTGTTACACAAATGCATCTTGTTTGGAAATATTTTTTGAATGGGAAAGAAAAGATTGTACAAAGGAATAAAATATGCAAAAGATTTGTAAATTTTTATTTATTTTTTTTTTTTAATTGCAGTACAGTATATCTTAGGCAGAACAGATCAGCCATGGCTGGAAAAAATCAACAAACTCGGCGGCTAACTTCTCTTGTGTCGGTGGATGCTGAGCCGAGCAACTCACCTAGTTCTATGTCCTCATATTCTTGGCAAGGTAGGAAAGTTCATTTTAGCAATGAAACAGTAATGTATTGTACACAAAGTATAGCAATGTAAATGGATTGGATGAAAAGTTACGTTTTATATGCTACTTTTAATATGTTCCATTTGAGAATTTTTCATTCATGGAAAAATATCGCCACCTTTAGATGAAGTGCCGCAAATTTTTATCAATGCACATAGGCGCTCGTTGTCAAAGCAGTGGGGGTTCTTTATCATGCCAATGCCTATCTTGACATGGAACCACAATTTTTACAGTGAATATCTGAAAGACTCGTAACTTTCACTTCCAATGCCCTGTGTTTAATAAAGGTACAGTCACTGTATGTGAAATGTTGTAAGTTTGAGGCACTGGCAGGATTGAGAATCAACCCCAAGACCTTCTGGTTGTGAAGTGAACATCCTAACCGATAGGCTATTATGACTGGATGAAATGTAGTGTGATTAATAACATCAAAGGTGACTAGTTTGCAGATTTGGTAATGCACAGCAATCGCTGTAACTTTATATCATTTAGAATATTTGCTTTGTACATAGGAGGTCCTGAGTTCAAGCCCCACTCATGTCATGGCTGCATCAAACCTAAACATATGTAGATAAAGATAATGATTGCTCCTTCACCAAATGTGCAGCATTTAGAAGTTAGAGGAGAGCTCAACATTTACACTTTTCTGGTGAAAAAAATTTATGGACAAGTAGATGTCCAACTGAGTAGGAGTCTTTAAATTAAAAAAGAAAAAAAAAGGGGAAAAAAATAAAAATAAAAAAATAAATTGCTATCCTTTTTTATCAAAGTTCAAAGTCAGAAGCAGTGTGTCAGTAACTAATTTCGATCCCGATATTAATTGTCAGAGCTCGGTCAGAATCAATCTGGGATTGAAGTTCCCTATATTCGTACTATTTTTTAATTTGATTTTGGCAGCAAATTTTGATTTTCGGTATTGTAAGACTGCAAAGAAGAAATGTTAAGTATATGAAGCCAAAAAAAAAAAAACACGAAAAAGGGAAATAGCAGACCGAGTGGCATAATGAATTCCTGATGACTTTACTGGTGATCAGTTTCAGTATATAACCAGGATTCAGTCCTTTTGAGTTCAGAAAGAAGAGTTGTTTAGTGATAACAGTTTCGTGGTTTGTATTTGTATAATTTCTAATTTGTATAATTTCCAACTGATTGTTATTTTTTCCATTGATATATTTGATTCTATAGCAATCAGGTCAGGGTAATAAAATTCTGTGTTATGTTTGCTATACATGTTAATAAAATAACAAATTAGCGCTGTGAGTACATTATTTAAACTTTATTTTCAATCAGAACAGTAGTACAATTAGTTTGTTGTTGAAAACTTGTCAGACGAGTAAAATTTAGGTTCAGATAAGTCAATTTCATGGCCACCTGATCAAATGAACAAGTAGGAAAAAGGGTAAAATATAGAACCCCGGTAGCCATGGGATATGACCTTAAAAACAAAGGTTCCATGTCGCAGCAGACATTGACGTGTCAAAGAACCTTGACTGCTACAGCCCAGGCAGTAAGCATAGGTCTGAGTTTATGGTACTTCACCTACAGTTGGTGACATCTTAATATGAGTGAGAAATTCTCAACGGGGCGTAAAACAAACAAACAACAAAACAATGGGGGTCCCGGTAGGTGTTGGCACGTTAAAGAACCCTCACTGCTACCGCCCTGAGTACTAAGCATAGGTCTAAATTTGTGGTACTTCACCTACAGTTGGTGCACATCTTAATATGAGTGAGAGATTCTCAACGGGGCGTAAAACAAACAAACAACAAAACAATGGGGGTCCCGGTAGGTGTTGGCATGTTAAAGAACCCTCACTGCTACCGCCCTGAGTACTAAGCATAGGTCTAAATTTGTGGTACTTCACCTACAGTTGGTGACGTCGTAATATGAGTGAGAAATTCTCAACGGGACGTAAAACAAACAAAATGCATAGTAGATGGATTCTTTTAGAGAACTGGTATATACTCTGTAAGGCATGAAAGGAGTTTCTTTCTGAATATTACTACTTTTACTAGTGTATTGATAGAACTTTGTCAAAGATTTACCACCTGACTTGGGTCAGAAGCAGGTTCAATGAACACAAACAATGAAGGCATATTGGTATTCAGATAGCAGACTTTGTCAGACTTCAGTATTGCTTTATCATCAACTTGGTAAACTTAAACATAGCTTTCTTATCTAAAGTATGAGACTTGAAACATTGATATTCTATGAACAAAGTTAGACTTGAACCAAATAAAAAAGAAAATCGAATAGTCCAGATAGCCACAGATCCACCCATTACAAAAACCTCTGATTTATAGCGCAACTTTTGCAGCTCAAGATTTTGGTCTAATATTGCTGTATTTTAATATTAAATTATTCTTAGTAGTGTATTACTTTTGTGCTTTTGTCATTACTTTGAACATTTATCAAACTCAGTTCAAACTGAAAACTCACAGCTTCATTAAGTCTGGTATGTGTACCTGGCCATGGTAGGCTTTCGGTCACATTTGAGGGTTAAGGTAAATACCTATACCACAGAGATTCATTTTGCCCTGTGTTTTGTGTATTTTACGCATTACATCCATTAAATACCCATTGGTTTCTGACGAGAGCGTCCTGAGTACGCATACATAAAATCTCAGTTTCCAGTTTCTATTTTTATTGCAAATTCTGTTTTTCGGAACTCGTCTCTTTCCTCGAACTACAATTGAAAAATTACACATGAAGAAAATTATTCTTTTAAATATATGGAACTACAGTTGAAAAATCACACATGAAAAAAAAGTTCATTTTGATTGGACAATTACTGATGTGATATGCCTCCCAAAAAAGCCATTAAACCTCTGCCTATTCCAGGTAGCCCCGTGAGGACCCGGGTTAGAATAGGTCCTCAGTACCCCTTGCTTGTTGTAAGAGGCGACTAAATGGGGAGGTCCTTCAGGTGAGACCACAAAAACCGAGGCCCTGTGTCACAGTAGGTGTGGCACAATAAAGATCCCTCCCTGCTCAAAGGCCCTGAGCGCCAAGCATACGCCTAAATTTTGCTGCCCTTCACCGGCAATGGTGATGTCTTCATATGAGCGAAAAATTCTCAAGCAGGACATAAAACAACAAACAATCAATCAATCAATGAATACTTTTTAAGGCATTGAGCTTGCTCGAGAACCTTCTAGTGATCATGCAAAATTTTGCTATTACACCGCTTTTCCGATCTCAGTGGGTGAAATCAAATGGTGCATATTGGTATTGGATGTTTCTTGCGATTCAAATCTTTGAAACATTGAATTTAATTGATATCTGAAAGGCACAATACCATTTTCGTTGTTGATGTTGTTGTTTATTATTGTATCTTTGTTCAATAGTTGAATAACAATTGTTTGGCAAGAAAGAAAAGTTCATTATTCGTGGATGGATTTACTATGAAACAGATTTTTCTGCGAAATTTGTGTCGCACAATATCATTAAGTACTTACAAAATAACCTGCTCAAATTGGTTTTCATTTATATCTATAGTTTCTTAGTTTCACCAAGAAACCTTATTTCAGATCAGTAGAAACATATAAATACTAAATTGGATTTCGCATTGTCACGGTTCGGTTCCTATTCCAAAAACACAAAGATTATTTCCAGTTTTGTTTTTGGTAATCCCGATCTTGATTCTCAATTAAGCAAAATAAAAATAGCTTGTGCATTGTGATGAAAGTAACAGGTTATTTTGCGAAGAAACCCAGGCTAGGTAGCATTCATTGGGAATTGAATCTTGTTCAGAATTCCAATAGCCTTTATATATATATATATATATATATATATATTTTTTTTTCCTAGTAGATAAAAGAAAATTACATCTAACACACAGTACCTACAAGAACACAAACAACATCGACATATCTACATTTGTTGGCGTATGTTTCAGCTGAATGTGCACATTAGTGATATGCATGTTTATTCAAAGATATATTATTTGCAAACATTCAGTTTGGAGGATCTTTTATTTATTTATGTTAAGTGTAACTAAAATATAAAAAATACTGTTTCGTGACAAATATTAATGGGAAAGGGGTAGGGATATGCATTAGATCATTGTATTCTTTCAAGGTTTTTTTCTCCCTACATAAATCATTTATTAGAAAAACATAACAAAAACATGTGATATTTGTACATGTATCACACAAAATATTAGTAGCAATTCTATATTTGTATCCGTCATTAGTGATCTACAGCAATGACCTAAATTAAAACGTCAAGGTTGGCAACATGATTAAATAACAAAATTATCTATAATATTTACAGAAATCTTATTTAAATTTGGAAATGTCTTTTAAAAGGACTAAATCATAACTTAAAGTGTATGGACAGTTTAGACTTTGCAGTGTGTAACCAGTTTGTTCGCATCGTTGCATGCCATGACTGAAATGTGCAGCTCGAAATGTATGCTCCTCTTTTGAAAAGAAAGAGGAGGGTACATTTCAGGTGTATCTTGCAATGGTGGTTTGTTGATAACATACCAATTCAATTACTTTCTTTTAATTCTGTTGTTTGCTTTCAAACAATCAGTTTCAGTGGTCATAGGGGAATCGTCTGCCATATTCCGTCGGGATCAGAGATGCTTCAATTATATAACACATGAATAACTTTTCTTGCGTTCTTTGACTTGGTATAGGGATTTACCTCCCAAAATCATTATTGACAAAATTGAGATGTTGTACTTACCAAATATCAGTTTGTATCATCTCATCACATTTTATCTTGTCAAGAACCACTAAACATTCCAATGAATTGTATAGAGAACCATAAGAACCATAGGAACTGAAAACCATAAACCCTTTTCATCTCTAATTTCAGACACCCACAGAATTATATCTGGAATACCCAGCTCATCTGATGATTCAATCCCAGAGGGCATGAAGGATATGATACAACAGTACTCTGATAGATTTCCCTCAGATGTAAAGATAGGATATTATGATGTGATGATTCTGTATGCAGAGGATGATCTCAGTCTCGCTGAACGATACAGGGATCATCTGCAGAACGATATCGAGCTCGAGGGAGGGCGACGAGTGACAGCAGTGTTGTATGATGACCAGGAAATGGTATCACTGGCTGGAAGCAAATTTAAGAGTCTCGAGTATGGCCTCCAGAGGTGTACATTTGTATTTATTTACCTTACCAAGAAATTTTGTGAGTGTGAGTGGTCTACTGTCTCGAGTGAGGAGTGTTTAATGGCTTCTATATACAACCCGGAGAAGAAATGGTGTGTGGTGCCCGTGTACACCGTGGCTCGGACAAAGGCAGACTTCAGGATCCCCATGGGGCTGAATGCTTTGAAAGGTGTGAACTTTTACAACAACGATGATTTTTATCGCAGAGGTTTACGACGTTTAATAGGAGACAAAGTCATGGTGAGAATTCAGAAGAACCGGGAGCATTTCAGCAAGCAATATAAATATGCATGTCAAATAAGGAATGAAGATATTGTTAGAAGGAAAATAGAGGAGGACTTAAAACAGAATGAGGAGAAAAAACAAAGATTATTAGAGCAGGAACTGGAGAATAAAAGAATGAAAGAAAGTGTGTGGCCATTAACAGCAGATTTTGCGGTTTCTGGGCAGAAGGAGAGGATGTCAGATTCCATGGTGATAGAGAAGCAGTCTAAGACACTACAAGAATATCAAAAATATTCTGTCCACAACAAAAAATCACCAGTGGAATCAGGGACAGAGGATTTTGGTTCAGAAGTTAAACACGAGGTTATGCCAACCGATTGCCACATGTCTTTCTGCAAGAAAGAAAAATGTGTGTCATCTGGAAAGGCACCAATCATGCATGATCACAACCCAGCTAGGTATGATCAGAAAATGAAAGTTGAGGGACTCGATGAAAGTGCTTTATTAGACATGGACTACTGCAGTAGGGAGCACCAGATAGCACATTCTGAGACAGTAAAAGTAGTGGAAGATAATCACATCCCAAAAAAACTTCATGTTCATCACTACCACCATTACCCAGAGGGCCCTTCACAAATCGTGAAGAACTTCAACATTGTCGGGTCTGAAAATGTTGCCATTGGTGAGAATGCAACTATCTCAACAACCACTGGAGATGGTGAGATCATCAACAGAGAGGAGGAGAGGAGTCCAAACAGTTTAAGGTAAAATATAAAAAAAAGGGGGGGGGGGCTGGGTTGTAATCCTTTGGGGCTAGGTTGAGACCACAATATGGGGTAAACATTTTTCCATGGGAATAGAGATTGATAAAAACAAATCTTTTAAAAATCACAACAGATGAACAACAGCAGGGCAAAATTGACTCAGGTGAGTGATGTGGCCCATGGGCCTCTTGTTTGTATCTTTTTGTGTTGCTTTCATTGAATTAAGACAGCTGACATGAATCTTTATTACTATTAATTAACATGTGACTCATTAAACCAATTAATATGAGATTGTTATGTTCCAGGTCGTATTCAGTGGATGGTGGAATGAGTTCTCAGAATGAATCTCTGTCAGATGAAAGTCCTCAGTCATACAGATGTCCACCAACGTCAGAAGTTCAAGGAAAATCAGCAAAGGTAAATCAGCAAAACCCACCTGAAAACACTCCACTTATCACAGACAAACATCTGAAAAACCATCCATCCAGGACAGGAGAAACAGATGAAAAGAAGATAGATCTTCAGAGCTCCAGTGATGGAGGCAGTCGTTCGGAGATCCTGTCAAATAATAGTAGTTCCAAATTGGTATCAAAGCCAATCCGACCATTTGACAAGACATCAAAACCAGAACCAGTAGTTGCCACTGTGTTTCCTATGCCATCTGTGTGTAAATCAAGTACGGAGCAGTCAAATGACACTGAGCTGAAGACGTATAGAGACACAGAGAGTACAGAGGTAAAAACGAGTCGTGAAACTGATGGGAACAGTACAGTGAATGAAGGTGAAAATACAGACCTAAAACAAATCATTCCAAACCAAAGGACAAAGAGTTCTCCAGAGCAGACTTCCGGTGAGACTACAGTGAAACAAGTACAAACCATATCGAACACTAAGCCAATTGTAGGAAATGGTATGGAGAAGGTCAGTCATAAACCTGAAAATGTCACACGTCCTACTCAGAGGGTTGTGCCCCCTCAGGTGTATGTGAAAACTTCAACCTGTAATTCTTCAGATGTGGATGAGGACGGCCCGGGCAGTGTCCCAGGCTCTGGGAGGGATAGTGGAGAATATGTTACCGTGACCAAGAAGGACATAGAATTGTATAATGACACAAAAACCATGGGAACTGATGTGGACAATGGGTTTGGTAAGTATGCTTTGTCAGTACATGGTAAAGAAAATTTTATGCTTGCATATCTGTCTCTTATTTCATGACAAAGTTGGTCATGAGTTTATTTCAGTTTTGGTATTTCAGTTTTATTATGTTACAGACTGTAAATTCAATTTGATTCATGTGGCAGACATTGTTTTAATTACTTTCAACTTTTACACATGTATTTTTATTTCTGACAGACCCATTACAACTGAGAATCAGTAAAATTCAGTAATTTTATTTCAGAGCTGACACAGGAAGAGAAAACCTCTGAGTGTGTGAAGCAGGCCTTGGAAATGGGGTACCCATACAATGATGTCAAGCAAGCTCTGATAAAGCTACGTACCAAAGGCAAGAAAAACAAAGATTCTTTCTAAATCAGCATTCATATGTGTACTTGGGGATTTTCAAAAGGATGAGCCAGGGGGTCACCATGTCAAATCTCTGGAATCAACAGTTCAATTTAACACCTTTCATCAGAGTCATAACATCAGCTGTACCAAATTTCATTTTCATGTACCATGTTGATAATATACATATATATGGTAATATTATATCACAATATTATCATAACTTTGGTTTTATATATATATATATATATATATATATATATATATATATATATATATATATATATATATATATACTCACACACAAAAACATTGATCTTTGTGTAGTGTAGATCTGAGTTTGTATACACAATAACTTCAGGATGGAATTCTTTAAAATCTCAGTAACCACTTGATATCTCTCAGTAACCATTTGACATCTCTCAGTAACCACTTGACATCTCTCAGTAACCACTTGATATCTCTCAGTAACCACTTGACATCTCTCAGTAACCACTTGATATCTCTCAGTAACCACTTGACATCACTCAGTAACCACTTGATATCTCTCAGTAACCATTTGACATCACTCAGTAAACACTTGACATCACTCAATGACCACTTGACATCTCTCAGTAACCATTTGATATCTCTCAGTAACTACTTGATATCACTCAGTAACCACTTGACATCTCTCAGTAACAACTTGATATCTTTCAGTAACCATTTGACATCACCCAGTAACCACTTCACATCACTCAGTAACCACTTGACATCTCTCAGTAACAACTTGGTATCACTCAGTAGCCACTTGATATCTCTCAGTAACCACTTGGTATCTCTGTCAAACTGAGAGGGAAACATTCCCATGAAATTCTAAGTTACTTGCTTTATGATCTCTGGGGCCATAACAGGGATTTGAAATTTACATGCCTTTTTAGGAAAATTCAACTGCTGAGGTGAGCAATGTGACCCTTGAACCTCATTTTTGTAGACATTTTGTAGCCTTCATTTTCAGAATTTCTTTATTATGGATCATTGCATTTTTTGTTTGTGAATTGACTGATTCATAGATTTCTATGGGTAAATAGTATTCTCAAACATTTCATTTAATAAAACAGAAGTATAATGAATAAATGTTTTAATTATATAATTTTATACAAGCATATTAATCAAAGTCTTGTATATACCAATAGACTAATTCACACACACTCTAAACTCTTTATTTGTTTCATAATGTGATCTTTCCTTTATCAACAAGATGTAGTTTTTTCTAATGTTTGATTTTTTCATGTAAACATATATAAGAGTGGCAAGAAATGGTTTTCATCTGTTACAGTCAAAACATTTAACATTACAATGCATTACGATGGAAAATGTTCCTGTCACTCTTTTCAGTCTGCAGTGTGTTAGTATCTACCCTTTACAATGTGACATCAAATGTGTTGACTGCAACAGGTGAAAGTCACAAAACTGTATATTTCATTTCTTGCCATTTAAAGGAACTGGTCACGTTTTTTGAAAAAAAAATATTCTTCATTTTTGATGTTAAACATTAAAAATATAATTTATTTAATGTTGACAACCAAACTTTTGACCATCTGAATGCAAGGATAAGAACAATATTCCAGCCTTAACTCTGTGTTGTGAAACAAAGACTCAAGTCTTTTTATGTTTACAAACAAACAACTGAAATTTTAAATTTTGTAATTTAAAGCATCTTAATTTTGCACAGTCACAACTTTAATTGTTAGATGACAGATTTTACCTAAAGAATACTTGAAATGTGATATATATCATAAACTTAAATTGATATCCATTTATTTTGAAATTTTCATACACAATAACATACTGCAATCGTAATAAACTATATAAAATGAGCTTCTGTCATTATGTATAACCTTAATATTTTTGTGAAACCTTTTAAACACATTAGACAGTTGATATTGATCATTAAAAGTGAAAAAATATATTTAGGGGAAATTGTGAATCAGTCCCTTTAATGTTCGATGATCTAATATATATCCAATGTACAAAATTGTTTTTACAAGAACCTTATTTGTAAGTGGTAACCACACAGATACTTCAAAGTTCAATTCTCATTTATGAAAACTGATTTACAGAAATATCCATGTTTGTTACAGTTGCCATGGTATTTTGACATTTGGATATGATAGTCTTTGTCAAAGAGTGATTTACAAACAAATTAAAGAAACAGGAAATCTGAAATTTAAGAAAAATTTAATACTTTGTAAAATATATTTCTTGGTATTTTGTTGCTATAATCAACAACAGATACTTTAAATTTGTATCCACATTTTCATACGATATTTTTTGATTAACAGGTAAATTTGATATTAACCTGCTGTTGGACAAGTTGAAGGATATAAATGAATCAGCTTCCCCCAAACCAGGTAACACTCTCACACAAGGAATTTGTTTCACCTCAGTCAAGTAATTCTCTGACACGGTGAATCAGTGTTCCCTCAGTCAGGCAACACTCTCTGACACAGGGAATTTGTTTCCCCTCAGTCAAGTAATTCTCTGACATGGTGAATCAGTGTTCCCTCAGTCAGGCAACACTCTCCGACACGGTGAATCAGTGTTCCCTCAGTCAGGCAACACTCTCTGACACGGTGAATCAGTGTTCCCTCAGTCAGGCAACACTCTCTGACACAGGGAATTTGTTTCCCCTCAGTCAAGTAATTCTCTGACATGGTGAATCAGTGTTCCCTCAGTCAGGCAACACTCTCCGACACGGTGAATCAGTGTTCCCTCAGTCAGGCAACACTCTCTGACACGGTGAATCAGTGTTCCCTCAGTCAGGCAACACTCTCTGACACAGGGAATTTGTTTCCCCTCAGTCAAGTAATTCTCTGACATGGTGAATCAGTGTTCTCTCTGTCAGGCAACACTCTCTGACACGGTGAATCAGCGTTCCCTCAGTCAGGCAACACTCTCTGACACGGTGAGTCAGTGTTCCCTCAGTCAGGCAACACTCTCTGACATGGTGAATCAGTGTTCCCTCAGTCAGGCAACACTCTCTGACACAGTGAATCAGTGTTCCCTCAGTCAGGCAACACTCTCTGACACGGTGAATCAGTGTTCCCTCAGTCAGGCAACACTCTCTGACACAGGGAATTTGTTTCCCCTCAGTCAAGTAATTCTCTGACATGGTGAATCAGTGTTCCCTCAGTCAGGCAACACTCTCTGACACAGTGAATCAGTTTCCCATCTTTCAGGTAACACTCTCTAACTCTTTGTTCTATTATCCCCTAACAACCCTCTTTCCATATGAAATTTGTAAGAATGAAACGCAAAATATATCAAAGTAATTTATTATGAAAAATTACTACACACACCGGGATTTTAACACACATGTGACACTCCACTCACTGAGCCACTAGGGAGTTGGTTGAAAAGCAAAAAGATTAAAAATAGTAGCTTAACGTAGTCCTATACCTTATGTATGAAGAAAAAAGTAAAGAATAACATTTATTTGTTGATAACATGTATCTACTGTAAAGACATTTTTTAAAAAGTTTCTCTAGTAAAGGTGAATTTTAAGCAGGTCACTGTACTCGTATCACTCCATTCCTTAAAGGCAATGTGACTCGGCCCCTTCAGGGCCTCGGCTCCATTGCTTTTAAGGAATGGAGCGATACTCGTACATTATCCCTAAGGTAATGCTATCTGGCACAACAAATTAAGCTTATTTTTTTTCAGGTGAGGTCATGCCCTCTAGCTATAGCTAAGTATCCTTTAATCAGTTTGAAATATTTCTGACTATAGAAGGTTAAACCACCAAAATGAAAGTTGCAAAGGAATGACGTGTTGAAAATGTGTCTATATCAGTGGGTTTTTTTGGGTTTTTTTTTATGTTGTTTCTTGATTTAAACTGTGTTCAGATTATTACAAGTCTAGTGCTGAATGCCCCATTCTATGGTATGCTGTTATTCACAATTTATAGATGTATTATGATTTCAAGTCAATGTCCCATTGCCAATGTCAAAGTTACAGGAAAAATCTGAAGAAAAAAACATGTAGTGATACTGTTCATATACCACTATAATGATTGATTGTTTGTTTTACAAGGGCTGATTGATATGTTGTGAGCCTTGTATTGAAGGAGATTAGCATTGATGTCATTTTTCATCCTTACTATTCAAGATTATTTAAGGCTGTGTACCTGAAGACTGGTGTCATTTGGTCAGTGTATATCGGTGAGGTAGCACTCTAATGTAAACAAGACGAGTGACATTTGCAGAATGGGCAAAATCGGTGAAAGAGCATTGATGCAATATTTGCATAAAAAAGGTTTAGCACCTTAAGATATCCATACTGATATGGTAGCAACACTAGGGAAAGATGCCCCTTCAAATGCTACAGTAAAAAGGTGGGTGTCAGAATTTAAAGATGGCAGACAGAGCCTTGAGGATGACCCCCGTCCTGGAAGGTCTGTCACTGTTGCAACCCCAGAAATGGTCAATAAAGTCCATGATATTGTTATGAATGACAGGCAGATTACAGAAAGATATATAGCCAGTACAGTTGGCATTTCACCGGAAAAAGTACATTCCATTCTGACAGAGGATCTTGCATTGAGAAAGCTTTTAGCTCATTGGGTACCAAGACTTCTGACAGTTGATCAGAAGCACACCAGGCGCACTTTGTCACATGCTAATCTAAACCTTTTAGAGGCAGATCATGCTAACTTTCTTCAGAGATTTGTTACTATGGATGATATGTGGGCCCATCATTTCAACCCTGAGGCCAAACAACAGTCTCAACAATGGAAGCAATCTGGTTCACCCCCGCCAAAGAAGTCAAAGACTGTTCCATCAGCTGGAAAGGTTAAGGCCTCGGTTTTCTGGGATGCTAATAGTATTCTGATTATCTCCAAAAGGGACAAACAATTAATGACACATACTATGCATCACTTCTGAGGCAGTTACAAGAAAATATTCAACACAAGCACCACAGAAAACTCCGTAAAACTGTGTTGTTCCATCAGGACAATGCCCCTGTTCATAAGTGTGTCATTCTGTCATTGCTATGGCTGCGATTAACAATTGTAGCTTTAAATTGATTGAGCATCTGCCTTATTCACCTGATCTAGCTCCACCAGACTTTCATCTATTTCCAAAACTGAAAATGGCCATTTTTGGTACCCACTTTCAGTTCGATGATGACGTCATACATGCAGTGGAGGACAGTCAAGAAAGGACTTCTTTAAAAGTGGCCCTTCAACAATACTGGCAAAAATGTATAGACTCTGAAGAGGATTATGTTGAAAAATAATGCAATATATATCGAATGGCGAAGTAAACAATATGTAAATTGTAACCATAAATCCCCAAGACATATACAAGTTCAAGTGTAGGGCAACACGGACCTCCAACAAAGTGAAGGTAGGATCAGGTGCCATGGAGGAGTAAGCATCCTCTGCTGACTGGTCACACCCGCCATGAGCCCTTAGTCGAAATTAGGTAAACGGGATTATCCGTAGTCATATGATGCTCACAACATATCAATCAGCCCTTGCATGTCCTATTGAGAAATTTTCACTTATTTTGGTGAAGGAGCAATCACTACCTTTGTTAATGTCTTGTTTGACGTGGCCATAGCCTGAGCCGGACTCAAACTCATGACCGTCCAGTTATGAAGTGAACGCTCTACCAATAAACTACTGTGACAGGTGTATATAACACTATGTACTAGTCTCCTTATGGCTTGTAAGGAAGTAGGAAGATGTCTACACAAAATTCCTGTTATCAGATTTTTAGGTGTCCATCCCATATCACAGCCAAATTATATCTCATCAAGGAAATGGTAGATTGGTCAAATCTTTGTACTATCATTTTGAAGCATGTTTTAATCAGGAATGTTTTATGTAGTGATTTTCAAAATGATGATCCTCGTATTAAATATATTGCTCATTATCCCCCTCACAATTGCAAGAGGGGATGTAGAGTAACCAGACTATTTGTGGGGGGGGGGGGGGGGGGTAATTATGTGTGCGTGTGTGTTTATAACACTGACCTAGTAGACAATCTACACCCCGTAGTTTTTATGCCCTCACAACAAAGAAGGGGGGATATAGTGGAATCAGGTTGTCTGTCCATCTGTCTGTAAATGCAATTGTTTCCGGAATCTAAACTGTTCTCCATACTATACATACAGACCCCCCATGGAATGAAGATGAGATCCCTATTTGATTTTGGGGTCAAAGGTCAAGTGTACTGGACAATGAAATAGCAAAATGGTTTTTTGGCTCTTATATGTTATCCCTTTCACTTAGAGTCACCATGTCATACATATGGACTATACCCATGGGATGAAAATGATTTCTACTGATTTTGGGATCAAAAAGTCAAAGGTCAAATGTACTGGACATTGAAATAGCAAAATGGTTTCCAGGCTCTTATGTGTTATCCTTTTCACCTAGAGTCACCATGTCACACATATACATTACCCATGGGACAAAAATGATTCCTACTGATTTTGGGGTCAAATGGTGAAAGGAACACCCTTTGGGGTGAGTGGGGGTATTATTAGTGAGCATTGCTCACAGTTCCTCTTGTTGCTCTTGAAATTGATTTGATACTTTCAGGCATGAGTATGTGTTTGAATGTATGTAACACTAAGTAAGGTCAAGATCACTTTAGTACTTCATAGAAAAAGCTTATAGGCACCTTACAAGCCACACTGTGTGTTCCATTGATTTCAACATCACATGTAGCTTTGTTATCAAGAAAGGAGGAACCCTGTTGGTTTTAGAGTCAAAAGTGACAATTGGACTTCATAGAAAAAGATTGTAGACATCTACAGGTCACATTTTTTGCTCATTTGGTTAGCTCACCTGAGCTGAAAGCTCAAGTGAGCTTTTCTGATCACCTATTGTCCATCCATTTCATAAGGGATCAAAGTTTTACATGCAAATATATATGGAAAATCTTTAAATAAAGGTGAGCTATGTGGCCCATGGGCCTCTTGTGTGATACTTCACATACACCTTTGTTTCAAAGAGGAAGAACTGTATTGATTTGGGGTCAAAGGTCAAGCTCAACACAGGCCATATAGTTACTGATTGCCTACAGCGCAAGGGGATGCCCTGCTTTTGAAGCTCTTGGTAAAAGTGTGCATTAATGCTGATTGAAATAACTAATTCTTCAGTCTGAACTAAAGCTTTCAATATATGCAATACAATATATACAATACAATATACACAATACAATATATACAATACAATGTATACAATACAATATACACAATACAATATACACAATACAATATATACAATGCAATATACACAATACAATATATATAATACAATGTATACAATACAATATACATAATATATACAATATACAGAATACAATATATACAATACAGTGTACACAATACAATATATACAATACAATATACACAATATAATATATACAAAACAATATGGGATTCGGGGTGCCGGTCTTTCGGATGAGACCGTATAAACCGAGGTCCCTTGTCGCAGTATGTGTGGCACGATAAAGATCCCTCCCTGCTCAAAGGCCCTGAGTGCCGAGCATAGGCCTAAATTTGCAGCCCTATCACCGGTAATGGTGACAGCCGCCGGATAGCTGAAAAATTGCTCAGGCGGCTATAAACAAACAAACAAACAAACAAAAACAAGCAATACAATATACACAATACAATATATACAATACAATATACACAATACAATATATACAATACAATATACACAATACAATATATACAATACAATGTATACAATGCAATATACACAATACAATATACACAATACAATGTATACAATATAATATATACAATGCAATATACACAATACAATATACACAATACAATGTACACAATACAATATACACAATACAATATATACAATACAATATATACAATGCAATATACACAATACAATATAAACACTACATTGTACACAATACAATATATACAATGCAATATACACAATACAATATAAACACTACATTGTACACAATACAATATATACAATGCAATATACACAATACAATATACACAATACAATGTATACAATATAATATACACAATACAATATACACAATACAATGTACACAATACAATATACACAATACAATATATACAATGCAATATACACAATACAATATAAACACTACATTGTATACAATACAATGTATACAATACAATATATACAATGCAATATATAAAATACAATATGAAGACGTAGCTTTTACGAATAAGATTTCAGGTGCAAGTTACTACATTTGTTGTAAATGATTTTTTTCCATTTTAAAATGGGAAATAAATGATAAGTTGAGGGTATATGGATTGTATTAATGGCTTCTGTACACAATTACCCATAGAATTCTACAGTTTAAAATATTCATTCCAAATATTGTATACAGATTTTGTAGTTTAACATTTTTGCACTTTTGAATTTAATGATTCATATACAGTAAAACAGTTATAGCAAATCTCCAGGACCAGCAAAAAACTGATCATTAAAATTTTGATGAGGCAGGCAGGTATTTTTAGCTCACCAGAGCTAAAGGCTCAAATGAGCTTTTCTGATCAAAACTCTCTGTTGTCTGTCGTCGGTGTAGTTGTTGTCGTTGTCTGCATTGGTGTAAACTTTTCATTTTCTTCTTCTCCAGAACCACTTGGCCAATATCAATCAAACTTGGCACAATTTATCCTTGGATGAAGGGGATTCATATTTGTTCAAATGAAGGTCCATGTCCCTTCAAAGGGGAGATATTCACAAAAATGCGAAAATAGGATCGGGTCATTTAAAAATCTTCTTCACAAGAACCATTTGGCCAGTAGAGTTCAAATTTACTTCGAAGCTTCCTGACATAATGCAGATTCAAGGTTGTTAATATCATGGCCCCCTGGGGTAGGGAGGGACCGCAATAGGGAATCAAAGTTTTATATATGAAAATGTAGGAAAAATCTTCTCTAGAACAAAAGGCCCATTTCAATCAAACTTGGTACAAATCATCCTTGGGTAAAGGGAATCCAAGTTTGTTCAAATAAAAGACCATGCCCTCTTCAAAGGAGAGATAATCACAAAAATTCAAAAATAGGGTGGGGGTCATTTAAGAATCTTTCTCAAGAAGCAAGGGGCCAGAAAAGTTCCAATTTACATTGAAGCTTCCTGACATAGTGCAGATTCAAGTTTGTTAAAATCATGATCCCCAGGGGTAGGGTGAAGCCACAATAGGAAATCAAAGTTTTATATGTGGAAATATAAGAAAAAATTTTCTTCTCCAGAACCACAGACCAATTTCAGTCAAACTTGGTAGAATTCATCCTTGGGTGAAGGGGATTCAAGTTTGTTCAAATGAAGGAATCTTGTTCAGAATTCCAATAAGCTTTCTACATGTTATGTTGAACTTTTGAATTGTTAGACATGCTTGAAAACAGAGAGTTAATACCGTATAATTGTTACATCATGCATGAACAGAAGATACAACTTCTATAAACAAGTAGTCTCACTCTGAAGCAGTTATATTCTTTTCAACATTTTTTGTCTGCAATTTCAATTTATTTATTATATCCTTTGTAAAGTAACTAGTCTTGAGGGGATATTATCTAGCAAGAGGAGGGTACATGTATGAACTTGTTAGGATAAGCAACTTCAGCCCAAGCTCTCTTCTTTATTTCTTTTTGTGTAAATAAACACAGTTTGCTGACATTTTACAAATGATTGTAGTGCTTTATTTATGTACTTAAACATGAAGAAATGTCTCCTGTGGCACTCAAACATTTCTTGTCTTACTTTCTTTAATTTACTTGCCCTCTGAATTTATTGAGAACCCTATAATGTATATGATATTGCACTCGACGCCTTTGTGGCACTTCAGGCCTTTGATCTTTCATAGGGGAATAAATATCACTTCTTAGTAATCATGAATTTGTTATAAGTGTGTTTTACTGTATAATGTGTTGCATTAAAAAAATTTTAAAGGATGTGCATATATTCAGCATGGAGAATTCATGACAATTGGGATTTGAACACTACATTTGAATATTTGTGACAGACTTAAGTGAGTACCTTTAATTTTTCTTTATACAGATGTCGACAATAGCAAGATCTCCAGAAAACCTAAGTCAGGTGACAGCAAATCAAACAACAGCAGACCGAAACCAGGAATAATTCAGCGGTTTTTTAACTGGCATGCAAAAGGTGGAAATTGAAACAGGAAGGTCTAAAGTTTGATGGATTTCTTGTCAAGAATAAAGACTTGCTCTGTCCAAGTTGCAGTCCTCCATGACAATGAACCAGCCAAATTTTGTCTGTGATACTGGGGAAGCAATGTTGTTCATGCGAGTTGCACTGCAACTAAAGATGTGAATGTTATCTGTTACCAAAGAAAGAAGGATGTGAATAAATGTGCTGGATTTGAATGTTTGTAAACCCACATAAACCAAGTTTGGAGGTATATAGAAATCGACTTGTCTGTCTTTCAAATCGTGTAAGTGATGCCTGGGGAAAATGCAGCTCAGTCTGGTCTCTCAGACCGCTAGGACCCAAGGGAATGATGGGATTCTGCATCATGGTCATCTTAATCAGCTCAGAAAACAAAATTTTAAATTCTTGTCCTACCCACGTCAAGAGGGTGCATTTATAATATACATGTATTATGAAATCTCCCAGCTAATGCGTGTTTATTGAGATCTGTTCAAGTCCTTATATATCCTAAAGACTAAAACTTTCTCATATTGCATGTTACGTTATAAAAAATTTCATTCTTAGAAAAGGAAATATTTATTTATCTTGGGCACAACGGAAGTCAATGAATAATTTGGTCCATTTATGGCATTCGATTTTCAAGTAATTTTCATTGAACATTGTGGCCCCTTGGAAGTGCGAGATTTTCTGAAAATATTATTACTTCATTTGTCATATGCAAATGTTTACCATTTGGTGATGTGCTTTTTATGCATTAGTAAGAACATGTATTAAATACAAAGGGAAAAATAAATATGTCACCAAAAATTTTTGAAGTTATTTTTTTTTCTTATAGAAGCAGACATACAGATTTTTTTTATAGTCGCTTCGTTTTCATACTTTAACTTGCACTTGTCTTTCCATTTAGAATTATGTTGTGAGATACTCAATTCATTTAGATTTGTGATGGGTTTTTTGTTTGTTGTTTTCTGCCACACTCAACAATTTTTCAGTTATTTGGTGGTGTCCAGTTTTTTTTATTGGTGGAGGAGAGTACCCAGATACAATGTACCTGGGAAGAGACCACAGACCTTCCGATAGTAAACTGGCAAACTTCCTCTCATGTATATCGGCGTGAGCGAGAATCTACCCTGCACTGACTAGAGGGTGAGAGGCCGTGTGATTTTGAGCCTGATGTTTAACCACCTGGCCACGGAGGCCCCCACTGTAGAGTACTTGCATATCCACTTAGAATTATGTTGTAAGGTACTTTATCCATTTAGAATTGTATTATGAGATACTTGTTTATTCCTTTAGAATTTTGTTGTGGGGTACTTTTTCCATTTAGAGGCGTGTTGCAAGGTACTTCATCCATTTCACAGTGTAAAGGTGTCCAGAGAAAAAATTACAAAATGTACCTTGGGTACTTCAGTTGATGACGTCACAATATAAAAGTATGTCACGGCGTACATGTCTTTAGTTGTATCATGGGAAAAATGTCAAAATATGTTGTTGTTATTTACTATCGCTATCAAGTGTTCAAGCTGTATATGTGTAAGTCTGCATATCAAATGATTTGTTTTAAATTTTTCTTTGACAATGCACAAGTATCCCAGTTTTATATTTAGTATGCACAAAATTAATGTTTATATTGTGCCCTTGAAATCGCCCCAAATCTGTGAAATAAAGTTGTAGAGGGAGTTGATGTAGCCGTATTAAACGTGATGGTATAGGTGAAAGATGACTAAATTTTCTTTCGATCAAAGCATATTCCAGAAGGTAACTAGTTGCAGATATTGGATTTTGATACAAAAGGTAGGATATTTTGCCGCATTTACATAAGATTTGGCAAGGAATATGGGAACTACCCTATATTTGGATAAGATTATGGAAATTGTTAAGAACAAGAGGATACTGTTCCGGTCCGGAAGACTTTTTATATTTATCATATCAATATGTCAAGCCCAATCTGTAAGTGATTTCAGTGCATGTTCCACCTGTACGAAGGTGATAAACAACTGAAAGTCTAGAGGATAAAAATAGTTCTACTTCATTTGCATGATGACGTAATGATTGATCGTGGGGTTTTCCATGGTGGCATGATATTTTTTATACACTGACAAACGATTATTAGTAAAATATGTGACGCTTGGGAGATATTTACTTTATTTGAACGTCTTGTTATTACTTAATTTTACTTCGGACACCTTAACCCTACTGTGTTAGATGCATGTTGTGATGTACTTTATCCATTCAGAGGTCTGTTGTGAGGTACTTTATACATATAGGTGTTTTATGAGGTACTATATCCATTCAGAGGTCAGTTGTGAGGTGCTTTATACATACAGAGGTGTTTTATGAGGTACTATATCCATTTAGAGGTCTGTTGTGAGGTACGTTATACATATAGAGGTGTTTTATGAGGTACTATATCCATTTAGAGGTATGTTGTAAGGTGCTTCTGACATGACCTTGAAGTATACAGAGAGTATGGATGTAAACCGACATTATTCCAGGACTACTCTTTGTACTTAAACATGAACAGATCAAGAGTTCATGACTTGGGAAAAGAGAAGTTGATGAACCGTGAAAGTTGACTTGTACAAATGTTCAGTTCCACAGGATGTGATAATTTGTCCTCAGTGATGATTTCTGAACTAGAATAAATTGACTTCAGTTATTTCTAGATATCTTTGTCCTCTGTGACCAATTTCTGAACTAGGATCAGACTGACACTTGAAGTATTGCTGTACAGTGCGAGACCTGTGAGTCTGGGGCTGGAAGCGAAGGGATTATCAATGCTGTATTGTATAGAGGCCCGTGTCAGTGTGACATGGCATTTGTGAACTGTGTTCAGTAGTCAAACTTTCAATTTGTGTTTGATAAATTAACATATAGCAGAGAAATTAGAGGAAATTTGATAGTGCAAAAGTTTTTTTAGTTTTTTTTTTTAAATTTCTTTGAATATCTGACACTGCAATTTTAATTTAGATTTATATATATATTCTACACCATGGACTTTTTCTGCAATTTCACGAGAGAGAGAGAGAGAGAGAGGGGGGGGGGGGGGGGGGGGGGGGGAGAGATCATTGCCTTTTATGACTTTGTAACACTAGGTTTGGGCCACAATATGGTGTAAAAATTTTTCATGGGAATGATTTAAAACTTTTAAAAATACAACAGCTGAACAACATCATGGCCAGTTGACTCAGGTGAACGATGTGGCCCATGGGCATTTGAAAAAAAAATATATGCACTTCAAAATTGTGAACCAATGAAAAACTCCAAATGACTGCATAATTATACAAAGTATCTGATGAAAACAATGCTTAAACTGTTTCTCACTTTAATAACTATATAACTGCTTCAACAATTATCACAATATTACAATTGTACATACATATTTGAGATCATTACATCATACATTTTTTTTAACTCTGTCTACAAATTTGGAAACAGAATGTCATCTTGCAGACAATTATTCTTCAGAAATTTTGTTTAACCTGCTGAACATGTCTGAATTCTCGAAGAAACAACAGGTGCTCCCTAGAAATAACAGTACCCATATCCATTCATCACTTCTGCAGTCAGTTCTTCTGTGATGTCTTCCCTGTGAGAGCCGAGACAAGTCTATAATGGTCACTTGGCAGTGTCCATAAGCTGAAGGGGCACTAGGATTCTACTGCAACAAGTTTCTGCAATGTGTCCGTCAAGTATCATCTCATCAATAACCATGTAAACTCTGTCCATATTAAATAATATCTGTGAAAGTCAAGGAACTCCTCTATTGCTTGATACCTGACTGATGGTTTTTAATACACTTTATGTATACTTTTTAACACTTTATGTATACTTTTTAACACTTTATGTATACTTTTTAACACTTGTAAATATACTAACTTACACTTGCATATAAAGCTCAAAAATTGATATTTCAAATACCATGGATATATCAAAGTGAATTTAGAGTCCCTTCTACATTTTAACCTCAATATCTCAAAGTATTTTCTTGGCCTCATTGAGTTCAATATAATGAGGTTTGACTGTACTTTAACACTTTTATATATATATATATATATATATGTTTAACACATGTGTATACTTTTAACACTTTATGTACACTTTTACCACTAACACTTGACACCTTGTTCAGAATTTCAACACTTGTATATACTTTTAACACTTTATATACTTTACATACTTGTATATACTATATAAAGGATACATCCACCTCTGTCTGAAAAAAAAAATTGTAGGGAAATTGTTAGTACATGTACACCTTACATAAATTTTTAGGATTGTTTGTAATACTAGTATTTTAGCTCACCTGAGTCAAAGGCTCAAGTGAGCTTTTCTGATCAAAATTTTCTGTTGTCCATTGTTGGTGTCTTTGTAAATTCTTACATTTTCATCTTCTTCTCCAGAATTACTGGGGCAATTTTAATTAAATTTGGCAAAAAACATCCTTGTACTAAGGGGATTGAAATTTGGTTCAAATGAAGGGCAATGCCCTTCTCTAAGGAGAGATAAAGACAAAATAGTGAAAAACACAGACAAATTTTGAAAAATCTCCACCAGAACCAGCATGCAATGTCAATCAAACTTACTACAAATCATCCTTGGGTAAAGGGGATTCAAGTTTGTTCAAATGAAGGGCCATGCACCCTTCAAAGGGGAGTTAATCACTGAAATGTAAAAATGTGGTGGTGTCATTTAAAAGTCTTCTTCTCAAGATCCACTGGGCCAGAAAAATTTTAATTTATATTGAAGCTTCCTGACATAGTGCAGATTCAAGTTTGTTAAAATCATGGCCCCCAGGGGTCGGGTGGAGTCACAATAAAGGATCAAAGTTTTATATGCGAATATATAGGAGAAATCTTTAATATGAGCCAAGGTGGCTCAGGTGAGTGATGTGGCCCATGGGCCTCTCATTTAAATAATAATATATAAGTTATATTGACTTGGATTAAAGTCAAGGACTCTTCCGTATCTGCTTGATACTAAGTATGTTACTCAGTAAAATTATGTTACTCAATCTAGAGGTCAATAGAATCATATTACTCAATCTAGAGTTCAATAAAATTGTTACTCAATCTAATGGTCAGTAAAATTTCTATGTTACTCAATCTAGAAGTCAATGAAATTACCGTATAATGGGTATTTTCTGTGGGTGTCCATTTTTTGTGGAATTTTGTGGATATTAAAAATCTGCAAAAATTACAATCGCAAACAATATATTGATATATATATATAGAGAGAGGTATAATGCAATCGCAGAAATTGGAAATGCAGAATATTAATTGCTACCTTTGAGGGATTGGATCACAAAAATTTCCACCCGCAGAAAATATCCTTTATACGATATGTTACGTAATCTAGAGGTCAATAAAATTATATTATTCAGTCTACTGGTCAGTGAGATTACAGTAGAAAATGAGTTTTGTGCCAGATGAGACAAAGATGTCTGATAATACGTGTGTTTTTTAAAATTTGTTTTGTGTCCCTTCCAGAATTTTTTAATCATATAGATATTTTACCAGCTGTATAGAGAAGTGTCATTAATTTAGACCTATGCATGGCACTCAGGACTTTACCAGTGAGGGGTCTCACTTCTCAAAGCCAAAGTTCTGCAAAGGAGCCATCACTACATTTTCGTCTCATGTCATGCATATCAGAGTGCCACAATGTCACATGCAGCAAAGTGTTACGAGCAGGGCTTACTGCCACAATATCACAAAAAAAAAGGAATAATTTTCACAGAGAAACAGATTCGTCAGTATATTGAAAACAATACTTAAAACACTTTAACCTTGACCCCAATAAAGAATTATGTGGTATTCAAGTTTTTATTATTCTAAGATTTGATGTTCGAGATAAAAGATGGAAGAATGTGCAATAATAACGGGAACCATAACTCTCTTAATTATATTTGTGAGGTTTGTGGGATTGTTGTCATTGATTAAAAAGATAATGTGCAACTGATGTTGATGCTTGTTTGTGTGTGAAACATGATTGATTATATGTTGTTTAATGTCCCACTTGAGAATCTTTCACTCATATGGAGACGTCACCACTGCCGGTGAAGGGCCGCAAATTTAGGCCTATGCTCGGCGCTTATGGCCTTTGAGCAGGGAGGGATCTTTCACGTTCCACACCTGCTGTGACACGGGACCTCGATTTTTACAGTCTCATCCGAAGGACCGCCCCTTTTAGTCGCCTCTTACGACAAGCAAGGGGTACTGAGGATCTATTCCAACCCTGATCCCCACGAGGTGAGTGTGAAACAACTATATATTATGCAGATAAGCTGGTGCATAAGGATACTACAGAATGAAAACATGTTATGTCTGTAATGTCTATCCAGACTAAGAATGAAAACATGTAATGTATATCCAGACTAAGATGGGGGATTCACAGTTTCTGATCACTGATCTCAGCATGTTTATACTGAGAATTCCTACTAGAATTTTAAATCATTTTATACTGACTGGAAGTGATGAAAAATCTTTAAACACCAAGTAACACAAAATCTGAATGGGTAGTATGTTTGTGAAGGAAGAAAATAGGACAGACTGATGTAAGACACCAACATAAACCTGAAGTAGCTGTACTGTATGCCCTGAAGATTGCAGTCATTTCTTCCTACTTTACATTCTGTAGATATCCCAGGATCCAATACTGGGAAAACCATAGTTCAAGTACATACAACAGGCAGTAGGGAAAAATAGTTCAAGTACACTCAATGTAACAGCTTGGGGGATATAGTTCAAGTACAGTCAATGTAACAGCTGGAGGAGGGGGATAGTTCAAGTACACTCTAAGTAACAGGTAGAGAAAAATAAATTAAGTACACTCAATGTAACAGCTTGGGGGATATAGTTCAAGTACACTCAATGTAACAGCTGGAGGAGGGGGATAGTTCAAGTACACTCTTAGTAACAGGTAGAGAAAAATAAATTAAGTACACTCAATGTAACAGCTGGAGGAGGGGGATAGTTCAAGTACACTCAATGTAACAGCTGGAGGAGGGGGATAGTTCAAGTACACTCTAAGTAACAGGTAGAGAAAAATAAATTAAGTGCACTCAATGTAACAGGATGTTTGTTTTATAACCTGTCAAAATTTTTTATTTATACTGAGACATCACCAGCTATAGATGAAGTACCACAAATTTAGACTTATACTTTGACTTATATTAGAATGCCAGCTATCATTGTCATTGCTAATTGACATCTTTTAAATTTCATTTTATGTCAAATGAATTAAAGGTAAACAAATTAAATGCAATCCTAATTTTGCAACTGTAGCTTGCATCGCTATCTAAAATACCATAATTATGAGGATAAGAAGGTCAATTTCCAAGAAAGACATTTAAAACTTTAAAATGTTTTTAAGATCTCATTTTTAAAATGTTATGATGGAACAATCGATGAAAAATTTATTGTACTTTAATTATAAGTTGACTGTGTCACCACATGTGATCAACTGTTCTTGCAAATGCAGTGTATGTATGATTATAAAATTAGACATGATGAAATATTTAAGGTCTCAACAACAATCAAATAGGTAACAATAGATGCTATAGTCATGAGATAACTCGTTATTAATTAATTATTAATTACTTATGGAATTGATGAAAATATTTCCCAGCAAAAATACTGTACACGTAAAATTATTCATAAGTGTGTAAAACCATTTAGGCATTGATTATCTGTACAAATTTTGAACCACTTTTTGTTTACAAATTTTTCACTCAAAATAACACTTTTTTACAGCCATTATACAGATTTGCAGTTGGAAAATTATAACATGTATGTAAAAGGAAGGAAAAACATAACGAGGAGGAAAAACAATAGTTCAAAGGCACTCAACGCAATGGGGAGGATAAATAACACTTCAAGGGCACTCAATGTAATGGGGAGGAAAAATAACACTTCAAGGACACTCAATGTAACGGGGAGGAAAAATAATAGTTCAAGGGCACTCAACATAACGGGGAGGAAAAAACACTTCAAGGGCACTCAACGTAACGGGGAGGAAAAATAATAGTTCAAGGGCACTCAACATAACGGGGAGGAAAAATAATAGTTCAAGGGCACTCAACGTAACGGGGAGGAAAAATAATAGTTCAAGGGCACTCAACGTAACGGGGAGGAAAAAAACACTTCAAGGGCATTCAATGTAATGGGGGAGGAAAAATAATAGTTCAAGGGCACTCAACGTAACGGGGAGGAAAAATAACACTTCAAGGGCACTCAACATAACGGGGAGGAAAAATAATAGTTCAAAGGCACTCAACGTAACGGGGAGGAAAAATAATAGTTCAAAGGCACTCAACGTAACGGGGAGGAAAAATAACACTTCAAGGGCACTCAATGTAACGGGGAGGAAAAAACACTTCAAGGACACTCAATGTAACGGGGAGGAAAAATAATAGTTCAAGGGCACTCAACATAACGGGGAGGAAAAATAATAGTTCAAAGGCACTCAACGTAACGGGGAGGAAAAATAACACTTCAAGGGCACTCAATGTAACGGGGAGGAAAAAACACTTCAAGGACACTCAACGTAACGGGGAGGAAAAAAACACTTCAAGGGCATTCAATGTAATGGGGGAGGAAAAATAATAGTTCAAGGGCACTCAACGTAACGGGGAGGAAAAATAACACTTCAAGGGCACTCAACATAACGGGGAGGAAAAATAATAGTTCAAAGGCACTCAACGTAACGGGGAGGAAAAATAATAGTTCAAAGGCACTCAACGTAACGGGGAGGAAAAATAACACTTCAAGGGCACTCAATGTAACGGGGAGGAAAAAACACTTCAAGGACACTCAATGTAACGGGGAGGAAAAATAATAGTTCAAGGGCACTCAACATAACGGGGAGGAAAAATAATAGTTCAAAGGCACTCAACGTAACGGGGAGGAAAAATAACACTTCAAGGGCACTCAATGTAACGGGGAGGAAAAAACACTTCAAGGACACTCAATGTAACGGGGAGGAAAAATAATAGTTCAAGGGCACTCAACATAACGGGGAGGAAAAAACACTTCAAGGGCACTCAACGTAACGGGGAGGAAAAATAATAGTTCAAGGGCACTCAACATAACGGGGAGGAAAAATAATAGTTCAAGGGCACTCAACGTAACGGGGAGGAAAAATAATAGTTCAAGGGCACTCAACGTAACGGGGAGGAAAAAAACACTTCAAGGGCATTCAATGTAATGGGGGAGGAAAAATAATAGTTCAAGGGCACTCAACGTAACGGGGAGGAAAAATAACACTTCAAGGGCACTCAACATAACGGGGAGGAAAAATAATAGTTCAAAGGCACTCAACGTAACGGGGAGGAAAAATCATAGTTCAAAGGCACTCAACGTAACGGGGAGGAAAAATAACACTTCAAGGGCACTCAATGTAACGGGGAGGAAAAAACACTTCAAGGACACTCAATGTAACGGGGAGGAAAAATAATAGTTCAAGGGCACTCAACATAACGGGGAGGAAAAATAATAGTTCAAAGGCACTCAACGTAACGGGGAGGAAAAATAACACTTCAAGGGCACTCAATGTAACGGGGAGGAAAAAACACTTCAAGGACACTCAATGTAACGGGGAGGAAAAATAATAGTTCAAGGGCACTCAACATAACGGGGAGGAAAAATAATAGTTCAAGGGCACTCAACGTAACGGGGAGGAAAAATAACACTTCAAGGGCACTCAACATAACGGGGAGGAAAAAAACACTTCAAGGGCACTCAACGTAACGGGGAGGAAAAACAACACTTCAAAGGCACTCAATGTAACGGGGAGGAAAAAGAATAGTTCAAAGGCACTCAAGGGAGGAAAAATAATAGTTCAAAGGCACTCAATGTAACAGGGAGGAAAACAACACTTCAAACGCACTCATCAGGAAGGAAAACAAAATGACAGACCAGACCATGATATGAACATGTGCCCCCCCCCCCCCCCAATTTCTAGTTTAGTATCCTATTTGTAACCTCTGAATCTCTAGTAAAATATTCTAGTGAATGAACTCTGGATTTAAACTCTATGGCTCAGATTGCCACAATGACTAAACAAAGGCCACCTTAAATTTGATTGTTTCAATCCCTAAAAATTGAAGAATACAAATGTTCTACAGTGTGATATTGCTCAAAGTTTTAAACTGATCTTTACTTTTGATAGATCACACATATAGCCCCATCATAATTTTTACTCTGCATTTCATAATCAGGTCTTCAGAATCTATATTGGGACTGTGAAATATTTTTCCATCTGACTCTGACGGTTTGCTGATCCAAGATCTCACACGATTTCAGATCCTTAAAATTCCCAACAGATGTTTTTGGAGCTGTGACAAATCTTCCTTTTAATAAAGACAATTATTAAGTCTAAAACCACAGAGCTGTAGCAAGAAAGGAGAAAATGTGAAGAACCAGATTAGGATTTGAACCTGAGTCTCCTAAATCTCTAGTCAAGTGCTCTACCAACTGAGCTACCTCGCCACCAGTGATTGACCTTGGCTGACTGCCACAAAACATAAGATCCATACAGTAAATAGTCTGACTGAAATGCCAGAATGATCTGTCAAGGCAAGGTATAAAAAAATCACTATGAATTAACTTACCACTTTTCCAAAGTATACCTTCAATGTTTCCACTAAATTCTGGAATAATTCCAAGATGGCCAACTCATTCTGAAAGAGTAGAGATCTGGAAAACCATGTTATGTTTACTCATAGTATAGAAACTACATATAAGATAAGTAGTTCACCATTGTAAGAATGGCAATCAGTGTACAAAATTGAATTATGAAGGAATATACCTCATCCCGAGAGACTCCTGCTATAAACCAGAGATTCACATATAGCTTGTAGACTAGTACTGTATCTTCATAATTCACAAAACCCTCCTGTAAATGGACAAGAGGCCCATGAGCCACATTGCTCACCTGAATCACCTTAGCCCATATTTAAAGGTTTTCCCTATACATTTACATGTAAAACTTTCATCCCTTATTGTGGCCTCATCCTACCCCCCAGGGGGCCATGATTTTAACAAACTTGAATGTGCAATATGTCAGAAAGCTGCCATGCAAATTTCAACTTTTCTGGCTCAGTGGTTCTTGAGAAGATTTTTAAATGGCTCCACCCTATTCTTGCATTTTTTTTTTATTACCTTCCCTTTGAAAGGGGTATGACCCATCATTTGAACAAACTTGAAATTTTTTTTTACCAAGTTGCATTGAAAGTGGCCTGCTGGCTCTGGAGAAGACTTTTAAACATTTGTCAATGTAGTTTTGCTTTTTCACTATTATCTTTCCTTGGATAAGGGTGTTGCCCTTCACTTGAACAAACTTGAATCCCCTTGATCAAAGGATGATTTGTGCCAAGTTTGGTTGAAATTAGCCTAGTGGTTCTCGAGAAGAAGTTGAAAATGTGAAAAGTTTACAGACAGACGGACAATGGGTAATCAGAAAGACTTGCGTGAGTGTTCAGCTCAGGTGAGCTAAAAAGCTGACTTAAATGAAAGTTTAATCCCAAATATGGACTACATCATATATAGTTACAGTGAACGTGTGTTGGATATAACCAACTATATCGATGATGAATCAAAATTGTTAGTCCCCAGCATTTCGCTAAACACGTGTTTTACAGTATATCATGAGTTGCACCAATGAACCATTCCACACTGGATTTTAAACTATAACCTGACCTATATACAATACACACCTTACAAGAAACTATGATACCTTTTTGCCATCTGTTAAACAAAGCTTGGACACAGCATTCTGTGTGGAAAATTGATCCTTCTGATGTGTGAAATATCGACTGATCCGTGTTCTGCCCTGCTTACTGACCACCAATAGGTAGTGAATCATGGCGTCTTGTAGATCACTAACAGAACTCAATATGTAACCACTATCAAAACAAGAGAAGAGACATTTAAAATGTACGCTACATGTATGTGTATTCCATTTCAAATTCAATGTAAGGTCCAGGGTTCATTTCATATTGTACTTCAAAACACAAATTTACATGTAAAAAAACAACAACAGCAAAAAAAAAAAAAAAATCAAAAAAAAAAAAACCCACCACAAAAACAAACAAACAAACAAATAAAAAATATGCAACACTTATATAGTTTTACCTACTCTTAGTTTCTCTTTTATAGTCAGTTTAATATTAAGTTATGTCTTTTATTATGCATTTGTTGTTCTTTGTTTTATTGTCTTACAAGTTCTTTAGGGAAATTGTCTTAATTAGATAAAGTGCTATATAAACGTAGAATAATAATAAAAAATGTAAAATAATAATAGGTTTCATGGTTCATTGATATTCACGCACCAAATACTATTATAGATCAGTGGAATTTAACACTTCAGTGGTTGAGTAGTATTTATACACTTCAGTGGTTGAGTAATATTTATACACTTCAGTGGTTCAGTGTTCTTTATACACTTCAGTGGTATTCATATACTTCTTCAGTGGTTCAGAGGTATTTATACACTTCAGTGGTAATTATACACTTAAGTGGTTCACTCTCCGTGGGAATCCGGGTTGTTAGAATAGATCCTCAGTACCCCTTGCTTGTCGTAAGAGGCGACTAAATGGGGCGGTCCTTCAGATGAGATCGCAAAAATCGAGGCCCCGTGTCACAGCAGGTGTGGCATGTTAAAGATCCCTCCCTGCTCAAATGCCATAAGCGCCGAGCATAGGCCTAAATTTGCAGCCCTTCACCGGCAATGGTGACGTCTCCATATGAGTGAAAGATTCTCGAGCGGGACGTTAAACAATATTTAATCAATCAGTGGTTCAGTGGTATTTATACACTTCTGTGGTTCAGTGATATTTATACACTTCTGTGGTGTTTATACACTTCTGTGGTTCAATGGAATTTATACACTTCAGTGGTCCAGTGGAATTTATACACTTCAGTGGTATTTATACACTTCTGTGGTTCAGTGGAATTTATACACTTCAGTGGTATTTATACACTTCAATGGTTCCATGGTATTTATACACTTAAGTGGTTCAGTGGTAGTTATACTCTTCAGCGGTATTTATACACTTCAATAGTTACATGGTATTTATACACTTCAATGGTTCACTTCAGTGGATCAGTGGTATTTATATACTTCGGTGGTTCAGTGGTATTTATACATTTCAGTGGTATTTATACACTTCAGTGGTTCAGTGGTATTTATACACTTCAGCAGTATTTATACACGTCAGTGGTTCAGTGGTATTTATACACTTCAGTGGTATTTATACACATCAGTGGTTCAGTCGTATTTTTACACCCGTCAGTTCAGTGATATTCATTCACTGAGGTGGTTCAGTAGAATATATACACCTATTCACTTCGTAAAAGAATTTAGTTTATCAAAAATACAAGGCATAGTAAACAATAATTGTGTAGTTCCCATACCCCTATCTACCCTATTTTTGGATCCCCAATCCTATTGATAAACTGGAAGTATAGTCAGTTATAGTTGTCAGATATGCCATCATCCTTATATGGGGAGATGAGTGGACAAAATCTCTTGGCTAGTGAAAATGATATACCACTAGGAGGTTAAAAAAATCCAATTTGGATGCATCCCCACAAATGTGTTCAAGGGTGAGTGTATTCCATAAGCAAGAGCCTCAGTTAACATCTCTATGCTCCTTATATACACCTCGGATATGCAGCATATAAAAAATAAGTAAATGAAAATGATATAAGATGAAAATAAAATGTAATGAGAATAGAATTATATATATATATATATATATATAAAATTCCTGATGTCTCACAACAGCAAATATTACCATAAAAAATTGAAGAAAGATGATTTCTGCAGAAAAATTACCTTTTGTTCTTTCTTTTCTTTTTTTTTTTCATTTTGTTGAAATCAATTGGTATAAAATTCCCAATATTTGCTCGATTTTGACGCTATTTCCCCCCCAATTGAATGGGTACGGGTATCAGTACCAGTGGGCAGGGAAAAAACACTGACGTAAATCATTGTAAATTTTATTCCTTTATATCAAAGACTTATTTCACCATGCAAGTGTGTAGGGGTAAAGAAATAAATGTGGTGCCCACCTTGACCTGCAATATGTCCTCCTGGGGTGAAAGAATCTGGACTGTGCACCACTGTGCGTCTTCAGGGGAAAGGCAATTTAAAGAGGGACGAATATAGTATTTAGGGCTGTATGTACCGTGGATATCGACCTGGATAACTCAATGGCTATAGGCTAGGTGGTTGGAGTGCTTGACTAGTAATGCAGGGGTCCCTGGTTCGACTCCGGTCCAACCCAATTTTTTTTCCTTTCCTATATCATAGCTACAAGATTCTTACAATACTATCCCATGGGTACTGTGCACTAGTGTACAAGTTTAGTTGTTAATCCCCCTCCCCCCTACCCTTTTGAAGGCCATGTTTCAGCCTCTGGCTTTTGCTGACAATGCATGATCTCTTACCAAGCTGTGCATTTCTGGGTCTTGCGATCCAAAACACCGACAGATGTGAATACACAACTTTGTTGTATACTTTGCTTTATGGACCGTGACAGTGCGAAAGGGTGGTTTTCGCTCTTCGGGAACTTCATGCACTTTCCCACCAAAAAACGATAAACAGTCAAAAGAGGTCCGAACACAAAATATGACGTCAGTTCACAGCGCCATCTAAGCTAAATATACTGTAATGGCTTCCAAACTTAGAAAATGAATGAGGGAGAGGGCCCTGGATCTCAGCACGCGGGACAGCTAGGCCCAGTTTCGGGGGCATTGGGGATGATGACAAAACAGCAAGCAGATGATGTGGGCCAACGCCCGCAGTATTCAATGCCGGGCATATTGCATTTTCTACAAACTGAATGGGCTCGTTTTGAGATGGAACGTTCACAATGGGAAGTGGAGCGTGCAGAACTTCAAGTAAATAACTTAGACAGTTACTTGGATTATCATATATTTTACGAAATCATACAAGGCAATAATATTAACTGGTTAGCAAGGATTTAAAAGTAATATATAGAACAATGCAGCACATTATCGGTTAACGTCCGCCATTTTTAATTTCAATATGGCGGTTTCATTTTTGACATTTTTCCCCCAGCAAATAATGTAAAACGGGGTCAACGTTAACACCTGTGTTAGAGCAGTAAAACTGTTGAATATATATATAATTAGCATCGTGATATCATAACAGTATTGACATAACGTGGCGTTAATAAATGACAGGGCTTTGATGACTCACCTGAGCGAGACTTGCAGCCTCAGTAACCAGTCATCTCGCAAGCGAACACAACATGCGTCTTTATCACTCTTTTCTGGGTGTTTGTATATTTTTCTTTCAAAACGGAAATACAGTAGAAAAAATAGATGAAGACAAATTCAAATATATGTATTATTAGAGTTAGATGTCATGTAGTGATTTTGTGCTAAGAGAGTGATACAGCCTCAGTATCTTCTTTGAGAACATTAGAAGATGTATGGTCCCTTATCCCTTCATAAATTTAAACAATAAGTTTTAATCCAGATACTACCAAAGTAAAATGTTGTATAGATTGTATTGAAATAGTTCTGACTTTTTAAAATGTTTATTCGGTATACAAAACATACAAATATATATATATATATATATATATATCAATCAAGGAAAACCCCTGAAAGCTTATTTCCAATGGGGTATTTGATGCATAGATGTTGGTGCTAGGGGTCATTTTGTTATAGAAAACTGGAGTACCTATAGGAAACCCACTTGTCTGAGTGGGCGACCACCATACCCTCTCACAGCAGTGGTAAATGGGAGTGCTACCTGTGCACTATCTGGACACTTAAGTTAAAAAAAATTGCCCATAGCACAAGGCATTGTAGATAAGAGTTCACTCTAGATATCGGGTGACTTTCTATGTTTAGACTAACCCGTTAGACCACTGCTTTACTTTGTACATTATGATGTAACATCAGAATGGTAATGTATGACATAATCTTCTGCATAAAGAGGTGCATAGATTCCAAGACACTTGAAGTCAGTAATTTTTTCTTCAATTGAGGAGATGTGAGGCATAAACCACATTTAATGCCATGAATATAGTTTTCCATGAAATTCACACAGGTTCTTGTACCGAATGGAACAGACATGCTGATGTCTTCCAAACTATGGAAATACTTTAAACAAATATGAGATTCATAATCCATAAAATATCAGTTTTAAATCATATTGGTAAAGCTAATATATTATTGAGTAGGAAGCAACCTTAATATTTAACATTTGATACTGAATTATGTCTAATTCAATAGTGTCCTAACGTTGAAGCCAAAGGGGACTAATAGTCTCTATTGCATCTGTCACAACTTAGTTTTCCAGACATTTTTCATCACATTTGATTTAGGAATGTAAAATTTGGTATGTGATTTGATTATGGGTTTTCACAGAATAAGATAAAGTTTGAAGTGTTGTTACAGTTGACAGCTTTTAAGGTCACCTTAGTCACTCGGGTCACCTATTGCTGTTGATCTTTGTCCATTGTCATCTGTTAAAATTTAACTTTTTACTGCAAACTACAAAGCCAATTGTTACCATTTTTGGTGTGAAGCTTCTGTAGGATATGAGAAATGTAAATTGTGAAATTTATGATCTTGGCTCCTCGGGGCATCACATGTGGGCCAAAACTGTAAAAAGTGCTAAATTTTCAAAAATCTTCTCTCACACATATGGGAGCAAAACCAAATGCTTGGTTATGATGTCCAAGAAGCCATTTACTAAAATTGTGAAATGGTCCCTTTCTCAGGGGTTTACTCTCTAGGGTGGGACCAATAAAGCCATATAGTAAAGATATATCAAATCTTAGAAAGTCTTCTCTACTCTCAGATATGTGAGAAAAACTAAATGATTGGTTATGATGTCCATGAAGATCTCTATCTAAATTGTGAAAATTATGGCCACTGGATTCAGGGTTTAGGCCCTAGGGTGGGGCAAATATGGCTTTATAATAAAAATGTATTAAATCATGGAACATCATCAGAATCTTTACTCTCAGATATATGTTAGGAAAAAATAACTGCATGGTTATGATGTCCATGAAGCTCTGTACATAAATTATGAAAATCATGGCATCTGGATCAGGGATTTTGGTCCTAGGGTAGGGTCGATATGGCTCTTAAATGTATTAAATCTTAGAAAAATCTTCTCTACTCTCATATGTGTGTGAGAAAAACGAAACATGGAGTTAATATGTTCATGAAACTCTTTACCTAAACTGTGAAATTTGTGACCTCTGGGTCAGGGATACACATCATAGGGTAGGATTAATATGGTCATATATTGAGATGTTTTAAATCTTTTAAATTCTTATCTCCTCCCACATATGTATGAGAAAAACTAAATGCATAATTATTATGTCCATGAGGCCCTCTATCAAAGTTATGAAAGTCAGGTTTAGGCCTTATGGTGGGGCCAATGTGGCCATATATAGTAAAAAATGCATCAAATCTTAGAAAAAGTACTTTTCTTTACCTTCAGTAGTGGAAGATAAATTGAATGCATGGCTACGATGTCCTTGAAGCATGTACTTAAATTGTGAAATGCATTTTCCCAGGTTGGGTCAGGGGTTCAAACTCAAGGTAGAGTGAATACGGCTATGTACTAGTAAAAGAAAATATTTTTCTCTACTTATGCAACAGTCTCTTTAATCTTATGTATTGTGACAATTTATTTTGTGCATAATGATTATGACAATATCCATGCATGATCTGAATGGTCAGGTCAGTTGAAACTAGAGGGGGGGGGGAGAAGGAGGGGGTACCATGGTCATAGAGTACAATGTATATAAGGCTTAAAAACATCTTCTGTTGTTCAATTAAAGATGAATGCCTGGTACACGTCGGGGTTGTCAGTAACGCAAGGATCTGCGTCCTATATGCGGAAAATGCATTTGAGATGCAAGCTTATCATATATTGCGAGTCCCATGGACACGTCCCAGACTCTGAGTAAAACTCGTATCAAAATCTAATTTCCTTAAAAACCCTGTTATGTGTATTAATTAAAACTCAGTAGTAGAAAAAAATTCAAGTAAAACTTTAAGCTCTATTGAACCAAGTTAATAGTTTGTTGTTTTAGCAGTCAATTATCTACTGCCCCCTCACTTAGAAATAATTAGATTGGATGCTAATGTGAAACATTTTTGTCATTGGGAGTTATTTATTTTTTATTTATTAATTTATGTTTTATTATATATATATATATATATAATTTTTTTTTTATACAAATCTGGATCAAATGTTTGTCTTCTGTAGCCATTTTTATTGGAATGTAAAGTGGTGTAGTTTGTGAACTTTGTGGGTATTTAAAACAGTTTTACAGACCATTAGCAAATAAAACTGGTACACATCTATTTCCTCACAATACCTAGTTATTTAAAATGCTGTTTAATATTGAATCAGGTTGTTGTGATGATACAAGCATCAGGGAAATAATTCCATTGTTTAGTGTTGGCATGGACAATTAGTTAGCATGAATAATTTGTCCTCTGACTCCGTTCAGTACATTTTATTTTAACTTATTCTTGTTTTGGTATATGAGGCGAAAGGAAAATAAATGTATTTTAAGACAGACATGTTTTGTGCTGCTTCCATTTTAATTATACATGGTTCTCATCAAATTTTCATGGGACTCATCAAATTTTCATGGGAATCAAGCTGCTTATAAAATGTGAGTGCGGGACTCACCTTGAAAATTTCCTAGTGATAACCCTGACATATTATAGGAGAGAATACAGCTGTCTACCAAAATTACAGATATGATTCTTTGGGGGAAGGAGATTTGAATAAGGGCTGATTTAAATGCTTCAAACTTCATTTTTCCTTCTGTTGTAATTAAATGGGAATTGGATGCCTAATTATAAAGATCATAAAGCTGTACACAAAAAATAAAAAAAAACCCTCCAGAATGAGGTTTAAATGCAAGTATGAGATTCCTTGACAGGTCTATGTATGAGCTATGGGACTCAGGTGACTGTTTAGACCTATGGGCCTCTTGATATGAGATTTATTGGACTTTGTCAAATATGGTATGACTTTTCTCCACTGTGCTTTAATTTAGGTGTTTGAGGAGTCTGCAATTTGATATGTAGTGATACCGATCAGGTTTTACTTTCAGTACAGTAGATTAATTCACAGAAATATTGTAATACTTAGTTTCATGGTTGACTGAACTTCTTTAATTCTCATTTACCAGATGATATTTTTGGGGTTTTTTGTTTTATTTTCACATTTTGATTTAGGAAGCTGTAATTTGGTTTGAGATTTGCTAATGCATGTTTAAAGTTTATTGACTAGTCAGAGGCAAAATACAAAAAAACAAACTTTGCCACAATGAGTTACCTCTCTTTGCTCTCAGTTGCTGCTGTCCTTCATCAATATCACTCTTTCCTTCATTAATAACTCAAACAAGTTATTTTTAGTTAACTTGTTTATGTTATGTTGTGTTAACCCCCCCACACTTCACACAATATGCACCACATATTTTCATTAATGCACCAAGATGAAAACAAATGTTTGTTTTATCGAACACCTTAGTTAATCTAGGAAAAGTATTCAAAGTCTCTGGGAAAATGTGGAAAATTGTTCATTTGTTGACAAAAAATTCACCCCAAAATGTAAATAATATCTAAAAGTAACTAGCCTACTCTTGCTAAAGTCTGTTTATTGGGAGTCTGCGCACAGCATCATGGAATCCCAGAATGCAATATATATTGGTGAGAAATATAAAAAACTAAAGATTACAGACATTGAAAAAATAATAAAAATGTGTAATTTAACAAAAATATAAGTGTGTGTTTAAAATAAATTATGTGTGTTATTTTTCAAATGTGTTTATATTATGCTCCTGACTATTGATATTTGAATGATTTTTGCGAGATTTATGGGACTTTTTGTTGAATTTATTCTAGATTCTGTGATAACTTGGGGAAACTAAAGTTATCTAATCATGCTATGAGTAGATACAGATTAAGTTGCATTTTTGTTACGATTGACTTAATGTAAAAAAAAAAAATAATAATAATAATAATCCCAACAATTTCACGTTTGATTGAACTCCTTCAGTACTCCCTAGATACTTGCAATAAAAAAAAATATGACAAATTTTGTCTTATTCTTTTTAGCTCATGTGTGCTTTTCTGATCACATTTTGTGTGTTGTCAATGTCCTTAAGCTTTTTACGTTTTCATATTCTTTGCCTTTGATATATGTATAAATAAACTGTTGACGTCAGATTATTCACACGTAATATTGGGCAAATCGCTTGACTTGGGACTGCAGAACTCTTGTTAAAATAAAGACTGAGTAGCTGAGGCAAGATACCTGTTAATAATAAATGATCAGTTGGACAGCCTTGATAAATATGAACTCTAAAACTCTGAAGGGATATTGACTGCATGGTGATACCCATTCAACCTCGACACGATTCACCCCATGTTAGACATGTGTTTAACAAGTTAGAAAAGAAACATGGCATGGAGGGTATTTCAGAGAAAAAACTATAAATGAGGCAGTAAGTTAGAAAACCATGCTTGAGATACAGTGTTTGAATATATTCTAGATGCCCCTCCTTCTCTCCCCTTCAAAATTTGCACAGTGGAAATAACATCAGGGTTTTTATTTTTATTTTCTTTTTTTCCTTTTTTTTTCTTTCTTATATAACTGGTGCCAATAAACGGTACCATTCCTAACGCCAAAAAACATTGATTTTTCCCAATTTTGAGACTAAAAATTCACTTTCCGAAATATAGATCACTAACATCATAATTTACTTAGTCTGAAATGTACAAGTTAACTAAAATGTTCCATTTACGGTATTAAATTCCTTTGCTGATACATCTGTAAAAAATTCCCAATTTGTTTGATTTTGACGATGTTTTTCCTAATTGAATGGGTACCAGTGGGTAGCAAAAGACCCACTGAACATAGATACCTTTTAGCTCACCTGAGCCAAAGTCTCACGTGAACTTTTCTGATTGAAATTTTCTTTGGGGTCTTTGTAAACTTTACACAATTTCATCTTCTCCTTAATCAATGTGCCAGTTTCAACCAAACATGGCACAGAATATCTTGGGTTAAAGGGCATTCAAGCTTGTTCAAATGTAGATGTAAATCTTCCAATATAAATGAAGGTAATCTAGAAAAAAAATAGGGTGGGGTCATTTTAAAATTCTTGTTCTGAAGAAATAACAGGGGCAGAAAAGTTGAAAATTGTTTGAAAACTTCCTGAAATAGTGACGATTCAATTCAGTCCAAATCATGGCACCCAAGGGTAGGGTGGGACTGCAATAGAGAATTAAAAATTTATGTGGGGATATATTGAAAATTATTTTCAAATTCTCAAGAACATGTCGTTTTCCATTTCTACTATAGCATAAGGTTCTACTGAGGAAGTAATCCTTCCTATACTTTTGATTGACTGATTGATTAAATATTGTTTAACGTACCGCTCAAGAATCTTTCACTCGTATGGAGATGTCACCATTGCCGGTTAAGGGCTGTAAATTTAGGCCTATGCTCGGCACTTATGGCCTTTGAGCAGGGAGGGATCTTTAACGTGCCACACCTGCTGTGACACGGGGCCTCATTTTTTGTGGTCTCAACCAAAGGACCGCCCCATTTAGTTGCCGCTTATGACAAGCAAGGGGTACTGAGGATCTATTCTAACAACCTGGATCCCCACAGGGTTCCTATACTTTTGAGTTTCATTTTAATCACTCTTGTGTTTCTACCTAAGGTTGCACAACAGTAATTACTTCAAGGTTTACGTTAAAACATAGCTGAGCTAAAATAATCTTGGAATTTCTCCTTCTGGTGCTTTCATGCTAGACAGATGTGTACTCAAGTTGTGCGATTTTAGTAAGAACGTAGAATTGAATATTGGAGTGCAGTCTATGTGATAACTGGAAGTAAAACAACCTCTGTAAATTTGGCACACACAATATATGGATGTGAAAATGATGTGTCTATAATAATCTTACTATTTATTGATTGTAACAGATGAAATGTAAGGTGGGAGTGATACTGTTAAGTAATTAAAAAGTAATAGGATTTGATATCTGCTAGAGATTTGGAGAGATAAAATCTGAATTTTATCAGTCATGTCCAAAATTGACTGGAGATGCTGGGTGGATAGGCATATTTCAGGGACTCTGTTTTAAGAATCTTCTCAAGAACTAAAGGCCTGAATTGTTACATTAATATGCAAGCTTTCCTGTGTAGTGCATATTCATATTTGATCAAATTATGGCCCCAATGGCTAGGGTGGGGTAAAATTTTAATTCAAAGTTTTACGTGAAAATAAGTATATAGGAAAATTTTTTAAAAAGTCTTTTTAAGGGTAGCAGGGTTACACTAAATCGTATTCAAATGCAAAATTCTGAAGTTGTGTGAATTAAATTTTTGTTTTTTAATTTTGGACCCTGGGGTTAAGGTGAAGGTAGAGCCAGGGATCAAATTTTACATAAGACATGAATTTAGGGGGGGGGGGGTTGTTCTTTTATCCAGAACAGCAAGGTCATGTTGGTAATATTGATCTATGAAAAAATCCACATTTTGAGTAAGTTATGACTGGGGGGGGGGGGGGGGGCAATAATAATATGGAGTCAGCAATTTTTCATGGGAATAAAGAGGGGGAAAATCATTTTTGAAGTTTAAAAAACTTCTGAAGAATAGCAAGACGTAGGTGACTCAGGTGAGCATTACAGCCCATGGGTCGCTTGTTTCACTGTGTCTTACAGATTGAATCTGATAAGCACAGGCAGTGTCAGGCTATTTGAAAAAGTTCATGAATAAATTTTGTTCTCCTTCACTAATTCTGTATCTGGGAGTATTATTGTATATGTATTGTAGGCAAGAATAGCTTTTCTACAAGGAGAGAGGAAAGGCCAGGAGAATTTGAAACAGGACCTGGTCAGGAGGATCAAAATGCTGGAGTTCGCCCTCAAGCAAGAGAGGTTAGTGGGGGGGGGGGGGGGGGGGGCTATAGTGACTATTTCTAAAGTATAGTATCATGCTGAATTTGCACATGTAGATAAAACATCAAATTAGCCTTCCAGGAAATTTTAAAATTCGGTCAGGACATAAACAAATGATCTTCGAATTTTTGGACCCCAGTTTATGGAACATTAAGTAATCCAACAACTGAACTGATATTTTTGTCTGCAGAGCCAAGTACCATAAACTTAAGTATGGAACAGAAATCAATCAGGAGGATCTCAAACCCCCATCTCTGGAAAAGAAAGAAGGTGTGTCATATTTTTCATCATTTCCCACTTGGATATTTTTGTTAGGAGCTCTAAGATGAAATGATTTAATGTTATATTATACTTTAATTCCACAAGATAAAGTTTCTGATAGGTGATAGTAGTTATTGTGATGTAGTAATTAGCTTGATTGGTGTCGGTGATTAATGTGCTTCAGTAATTATTGTGATGATAGGTGTCAGTAATTAGATGATGGGTGTCAGTAATTAGATGATAGGTGTGAGTAATTTGTGTGATTTGGCTATTTCTAGAGGAAGGTATGGATGGGGAAGTAATGCCGTCCGCTAGCAATGTGTCATGGCGCCAAGGCAGACACTTGCTCAGACAGTGAGTATATTGTGAATTCAGTTCTGATGGACATCTATAATCTCTAGAAATTTTATTGCAGTAGCTGTGGTGTTGATTATTAACAGTGGATGTTCTGTTTAGATATCTTCAAGAGATTGGATACACAGATACCATTATTGATGTGAGGTCAGCTAGAGTACGCTCCCTTTTGGGATTACAAGCCCATGCTGCAGAGAGTGAAGCTGAGGGAGCTCAGCCAGCGATTGGTCAGATGAATGGAGAAGTGCCCAGTAAACGGGCCAATGACCAGGGCAAAGCTAGGTACTACATCTACAGACTTAGCAGAGAGTTCACTGACGTACATTTAAGTTTTGTTTTAGGTTAGAAATAATTTTGTGGAGTTGTAGTGATAGCAGTTTGGATTGGACCAAATCAAACTTACAATTATTTTGAAGGCTGGTGATTTCAATATGTTGTGGTGCACTGGCAGATTTAGCCGAAGTATTGTAGGCTTTTCTTCCATTTTCACATACATGCTCAGATTCTTGCATTGTTTATTTTAGGGAGGATCAGTACACTGCAATTTTTTTTTATTATCATTAGAGTGAAATGGTCCTGACTCAAGAATTATTGTTTTATATGCTCTGATAAAACAATATGAGAAATGACCTCTTACAATGTATTTGAATAGTCAGAAAGCTCTGTTGTTTTGCATGAGCAGATTATAATCCCGTTAAGAACCCGTTTCTTTACATCCCATTTTTTTTTTTAAAATGTAAGTCTATAAGTCTTTTTTTTTTTTTTTTTCCCCTACATCTTTGATACAAGCATAGCAAACATTGGTATCAAATCTATATTTAATTGTATTAGTTATTTATTGTATACAAGTTTATACAACAGTTTGTTAGTCCCCTACGGTCTTTGCTGAAGGGGACTATTAGTTTACCCTTGGTCTTTCAGTCTGTCCATCTCTCCGTCCATGTATCTGTCATTCTGCTTGAAGTTTTCTGGACTTTTCTCCACATTGGATAAAGATACTCAACTGAAATTTTATATTTGTTACACTTGACCTACATTTGACTGAATTATGCCTCTTGATGAATTTCAAGAAACAGTTTTTCGGACTTTTCTCCACAATGGATGAAGATTTTAATTGAAATTTGATATGTGGCTTTGTCTTGGATAGTGACAGATCAAGTTTGAGTTTTGTTAGGCTAGACTGACTTTTGACTTGATTATCCTACAGGTAGGGGACTGTATTGCCTGCAATACAATCTGAATGTTTGTTTGAAAAGATGTGCAAACATGCATGTGCACACACATACATACACACATTTTCATTTTAGTGCATTAATCCTCTTTAAGTCACACAATCATTCATTCCATGAAAGCAATCTGTTCTACATTATCTCTGAACTCGAAGCTGTTCTTTTAACATGTGAAATATTTTTGGTTTGATTACATGCAAGTTTTGGGAGTGACATGTCTTGATAATATAATAGTGTACTGGTATATTCAAATTTCTGGTGCCTTTTTAATCTGTGTATAACTAAAATGTGAAACTTTGATTCTATTCTGAGAGTAATGTACATACATATAGCAATTCAGATTCTAAGAGCTCTGCTGTTCTTTTCTAATATCTGATCTATTTTGTATAATCATCTGTCTTTTATGTAATGATCAATTTCTGTCTTTCTGTTATGCATGACTGACTTTCTCTGTCAGGGGGAAGAAAGTCCCGGCTTCTTTAGTTGACTCGGCCCTCCTGGACAGTGAGGCTTCTGTTTTGGCCACACTTGACTTTCTTGGTCAAGATGGCATAGAAGATGATGATAATCTAAGGTATTTTTTCAAAGTCATAGATGGTATCTGTCTTAATGACATTTGAAGGTTGATATTGTGCTATTGATCAATAAAGAGTGACCTATTTCTGACACTACCCAGCAGGTGTAATTTATATACTGAGTGTTTTCTTGTTTACGCATTTCAGTGATGAGGATGATGGCTTAGCTGCAGATGAGGAAAGTGAAGTGAAGCATGTAAAGAAAAGGCCAAAGGTAACATTCAATATATCTAACAGGGTAGATAAGTCCTCAATGTTAACAATATATTGGGAAGACCCAACTCCTCTAATATCACGATCAATTATAAAGGTATGTTGTCTAATGTCAACAATCTATTGTAAAGATATGTTGTCTAATGTCAACAATCTATTGTAAAGATGCATTGCCTAATGTAAACAGTCTATTGTAAAGATATGTTGTCTAAAATGTAAATAATCTATTATAAAGATATGCCCCTCTAATGTCAGCAATTTAATACAAGAATATGTTTCTGTATGTTGACAATTAAATACTGCAGTAGTCTGCATTGACATTATTAATTTATGTATGACATTCATGTGTATAGATACAAAATGTGGACAACATTGCGATGATTGACGATGACACAGAAACAGAGGAAGCGCTGGCAGAGTTTGACTTCCTGGTAGAGGAGGCGGAGAATGGTGCTGGTGAGGCCCAGAGTCATGGCGATGGACCAGAGTGGGGTAACGTTCCCTGTCTGTCTCTGTTGGTGTTGAGTTTGCTATAACTTGATGATTTCTTTCTATTTGTCACACTGTGGGGGAACACAGTCTCCTAATGTGGCAGTGTTTTAGTGTGTAGTATTTAGTTGAGTGATGTCATTGTGTATTCTAGATCTTTCCTTTTTCTTTTCTATTGTTTTCTCAGTCAAAGTAATCAATTCACATTTGTTATTGGAAAATTCCTGATTTTGTTCTCCTGGCCATCTGTAATGCTTTGACCATGCTGCAAATTCACTTGAGTTTGGAAGCTTAAGTACAGATATGAAGGGATTACTTTGTTGTTTGTGTTTGTGACAAGTTACTTTTTTGTTCACATTTACCCTTCAAATCCTAACTTATCACATGACCTCTTCCTGTCATACTGAGGCTGAAAAGAAAGGTGGGGATCTAATGGGGGTGTAGGTTTGAATGATCAGTAGTACAGATACATTCAATCACTGGGAGATTAGGCATTAAGGTGGCATATGACAGTACATTATAATCAGTGTGGCGTACTAAGTACAGGCACCTATAGTGCATGAGTAATGGTAGTACACATTTTTGATGTACCATATTTATATTTCACATTTGTAACATTATAGAGAGTAGATATCAGAGAAGTGATTACACAGTATAAATTTCCTTGTGTATGGTCTTGTTTTATTCACCGTTATTAGGCATGTAGCCACACTAGGTTATTATCACCATATAGACATGTAGAATTCCAAACTCAAGTGACCAGCTGATTGTCTCACTGACTGACATGGGTGTATGCTTTACACAGTGCAAAATGATAAGGATGAGTGGGACGTGGACCAGCGACTAATAGATAGACTTAAAGACCAGTATAAAAAGGAAAGAAAGGGACTGAAGTCAAGTAAGTCATGTCTTGTCAAGTTCCCACGCTTTTTCGGGGTAAAGCTAGAGTATTGCCAAGAATACAATCTTGTATTACTATGAATGCACAATCTCATATTGCCATGAATACACAATCTTGTCATGAATACACAATCTCTTGCCATGAATACAAATCTTGTATTGAATACACAATTTCTTATTGCCAAGAATACAATTTTGTATTACTATGAATACACAATCTCATATTGCCAAGAATACACAATCTTGTCATGAATACACAATCTCATATTGCCTTGAATACACACAGTGTCACAAACACATAATCTACTTTTGGCAGTGCTCTGAATACACTACTTTGGATACCATCAAAATACATGTTCATGAAATGATTTTCTTTACTAATTTGTGGGATAGTTCAATCAAGTGTTAGAAATTGACACACCTTGCCAAAGATTTTATATGACAAGTGCATGAGTGCTTTTTTCTTTCTCTCCATTTTGCACATTTTGCATTGGGCCAGGAAAATACTAGTTTAAAACTACCACATGAAAATTCAAGGGGCTCTGAACACCATAATAGAAAAGAGAGGAGTTTTTATGTATGGATATGAATGATGAAGCATGTAAACAGTTCAAATTAAATGTTGTGCTCCAAATTGACAATATTCACCTGTTTAGATTTATAAAAAGAAGTGCTTTATTCCTCCCAGCATGACTAAAAACCTGTTTGTTATTTATAATAAAAATATATGTAACAGTCCTGCATGATTAAATTAATGTTGTATGAGCTGTGATAGAGCACTGACCACCCCCCACCCCTCCTTCTCAATGAGAGCCCTTTGCCAGTGTATGATAAACTGTGTTTAAATTCTCTATCCTTTGGTTTTAGGTGCACATAGATAGTATGTTTAAATATAGTGATCACATCAATGAAGGTGACATTCATTGGAGAACACTTCATACACCAGTAACCAACAACAGTGCAACATTTTCATTATCAAATAATGTGGAAGACAAAAATTTACTAGGTGTAACAAACATGTTAAATAACCATGTGAAGATATATTAGTTTAAGTTAAATTATCTTGATTGAAACAAAAATTGATGACAATATAAGGGGAGATAATTGAGTTTACAAACGGTAATGTGTGACTGTAGGACCCAAGCGATCAGCCTTACAACAAATGCTGGCCAATCTGGGATCGGACGATGATGTTTTCTCCTCCCAGTCTTCCTCCTATCAGAGTGGGGCTGCCTCCAGTCCCCAGAGGGGCGGTAACTCCTCTGGCTCGCCCGGATCGAGCGGGGCTGATGTGGATGACATGGGTAGGCATGACATGACAGGAGAGGTGGAGAGTGAATTATCTCCCTCTGAATCCCCCAAACATTACTAACTGTTCACTGCATTCAGTGTTTCTTAAACTGCGTTCATATTTAGACTTCATTTACTGCATTTGAAAAGTTGTAAAGTTACATGTAATATAAGGTTGAAATACTGCATCATTCTCTCTATGCTTTAGATGTTGTGTAAGCATTATTTCCCTGAAATAAGATTGCTATTCAAGTTTCAGTTCCTTTTGAAATTTTTTCCACCTAATTTATGATTTGCTCATTTAACATTTGCAGTCAGTTTTGTGCTTATATGTATTTTAGGTGTTTTAATCAAGCAGTACCAGTATTGTATTGAATAATATTAAAGTGTATCTCAACTGTGTATGGTCTGTACATTTAACATGGGATATGGCTTATTATACATGTGTGTATTAGAAGTCTTGAGTGTCTTTCTGAACAGGTATCCAGGGAGGAACCTCCATTGCATTTCCTTCAGATTCTCGTAAACAGATGATTGGATCTGACCCTGATGATGAAAGTTTGGAGGATTTGGGAGAATTAGCTGACCTTACTGTCAATAATGAGGCAGATCAGAACAATTATGATGTGAGTAAACATTGATTAAACATTAGTGCAAGTAAACATTGATTAAACATTAGTGAGAGTAAACATAGATTAAACATTAGTGAGAGTAAACATAGATTAAACATTAGTGAGAGTAAGCATAGATTAAACATTAGTGAGAGTAAACATAGATTAAACATTAGTGAGAGTAAACATAGATTAAACATAAGTGCAAGTAACCATTTATTTAACATTAGTTTGAGTAAACATTGATTAAATATTAGAGTGAGTAAACATAGGTTAAACATAAGTTCGAGTAAACATAGATTAAACATTAGAAAGAGTAAACATTGATTAAATGTTAGAGTGACTAAACATTGATTAAACATTAGAGTAAACACAGGGTAAACATCAGAGTGAGTAAGCATTAATTAAACATTAGTGTGAGCAGAGTTTTTGAAATAAAAAAAATTTCTCTGGTCAAGTGGACTGGTGAATTGATGAAATTTACGGGTCTGAACAATATTTACCCGTCATTATTTTAGTCACATGATTGAAATATAAACAATATAAAACTTTAAATCAAATTGATATTTACAGTAAAGCACATTATATTCATGGCATCGTTACTGGGTAAGAGTAAATTTGGACTGTTTGTTTCATTGCCATCCATATGGCTTCAATTGCCGACATGTTCACCAAGGTGCGCATATCTCCATGAAAAACAAGGAGCTCCAATCCTGAATGGCTTGCATTTCATTGCTGCATCTGTCCAAATGATAAAGTCAAATTCACGTAACAAAAGTTATATTATTAGCGGCTTCCATCCATATCTGCTTATAATTTGAATATGATCCAGAAAAAATATGAAAGGAAAATAATCTAATTCTGCACTTGCAATGTCTATTGCTTGTTACCCAATCCCAAATCATAAAAACGCTTGAATTTATCAATTTAGATGTGCAGATTCTAAAGTTTAGTCAATTTCACAACGACATTTAAAACCATGCACTAAAGAGTTTAAAGTTCCGAACTGATCACATATATATTACCAGTCATTTGGATCGATATGTACAAATACTCACCAGATTTTAGAAATATTTACCAAATTTGCCAGTGGAACCAGTGGATTTAAAAAACTCTGATGTGAGGAAGCAGTGATTAAACATTAGTGTAAGTAAACAGTTAAACGTTAACATCAGTAAACATTGATTAAACATTAGTAATAGTAAACATTGATTAAACATTAGTAATAGTAAACATTGATTAAACATTAGAGGTAGTAAACATTGTTGCCTTGTTGTGCACTTTCCTGACTCTGAGATAACACATAAATTTTCACATTTTAGACTTTAATGACCATGGACCAACAAGGGTCTCGCAGTACATCCCAAACTGATTACATATGCAGTCAGAATTTTAATTTTTTGTTACCAGAAGAATTTTTTGCTTTGTTCTAGTCAGTTGATGGGACTGTTTTGTAAGAATAAACTATAGTAGATTTTGTTGCATGCTCTCTTGCATTGCAGTAGTGACCCTCGTCGGTAAATAGAAATCTCATACCAATCTAATCTTGTAATTCCATAGAAGTATAATGTCTTGTATTTAACTTTTAGTAATTTTGATAAAAGCACATGACATACAAACTTGTATCATGACAATTATGATACATATATTACATATATGGTGTCTGTTTCTCAGCTCTTTGGGGTAAGTGTCAAAAGCATGATCACTTTTGATGACAGTTCTTCCTTCCTTCATCAAAAAATGCATGAATCAGTTCAGTGCATCATACATAGCTTATCAGTCTGTAATGACTTCATAAACAACAGACATGTGGTCTGCCATCTGTAGGGGATTCTTAGATCTATGTTAACCCCCACAACTTTGATGTTGAAACATACTTAAAAATAAAAAAAATTCTACAAGTTGTCTCAGATGGTTATCATAAAATGATACCTGGTGAGATATGACCTATGACCTGCCAGAATTAGAGAGAGCTGTGATCATCCATATGTGAAAATAAAGTTCAATTTTTCTGTATTTTTTTAATATAATTTGATTTGCCAGAATTTAAAGCAGAGAGCTAAATAAAAGAGCTGAAGCTGAAACTTTAAGAGATTTGATTTAATCATTTAATTTCATCTGGAGTAGAAAAAAAAGTCATCTTGTTTACTTTTATTTTATAACTAGTAAATGCTTTTGATACAGTCCATCACATAGAATCTTCAGTGTTATTTTTGCTGTGGTTCATCCACCTTATTCAGCATGACATCTACTACTGCTGATTGTTTGACTGTACAAAGTCCTATCTATTCTTCTCATTGTGAAAGTTATTGAAGATGTACAATGTATAAAATAGAATCATTTCAGGATCACCATGATAATTCTCAACCAGTGACTCACTGAATTCAATGGCTGACAAAATACTGTAGAATCATTAGGTTTCCTGGAGTCTTAGTTTTGTGGGTACCCCAATGCCATGAATTTCAAATCACAACAGAATTATATTTCAATGTATAGAAATCATAGACACAAAATTACATTCCAACAAAAACCGTAGATTTGACAGTCAATGAAAATTGGTTCTTGTGAATGTGTGTGATTCCACAGTGCCTTGCCATTTAATTTGGTAAACTGTGTAAGAAAAAGTATGGGAATGGACTTTCTTGAAGCAAACATAAAGGAAAAATACGTTGTTCAGTGAATTAAATGCCAGCATTATAGACTGTGAGTAACTGGTTCAGGGCAAACCATGCTGATTCTTAAATGATTCTACATGTCTATGAATGCCGTTACACATACTATGCTATACAGTATACATGTATTTTTAAACTTATGATGACTTGAATATGGGGGATTTTGTTGTATAAATGGAAAGAGTCAGTTGGACGTATTTAATGAGTTAGTTGTATTGGTTGCAGATATCAACTCCCAAGGAGGTGTATAGGAAAACCTGGAATGCCAAGTACACTCTACGCAGGTAAACCCATTTCTCCACAAATTTCATGTGTGTCTGTTTCTCCACATATTCCTTGCATAATTGTATGTCTGTTTCTCCATATGTTCAATGTGATATTGTATGTCTGTTTCTCCACATATTCCTTGTGTTATTGTGTCCATTTATCCACATGTTCCATGTGTTAATGTTTTCATTTCTGCACAGTGTATGTGTCCATATCTGCACATACTCCTTGTATTGATGTGTCCATTTCTCCATGTATTTTGTATATAATTGTCTCATTTCTCCACATAATCCATGTTGCTGTGTCCATTTCTCCACATAATCCATGTTTGCTGTGTCCATTTCTTCACATATTCCGACTGTTACTATGTTCGTGGCTCTGCTTTTTTGACCATTTTTTGGAATCCTGTTTGTTTCAGTCACTTTGATGGGGTGCGAGCATTAGCTTTTCATCCTGTTGATCCAGTCCTGATCACAGCATCAGAAGACCACACACTAAAACTATGGAATCTTCAGAAAACAGTCCCTGCCAAAAAGTTAGTGTTACCTAAGGTTCTTTAATGAGAGATTTACTGTAGCTATATTCAAACATTAAAAATCTACAGCATGAGACACCTGTGTGTAGTTTAGTCACATTAATGATAACATTTTCATTTCAGAGCCACTTCACTAGATGTTGAACCAGTATACACATTTCGTGCACACATAGGTCCGGTGTTATGTTTAGCTGTAAGCTCCACAGGAGAGCAATGTTTTAGTGGAGGACAAGACTCTACAATCAGGTGCTGGAATATACCCAGCTCAAACATAGACCCTTATGATTCTTTTGGTAAGAACTCGGCTTTTACTTTTATGAAATGTCATGTGAAGATTGTCTAACTTTTGAATTTGATTACCAACAAAGTTTCCTCACTAAGCTGCAAGTACAGAGTTTTGGCAATTCCTTCTCTCTGATTAGTGGTGTTATTTTTAATCTTGCAGATCAGAATGTTTTAAATTGTACATTAGAAGGCCATACTAATGCAATCTGGGGGTTGTCTGTACATAGTTCAAAGTTGCAGCTATTATCGTGTTCGGCTGATGGCACAGTCCGCCTCTGGAGTCCTGGGCAGAAACCACCTCTTCTACAGAGCTACACAGCAGAGGAAGGTATGTGACAAAGGTTTCAAGAAGACAGAGATGTATTAAGTTTATCAATCCTAAATACATCATGATACACTTGAAATATTTTTTTCTCTTCTGTAAACAGCTGATGGTGTACCAACATCAGTAGATTTTGTAAGATGTGATCCTAGCCAAATGGTGGCCTCTTACAGTTCATCCAATACTTACATTTACGATATAGAGACAGCCAAGCAGGTGCTCTGCATCGACACAAAATCAGCCACAGGTATGTCACAGACCGTCAATGCAAAAAGTTTTATTTAAATGTGCGATAGAAAATTAAGTGATATACAGTCTTAATGCATCAAATGTTGGATGTTTTCAGAAGATGGAGGTAACAACCAAATAAACTGTGTGGTTAATCATCCCACCCTCCCCATCACAATCACTGCACATGAAGACCGCAACATTAGGTTTTTTGACAACATCACAGGTGAGTATCTGTATTACATATTACAGGTAATTCAGATTGTAGTGACAACAGTTACAAACAAAGCTTTGTCCAAACTCCTCTATACAGTCATAATCCACCCAGAGTTTTTACAAACGTCAGTAGTGGATTGTCTATTGAGTAAACTATTGGCAATGTTTGAAAACCTAAAAGTCATCATTGTTTTGTTCAGTTGTACCATGTCATATACTAGTTTGGGTTAGGAATTAGGCTAAGCTAAAAGAAACTTCATTCTAATGCAACTGTTTTGTAATGTGCATTTTGATTGGCTAATTATTGAGGCAGTTCATCTATCATTAATGAAATGGAAAGCTTTTAATTGTGACATCATAATATGATGGCATAAAACAAAACATTAAGTGTAAACATTTCATCACAGAAATGTATTTCAAAAAAGAAGAAAGGTAAACTCAACGAATTAAAGATGTAAACATGAAGCAAAATTGAAATTGCATTAGAATGACTGCTCTGTATCTTCTTATATGTGACTGTTAATGTTGATTTAATGGTTGCAAAATCTGTTTTACCAGCTCTGCAGTAAAACTCAGTTTTTAAGTGTTAAATCAACATTAACAGTTGCAAATCATAAATGATCCTTAGAATCTTTTATAGAATGCAAAGAAAACCAGTTTAAGGAGTTGTAATTAATTGATTAGTGGTAACTCTTATTTTGGTGATGTGAAAAAGTCAATTTGCACATCGTAAATCAATTTACAGTTGTAAAAATTGGTAATGCAAATTAGTTTTAACATCATGATTAATGACAGGTTGTCTGGGGATTTTGAGAATGCTGTAAATATCACTTTTTGTGGAATCTTTCAAAAAATGATGCTAAGTAAAATCTTTTCATCTTGAACTGGGTAATTACATGTGTTTCAAGAAATGAATTCTGTTACAGGAAAACTGATTCACTCCATGGTGGCCCATCTGAATGCAGTGTCTAGTTTAGCTGTAGATCCCAATGGTCTATACTTATTATCAGGAAGTAAGTATGCAGTTACAATCCTGAAATTGATATTTGCTGGGTCTGTGTGATCTGTGTTGAACAACAATAACACATGGTGATTGTGAAATGCCAAGAACATCCCATTCTGCTTAGCAAGAGGTATGATTTGTTAAATCAGACGATTTATCTTGGTTTTTTTTGTTTTTTGTTTTTTCTGAGAGGAATGAAAATCACTTTGATACGCAAGTGATTTGATATGAGGGTATCTAGAATAACCATATCTAACTGTCACAGGTAACACTGTATGTGAAGTAGAGGGTTAAAAAACTTCTTAATCCCATGTAACCAAGTAATGACAGTTTGTGCTTATTACACAGTAATTATGTAAAGATCATTTGAAAATGATATTTGTTTTCCAATTCAGGTCATGATTGTTCAATAAGACTTTGGAACTTAGAAAGTAAAACTTGTGTACAAGAAATCACCGCCCACAGAAAGAAGTTTGAAGAGTCCATTCATGACGTGGCATTTCATCCTTCCAAACCATATATAGCCAGCGCAGGAGCTGACGCCCTGGCCAAGGTGTTCGTATGACAGAGGAGCGAATTAGAGACATGATACTGTATAGGAACTCAATAAATCATCGGTCATCCCAAGTGCTGGCCGCTAGAGCTCCACTTACAAACAATCAAAGCTATCCGACTGTACACATACTGAGAGGCCAGAAATCTCTCACTTCAGAGCAATCATGTTCCTTTGTTAACTATAATACAAATCAATTCCGCCAAAGTAAGGTGTGAAGAAAGGTGTGATATTGATGCTTTAAATGGTCAGTGCCTCGGGCCGGTGTGGTATTGAGCAACGGTCAGTGCCTCAGGCTGGTGTGGTGATTAGCAACGGTCAGTGGCTCGGGCCAGTGTGGTGATTAGCAACGGTCAGTGGCTCGGATCAGTGTGGTGATCAGCTTGAGTGATATCTGTGGAAGCTTATATATAAACATAATTTTGTTTTAGCCTAAATCTTTATACAAGACGAGAGATTCAAAGCAGTGCACATCTTAATATCACTGTATCTCTAATGTAAAACAACATACTCTTGTGAAAAATGTATTTTCTTATTGCAGTTATTGCATGCTCTAGACAACTTTGTTTATAATCAAGTTCTTTAATTTTGGTACAAATGCATATGAAGATTATCTTTGCAACTAAGATTTTTCTCGGGGAAAGTTTTTGTACTCGGTTCATGCTCATTACACATGGCTTACAGCATCGATTCATTGCGAGTTTATCAACTGTTTATGTCGCAGTTTCTTATCATTGTGATATTTTGTTTCTGCAGATAAGATTTTTATATCAACTATCTAATATTTAAATTGAAATATGTATTTATTATGAAATTATTTATAAACAAGAACATTGATTATGTACCAAGTGGATTTTATTTGAAAGAGATGCAAGTGTGTATGTGTGTGTGTGTGTGTGTATTCTGTGGTCAAATCACTGTAATTTGTAGCATCTTTGTCAGTCTACCTCTTGATGGTGTGTACAGATGTGTAGGTAGAGATGATACAAATTGGCTTTGTGAGATGAGCCTGATTAAGAGTGTACTGCATGTTTTATTTTATTGTCTGTGCAGATGAGGGTCAGGCACTGTATCACACACATTGATGCCAGTATTAACATACTGAAGATTGTATCAAATACCAAAATTTTAATACATGGATATGGAAAATCTACTAAGGAGACTTTAATATGTGTTGGAAATGTGATTTCAATGCCAGAATTTTATAGCAGGTTAAAAAAGTTGACTAGCAGCTTGGTCGAAGGAAACCAAAATGTACACCGACTAGTACAATGTGTAAAATGGCGCATGTGCCTGCCAAAACTAGTGACAAACGTATAAAGCAATACACATTACAAGTATATGCAAGGAAATCGGAATTTTCGTAACATCTTTATAGTGCATTAGTGCCATGTAGAAGGATTATACACATCAAGTGAAAAAAAAATGTTCAGCTGGACTTTTGTGTGTGGAAGTGAATACTTGTTTTCCACACGGCAATAACATACCAGCTTATCTTCTGAACAGGGAAAAAGAACAAAGAGTTATATTTAGCAGTTTATGAGTGTCTCCCTGGTGCTGACATTTGTATATAGTCCCCCCACTGTATGAAAGTCCAGTAGTTTTGATCAGGTTGTATGAATTGTTTTATTGTGTGTGACTTGTCAATCAGAAATATACAACACTGTACTGAGCTTGAGTACCTTTAAGGGAATATACATAGTCTAGTATAGTCATTAACAAATCTAAACTTCTCTCTTCTTTCTTGTAGTCTTTCCAAATTAAAAGGCAGAAAATGTTAGATCAGTGACTGTTTTGGGGTGGGTGGGGGGTGGGGGTATCTTTTCAGATCTATGAATAAATGTAGTGGAGTATCTTTTATCTTTGACTGATCCTACAGGAGTTTGTCTCTTCATTTAAAGTCTGTTCTGTGACATTGTATCTTTTTCTTGCTTTGATGAATTCTCTGTTCAGGAAAAGAAAATTACTGACAATGTAATGATTTTATGATACAGTCATTTCTGTATACATTGGCTAATAAACACATTTCTACAAGTACTGGACATTGTCGGATTTATTGATGAGGAGTATGCTGTGTGATGAGATTTCCAGTGGAATTCTATAGAATTCCAGATGTTTCATAAACATGGAATACTTGATAATCTGAATCTCTTCCATGATTTTATGAAAACATGGTGAATTGTGTTTATTCGAAACACACACACCCCCCCCCCCCCCCCCCCCCCCTCCTTTTTTAAAAAATACATGACAATTCTTGTTAAAAAAAACCTTGTAGTTTCTTAATATTTTTAAAGTATATTTATTTGTAAAACTTAAACCCCTCTTGTATTCCCATACAGAATCCAGGGTTGTGGTGCAAACTTCAATACAGTAGGAAGCTTGTATTTTCTGAAGATTTTTGAAAGATGGGTGACTTAATTGAGTTGGAAACCCACAGAGGGACAAATATCAAAGTAAAAATTGAAATTCTCCAGAAAAAGAAAAATTGCATCCTAGTTATTACTAGGAAATACAAAAATATTTTTTTTTAAATATATACAAAATAACAGTATTTTTTCTAAAGGTATTTTTATATGGAGTGGGCAAAATTTCCAGAACTTGTTCAGTTAAATTTTGTAAATAAAAGCATGGGGACTTGACCCACTCTATGGGGGGGGGGAAAAAACCAACTTGCTTTTTGTTGTGCAACATTTGTCACATTCATGAGAAAAACTCTAAATCCAAGCTGGGCGACTTCAATAAGCTGGATAGCTAAGGTGGTGTAACAGTCTTCAAATTGCATGTTGGTGGTTCAGATCCCTCCTCTCTTTTAATGCATTTTGTACAAAGTTTTACTTGTACCATGCAGTCTTGATAATGATTTCAAGTGCAATTGATATGTACAAGATGAGTCTAACATGCTTCATCTAAAAACCCTATGTCAACATATAAACAAAACTCATTACTATATCCAGGTATTCCAAGCATGTTCTGTTGGATGCTGTGCACATGTGTATGTAGTGTCAGCACCTTGGGGTACTGCAGACATAGGTGTAATTATGCGTGTTAAAAACCGCTAAATGTCTATAGTACCAGACATCAGTGCAATTATGTTAAAAACCGCTAAATGTCTATAGTACCAGACATCAGTGCAATTATGTTAAAAATCGCTAAATGTCTAATGCGTATAATGCTGCCAAACAAATATGGTATAAAGTATGGTATGGTATATGCCAATATAATGCTTTGTTTTGAAATATTATCTTGATATGCATTTCTATTTTTAAGAAAAATTATATCAGTAATTTAGGGTAATGTGTTTGTACAGTACTGCATCTGTTTGTAAAATTACAGGCAACATCAATGTGGAGTTGAAACTTTTTGCCCATTCGTGAATAGGCTTATTGTCTGCCAGGCTTCTTTCCAAAATACATATTCCTATTGTGACTCTACCCTGATCCTGTGGGATGATGGGTATGAGCAAATCTGAATGTACACTACATGAGGATGCTTGCTGATTAATTTGTCAAATTGTTCCCTAGTGATTTTACAATTTTTGTTTTTAACGCTCGTATAATTCACAAATCTTGTCAATGCTTCTTCTCCTGTATGGATATCAGATAGATTTGAAATTTAGTACAATGCTTCATTGCCATTTGTAGACGTGTATATTGTTGGGACGTACAGATCCAATAATTTTCCTAAAAGTTATTGTGGATTTATGAGGGGTTGAGAATGTAAAATAGCTTGTGAACACTTCTCTTGTATGGCTTATTGATGAACAGTGCTTCATTGCCATTTGCAGATGTACGTAATATTGGACAGGAGGATCCAGTTGTTATCCAGATCTTAGAGGGGTGGAGGGTGTAAAATAGCTTGTGAACACTTCTCCTATATGGCTTATCAGATAGCCTTGAAGTACAATACTTCATTATCATCTCCATATGAGTGAAAGATTCTCAAGCAAGATGTTAATCTTCTTAATTTCCTAATTTTCCTTCAATGTAGAAATAAAAAATACACTTCCCAAAAAATTGACATTACTCCAGATCTCGGGTGTGAACCTTGTGACTACAGACATGCAGAGAAATAGATGGACATGGTGAATTCAAGCACCCACCCCCACCCCACCCCCCACTACACTGCAGGGGTATAATGAACAATATAATGTTGGGTTCATTGACCACCCAAAAATCCATACTGTGTCTGTCCTGTAATGATTTTATAATAACAATTCAAAATTTGATATTTTTTATATAAGATATCAGGTAACAAAAGTGGACATAGATATACATATGTAATGAAATTTCAAGACGGCTGGTTGTCATCACAAAACTTGTTATGTAGAACACGGTATGCTTTAAAATGGATCTCGTCTGACGAGAGATAAAAATTGATTGTTCTGGATACACATGACAGTGCTGCCTATGCAAGGACCAGGCAAGCTATAACAGGTGCTGCCCATTTTCACACATGGTTCATGTCAGCTATACAGTACTGCTGCCTGTCATTTCTAGGCAGTTGCGCTGTGTGCAAAAATGTGTCCAATGTCACTGATGTGCACAACAGTTTGGCTGATGTCACAGAGAGACACACAGCCTGGCGCGGCATCACTAACAACCTGTAACCACCACTCGAATTGACCTGATGCCTTTAGATATACTCTTCTGCATATACCTATGGTATTGATACACACAGTATTTCGGATGATGAGATTCTCTTTTGCTACCACAGATAAAAATGTTGCTCACATCCTGGTAAAATGAAAGACTTCATAATAAAATGGCTCCCTGTCTCTCAATCACTCTACATTTCTCTGAACCAATCATTTAAACTCAACATCTTGAGCACAATGGTATGTGGAAATACAAGTAGCTTCCACTTCCAGGACTATCCTTTGATTTTCATCGATTGCTCAATCACTGTCATCATCCACAGGAATGGCTTTCTTCCTCTTCTTGGGTCTTGGTTTAATTTCCTCATCCTACAAGAGAAGAAAAACATCAAACAAGTGAAACATGCCTTAAAAGAAAACACCTAACGCCACATGCTTATCTCCAAGTTCAATGCAGGATCTGATTTGGTGACAACATGTTAAAATTATAAGCTGCATGAAATACCAAACCTTCAAGTACATGTCAACTGCATTTTGCACCATGTTCTAAACTCACTACTGTCATATTTTGGATTGTGTACACACATCACGACTGTCATATTTTGGATTGTGTACACACATCACGACTGTCAGATTTTGGATTTTGTACACACATCACGACTGTCAGATTTTGGATTGTGTACACACATCACGACTGTCATATTTTGGATTGTGTACACACATCACGACTGTCAGATTTTGGATTGTGTACACACATCACGACTGTCAGATTTTGGATTGTGTACACACATCACGACTGTCAGATTCTGGATTGTGTACTCACATCACTACTATCAGATGACCCACTGCTCTCCTGTACGACTTTTTTGCTGGTTTTGCGTGAATTCCTGTTGTCCAATCCCATTGCAGCACTGGCATTGGCTGCCTTTCTGGCTGGTACTCCTCGTAACACTCGCACCGACTTAAAGTCTGTTTCGATGTCATCAGCTAGTGCAAGGAGATCACTAAATCTGGAAATATTACAACTTCATTGTTTCATCATCACATAAGATGGAAGAACAATACAATCATGTACGAGTTATATAATCACATACGATGTAAGAACAATATAATCGTGTACGAGTTATAAAATCACATACGACATATGCAAAATAAAATCATGTGTGATGCATGAGTTATATAATCATATACGATGTGGTCACAGGAGATTATTTTAATACATACCATACATGCATTTTTTTTTTCCTTGACTGTAAACTTCGGTGATTTTCTAGCTCATAGGTATACAAATAATTTTAGCAGAATATATTTTGGTGGATATTGGAGACTGTAAACTTCGGTGATTTTCTAGCTCATAGGTATACAAATAATTTTAGCAGAATATATTTTGGTGGATATGGAGTTCCAATTCATAAAAATTGATAAGTAGTGTAAATTACTTAATATGTTTTAACGTTGTCATAAACACCAACATAAAAAACCCCAGTAGCTTATTTACCTCCCAAGCTAAAGAGTGCTACATGTACCTTTGTCAGAGTTATCTTTCTTGCAAAAATATGTATTCTGATTGCAGACACATTTAGGTGCAAATTTAGCTATAAAAAATTTGGCGATATAATACCAAACCACTAAAATAAGCTAAAATTTGTCACCCCCGCTGAAAAAACCTGCTTTACGGTAAACTCACTTTGTTTTCAATGTTTCGTTAGATACTTGGTGAACCTGCTGCAGTGCATGTTGTATATTTTCATTATTCAGAACTGCAAAAAAAAAAAGCACAACACATTGTATACAAACATAAATAAGGAGATTGATTGATTATTGCTTTCTGCCACACTCAACAATTTTTCAGTTATCTGGTGGCGTCCAGTTTTTGTTGGTGGAGGAGAGAACTCAGATACAATGTACCTGGGAAGAGACCACCGACCTTCCGCAAGTAAACTGGCAAACTTGCTTACATAACGCCGCGGCCAAGATTCGAACACGTGCCGACAGAGGTGAGAGGCTTTGTGATTTTGAGCCCGATGCTCTAACCACTCAGCCACGGAGTCCCCTAAATAAGGAGAGAGTTACTGTCAGAAAATAATCCAATACTCAGGTTTCTCTTATCTTAGAATACTGTTAACAAAAACCTACAGAACTCTTCTGCAGTTTACACCTCAGAATGCTTGTGTCTTGATCAATTAATTTCAAAGACTCAGAATTTCATTTCTATTTAGGACTCAAATCTTACATGAAATGTTCTTGCAGACTTGTCTCATGTGATCTAGATGTGACAAGATTTGATCAATGCTGACTCCATCCTTCTTGGCCCCAGCATTTCCAACCCTAAAATAAAAACTCAAACTATGCAAACAAACTCAGACTTAATGCATGTACAGTGCAGAACAGTAATAAGTACACAAAACTGTAGTCCCACACAGCTCACCAACAAATTCACACACTTATAATGAATTCACACTTATAACGAACATGCTTATAATGAATTCAAACTTATAATGAACTCGCTTATAATGAATTCACTTATAACGAACACGCTTATAATGAATTCACACTTATAACGAACATGCTTATAATGAATTCACACTTATAACGAACATGCTTATAATGAATTCAAACTTATAATGAACACGCTTATAATGAATTCACTTATAACGAACATGCTTATAATGAATTCAAACTTATAACAAACACGCTTATAATGAATACACTTATAACGAACACACTTATAATGAACTCAAACTTATAACAAACACGCTTATAATGAATTCAAACTTATAACAAACACGCTTATAATGAATACACTTATAACGAACACACTTATAATGAACTCAAACTTATAACAAACACGCTTATAATGAATACACTTATAACGAACACACTTATAATGAACTCAAACTTATAACAAACACACTTATAATGAATTCAAACTTATAATGAACACACTTATAATAAATTCACACTCATAACGAACACGCTTATAATGAATTCACACTTGAAACGAACATGCTTATAATGAATTCACACCTATAACGAACACGCTTATAATGAATTCACACTTGAAACGAACATGCTTATAATGAATTCACACCTATAACGAACACGCTTATAATGAATTCACACTTATAACAAACAAACTTATAATGAACTCAAACTTATAATGAACACGCTTATAATGAATTCACACTTATAACAAACAAACTTATAATGAACTCAAACTTATAATGAACATGCTTATAATGAATTCACACTCATAACGAACACGCTTATAATGAATTCACACTTGAAACAAACATGCTTATAATGAATTCACTTATAACGAACACACTTATAATGAATTCACACCTATAACAAACATGCTTATAATGAATTCACTTAAAACGAACACGCTTATAATGAATTCAAACTTATAACGAACACACTTATAATGAATTCACACTCATAACGAACACGCTTATAATGAATTCAAACTTATAACGAACACGCTTATAATGAATTCACTTAAAACGAACACGCTTAAAATGAATTCACACTTATAACGAACACATAAATTGTTTTTTTTTCCTGTACATATCAAACTTATTGGTCCTCAAGAAACAAAATGCTTATTGGGATTGTCACTGACTGTTTACAGAAAGAGCACAGATCCATTCTTCCCCTAACTTGTCGCGGCGAGTTACACCGCAGATATCGATATACGATGGGAGTATAGAAGCTCATGTCAAATGCAAGAGTCAACAGTCGTCTTGGTGTGATATTCGGGAAGTGTATTATTTTTCTTTATCTTTCTATACACGGTGTATGTTCATTTCGTACAGTCGTCTTCGTGTGATATTCGGGAAGTGTATTATTTTTCTTTATCTTTCTATACACTGTGTATGTTCATTTCATACAGTCGTCTTGGTGTGATATTCGGTATTATTTTTCTTTATCTTTCTATACACGGTGTATGTTCATTTCATACAGTCGTCTTGGTGTGATATTCGGTATTATTTTTCTTTATCTTTCTATACACTGTGTATGTTCATTTCATACAATCGTCTTGGTGTGATATTCGGTATTATTTTTCTTTATCTTTCTATACACTGTGTATGTTCATTTCATACAGTCGTCTTCGTGTGATATTCGGTATTATTTTCTTTATCTTTCTATACACGGTGTATGTTCATTTCATACAGTCGTCTTCGTGTGATATTCGGTATTATTTTTCTTTATCTTTCTATACACGATGTATGTTCATTTCATACAGTCGTCTTGGTGTGATATTCGGTATTATTTTTCTTTATCTTTCTATACACGGTGTATGTTCATTTCATACAGTCGTCTTGGTGTGATATTCGGTATTATTTTTCTTTATCTTTCTATACACGGTGTATGTTCATTTCATACAGTCGTCTTCGTGTGATATTCGGGAAGTGTATTATTTTTCTTTATCTTTCTATACACGGTGTATGTTCATTTCATACAGTCGTCTTGGTGTGATATTCGGTATTATTTTTCTTTATCTTTCTATACACGGTGTATGTTCATTTCATACAGTCGTCTTGGTGTGATATTCGGTATTATTTTTCTTTATCTTTCTATACACGGTGTATGTTCATTTCATACAGTTTTTGATTAATGTTTACTTACTGCACATCTGGAGTTCCCATTAAGAGTTACGATCCTGATTCTGTCAAGTTCAATAATTCCAAAAGGAAAGTACACAATAAAGGCTCTATTTGCCCCTTAAAATCAAAAGCCTTACTTTTGTTTTAAAATTATATTTATTTTGGGCAAGAATCCCAATTCATTTTTCTCGTTATTCTCAATATGAAGAGAATGATGTAGAGTTAATATTATGACATCATACACATCATGTTTAGCCACCATTTTTAGTACAGTGTATTTGGTTTAAATTACTTTTTTCTTCTACACAAATACCACTGAGTACATGCTTACATGGACAAAGTTAATATTCATGTCATTGATCTATCTTTTTCAGTTCACATATAAAGTGATGGACAAATTTTGTTTGTCCACAGGTGTGCTCTGTGTTTTTGGAAAAAAAATGATCTCAAAACACAACATGTGGCATTGTCAAATGAAAGTGAGTAAAACTTTAGAAATTACATCACTTTTGATGCTATGTGCTCTAAAGAACTTTAAGTATTAAAGACAAACTACAGCTTGAACATCTATGTTTCGCATACAATGGATGTGTCAAAGTGAGATGGAAGTCCCAGCTTCATTTTTTTAAAAATGTATTTTAACCTCAATACCTCAAACCCTTGGATATCTCTCAGTTTGTTCTTGGTCCTATCGAGTTTGATATGACAATGTTTGACTATGTGAAATCGTAATGGATATCATTTTTTTAACCAAATACAATAAAAAAAAAAAAGATTTAGTCTTTATCTATAACATTAAAATTTGGGGTTTTACTGGAACCGAGAAAGGCCGTTATCACGCAGTCCCTTTTTACCTCTGTCGTTTCTTTGGAGTGCCATTCGTTTTAGAAACCTGAGCCAGAATTATCTCTGCTAGCTTGTCTTCATACTCTTGAGCCCAGTACTTCAATATAGACACAGCAAAGAAGTCTGTCTTTTTATAGTCTCTGCACAGTATCGGCCGAATTAGATCTGTGGAGGGTCTGAAAAGAAAATGACCACAATATAATGGTCTTGTATAATATGTGACAACTGGCCGAGTGGAGGTCAAAATACAAGATTGACCCTTAAAGAACCTATAGAACTCTCTTCAACATAGAGCAAACTAAGTAGTTTCCAAAACATGCCTTGATTCAATGACTTATTAATTACCTGAAACTTACATTTCATTCTAAACAGTTGATTACATTCTAACATCCCTAATCATCATACAGTTGACACCTAATCATCATATGGGTGATCCCTAATTATCATAGCAGTGATCTCTAATCATCATAGCATTGATCTCTAATCATCATAGCAGTGATCTCTAATCATCATAGCGGTGATCTCTAATCATCATAGCGGTGATCTCTAATCATCATAGCAGTGATCTCTAATCATCATAGCAGTGATCTCTAATCACCATAGCGGTGATCTCTAATCATCATAGCGGTGATCTCTAATCATCATAGCAGTGATCTCTAATCATCATAGCAGTGATCTCTAATCATCATAGCGGTGATCTCTAATCATCATAGCATTGATCTCTAATCATCATAGCAGTGATCTCTAATCATCAGTGAGGGCCTCCGTGGCTGAGTGGTTAGAGCATCTCGCTCAAAATCACAAGGCCTCTCACCTCTAGTCAGCGCGGCTTCAAATCTCGCTCGAGCTGATATATGTGAGAAAGTATGCCAGTTTACTTTCGGAAGGTCAGTGGTCTCTTCCTGGGTACATTGTATCTGGGTTCTCTCCTCCACCAATAAAATCTGGACGCCACCAGATAACTGACAAATTGTCAAGTGTGGCGGAAAACAACAAACAATCTAATCATCATAGTGGTGATCTCTAATCCTCATAGTGGTGATCTCTAATCCTCATAGCGGTGATCTCTAATCCTCATAGCGGTGATCTCTAATCCTCATAGCGGTGATCGCTAATCATAACAGTGATCCCTACTTTGCTTTACTTTACCTTGCTTGTTGTAAGAGGTGATCCCTAATCTATATACAGGTGATCCCTACTTTTTACACAAGTGATTTTCATATTGAAACAAGATGTGTCCAGTTTGTAAATAAATAGACAAGAAATTAAGAAAAGTATTTTGCAAGAGTCTTACCCTTCTTGTTTCAGGAGTACTAAAATACTTGACAATGCCTCAGCATGAGCTGCAATATACAAGATAATGAGAACTCTCTGTAATGTACACACATATGTTTGTAACTCTGTATAAAGGACAGGTCATGGTGGGAGTTCTGAATGTGATGACATACCAGAATAGTCAAGTTTGGGTAGGACTGGCATGATGTAATCCACGGGGATGTTGTGGGCGGAGATCAGCTGCCACAAGAAGTACTGCTCCAATGTCTCCCACTCCAAGCTTCCGTCTGACGAAAAAAATAGCAATGTTATGGCTAGTACTTCACAGTCACATGTCACTTACCGGCTCCTCTCCTTACAATATTACAATATATATGTCATGCACATTGTATGCATCAGACAGATTGCAAAAAAAAACAACAACAAAAAAAACAAGGTTAAGTAATATGTACACTGTTACTTAACCTTGTTGTTTTTGCTATCTTTCTGATGTATACAATGTGCAAGACATATATATTGTAATATTGTAAGGAGAGGAGCCAGTATGTTGTAGGAACTTGTCTCCAATCCATTTGATTATTCAATAAAATATGTTCAAAACAAACAAAACACGTAACTTATAAACATCCACAACCACCTGAATTGTAAAATTACAGTTACTTTGATTGCACATAAATGTACTTACTTAAAATGGAAAGAAAAGAGTCTTTTCTAAACATTACAAGATGTCCTTGTAGAATCTGGCAGATCAGTTCTTGCAGCTGTCAAAAGATGTGAATATGTCTTTGTAATTATACAGGTATATGCAGTTAAAATTCATATTATTAACACACATCGCGAAGTAGCTGTTAACACTATTTAAGATCTACAAATGACAAAAACATCAGATAAATTTCTTTACCTGTGTACCGTCAATAGCTGATACAATCATGTGAAGAAGTTCCACATTTCCTATAGCTATATTAGGGAACTGAAATAAACATCTTAGGGTAAACAAACGACAAGGAAATACAAAGTAAATTCCACAGCATACATACAGATACATACATGTAGAGTTCTGTACGTGTATATGAATTATGAATAGTGTACATACATAAGTATATGCAGATGTACGTGTACATTGAAAGAATTAAGTAAATGTGCTTGTAAGTGTTTATGTGTGTGTGCATGTGTGCCTTTGTGTGTGTGTACATGTGCCTTTGTGTGTGTATGCCTTTGTGTGTGTGTATGTGTGCCTTTGTGTGTGTGTATGTGTGCCTTTGTGTGTGTGTGTGTACGTGTGCCTTTGTGTGTGTGCATGTGTGCCTTTGTGTGTGCACCCCCCCCTCTCTCTGTGTGTGTGTGTGTGTAAGTGTGTCTCATTTCCTTGTTTTTCTCTTCACTCAAATCAAATCACTGTTGATTTAGACAGTTTGAATGGTGTAATAAAACACTTACTATAGTGTAAACATGTGGATTGGTGTAATAAAACACTTACTATAATGTAAACATGTGGATTGGTATAATAAAACACTTACTATAGTGTAAACATGGGGACTGGTATAATAAAACACTTACTATAATGTAAACATGTGGATTGCCATAATAAAACACTTACTATAGTGTAAACATGTGGATTGGTGTAATAAAACACTTACTATGGTGTAAACATGTGGATTGGTGTAATAAAACACTTACTATAGTGTAAACATGGGGACTGGTATAATAAAACACTTACTATAGTGTAAACATGTGGATTGGTGCAATAAAACACTTACTATAGTGTAAACATGTGGATTGGTGTAATAAAACACTTACTATAGTGTAAACATGGGGATTGGTATAATAAAACACTTACTATAGTGTAAACATGTGGATTGGTGTAATAAAACACTTACTATAGTGTAAACATGGGGACTGGTATAATAAAACACTTACTATAGTGTAAACATGTGGATTGGTGCAATAAAACACTTACTATAGTGTAAACATGTGGATTGGTGTAATAAAACACTTACTATAGTGTAAACATGTGGATTGGTGTAATAAAACACTTACTATAGTGTAAACATGTGGATTGGTGCAATAAAACACTTACTATAGTGTAAACATGGGGATTGGTATAATAAAACACTTACTATAGTGTAAACATGTGGATTGCTGTAATAAAACACTTACTATAGTGTAAATGTCGGGCATCAGGAAAGTAAACAAGCGCACATCATCCTCCTGACATAACTGAAAATACATCATAGAAATATTATCTACAGTCAAAAGTGAAAGTACATCACAGAACCTGCTTAACAAACTGAAAGTATGTAACGATAAACATCATTTACAATCCTTGGCATCAATGCAGCATAATCAAATTGAACCTACATGTGACATCACTCTTACCTTTATGTCTCTCATTAAACAGGACGACAGATCTTTATTGTCCAAACTTTTACAGAAATCCTTATACGTGTTCATCTTTTCATCATTGACTTTGCTGAAAATGAAACATTACAGTGAGTACAGACAGCCACTCTGCCTGACAGCAGCTGGTTACAGATTCTGTCCCAGACTTACCCAACTTTGATGAAATACAGGAGATAGTACCCGATCCTGGCCTGTCGGGTAAACATCTCCCCCATCAGCTGTAAGATGGGCTGCCTGTTAGGGTCCTCCTCTGGCATAGTCGTTAAAAACCTGTGTAAACCAGAAAATCCCAAATAGGTTTATAATGAATGTTTGAATGACCCAAGTTAGTCTTATTTATCTTTGTGATGTTATATTTAATGTTTGTTTAAAATACCCCATTTCGCATTTTATGTGTAACTTTGCTTTGTTTTATGTGATATATTATGTTTTATGCATGTTGTAAAGCGCTTAGAGTAATAATTATAATGTTTGATAATGCGCTATATAAATACTTTGTAATATTGATTGATTATATGTTGTTTTACGTTCCTCTCGAGAATTTTTCACTCATATGGAGATATCACCATTTCCGGTGAGCTGCAAATTTTGGCCTATGCTCGGCACTCAGGGCCTTTGAGCAGGGAGGGATTTATATCGTGCCACACATACTGTGACATGCGGCCTTGGTTTTTGCGGTCTCGTTCGAAGGACCGCCCCATTTAGTCGCCTCTTACAACAAGCAAGGGGTATTGAGGACCTATTCTTACCCTTATCACCACAGGGCTTTGTAATAATAATAATAAAGAACTGAAAAAACACATTTCCACAGAAGCTTGTAATGCATGAAAATTATACATTTTTCACATAATAAGAGATCTATCATAGTTCATGTATAGCAATATGGTTATTTCCAATCAATGCAACATGATGTAGCATTCTGTGTGAAAAGACTGAATATGTGATATACAAAGTCATAGTACACATTTTCTATGTTGCACTTTTCACTGCCAACATAAGACTATTTATTCCCTGACAGAAGAGTGACAAACAGATGGGACAAATTCCCCTGACCTCATACCATGTTTCTCTCTTGCCACTTTTTAAAGAAAGAAAGAAAATATTAAAGCCAATTCTGAGCAAAATTACTATTTTTTCAAAATGTTCCTAGTCAAGGTAATACACTAGACCTAACACAGACTATAAGTATTGTAAGTGCATACATATACAGGTGAATATCAAACAAGGAAGCTAACTACAAAAGTTAAACGAAACAGAAAGCATGGTGTATCATTTCAGCTTCTTGTGTAATGGTAGTTCTCACCTAAACATGACAAAGAGTGGTGATCCTATGGAATCTTCCAGAGATCTGAAATATCAAGTCAAGAGTCAAGGCAGTGCTTGTACCCATACACCTCTGTACATTAACCTCCATGAATCCAGAAATAATTCCGTGAATTCGGATAATCCTACTTTTGTTCGACATCGTAAACTAACTTACTCTTCATCTGGATCTTTGGGAAATAGGTTGCTGTTAAGTTGATTGGACAGGATTTGACAAATACAGGCTGCCAGTGGTACTGTCATATCCTGGTCACATTCATCCTAAAATAGTATAAACTACAGATGTTATAAACATATTAAGTACGCCTCCTCCATGCCGATTACGATCCCTCCCTACAGCAGAGTATCCCTTAATTCTAACTTCAGAATCAGAAATGTGACAATCAAGTTTGCTCTCTGTGACAGCAAAAACATCAAATGTGCCATATTTTAGTAAAATCTTGATTTGATCAAGCTTATTGAGTATGCCACATGCACAAATTTGACTTCTTTAGTTAATGTTGTTAAATTTCATTCACACTCCGATCCAAGATGACTCCACATGCACAAATTTGACTTCTTTAGTTAATGTTGTTAAATTTCATTCACACTCTGATCCAAGATGGCTGCACTGCAGTTGGAAACAATGCACATATGCATCTTAATAAATAAAGTAAGTCTATTTTAACGGTTTGGAATTCCAACAGAAATGAAATTAAATGTAAATTAAAGAAATAAATTTCATTTTTGAAAATACATGAGGGTACAGTAAGAACTGCAAACACTTTTAGCTGGCATATTTTTCATTAAGCACTAATGCACTCCATGAAGTATGCTGGCATAAAGCATTGCAGTTCATCCCCCATGTACAGTGTATTTCCAAAAATGAAATTTATTTTTTTACTTAAGAAAAAAAAAACACAAAAAAAACCCGCTGAGACTGACCTCCCTTAATATCGTCTGAAGGAGTCTGTCCATCACTTCACACTGAATTTCTTGATCTCTGAAAACCCAAATATACCATAAAATATTTATTCGTGGATCTATGCACATGTTCAGATAATTCTACTTTATTTGTATAAGCAATTAACCATGCTGTTACTCAAGTGATTTAGCAATCAATATTGATAGATCTTAACTTCTCATCTCTGAGCTGGACTGTGTACTCGTATATATCGCCACCTAGCTGTTGAAGAAATTCATCTAAATCCACCGGGTCATATCGTGTGTCTCGAATTGGTTGAAATGTACAATCAGGCCGGAGCTTTTCTGTAAAATTAGTCTACAAAGTCAACTCAATCCACATGAAGAAAGAAAAAAATGTATACAGTGTATTTTTGAAATTCTGACAGAAAGTTTATAAAAATAAGATATTTTTCTGAAATTCTGATGCTGAATTTTGTGACTTTTGAATGAAATTTTACAAACAGACTAACCTAGTGTAATATCATCCTCCTCATCACTGAACGCCGCGTCTGACAGGTTGTTTTCCACATGGTTTCCATTGTCTATTTCCATCACATCTTTGTTATTCATAGACTCTTCTTTCACAACTACAATTGTATGGGGGAAAAAAAAAATCAACATATCATCTTTTGTCAGTTGCTAAAAAATGTGAGCCTGAAACCTCCATTGATAGCTTTTGGCTTTCTTTGACTTGAAAATTTTGGACACTTTTATTCAAACACAAGATTTAAATTACCTTCTTGTGAGCAGAATTCATTAAAATTTTCCCGTATAAGGATCCTTAATTCTTGGTCAAGTTTGTTATTATCAAACAGTGGTGACAAAGACCTACAAAAAAATAAACACGCCCTACATGTATACCACAACATGAAAAAGTAATCAGATCTCTCACTCACCCATTGTTATTATTTGTAATCAGGCCTATAACTAAAAATCCTTGGAATTGCATAAAAATGCTTTGTGTATATCCTTCTAAAAACAATATTCTTGTCATGCTGGTAATCTGTCTTTATTATATATATATATATATATATATTTGACATTGTTATTAGGCTGGGAATCTGTGTCTTCATTTATATATTTTTGATGTTGGTATTAGGCTGGGAATCTGTGTCTTTATTATATATATATTTGACGTTGCTATTAGACTGGGAATCTGTGCATTATACATTTTTGATGTTGTTATTAGGCTTGATGACAGCAGTTCCTAGCAGGAAATCCTTTTGATGCCCCTAAATCTGAAAACTTTGGATACAACTTACTGTAAGACTCTTTTCTCCAGAATAATTTTCAGAGATGTATAAATTCCCTGTTTGACTTGTTCCCTTAATGGCAGACAAAAATTTGGCATGATCTACAAAAAGTGAACACATTTGTTATCCAAGATAGAGCTCTACATAAGGGCTTAAATCCATTCTTCACCTGTCAGCAATGTTATTCAAATGTTCTAAAGTGTCAAAATCTGTTTTATACATGTATTCTGACTAACTGATCACTATAAAGTATTTTGATACTATTGTGATACCAAGCACTAGTATGTGAAAACAGTTACCCGACAAAGAAAATCTAGCAGTGTTGCAGTGATGGCAGGGTGTGGACGAATAGAATGAAACATGACTAATATTGCAGGTTCTGAAAAATAAATTACATAACATTCTGGTCACCGCAAATCAGACACTATCATAATTTTTAAAAAAAACTTGAATTCTAGCATATTCTATTATTATATAATAAGATTTTGTCTTAAGTTTAGTTTGAAGATAATTTCATTATGTAGTCATAATTTGTGTTTTAAAATACCCCATTTAGTCCTTTTCTTAATTTCTCTATGTTGTATGTATGTTTGGCGATATATTAATTGTGTATGTTGTAAAGCGCTTAGAGTAATATTTATAATGTTAGATAATGCGCTATATAAATGCCTTGTAATAAAAATAATAATAATAGTCAGAGCACAAATAAGCCTTCTCCTGCTGTACAAGATCAGTACATGAACAATTTATAAATACACTTTGTTACAATTACCAAGGTACTATACAACATACTGAATTTCTCAATGAAAATACAAACTGCATTTCAGGTATTCTTCTAATTACGATGAAGACATTCACTAACCTATGTTCATGATACTGTCCCTCTCTGGATCAAAAAACAACCAATCATAAAACAACGCTAGCTTGGCATTGGAGGCTGCCACATTGGACTGCAAAGGGAAAGTATCAAAACTATTTATTCCACTCCACCATTTGTGTCTTACTCTAAATTTCCTTTCACTACAGTATAATCTGCTTTAACAATATTGTAACATTTTTGATTTCTTCTTTACAGTACAACACTTTCGATGTAAATATGTGATTGTACAGCCAAATTGACTGTTGAGAATTCTTACTGTGCAAGTTGTAAGAAGCCAACCAATGACAGCCCAGCGAGGGATGATTTCAGAACACAGAAGCTCATTAGGTGGATGAAAGACGGCACATATATAACGAATCAGATCACATCGCAAAGACTGGCTCTCAGGAGTGGCTAAATACTGGAATAACAATAAGTTATTCAGAATCAGTCACTGGCTACTGAGTGTGTCAAATAAGTAAAGAGGTCACACATTTAGAGGTCTCAAGAGGTCACACATTTAAAATGTATGATTTACTTTCTCTGACTTAAAATCCTTTGCTTTATACAACACAAACAAATATTAGTATCTTATTTTACAGTTTAAGTATAAAACATTAACCATCATAAAAACCAAAAACCAAGTGAACTGATTGTGTTAATGTCTCTATTTAAAAGAAGACTGTTTAACAACAATTTTTCATTAAATAAACATATATAATAGAAGGTCTTTGAGACAAGAAATGGTTGTTTCAACAGAAAGACATTTCTGCTAAATACCTGTCTCTGGAACCAGTCCTGATATTTCTTGTGCTGGCCAAATTTAACCTGAAGTTTGAAACAACATCAAAATTAAGGAGGTATACTATACTGTCATAATGATTGACTTTCTTTTAAAACAAGAATGAAAATATAAGTATCAGAAATATTTGTATATTCCTGCCCAGCTTGGTAGCTCAGTCAGTTCACATGTTGAATGCTGATCTGTTGATCACAGATGAGTCCAGCAGGGGTTTAAATTTTGTATAAAATCATATATTTTAACTACTTCAGTTTCAAAATTTCATTGTACAAATCCCCCACTCTTCATCAATATCAAATCTATATAATGAAGTTACATATGAAATTTCTCTGGCATATCATTCCTCCTTATATCCTTTTCAAGCAAATTCTGCCACTAGTAAAATTGTCACTTATTCTACCTACATGTAGTCCGAATCAGATGACAGTTTATTCTAATGTACAGAGAACAGTTTCTTTTCTTTCATACCTTTGTGATTAGAAAAACCAATTTGTTTTCCATGTCTGGTGTCAATCGGCTGATTAGGAATTTCCTGGATGTTCTTGTGTGCATCAACTGCTGGACCCCTGGGAAAAATAAACAATAAGGTTAATGTGGTATGTATTGTAATATCGTAATCCCACCATGTTTTGTTTGTCTATCAATATACAGCATATAATTTAAAATCAATATTCACTACATACCAGTAAATGTTGGACAAATAGCGGAAGGATTTAACATCATGTCTCGCCAAAGTTTTTCAAACTCTGGGATTCTGGCAACATTTTGTAGAAGACGAACTAGATCTCTTCCGACAGCTTGGCAGTCTGTCCACTGTGATGTTAAAAGGCAAAGTAAAATTAGAAATTTACAATTACTTGCATACAAAACATTTAGATACGGTGTCCAGATATTGAAGGTTAAGACACTCGCTTCTCAATGCTGTGACCCAAGTTCAATCCTCGGGATCATTGGCTACATGCCCGCTATTTTCCACGTCAATAATCCACTCGTGCCAATGTCCAAGTCAATGAGAAGCATCAATATAATTTGTAGAACTTGTTTGTTAACTGTCATACATTTTTCAATTTTGTATATAAACATACAGTGCATGAATTGTGAATTAAGCCTGAAACTCGGTCCTTACTTTTTCCCTAAGAATTGAGATACACAGCTCCACCTCTTTCTGACGGAGATTGTTGAACATCTGTCCATAGTGATCCACAATTACGCGGAGGTAGGTGTACACTACTGTAGACAGAAGGTTAGGGAATTTGTCCAACCAGGGTCTACAATCAAAACACTTCAACATATCAACTTAAGGGGGGATAATTCATCGGCATAATGGTCGACTTTTGAAACTTGAATGGAAATATAATATCAACAATACATGCATTTCTTTTTATATCCAATTGCCTAGCAGGGTCAGAAGGTTAACTTGTCAACTGCTGATCTGTAGATTGTGAGTTCAAGTCTAGCAGGGGTTTTTAATTTTATTTAGGATTACTCTCTACTAACTACAGTAGCTAAAGTAAATGTGAAACTTTTCATTTCAAAATATTATTGTACATATCCTCCACTTTCCACCCATATCAGATTTCTCTGGTGTGTAATTCCTCATTAAATCAATCTACATCCACAGTTTATAATTTGTTTCTAATGAACAAAAAATTCTCTGTTTCAAGCTTTCAAATAATGGCTTTGGAATACTTTGAATCTGTCAGAAACTTCTATGACCATTCCAAGTGACCACTTGCCTGTTTTCTGTAAATATGTCCACCATAACTTCTGTCAGCCATATATTCTTGGGAGTTATGTCACCACCTGATTGAGAAAAAGAAAGTTGTGATTTTTTTTTCAGTAATATGTGAGTAATGGTAAATGACTCATCACACAGTAGGTTTGGGTATGTTTATTTCACTGACCTGCTATTTGTCTGATAAGACTGTGACATACACTGTCTGCACCAAGAATTCCATTCTGTATCAACTCCTTGCATATCCATACAATCTGAAAACAATAAAAGCACTTAATAAAACATACAATCACATTTTTAAAAATATGTATTTTCTTTCCTGTTTTCATTTTTCTCGCATAAAGTTTTTCACCACAACATACCTGTGACCTAGTGCTGTCTAGCAATTTCAACCATTTCTCAAAAATAACTTGATTAGTTTTGGTCAAAACAATTGTAAGACCATCTCGACTAACCAATGTCATGTCTCTGTAATGCTAAAAGAGAAAAAAAAAATCAGTTTCTAATAGTCTTTCATAATTTTCAAATCGTATCATGCTATATGATATTTCTACAGCATAACCTACTGGAGACTAAACAAAAGAAGAACACACTGCAATAACATTACTATCTTTCAATATTTCTCATCGCTTCATAAAACTTTTCTGATATATCAAAAAATATCTTTCATCCTCCATTGTCAAATCTTTATCTTTATTTTCAGACCAACAACAAACATAACAAGGTAACAAATTCTATGTATAGACCTGACTGATTTACTATAGACCAACAACAAAGTAACAAATTCTATATAGACCTGAATGATTCACTATAAACAAACAACAATGGAACAATAACCTTAATATTTATTGTTCTCTATTTGTATTGGTAATCCATTTCTGTCATGACTTGAGACAGATTTATCTCTGAATTTTCAATATGCATATATAATTTACAACACCTTTCATTCTTTGGTGATATTTTCTGCAGCCTATTGTATAAGTAGTGGATGCAAATTATAAATGAATCACAGAATTTCACAAAATGTATATTTATCTTGAAGACTGCATTAATTCACTCTATAGATAAATCAATCTTAAAATATTACAATATTTATCTCACTGTGAACCAGACAGATTCTCTATAGATTTTTTCTATATGTCTACTGTTAATTCCATCATAATCATAAAAATAAGAAAAGCACTTTCTGCATATGCCATGATTAGCACAATAAGAATTAATATATTTACCTTTGGTGCCATTTTGGGATCTGTAAGAATCCCATACAGTAATCCCAGCTGGACCTCTTCATGTTGTGGGGTTCCACGGCAGGCCTAATAAGTAGAAAATCACATGTAGTCAGATCATAGTAGAAAAAAAAAATGTTGCTAATTTCAGAGTATGTTGCTACTTACGTAGGAGTTCAGAGCGTCATTAGCTTCCCTCTCGGAGAGACTGTTTTGAATCCCAGCAACTGTATTGTAACATCTTTCCAGTTTCTGAAGAGTAACACATAATAATTATCATTATGAAACATATGATAACAGTTGTGTTAAAGTTCTTAAAGTCAGACTAGTGCATTGCCAGTGACTTCATTGGTAGTACATCTGATAAGATTTGGGGTTACAAGATCAGTAATGACTAGTGATTCAGCGATAGTCACAAACCAATGAAAAAATGTTGCTAGATTGCTACCGATGGCGACAATCAAAAGCCGAAAGTTGGAAAACATTTATTGTGCCGGTTTTATTTATTTATTTTTTTAATTTCCAAAAATGGGCAATCTGAATTTAAATAACATACAATGGCTGATGATGCAGAGATCTACCCGTATCCTGGTACAACGCTTTCGGTTGTCTGGACGTATTTTGGATCGAAGGACAGCCTAGCAAACATAACTTAGATATGGACACTATGGGTAAAAACGTATGCAAATAACGGCAAGCTTACGTAGAAAATTGACATTTGTACAGGTTCTATGCATGCATGATGCAATCTATTTGTATGGTTAATCAAGCTTGTTAGTTTTAATTCAAATGAACATATTCCAAAATCGGGTGTATGAAGTTTATTAAGATTTTTCTTGTATACATTTATTTACATTTCCTTTGGCATTGAAAATTGCGACCAACTTGCTGATATTCCATCTTGACAAACATCATGAATAGTATCATCGTAGCCATATAAGATATATTTGTTCAAAAGTTCATTGCAATCTTTATGCTTTATATAAAATATTCCAAATGCAGCATTCTTTTAAACTTGCGACACATTCTCAATGACCATGTAGTGAGTGACAACATGGCAAGAATTCCATCATCATCAAAAGCAAGTTTTAATGACTTGCCTAAATGGTCTAGGACACTTGTCAAAGGCTGTTAAAAGATCTGGTTCTGCAGGTTGTGAATTCAACACCCCCCCCCCCCCACAGGGGCAGAAGTGGGGATGGGGATCCAAATCTAGTGAATTTTTCTGCGATTTATATTAAATAAATCTTAATTTATATATGTTAGGAGTTTATACTGCAATCTTTGTGCTTTGTAGAAGTGGAAATGGGCTAATACCAGAATGCATTTTATAAGAAGTGTATATGTATCCGATGATTGATTATGAAAAAAATAATCGATCATCAAAATCGGTAGCTTTTTTCATCAACAATCGATGTTTTCTGATGATCAGTACAACACTAACCTAACCTGTACATACTCATGATATACCTACATTCCAAACTTCTATTCAAAATGTCCATGTGTGACTGAGATAATGAAAAGAAACTCTGATTCTAAGTCCAAAGGGCATAACTTTTCCAAAAATAACCTTACCAGAACCAAATAGTAATTTGACTTGTGTATTCTTATGATTTGTCTATATTTCAAATTTCAATTAAAGATGTACATGAGTGACAAAATGAGTGAAAACCGTGAACTGGAAGCTTAATTCTGCTAAAACATTTTTTTACCCAAATACAAAGTTTAACATGACTGTCTATGTTTGTAATCCATCTATATCCTGAATTTCTTGTGTGTGACTGAGATAATGAGTGGAAGCTATGAATTGTTTGAAATTATCTAAGTCCAGGGCTGACATGTAATACATTCAGTAAGGCAAAGGGGTGAGATCTTGCTCATTTAGGGTGAGATTGGGAGGTCCTGGACTGAGATCTTGCTCATTTAGGGTGAGATTGGGGGGTCCTGGAATGAAATCTTGCTCATTTAGGGGTCCCATTAGGGAGTCTTGGGGGAGATTTCTATTGTGTGTTTACAATCCACTTTGATGATTTCCCAAATAATAATCATCTATCTATTGTTGTTGGCAAATACTGTTTCTCATTTTCAAACAAAGTTCAAGAAGAAGATCATATTGATTAAAACATTAAAGTGGCAAAATGTCATTGTTTGTGTTTACATAGTTTATCACTAAGATCTTTTCATTCTCTGGAATTTGGAGGTTTCTTCTTTCATAATCTTTAAAGTGCTATTTTATATCTACAAGCATTATCTGTAACAATACTACAGCTGTAAATTCTTTAATCAACATGCCCAAATTGATTACTTTAATAACACTTAATTGTTAATCATTTCATACTAAGCTCATTCTTAAATTTTTGATCAGTGTCAAATCGTTTGAAAATATTCACATAAACCAGTGATATTGTTAAAATTATTCAAAAATGCATTTGGCTTGTGAGTATAATGCATTATGTGTACTATAAAAAAAACAGTGCATTGTTGCTTTATATAAAAGTGACAAGTGTTTATAAATTTACTGTTACACTCAATGATTTGAATCTACGATCCACCAAATGATAATGATTGACTGATTGACCAAAAAAATAAAACAAACAATATATGCTAGCTCATATAACAGTAGAAGTATTTGGTTACAAAGAAGTGCATTATGCAGCATGGAGAAAAACAGTGAGATGTACTGCTGCTTTAAGTAAAACAGAGACATTTCCACATAAAGATGAAAAGACCTAGCCGAACATCCCACTTCATACCATATATAGTGAGGGAATAAGAATGAAAAGAGAGGAGCTTAGGCAGAATTTGCTTATCATAACGAGTTCATACCCTCCTCTTCCTAAATAGTAATTAAAACTATCTTTGATTAGTATTTAGTATAGTCAACTCAGCCTATATACATCTATCAACAAGTAATTTTAATTACCCCCTTTGTGGAGTCAACCATGGGGCAATCTGTGTATAGCCATTAGCCAAGATTTTGTTTTTTACCCTACCAAATGTGACAGGTTACAATGGTAAAATATAGCTATTGATTAAGCTTTCATACAAGTTTATGGGTTGCCCCATCCTGGGGCATTACTGTTGTTGACTGCAGTTGATAAAGAAGTAATAAACAACAAAAGATTTAAGATTAGAAAATTACATAACAAAGGCCAACATAACAAGACTTTTAAATGCAGAATGGCAGTAAAGGGATGTAACTTGTGATGAAATGTTGATACAAATAAAATTCTATAACAGTAATCACAATTGTAACTGAATAAATGCAACTTCAAATGAATGGAGCACATACTTTGATGTTACCAAGTTTACATCTGTTTGCAAAATTACCTGTTCTTTTCTTCATGTCTTAGATCATAAGTTCACACATGGCTGGACTGGGAAATCCTTACTTTCATTTTAACTACACATAACAGTGCAGGTTCAAGATTGCCGAAAATTTATTGCATTTAACCCAGATATATCTCTTTGATTGTCACATGTATGTTTTAATGAAGTAAGTCCATGTCAGATATACAGCGTATTTCCCCCTCATATAACTGATACCAATAAATGGTACCATTCCCAATGCCAAAAAATGTTGATTTTTCCCAATTTTGAGACTAAAAATCTCAATTCACTTGCCAAAAAATAGACCACTAACATCGTAATTTACTTTGTCTGAAATGTTGTACGAGTTAACTAAAGTGTTCACTTCCAGTATTAAATTGAAAGTACAGATCATGGAAGTGCTCGTGTTGTGGAACTAAAATTCAAGAATGAGCCTACGACGATTCCTGATGTTTCAAAACAGTAAATATTACCATAAAAATTGAAGAAAGCTGATTCTTGCAGAAAAATTACTTCTTGTTTTGTTCTTTATTTTTTTTTCTTTTAGTTGAAATCATTGGTAGAAAATTCCCAATTTGTTAGATTTTGATGCTATATTAATTTTTCCCAATTGAATGGGTACCAGTACCAGTGGGTAGGAAAAAAAATGCTGGCTATAACACAACTTGTTTGGTCTTTGCTATATAGAAAGTTGATTTTGCATACAGTAAGAGGTTAGAAATCAATGGTTGCTGGCTCTTGACGACAACACTAGTGTTGAGATAATTACGTATTGAGTTTAATTCATTAAACAGAAGAGTGCATTTTAAAATTTTGTGTTTTCTGTTTTCAAATAACTAAAATGAAAGCAACTCTAACACATCCTCTGAAATTGTAATTCATGCAAGTTTTCAGTTTAAAAGTAAAATGGTACTTAAGAATGCCTTTTGCAAATGAAAAATAGCATGAATTAGCCCAAAGTTATGAATACCCGAACACAACAAGTTCAAAACACTAAAATCAAATCCCAGCCCTTGTACCCTAGCCCTTATAACTTGACCAGTATCCTGAATTTTACACAGAAGCAAGGTAACAGTACTGATGTTACAGACTCTCACCAATCGTCTGATAACGACCAGTAAGCTCTACCCACTATCACATTCCGATCTGTTGTACTCTCTGTTCTCGTAACAGTTCTAAATTGTCTGCAGATGACAAGACATTGCAGGAGAGTTGCTTTTATTGTATCAAATAATATACACTGAACTGCTTTATCAGCAATCACCTGCACTTAAAATACTACGACAATAGTATAGTGAAACATACCTCATTCAGTTCATCTTTGGGTTCCAGAACAGATGTCAACACAAGTTTTGCAGGTGACAGTCGTGTAGCTTGTTCCATTCTTCAATACACAATAAAATTCTTACTGTTAGTTCTATCAGTGCTGAAAATATTACTTCAACATAGTTTCCACTTCATTCAATTCCTGCATTTGCAAAGGGGAATAACTCGAAAATAATGATATTGTCCGCCATACTTGTTGTCGACACTTGCGATTTATACCCCTGTTTGATTATATTGCACCACATAAATTGGAATGTGACCATTCATAGTTTTTCGGGAAATCTCTATGATGTTGTATGTAATTTTCAGATCAACAGAATTAGATTATTCTCTCTGATATGCTATTTCTTTTCCGAGCTCAACTTCCCTTGCGGGAGAGTACCGTCACTGGGTTCATAATGTCGTGACGACATATCTTCCGAGAAATTAAAAAATTCATAAAAGTCATTAATAAATTTGTTTGTTTTGATTTTGGATATAATGGTATAAAAAATCAAAAACACAAAGTTAAAGAAGATAATATGAACTATTAATACATTTTACGACAATGCCTCTGACTACTTCCGGCATAGTCGGGCACCGAGTGTAACACGAGATTGACGAGGGCAGTCAACAGATGATGCAATAGAATAGAAACATATAGGCGCATTTGGTATAAAATAATGCGATAATCTTAAACGTTTATTCAAACCGTGATACATTTTAAATACGACAGCTATGGAAGGCGTTGAGCAAGCTACAAAACAAATGAAAATCGGTAAGTCTCCGCATGTGTATTAGCCTGTGTTGCAAGTTTTCTGTACCGTGCATACATTACCGTGATGTCAGACCACTGGGTCTGTTAACATGTGCAGTTAAACTCTACAATAAGTAGTTGTAGATGTCACTTTAAAGTATATAAAGTATATTAGCGATGTTGGGATTTCGTACGAGTTGAATTTTCCATGATCAACAGGATAGGGAATTGTTGTATTTCCGCTAACAATTAGATTAGGGTAGGTAGGAAATAAATTTCATTTTTGGGGTTTTTTTTGAAACTCTATTTTCTTTAAAAGTTATATGTAAATTTAGAATAAGTGAACAATCTCCTAACTGAAACTGAAAGTAGAAGATACAAAGATAGAAACAAATATATATATTCAAAGAAATTTAATTTAAAAGTCTTCGGGCATTATATTTGAACAAACAATTTTATGATATAATGCCTGAAGAATTTTAAATGATAGTGCTTCCTTTATGATTTACCTGTGTGTTTTTTGGTTTTTTTTGGTGTGTTTTCTTTTTTAAAATTTCTTTGAATATCTTATACTGAACAACACTGTGATTTTAATTTAAATTAATTTGGACACACACACACACATATATATATATATATATCACACTTGAAAGAAAAAGAATTTGTAAAATGTGCGACATGACTAGTATAGAAGATGAGGTTCACTCACTGCTTGAATTCCCTCTATTTTAAAAAGGACAGAAATTTTATTTTTTCAGGACATTGCAAGAAACTTATCAAATCTTTATATGAACTATGTCTTCTTCCTTCTTTAAAGGGACACAGGCACAGCACAGGGGAGAGTACTCTATTTACAATTCCAAAACTGTAAATAGAGGACTCTCCCCTGCACCTGTGTCCCTTTTAAAACTAACAAGTGTATTGATGCCCACAAGGCCCTGCACTTTAAAGGAAGAATAGATTGTCAAATGAAGATCAGCTGATCACAAGGGGCTCATCATGGATTGACCCTTTTTATTCTATATTTACACAAGGGAATAATAAAAAAAAATTCAGAATCACTTTCCTTATTTAAAGTTCATTTATAATGTGTGTGATTTGGTTACTATAAATTGACTGTTGTGAAGTTATGTCTTAATTCTAGATTACATATGTGAAATACTACAAATTTAGACCTATCTTAGAGCTCAGGACTGAAGAAGTTAGAGTTCTCTAACATGCTAATGCATTATGCCTGTCATGACACGTGATGTCATATCCAAAAGACCTGTGATTCTCACTCCTAAATGCCGTGGGTTTGGCAAAGGAGCAATCACTTCCTATGTGTACATCTTAGGTTGGATGTGGCCAGGGCTCAAATTCGTGCATGCCCTTCTGGTTACAAAGCTAACACTCATAGAACAACTTTAGTTATCTGTATGGGAAGCACTGTTTGTTGAATTAGTCTTTTATATCATTGATTTCCACTCTTTCCCCAGGTTTTATGTTGTTTAAACGGATTCCTAATAATGAATCTTATCATAGAAAACCAAGATGTGAACAGAAATCCATAAAAATGAAACCAAACCCAACAACACAACATACGGTTTTCAGTTATTTCGGATACCCACTTCAGCCATACTACCTGCCATGGCATGAGCGGGGCTCAAACTCGTGTCCTTCTGGTTACAAAGCTAACACTCAACCACTGAGCTACTGCAACCTCAGTTATATGTATTTTAAGAACTGTGGTGCATTATTTAGTACCCCAGCAAGATTTACATTTTTAGTGTATATTATGAGATTACAATACACACATTAATTTTAGTGCTGCTGGGCCAGTAACATGGTATCAGAGCAGTACATCCTAGTACTACTGTTATTTTTAAGTACATTTATCCTGCTGTTCATTGATAGTGAAATTTTAATATCACATACATGTACTCGTGTAATTTAGGTGAGATTTACACCTCCGAAACAACAGGAAATGATGAAACTGGAGATGGCACTCAGGAGAAACCCTTTAAAACAATTCTTCAGGTAAGTCAAAACAAAAGCATATTCATTGCAGATAAAAATGGGTATATGGTATTGGTAACATTACTTATATGGAACAGACTTGCGTTTATATTTCACGTAACAAGTTATTGGACTTAAATTCAGAATGGTTCGTTGTTTTTTCCTCTGTTGACAATTTTTCATCAGTGGTAGCTTAAGGAGGACAGATAACCTTCATAGCAAGGTGAATTATTCACTCATCAGACAAAACAAGACCACAGTGAAAATGAACTGAATGCTAATTTGTGTAATCCTTGACAAATATTACTAACGTGACTATCATGAACATCTCTCAGGATTTTAAACATGAATTATATGACACATTTGTAAATATATTATTTTATAACATTTTATCAGCAGTTCAACAGAATCTTATATTTTAACTTTGGAAAATTTAATTTCTGCAGCTGGAGGATTTTAAACCAAGGATTGACATTTACATTTTTGAGCACTAGATCAGTCGGGCTACTTCAGATGATTTTTACTAGACCTGCATCCACTAGCCCTGACTAACTTTAAAAAAAAATAAAATAACTGATGGTGTCTCTATTTTAAACCAGGATTATTACAAAATACTAGATCATCTAACATTTAAAAATGTGAGAAATCACAACTGATAAAATAAACAGTTTGTACTTGTGTGCTTATGACTTATTGATTCATTGAAACTAAGCAGGTGATCAGGCACATGACTTTTGGATGATCAGATCTATCCACCTCCACCCCCCCCCCCCCCCACCCCCCCACCACACTTCCTCCCTCCACAAACACACTTATTTTGCTGATGTGTAAAACAAAATTAATGAGAGATATTTCTTGAAAATTTTTAAAGAATTTGAATTGCTTTTAGTCAAGATATTTAGAAATTACAATACATTTTTGTCTCCTGCAGTGGAGTGATTTCATCACCATGGATAATTTTATATTTCAGGCCATGAAACATGCAGGTCAAGAGCCCTTCCCACCAATATACGTAGACAGCAAAAAGGAAAATGAGGTGTGTATGACTGACAGGTTGGAAATCTGAAATGCACGGGTCTCGGTATCTACAATTATTTTCTATAGCTGAAGTATCGTACGAAGTGAAAATAGTGAGATGTACTAATGATTGCACTATAAAACCACGGGTAACGTCCAGACAGTTATCTTGTAGTATAGTATTACTGTCAGTATAAGGGTTAATAAAGAGCGAACAGCTCAAGTATTTTATAGTTGTTTAACAGTGTACTGAAGTACTTTCTGTTATGAATAATGAACTAGTATGATTCAGTCTATAGGAATTATGATATCTTATGTTATCTCAGCCTTTTCATGTACAAATTCCACACTGTCATTTGTTTGAATTTTTATAGAAATATGAAGTTGCATCCAAGTCTCAACTAAAGAAAATCACGAAACAGTTTGTGCGGGATCAACATAAGAAGGCAGACATTGCTGTGAAAGAGGCAAGTATCATTGATAAATTAGACTCATGGAACCATTGTATAAAGAGGAATCATCATGTAAAGGGGAATGGAAGAAATGGGGGAGGTATCACAAACTGTACTCATGAAATCAGAAGGACAGTGTAAAGTGAGAATCATTAAAGTATCGTTGATAAATTAGACTCATGGTAAAAGGGAACCATCATATAAATGGGAATCATTACATAAAAAGGGAACCATCATATAAAGGGGAATGGAAGAAAGGGGGGTATCACAAATGGGACTCATGAAATCAGAAGGACAGTGTAAAGTGGGAATCATTGAAGAGTCCAAGATCACACAAGCATGGATAGTGTAATTGTAGGATTTCTGTCACAGAAAATATCACTTTCATTTCAATTAACACTAAAATGTAACCAAATAATGTAAAACACTTCAAATGATTTAAGAATAATGCTTTGAGATTTCCTATAAGTAATAAAAGTGTTTCTCATTTACTGTTGTTTCAAGTGACCCCCATAGAAATGTGTATGATTGACCCGACATTTGTGTTTCGTAGGCTGAAGATGCAGAGAGGCGTGAGAAGAACTTGGAAGAAGCTAAAAAGATTGTGATAAAACAGGACTTGTCACTGCCGGCCCCGAAACAGGTAGGGAAATTATCTAAATAGAATATTAAACAAGATGAGTTTTGAACGTTATTTGCAGACAGTTTGATTCCAGAACCATTTCCACTGACACATTGTAAATTTATCTTACAATTAAAACATCTTGTGTAAAGTTATCAAATGCACCACATGAAAACTGTGCTCATTGAAACAGTGAATTTGACAAATCATATAAAACAGAAGTTAAAATACTTAACTATTAAGTATTTCCAAATTATTCTTTCTCAATAATCTGAAAAAAGGATAAAACTGTGGGTTTCCTGAACAGTATTCTAGATGCATCAGATGTTTTATTTAGAAAATTGTAGTGGACCATTTTTATGATGTCATTAATACAAATTATATTAAAGTTCTATTATCATGAAAATATATATGTTCAGTCTTTGATAAGATTTCAAGCATTGCTAAGTATTTGGGTTAAATCCACCCTTTTGATTTTGTGCTTTTGGCAATGCCTTTCAGGGACACATTGAATGTTAAATCCAGTCATTATAATTATTGTAGATAAAGATTCGTGAGTCGATTAAGACAAGAGACATCAGAGTCAAGATCTGTGGTTGGGTGCACAGGCTTCGTCGTCAAGGTAACACAAAGTTCACTTTGACGATGATAAAATTAAAAAGTTTCACCATTTTCTCCATTTGTATATTTCACTGTGAAAAATAAAGTTTTTACTTTCAGGAAAGAATCTCATGTTTGTAGTTTTACGAGATGGAACTGGTTTTCTGCAGTGCGTTCTGGCAGATCAACTGGTAAGTATAATGGACATAGAACGTCTTTTGGAGTCTTAAAATGGATGTAGACAAGGGCCATCAAATGAACATAGACCTTGCTCCGGGGTCTTAAAATCGGTATGGACCTTACTTCAAGGTCTTAAAATGGACAAAAACATTCCTCTAGGGTCTTAGATTATTATTTTGGGGGTCATAAAATAATCATAGACTTTGTTCTGGGGCAATAAAATGGACAAAGACCTTGGTCCTGGGATATAGAAGAGAGAAGCTGATTTTGATCCCAGTCTAACTCTTTTAACTAATGAAGACAGGTATATTATTGGCTTTGTATTTTTCACCCAGCCACATAGACAAACAATTTCATCCCATTTTGAATTGTCTAGATCCATATTTGTACTATTACAGAGCAATGAGTAAATTTAATTTCATCCAGTTTAAATTCAACCACTATGGATGAGGAGAAAATGAATGAATGAATAAAAAATAGGAACAAGCTTCATTCTGCTAAATATGTCAATACTGACTGTAAGAAAAAATTGGGAGTGGAATATGAAAGTAGAATATGAAAGCTGACTGTAGGACGACTGTTCTGCTTACTGGTAGGAGAACACTTTTATTGTTCTGATAACCATTTGAGTCTTTGCTTTCAGTGCCAGACATATGAAGCGCTACTGTTGGCAACAGAGGCCGCTATTTGTGTGTACGGAACTATCAGAAAGTTACCAGAAGGAAAAGTGGTATGTACTCGGCATAAGATTTTATTTTTCTTAAGTTCTTATCTTTTTTGACAGTGAGTTGACAAGCGGTTTGTTAGTTTTTGTGCTTACTTGCTGCTTATATACATGTATACTGTTGATGCAATTCACATTTTCCATTATACAAACCATGTATATTATCTCTTATCTGTTCCTCTGGATGGTTTTATTTGATATGAGGCTTTTTGTAGGCTCCCGATGGACATGAGTTGACTGCAGACTTCTGGGAATTGATAGGATCCTCACCACCAGGGGGCGCAGACTCGATTCTCAATGAGGTACAGAATTTATATTGTTGTACGCAGTGCATAACAGTGCCTCTGATGGACCTTTACTGAATGCCTGATCATGACTAATTTGTAAATTGGTTTTTTTTTTTTGTAGGAAGCCCATGTGGACGTACAACTAGACAACAGGCATATGATGATTCGAGGGGAAAACGTAAGTGACAAATCAACGTTAGGTACATGTGTATGATGATATGAGAGGAAACTGTAAGTGACAATAAGATAATGGGCATATGATGATTTCAATGGAAAATGTGACTTATCAGACAACAGGCATATGATTTGTTAAAATGAATGTGTTGCGTTGAACTGATTATGATGTCGTTACTTATTTCTATGCAGACCTCCAAAGTTCTGAAGATGAGGTCTGTTATCATGCAGGCTTTTCGAGATCATTTCATCAACAGGGGATACTATGAGGTTAGTCCGTTACAATATGATGTGAACTGAAATATTTTGCTTCATTGGTTTTGTAGTATAGCGTGTCGTTTATGCTTTACAACTCTTTAACTATATTTACAGGTGACCCCACCCACCTTGGTACAAACTCAGGTTGAGGGAGGGTCAACATTATTTAAACTGGATTTTTTTGGAGAAGAGGTAAGTTATACATGCAACTCTTATAAGGAAGATTTGTCAAAAATACATTCTACTTTTATTTTCACCAAAAATCTAACAATGGGGAAAGACAATGTAATTGTTTTTAGGCAGTTCTTTATGTCTCTGAGATCAAAAGAAGAGGGGGGGGGTATTTTTACTTGATAATAACATTTAAATAAAACAAAATAGATACTTCTTACTTGATAAATTGAAAGGACAACGTTATAGCCAATTCATTAATAAGGTCATTTATTAGGGTCAATGTCGTACAGTAACACTAAAATCTTAGAGAACCTTTACACTTTTATCAGTGAGTACAATCTGTAGCCCCCTCAAGATCCTGCACTTTATCCACGAGTACAGTCACTACACTAAGATTCTGTACCTGTTTATCCATGAGTACAGTCATTGCACCAAGATTTTGTATCCTTTTATCCACGAGTACAGTCGCTATACTAAGATGCTACGCTCTTTGTAGGCTTACCTGACACAATCCTCTCAGCTGTATCTGGAGACCTGCATACCCTCCATGGGAGATGTATTCTGCATCGCTCAGTCATATCGCGCGGAGCATTCCCGGACTCGAAGACACTTAGCAGAGTACGTATCTCGAGATGTACAGAATACCATGACCATACAGTCATTCTTGTACAATATTTAGTTTTAAATCTGAAGTCTCTGAAATGTGTATGAATTTATAATTTTTAGGTCACCTGAGTCAGCTATTGCTGTGGCCTGCATTCTTTGTCATGCGTTAAGAATTGAACATTTTTTTACTACTCCTTGTTAACTACCATTCCAGTTCTTTTCAAATTAGTATGAAGCATCTTTTGGGACACTAGGGGCTTTGGGGTGGAGCAAAAACTGACAAAAATTGACCAATTTTCATCTTCTCTATCTTTAAGAAAAACTAAATACATAGTGATGTAGAACAGGAAGACCTCTACCAAAATTGTAAATTTCATGATCCCCAGGGTAGAGGTTCTGACTCCAGGGCAGGGCCAAACTTAGCACATTTATAATGTCTATGTGTAAACTTTTGTAATGGTAGATAATAAATTGAATCTACATGAATATTTGAAGAAGCAGGCAGCCCTTTCGGCAAAGTGTAAATTTCACAATCCCAGGGATAGAGGTTTTAGTACCAGGTTGGGGCCAAAATGGTCATTATAATCATCTGAACGACTTCTTTAATTTTCTGATACTATAAAAACCACATTGTAAATGCAGATAGGAATGTACAAAATCTGACTCTAGGACAAGTCCCACATAGTCATTTTATTAGGTCAAGTCTTTCCTCAACATGGGCACTTTTGGCAGCATTTATATTTTTAGAACACATCTTGTTTTTGTATATATTAGAATTTAGCTTCCATTAGCATAACATGAAAATTATTATAGATTTTTGAAAACCTTGGGGCTAGTAATACTTTTAACTAATACTCAATTGACCAGCAAGGCCTGTGAGCCTCTTGTTATGAACAGTTTATTTTTTTTGTTTGTTTGTTTGTTTATAGCCGCCTGAGCAATTTTTCAGCTATCCGGCGGCTGTCACCATTACCAGTGACAGGGCTGCAAATTTAGGCCTATGCTCGGCACTCAGGGCCTTTGAGCAGGGAGGGATCTTTATTGTTCCACACCTAATGCGACAAGGGACCTCGGTTTATACGGTCTCATCCGAAAGACCGGCACCCACGTCCCACAGTGGGATTCGAACCCCCGACTCAAGGATCATCAGATCTTTGAGCCCGATGCTCTAACCACTGCGCCACGCGGGCGGCATGAACAGTTTAAAATATTATTACGTATTATTATTTTTATATAGACTTTGACATGTGCTCACATTTTGTGACCAGCAGAATGAATTCAAACACAACTGACTGTAGGGGGGCCTCCGTGGCCAAGTGGTTAGATCATCACGCTCAAAATCACACGGCCTCTCACCTCTAGTCGGCATGGGTTCGATTCTCACTCGCGCCGATATATGTAAGAAAGTTTGCGAGTTTACTTTAGGAAGGTCGGTGGTCTCTTCCAAGGGATAGTATATGGGTTCTCTCCTCCACCAATAAAAGCTGGACGCCACCAGATAACTGAAAAATTGTTGAGTGTGGCAGAAAACAATAAACAATCAATCGATCAACAGACTGTACACATTTTGCGATCAGCAGAGTTAATTTGAACACAACATACTGTACATATTTTCGAGATTCTAGATTTGTATTTTATCACCAGGTACACCCACATAGAAGCTGAGTGTCCATTCATCAATTTTGATGATTTGCTGAACAAGTTAGAGGATCTGGTTTGTGATGTAGTAGACAGGGTTCTTAAAGGGCCATATGGTGACATTGTCAAGGAACTTAACCCTGTATGTCAGTCTGATTGTAATCTCTACGAATATATATCTATTAAATGCAGATCGTCTGTGAAGGTTATAATTAACATTAGATTAAAATACACATACAGGATGCTTATCTTGTGTGGTTTGTTTTGTTCTAGAACTTTCAACCTCCCAAGCGACCCTTCAAACGTCTGGAATACAAGGATGCTATTACGTATCTTAAAGAAAATGACATCAAGAAGGACGATGGAACATATTATGAATTTGGAGAGGTAAGTCAAGACTGTCAGTTGTTTATTGCCTCGGTACAGATGGAAGATGCACTTAAATCACTAACAGTTTGGGCTTGATATATCGATATTGATATAATGATTTTAAAAAGTGCCCTGCACCAGAAGAATATTCTCTCTTTCTTAACAGTTTCCATAATCTTTATCAAAATATAGGGTAGTTCCCATATTCATCATCAAATATTACTTAAACAAGGCAAAAAATCCTACCTTCCATATCAAAATTCTTTATCTGAAACTAGTTACCTTCAAGGATATTCCTTGATTGAAAGAAAATATTGTCATCTTTCACTTGAACCATCACGTTTAAGATTGCTATATCAACTCTTTCGATCAACTAATTTCGCATATGGTGGCGATTTCAAAATTACAATGTAATACAAAAATTACTGTAATGCATACTAACTATCGATGTGAGAGATTTATATATTATCACAGAAAAAATTTCAAAAGAAATCATTTGGCATGTAGATTTACACAGCTTGAACATGTGATAACGATAGCAAATAACAACGCCACATTTTGACGTACTTTTATATTGTGATGTCATGTAGTGTGAAGTGCACTGAGGTACATATTGTTAATTTTAATCGGGACACCTTAACCCCATTGTGAAATTATGAATTCAGAGAAATGTCAGTCATTTTTAGAACATTTTATGAATTGAAAGAGATAATGAGATTTCAGGAGTCTTTAGAACACATGAATTTGGAGAAGTATAAAGATTTTAGGAGTCTTTTGAAAATATTAAGAATTTCTCGAGATTTTAGGAGTTTTTAGAATATTTTAATTCAGAGGGGTAGAGAGATTTCAGGAGTCTTTAAAACAATTTTACTCCCCAAACTCACTTTTTCCGAGACATCTAAGAGTTTCATAGGGTTATGAAGTAAGAAATAGTACTGGCGTCTTTTTTGTAGGATATCCCTGAGGCTCCAGAGAGAAAGATGACTGACCAAATCAACGAACCAATTCTCCTTTGTAAATTTCCTACAGCTATAAAATCCTTTTACATGCAGAGGTGTGCTGATGACAGGAGGCTCACAGAGTCGGTCAGTTTTCATCTACAACTTTTGATCATAACAGCACTTTATTACAGTAAAACTCGGTTATAGTGAACCTCCAGGGCCAGTGAAACACAGTTCATTATAACCAAACTTAATTATATCCAATAAAATTTTCATTATTTCCTCTCATAGGGAATAAAGATCACTTCATAATAAGAATAAATTTGTTTTAAGCATTCCATTATTACAATATTAGCATGAAATGTACCATATATAAGCCTGTCTCCATTCTCCATGCCCCCCCCCCCCCCCCCCAATAAGCATTTGAGAAAGACTACATGTCCTGTACAGCTACTATTTTTCTGATATTTACAATCATCTGGATACCATTAAAATTGACATGAAATCACCCTTACGTTTTCAGAAAACAGAATGCAGCTTTGAACAAATAAAATATTTTCTCTCACACAAGGATACTGTAAAGAGGAGTGTGTGGTATACATTTAGATATTAATTATTGTCCAAGCCTGTTCTCAGTGTTTTCGGAAAGAAAAATTGTGAAATGAAGAGCTATCCCAGCAAAACATCGTGTGTAATTCTGATCAGATTAAAAACCAAAGCATGAATTTCGATTTGAAGGGGCACGTTCTTTTAAAGCAACACAATAGGTGGGTGCTATTTAGTAATCAGCAGCCTTGTGTATATGATTTTTTCTGCAGTTTTTATGACTCTCCCTGCTGCTGTTGAATAGAAAATTTGTACACGAACATATATCAGTGGTTTACAGATTGTATTATTGACTTGTATTTAAAAAAGTTATGGTCCTTGAATGTAGCAAATTTTAGAGATTTGACAGTTTTCTGGACTCCTTTTTGGCTATCCCTGCAGTGGTTAAACTGTAAATAAACTTATGTGAGCTACAGATCAAGTTTGAGTTTGGTAGACCCATTTTTGAAAGATTTATGGACCTTGAACTTAGAGGGCCCCTTTTTGTGATGCTTGCCATCACAATGATGTAGTAGTTGCATGTGTGTATATTTATAGTAATACATGTAAATTTATATCGATATACATTTACAGTAATGCTTGTACAATTTGGTTTTGTATGTAAAACACAGCATGATTGGTTCATGGACTTGGTCGACATTTTTTGTCTTGTAAACTGAGGTGATGTTAGTTCATGTCATATCACAATACACGCTGGTCCTCTATTTTTGTTTTTATAGTAAAGTTTGACCATTGTATATTGTAATTTTTAGCTCACCTGGAGACACTCAGGTGACCTATTGCTGTTGGTCAATCCATCATTGCTAACAACTGAACTTTTTATATTTTTCTTGATAACAACATCCAATTCTTTTCAAATTTGGTATGAAGCATCTTTGGGACAAGGAGGGGAGGGTGCATCAAGATGGATGCAGCTTTACAGGTATATCAGGGTACATCATTGTGAACTTCAGGACTCCTGCACCCCCGAGGCCTTATGGGTGGGGGTTAAAACTACCCAATATCGGCAAATTGTCAAAAATGTTCTTTCTTCTCTACAATGACACATCTGCAAGAAAAGCTAAATGCATGGTCATTTAGAGCAGGAAAGCCTTTACCAAAATTGTAAATTTCAGGATAGAGTGAGAGGTTCTGACTCCAGGTTGGGACCAAACTAGGTATATAATGTTTATGTGTAAAACATTCCAATACTGTGTTCCATAATGCTGTTAATACTAAACTGAAACTGCATGTATACTTAGAAGGAGCAGATAGTCCAATACCAAAATTGTAAATTTCATGATCTTAGGGGTAGGGGTTTGGGTACCAGCATGGAGTCAAAATGGTCATAGTGATTAAATGTCTCTATCAATGAAAGACTTAAATTACCTGAATTTATATAAACTTTAAATGCATGTTTAGGAAAAGCAGAAAGGGATTTACCAAAATTGTAAATCTTGTAACCTCAGGGATTGAGATTTCAAGTCAAGGGTGAGGTAAATATGGTAGAAAATTATAGCTTTCGTAGCCCTTTGGGCAAGTGGTGCCTTTCACTAGTAACCAGGTGAACGATAAGGTCCGTGGGGATTTTGTTAAAAATTAAATTTTAAGAAATGAAAAGAATTTCTTCTCATTTTTTAACTATATAAAGTATTTGGGGACATGATATAGCATGAACTGTCTTAACGTGAAACAGAATTTCCTTTCATTCCTTCAGGGATGTGATTTTTCCTCTTTTTGGAGAAAATTCTCTGATTGGCTCAATTTTTAAAAAAGTGAAACACTGGATTTGATCTAAAGTGACAGAAAATGATATTTTTCCGGGTAGGGTAAGGTGTTTTCCTCCTTTTTTGACCAATTTTCCTATGATTTCTGAGGAATTCAGTCATATCCCTGTTCCTTGAATATATACTGTAAATCTATGTAAATAACAAGATTGGGTGCATCCTTTAATTTTGCATGCTTTCAGATCTCTTCAGGTGATCAGTTTTTTTAGGCGAGTAAACTTTTTTTCATTTATGTTGGTATAGGTTGATGTTTTGATGCCCAATGTGGGAGAGATTGTTGGAGGGTCGATGAGGATTTGGCATCATGAGGAGCTGATGGAGGGATTTAAAAGGGAAGGCATTGACCCCACCAACTACTACTGGTATACAGATCAGGTATGTCTCCAACAGTCAAGGTCACAATTCTGTACCTTGGCTTATCCCTAGAAGATACCTTAATAAACCCTGTCTTGTCAGTAGAATCCTGGAATGGTAGTAAAGTGTATTCCTAGAAACTGTAAACTCTACAGTAGTCAGATGCACAATCATTGTATAAACAATACTATTTAGTTTCAGTATTGTAATATGTGAAGTATTGAAAATACTCATTTTTGATGAAATTTAGTATGTGATTTAGCTGTCATATTAATGATATCTATTTTTGGGCCTTAGAATTATTTTTTGTCCTTCATGATTGAAGTTGACATCGAGCCACACATCCCCAGTGTATAAGAAGATATACAAACAAAACTTCAGCTTTGCTAGGATAGACTTGAACTCTGCAGTTACATAATCATACTGTAAAATAAAATAACATGTGTTTATCTTCCTTCTCTCCTTTGTTTTTAAGTATTTCACCTACTTATTCTGTCCTTTAGAAGGGTGTGTTTGGGGGGGGGGGGGGGGGGGGGGGGGGAGGGACATAGATTCTCTGAATTAGCTTGCTTGGCTGTTGTATTGAAAATTTATATATAACCTTGTATCAATGGGTTACAGATTGAGATTGAGTTTAGACTTTATTGACCTAAATTTGGAAGAGTTATGAACTTTAAACCTAGCAATATCAAGGATTTGATAATTTTCAGAACTTTTTAGGTCACCAGAGTCTCTCAGGTCACCTATTGCAATTGGTCTACATCTTTCATCCATCAAGTGTTAACAATTGAACATCTTTAACTTCTTGATAACTACCATTCCACCTCTCAAATTTTGGTATGAAGCATCTTTGGGACAAAAGTGACTTAAATTGTAAACTTCAGGACTCCTGCACCCCTGAGGCCTTTGAGACAGGGCAAAAACTGCCAAAAATTGACCAGTTTCAAAAATCTTCTTCATCTGTAAGAAAAACTAAATGCATGGTGGTGTAGAGCGGGAAGGCCTTTACCAAAGCTGTAAATTTCATGACCCCTGGGTCGGAGGTTCTGACTCCAGGACAGGGTCAAACTTGGTATATATAGCATATATGTGTAAAGCATTTGAATAACATCTTCTTTAGTGTTACTGTTCTAAATTGCAAAAAATGGATATTTAGAAAGAGCAGGTAGTCATTTACCTAATTGGAAATTTCATGATCCCAAGGTAGAGGTTCTGACTCCAGGGCGGGGCCGAACTTGTTATATAGTGTTCATGTGCAACACATCTATAAAATGTTTTCTTTAATGTTATTGGTACTAAATTGAAACTAAATAGATATTTAGAAGGAGTAGTAGGTAGTCCTTTAAATTTGTGAATTTCATGTTCCAAGGGAGTGAGGGTTTTGGTTTCCAGGGTGGGGCCATAATTATTATAGTGATTATTGTCTTTATCATTGAAAAGATTTCTTTAAGTTTGCCAATATAAAAACTAAATGCATTTGTAGGATAAGCAGGAAAGGGTGTACCAAATTTGTGAATTTTGCCACCCCAGGGTTTTGACTCAGACACGGGTTCAAATTAGTCATATTGTGTTAATGTTACATGTTATGTAAAGGTTTTCATAAGTAAAGGCTCTCTCATTGACATTTAAGTTAAGACAGGTGACTGATAAGGCCTGTGGACTAGTGATACTTTTAACTAAAACTCAGGTGACTGATAAGGCCTGTGGGTCTCTTGTTTGGCTATTCCTGCAGCTACTGAATTGAAAATTAATATGTAAACTTATCTCAGTAGGTTATAAATCAAGTTTGGGCTTGGGCGACTTATTTTTGAAAGAGTTATGGACCTTGAATTAAGTAAATAATGCCAAAAAGTGGGGGTCCTTTTGCAAGTTTACAGTATAATCTGGTTTCAAGCAGCTTGAAAGTTTGAACTGTTCCAAACAGGGTACATTGTATAAATTGGTGAATTAAAAATATTAATTTTGGTTCTTTAGTATTTAAGGTGGGTTTTTTTTCTGTCAGTTTAATATGTACTATTGCTTTGACAGAGGAAGTACGGCACCTGTCCACATGGTGGGTACGGTCTAGGACTGGAACGCTTCATGTGCTGGTTATTGGATCGCTATCACATACGAGAGGTTGCACTTTACCCCCGATTTACAGAGCGATGCAAACCATAGACCCATAATTCACCGAGTGATGCAAGCCATAATAAAGCTACATCAGAAACATATTATTTCAAAACTTTTTCAGAATTCAACAGTGTCTCGAGATTCAGTGTACATTCAATGTATTCATTTGAGATAAGGAACAATAAAGGTGGGAAAAAATTCTGTGACTTTTTTATTTTCCAAATACAAAGTGAATGTGTGAAAAAAGTAAAGGAGGGGGGGGGTTGACCTCCTTCTCCGATTCCACTGATTTGTCATCATGTGTAATAAGTTCTATTATCATTCTGATTTATGTTAAATTCATAGGCTTTGAAAGACTCGGGAAAGGAATAAAACTATTTAGAGCTGATGCGAAGGTCATGTTAATGGCATGTCCACTAAATATTCAATGGAAAAGCTTCATCAAAGTAATGGCAGAGAAAAGTGGATATTCAGTGGAGGATCTGAAAAGTATATGTCACTTTTATCTTTGAAGTATTTGAACACCATGATCATTTTCCTTCCAGTTTCCCCTCCCAAAGGTAATTAGCAAAATTAGACCTGGACATTGTCATGCATGGTGATCACCAGGTGTCAGAGGAAACGAGAGGAAGGTTTTACAGGGCTATAATTTAGTGCATTCTTTTCATATATAATTTGAGGGAGAATCCAGCCATGAAAGACAGACACATCATTTGTTTACAGATGGATGAACTGTCAAGAATTATCAAATAACCAAGTTAGTTCCTCAAATTTTCCAGTGTCCAAAATTGGAATAAATAGATATTGGCCCTGTAGTTGACTGGAAGCCAGTGTAGTTTGACAAGAACCGGTGTAAAATGTTCGTGTTTTTTAGTCCGCGTTACTAATCTGGCAGAAGTGTTTTGTACCCGTTGAAGTTTGTCCGTATATTGTTCACACCGTACAGCAAGACAAAATACAAGAGAAAAGAAGAAGGCGAAATGAGAAAAATCACGCATTAAAAAAATTATTCTTTTAAATATATGGAACTACAATTACCGGTGTGATACCTTGAAGAGAACTAAATAATGATCAAAAAATCTTACAATTTGCACAGCAGGTGCCTGATAATTCATCAACAAGATGCCCATGCAGAAAGCGATCGGAGCAAGAATACTGACGTAACTAGTGATTTACTTCCCCTTGGAGTATTGTGATTCAGTGAAATATCAACCACGTGCAGAACTTTTTAAATTGAAATAACTTTGTCAAAAATCAAGATATTTCCGTAAAAACGGTTTCATTAGAAAGAAGAATGATGAAATTTGTTATTTCAATCAGTTATTAATTCTTAATTAATTTACAAACATTTTTAAATTGCTAATTATATCAAAGTTTATATGAATGAGATCTTTGATTTTATGAAAATTTTCAATTTTCGGTACTATAATGGAATCTGCATCTGGTCAATTTGGTATCCTAGCAGAGCCCGTTTATTACACTTAACAGATTAAACCGAGTTGATACTTACTGGTGATCAGTGTTTAAGATAATGGTCCCCTAATCTGCCAGGGGTTGTACGTATTTCTCCGTTCATCAAAACAGGGGTAACGCATAAAAGAAGACTATATACTGCTTAAAACAAATAAAGAAGACTAAAGTCTGGTTGGGCAGTATGACCTTTTAAAACAACAGAAATTATTCATCTAACTGTTCATTACAAGAAACCTAAATTAAAATATTTCCCAAATTTTGGCTCTAAAGAAGATGTAGGCCAAAGAACACGGGCGTTAAGAATAGCGACGTTGAATTACAAGTGCTCAAAATGCTCAATACGGTAAGAATAGCTAGTAACAAAATTAATATGCAGGACAGAACACTAAAATGTTGTCAACCCTTTCGATTGATTGATTGTTGTTTTCCGCCACACTCAACAATTTTTCAGTTATCTGGTGGCATCCAGTTTTTATTGGTGGAGGAGAGAACCCTGATACAATGTACCCGGAAAGAGACCACCGACCTTCCGAAAGTAAACTGGCAAACTTTCTCACATATATCGGCGCAAGCGAGATTCGAACCCGTGCCGACTAGAGGCGAGATGCCTTGTGATTTTGAGTGCAATGCTCTAACCACTCGGCCACGGAGGCCCCCTCAACCCTTTAGAACCCGTCAACAGAATCATGTACTATGCCGTCAGAGTTGTGATATCCTGCTACAGAGGGGACTAAATCGTGCCCGAGATGCTTCGCGTTCCAGCCCTAACAATGAATTATTTAAAATCTTCTGCGTCAGGGAGACATTTTGGGTTTTCATACGAGTGACCTTCACGAGATTTACAATACAATTATCTAAATTTCTCTCGAGGACATAAAATTGAATATATAATAAAATTTCTAACCTCAACACAGAAATACTGATTTGTGTCAATTTACCATAGGGATTTTGAACCAAGAAGTCATAGAGTTCCGTATGATACTAATGAAGGTCAAGGAAAGTCCATCTAACGGTTGTGCAAGACAGGAGGAGAGGGGAGGGGTATTGTACAAGATGCGCATTATAAAAGTGATATGAATTGTTGATAGGTCTTTTGGAATGGGTTAAGTGTTAAAAAGGCCAGTGTATGCAGACGACATCATAATTTTCAGAATAAACATAGAGGTTTCTTAACAATTATCATTTTGGGTTGACATTACATCTTTGAATTTAATAACATTAGGTCTATGTGAATAATATTTCCCTAAGTAGTATTTCTGACATCAGTTAGTGCTTTACAATCTAAAATATAGTGAAATCCATCTGCAATTTTATTACTATTACGTACAGAACAAAGTCTTTCACAGAGTGGTATTCCATGCCATCTCCCAACCTCTATTGGTAAACGATGATTTGTTGTACGAAATTTTAAAAATATATTTCTGAATTTCTGAGATAGCATATTAATTTAACTTTCAAAATCAAATGATCGATCGATTATATACTGTTTAACGTCCCGCTCGAGAATTTTTCATTCATGTGGAGACATCACCATTGCTGGTGAAAGGCTGCAAAATTTAGGCCTATGCTCGGCGCTTATGACCTTTGAGCAGGGAGGGATCTTTTACATGCCACACCTGCTGTGACACGGGGCCTCGGTTTTTGCATTCTCATCCGAAGGACTGCCCCATTTAGCCGCCTCTTATGACAATCAAGGGTACTGAGGATCTATTCTAACAACCCGGATCCCCACGGGGTCAAAACCCAAATGTTTGTTTAAAGATTCTGTACAATTGCTCTTTTGAAGAGTTATATATATATCACTGAGCCATTTTTGTATGAACTGATCTTGCAATGTTTGTTTAATGACAAGCAGATTCAGCCATAGTAACAGTGTCATCGGCATAAAAAAGAACTAAAAGTTTACAATACAATAATAATTCATTCTCAATACTACTAGTAATGCTTTGTAATCCTACCACATTCTTATCCAATAAATTTCTTCTAGATCATTTACATACAAAGAAAATAAAAATGGTGAAATATTTTCTCCGTCTTACTCCGACATTACAATTGAAAAAAAATTGTCGACATTGTTTTGCAGCGTTTCACCAGCAATGGTGATGTCGCCATATAAGTGAAAGATTCTCGGGAGAGATGTTAAACAATATACAATCAATCAATCCAAAGTAAGACATAATAATTTTAAGATACATATTAATTAGTATGAAGAATATCAAATGTTGAATTCTGAGAATTACTTTCCGTCCTGTCTGTAATTTCATATTAAACCTTTTAATAAAATGCTGACCTCCTCATATTATTGTGTTCAATATTTTCTGTTCTGTGTTTTAGCAGCAGCCAATATGTCGGGGGAATTTTCAATTCAGTAGCTACAGGGATAGCCAAACAATTCCTGAAAACTCAAATCAAGGTCCATAACTCTTTAAAAATAGGTCAAGAAAATCCAAACTCAAACTAGATCTGTAACCCAGTGATAGAAGTTCATGTATACATTGCTGCAGGGATAGCCCCCCCCCCCCCTTCATTATAGGGCTCCCACTTACAGGTGAGGTCCTATATTCAAGAGAAACTACTGCAAAAGAGGTCAAAATGGTTCAAAATTGCAACTTGATCAAGAAAATTGTGACCCACACAGAAGCTTTACCTTGATATACAACCAAGAAATGAAAACAAAACAAAATGAACAAACCCTCCATTTTATCAAGTCCTTCACAAAGAAACTCTCCAATTTGGCATTTATTTATTCATTCCAATTCTAGCATAAAACAATACATAGATAAAAAATAACTAAAAGAATTCATCTAACAAAATCATATCTATTTACAATAATTTGAATAATTTTGTCATTCATGCATATAAACAAAATGACGTCTATTTACAATAATTTGAATAATCTTGTCTTTCATGTGTTATCTTTTTCAAAATTCTCACTTATATTTAATGCCCATACAATCAGATTCATTTTTCAAGGTTCAAATCACAGATTAAATTTCATTTATCACATTGAAAATCACTCGCTTAGAGATAAACATCTAGGCTGTTTGCACATGTTATGGGGGTATAAACACAATAGAAGTGCAAGGGCATTTCATAATTGAACAAAATTTTTTAAAGATGTTTAGATTTTTAAATCAAATTAGAAAGTCAATGCTTTAACTGAAAACAAGAGCTCCATGGGCAACATTGCTCACCTGAATCACCTTGGCCCATATTAGAGATTTTCACTATATAATTGAAGGTAAAACTTTGACCCCCTACTGTGGTCCCACTCTACCCCCAGGGGCCATGATTTTAAGAAACTTGAATTTGCACTATGTAAGAAAGGTGTTGTGTAAATTTGAACTTTTCTGGCTTAGTGGTTCTTGAGAAGAAGATTTTTAAAAGATTTTTTCCTATATTTCTCCATATAAAACTTTGATTCCCTATTGTGGCCCCACTCTACTACCCCTGGGGGTTATGATTAAAAACAACTTGAATCTGCACTATGTTAGGAAGATTCAATATGTAAACTGGAAGTTTTCTGGTCCTGTGGTTCTTGAGAACAAGATTTTTAAATGACCCCATCCTATTTTTGCATTTTTTTTATTATCTACCCTTTGAAAGTGGTATGACCCTTCTTTTGAACTAACTTGAATCCCCTTCACCCAAGGATGATTTGTACCAAGTTTGATAGAAATTGATCCTATGGTTCTGGAGAAGATTTTTAAAAGATATTTTCCAAATTTTTCACATATAAAACTTTGATCCCCTATTGTGGCCCCACCCTACCCCCACGGACCATGATTTTAACAAATTTAAATCTGCACTATGTAAGAAAGCTTCCATATAAATTTGAACTTTACTGGCCCAGTGGTTCTTAAGAAGAAGATTTTTAAATTACTCCACCCTATTTTTGCAAGTTTGTGATTATCTCCCCTTTGAAGAGGACATGACCCTTCATTTAAACAAACTTGAATCCCCTTTACCCAAGGATGATTTGTACCAAGTTTGATTGACATTGGCCTGCTGATTCAGGAGGAGATTTTCAAAATTTGTCAGTATTTTTTCATTTTGCTATTATCTCCCCCTGGAGAAGTGCATTGCCCTTCATTTGAATTAACTTGAACCCCTTCAACCAAGGATCCTTTTTGCCAAGTTTGATTGAAATTGGCGCAATGGTTCTAGAGAAGAAGATGAAAATGTGAAAAGTTTACGATGCCGTCACCACAGACGACAACAACACTGAAGACGGACAATAGAAAGTTTTGATCAGAAAAGCTCACTTGAGCCTTCAGCTCAGGTGAGCTAAAAAAAAAAACTGCAGTAAAACTCAGTTATAATGAACCTTTAAGGCCAGCAAACATGTTCGTTTTAATCAAACTTTTCTATACCTAATAAATTTCTAGTTATTTTCCTCTAATAGGGGATTAAATATCTCTGCAAAATAAACATGAATTTGTAATAAATATGTTTGTTTTAAGCATGTTTTACTGCACAATGAATCAAAATATTGGTTTATCTGCAACAGACTGTTGCACCATGCCATCAATCAGATCACCGTGCACTTTTTTTTGTCATTGATCGGATCACCGTGCACTTTTTTTGTTATTGAATGGATCACTGTGCACTTTTTTGGTTATCGATCGGATCACCGTTCACTTTTTTTTTATTGAACGGATCACTGTGCACTTTTTTTTGTCATCGATCGGACCACTGTGCACTTTTTCATCACATGCCTGGAAGACTGCTCAAATTGAGCAATTTAGAGAAGGAGTTTGAAGAAGTGAGATGCTATGAAAATCAAATTACATAAAAGGGGATATTGTAATTTATTCTATATATGATGCAAATTGATTAATTAATTTTTTTTTTTTACCAAAATTAATTGGTTTGTAAATGATACTTACATTCATATTCATATCCAAAAAAAAATTGTGTCATTCAAAATTTGAAAAACGAAACATATGAGATAAGGAAATGGATTTGAATTGCACCAAAAAAGCAAGTTAATTATGAGTTATGAGTTGAAGTTTAAGGGTGAACAGGTTAAAGCACACGTGTTGAAGGATACTGTTATTGTAGCACAGGGAAGTGCCCTTTTCTACGTTTTGCCATATATGATGAAGAGGAATTTCAAATTCAATTGACCAACATGCCCTGTACTTAATTCAGAGTTTTCATTTCTAGCATCCAACTGCATACATAACTCACAATCACCTCTATAGGATATGATTAATATGTAATAAATCATATTCTTTGAAATGAAACAATATATGTAACTCAGTTGAGCTTCTCCAATTGTCAATTAAATTAATTACAAATATACAAATCATCATAAATATAACACTGCCTGATTTTCTTCATAAAAAAACCAACAGATATATAATTATATTATAGCACATATATTACAAATGATCAGGAAGCAGGTAACTGACTGTGACTGGTGGTTTAGTGACGATATGAACTATCTGACTGACAATTTTGAAGTGGCTATGATCGGTGGTTTAATGAAAATATGACTATCTGACTGGAAATTTTTAAGTGGTCAACATAATTATTAAAACCTCTATAAATTGATTCCTAATGTTAATAAGCAAACAATCTCAGTACAAAATGTATACCTTAAAAATCAAATATTCTTAACGTACTGCAGTCTTAAACAAGCTTTAATATATTCATGATATAAATCTGAACCATTGCAGAAAGAATGGACTCGAATTGAGATCTTTCAAAACCTAGATGTACACGCGCATGATAAAAAGGAATCTATGATACAGCTGCTTGATTAAAATGCATTACATAAACAACATACAGGGCTGATTTGTTGTGAGGATATGTGGAATTTTCCACAGTCACAGACTGCATGTACAGGGTAGAGGTGATTATTAGCTGATTTTCTGGACTTTGTTTAGGTCATCATAAGGTGATGTCCTGGTCAACATAAGGTGATGTCCTGGTCATCATAAGGTGATGTCCTGGTCAACATAAGGTGATGTCCTGGTCAACATAAGGTGATGTTCTGGAGTCCACTTTGGTGACAGATAACATTGATCCTGTCCTGGATGTTTGCTTCATACCGCTGGACGTCCTCAGGTGATATCCGCTTGGCACTCTCCAACAGAGACCTGTGAACCTCGGCCTTTTCTTTCTTTGTCATATACACACCTTTCTCATACTGCTCCCATGCCTTCTTGCGAGTGTATTTTTTCCGCTTCATCAGGCCATAAACAATGCCCTGGGGAGACAAAGTGTGTCAGAATAAACAGTGTAAAAAAATAATGCAAATAGGAAATTGAAAATGAAAATAAGGGTTGGAATACCCAGTGAAATGGATTACACAGGTGTTGGATTAGGTAGTTTTCTCTGTACTTAATTATTGAACAAGCCCACAACCCCAAACCGTATTCCTACTGAGCAATGCAATCTGTTTTGGGCAACTAAAGACCAGGCTTCACGCTGTCTACCCCCATAAACACACTTACACAATATTTTCATAGCCTTAAGCCATGACTCGAACATCTTCATAATCTACCAGTCTATACCACAAATGGAAGCTTTCATAGGAAGATCTGTCCTTTCTACTTCAGCGGTTTATGAAAATGTTTTCAATAATCCGCCCATTTTATTGACTTTGTGCTCATCTCTCTTCATAAGAAGGCCTCTTCAGTCCAAGATGCTTTGATTATAATCATACACATATACAGGTAAATATTGTCATATATGCTGTGTCATAATCAGATGCTTCTTCAGTTGAAAATGTGAGAAATAACAGGCGTACAGACAATGGACTACTTTGTTCAGAAAGCTGGCTTAGGTCAGCTCTAATATATCCATGAAATAAATCTGAACCACTGCGGAAAGAATGAAACTCGAATCGAGATCTTTTGACACCTAGATGCCAATTGTTTCAATTTGCACCTTACAACATGCAGGAAAATTTGTCGCTTTTTACCAACTATGTGGGGAACAAGCCTCTTTTTAATAATGATTAAAAATGAAGAATTGCCCTACATGTTATCAAGTTATATTAACCACCAATATGACAGATCTTCCTGACATAGAACTCTGTCTAATAAATGTACCTCTGGGATCCAAACATCGATGACATAGTTCACATCAGGAATCTCTTGGTCTGAAAGCTTGGTCTCCTGCTTGTACCACTCCATCATTGTAAAGAAGACATCCTCTTGCTACAAAATGAACAAATCACAAACACACTGACATCTCTTACAATGCATTTAAAATCAGTGGATACTTGCTTTCATTTTATTACAGAGGTTTTCACACTGGCTTTGTTAAGCTACATTAAATATCTACTATAAGACTATCCCTAGAGATATCTGACAATATATTCACTATAAGATTGTCACTAGAGAAATCTGACTGTATATACACTATGAGACTGTCACTAGAGATATCTGACAATATATTCACTATAAGATTGTCACTAGAGATATCTGACTGTATATACACTATGAGACTGTCACTAGAGATATCTGACAATATATTCACTATAAGATTGTCACTAGAGATATCTGACTGTATATACACTATGAGACTGTCACTAGAGATATCTGACAATATATTCACTATAAGATTGTCACTAGAGAAATCTGACTGTATATACACTATGAGACTGTCACTAGAGATATCTGACAATATATTCACTATAAGATTGTCACTAGAGAAATCTGACTGTATATACACTATGAGACTGTCACTAGAGATATCTGACAATATATTCACTATAAGATTGTCACTAGAGAAATATATGACTGCATATCCACTATAAGATTGTCACTAGAGAAATCTGACTGTATATCCATTATAAGACTGTCACTAGAGATATATGACTATACAGTCAAACCTGTATTAAGAGACTGCCCAATGGAGAATGGAAAATTAGGTCACATATGACAGTGGTCTCTTAATACAGGTTGCTTATTTTCCACAGTAAAGGCATTTAGCAAATAACATACAGAAATAGTCTGAAAATTGAGAAAGCACATGCATATGTATATGAAATTCATTATTAAGAATATCAAGTATGGTTTTAACAGTTATACAATTAATAATAGCTATACATCTAAAATATGATATGTCGTCTCATAATTTATCATTCAGCAAAAATTACATTTAATCTATTTAAGAATCTCATTTATGAAACAGATGCAAATTTTCTAAAACTTAGAAACATTTTGTTGTAAAGATCATTATATATAAAACTGCATTGCTTCTCTGGCCATAAAAGAAAGTAAATGAGGAAGTGCTGCTCCTCCTCTTGTACAATAACATTGGAAATCTGTTATTCAATTGACAGACAATAAATAAATCACAATATCCATTGTACAGAGTGAATCTGTTTATAAGTTTTAACTTGGAATTGTGTCAAATACTTGGGAGATGTCAAAATGAGCCGCGAGTCCCGGTCATGATTACACTTGGAAACTTTGGATATCCCGCACAGAAATACTGTGAATACTCCAGTTATCTAAGTATTTTCCCCCCAGTATTTACCTGATTTACATTGCAATCAGGCTAAATTTTCCACTCTGTTGAACATAATGGTATACCAGGTGCTAAATATTATATCCGATCTACCCTGCACATTTCTAAGTCTGTTGAAATTCACACAGAACTTGGATTTTGTTAAATAAACAAAACTCGGGTTTTGTTAATCAACCCATCACGATCCTGCATGTTCACTATATGCTAGTCAATTGATTCAGAGTGCCGACTAAACAAAGTCACCGCCGAACTATTACCTGTGCGTTTTAAAGTGAAAGTGTTAGGGACAATAATTCCAAGCCATGCTTGACGGAAAACGAAAGTAGGAATCGCGTTGTAATTGAAAAATGTATGGTCGGTGTATAAAGGTTAAATTTTCATGAAAATACACAAAAACGTAAAAATCATGGTTGTTGGTCGCGTCAGACAGGTGGTCGTTTAATACAGGTAAAATATACAGGGTAACGCCTTGGGGGAATTTTTTTTATGATCACATACGACAGTGAGTCACTTAATACAGTGGGTCGCTAAGGTAGTTTTAACTGTATATCCATTATAAGATTGTCACTAGAGATATTTGACCATATATCTATTATAAGATTGTCACTAGAGGTATCTGACTATATACATATCTGTGATATAAAGGATCATTCGAAATCATCTGTTCTTTGCCACATGACATTTTTTTTTTCATTTTATTAAGTAAACAATCTAACTTTGCACTATCATCAAATTCTGTTTCCAATCTTAAAAAATTTACCTTAGTTGGTCAAACTAAACTGAGTGGTCATTAAATAATTACCTGTGTAAGTATTCTCAACAGGTCAAACTACACGGAGTGGTCATTAACCAGTTACCTTAACAGGTCAAACTACATGAAGCAGTCATTGCTATGACTGAATGTACTTGTATATTTGTGTAAATTAAGCATCTTTTCAGGTACATGTATATTATGTTTAAAAGAACCTAAATCTGAAAAAAAAACACCAAAAAACCCCAAAAAATTGGGTTTAGGTTTACATTGGTTAAATAGATAATTTTATCTCTGAAATGGATGAAAAAGATCCACTTTGTATGAAGTTCAGACAAGAATTATTTGATTTCCAAATTAGGGCCTCATGGGGCATGACATATGTACATAAATAGCACAAACATAGCATGACAACAGACTGAATTCTTGTTCAGATTGTATAACAACAAGGCACACTGACTAGATTCCTATACTAAAAACAATCAGCTAGTCTCCTGAATTTCATTAATCCTGAGTAGACTGTAGCCCATCCTGACATCTACACAGAGCAGTCCAAATTGAACTGCATCAGGATTTTATCCTAGATATACAGTGTAGTCCAAAATAAACCACTCCATGACTTTATCCTAGATATACAGAGCAATCCAAAATAAACTGCCTCAGGATTTTATCTAAGATATACAGTGCAGTCCAAAATAAACCACTTCATTATTTTATCCTAAATATACAGCACAGTCAAAAATAAACCACTTCATAATTTTATCCTATTATTAATTGATATAGTTTTTATTATCATAAAACACTATTTTGTTCGAGTTAAGAAAATCAATATGTCTATCCCTTTCCTATTATCAAAAAAATATTTTTGTCATCAAATATATTTATGTTATCGACTTGTTCCATTGTTACATCATCACAGAAGTAACTAACCGGTCCTTACTAATAGTCTATTAAATAGTATAAATAAGTACTAATTGGAAAAAACTAGTAGCCAACCTGGTCCTCATCAGCGATTGGTCCAAATCCTGGGTTCTTAAGACCGTCCCTTTCCTTGGAGCGACCTAATTTGTAAATCTTGTGTCTGTCACTTTTCTTTTCCTCCTTAAGGATTGCCACGAGATATTGCTGTTAAAAAATCACACCACACTGTAACACTGTGAGTTACTTTTCAAATTTTTGACTTGAAGGATTTGGGGGGGGGTTGGAAGGAAAAATATTTTTCACATCTTCTAAGTTGTTTTTTTTTAATTATACAATTTGTATTTTGAAAAAAAAATTATCACATTAAGAAAATGTACCTTTACTTCATTGGACTTCAGGAACTCAACAAGACTTCTATTTCTTTCTTTAATTTTTTCATATCTACAAATTTCAGACATTTTTAAGGGTTGGTTTTTTCTTCATCATCTCAAATAAGAAATTCTGTATAAAGTCTGGAAACTGTCAAAATAATTTATATCCATAATTTGTTATAGCTAAGCAGAATTTTGTTTTAGCTCTGAATAACATTGAGAAATACACAAATATTTACCTTGAAGCAGTTACTGAGTCACATTTTGACCCTTCTGATCCTAACCAGACAACACTGTCCTTGCTGTCAACACTGGGAAAGGACACCGGAGAGTCTGGTGGAGACACTACCCTCGTCACAGGTGATGGGGGCGGAGAACTGTCAAACACCTCATCTACTCCTAATAAACACCAATATATAGTATGTAATACTGACACCAAAAACCACAACATTCTCTCTACGTATTAACTGAGTATCTGTTTTTTATACGTTAACAGTTTGATTTTTCACAGTTTTGATGATACATGCAATTTCACATCAAAATAATTAAAGAATGTCAATGTTGTTTCTATTACAGAGATATATAAACAATGGAAGCAAAGGGCATGCCGACCAAGCCGATTACGAATAATATGCCCCGCTGTTTATATACACCTGAGATGACAAACAACCTTGGCATTTACTCCATGCATTTGTATTTTGTAAATGTCTGGTTCAAAGGTCAGCATTTTCATATGGAAATATGAAATACATGCGAAAAGGTGAGGTTTATCAGAGGGAAACAGGATAATAGTAGTTTTATCACAGAGAAAAAGTTAAATGTAACACCAGGAAATAGGAGAGGTTTATAACAGAGAAATAGGAGATGTTTATCACAGGGAAATAGAAGAGGTTTATCACAGGAAAAAAGGAGAGGTTTATCACAGGGAAATAGGACAGGTTTATCACCGGGAAATAGGAGAGGTTTATCATAGAGAAATAGGAGAGGTTTATCATAGAGAAATAGGAGAGGTTTATCATAGAGAAACAGGAGAGGTTTATCATAGAGAAATAGGAGAGGTCTATCATAGAGAAATAGGAGAGGTTTATCATAGAGAAAAAGGTGAGGTCTATCATAGAGAAATAGGAGAGGTTTATCATAGAGAAACGGGAGAGGTTTATCACAGGGAAATAGGAGAGGTTTATCATAGAGGAACAGGAGAGGTTTATCATAGAGAAACGGGAGAGGTTTATCACAGGGAAATAGGAGAGGTTTATCATAGAGGAACAGGAGAGGTTTATCACAGGGAAATAGGAGAGGTTTATCATAAAGAAACAGGAGAGGTTTATTATAGAGAAATAGGAGAGGTTTATCATAGAGAAATAGGAGAGGTTTATCATAGAGAAATAGGAGAGGTTTATCATAGAGAAAAAGGTGATGTTTATCATAGAGAAATAGGAGAGGTTTATCATAGAGAAACGGGAGAGGTTTATCATAGAGAAACGGGAGAGGTTTATCATAGAGACACAGGAGAGGTTTATCATAGAGAAATAGGAGAGGTTTATCATAGAGAAATAGAAGAGGTTTATCACAGAGAAACAGGAGAGGTTTATCATAGAGAAATAGGAGAGGTTTATCATAGAGAAATAGGAGAGGTTTATCATAGAGGAACAGGAGAGGTTTATCATAGAGAAATAGGAGAGGTTTATCACAGACAAAACATTGGTGTACACACACACACATATATATATATATATATATATATATATATATATATATATATATATATCTCAAGTATCATCCAGTAGCCTTTAAATTTGGTAATTTTGTCGTCAGGAAAATTTAGCAGATTGTTTGAAATCTTCACACTTCATATATCAGCAGAATTACATTTCACAAGTGTATTATTGATATAATCATAAATTTTGTCATTTTTACTTTTGGTAAATTTTTCTCATCTACCAAAAAAGCCAGTATTTCTAATGTGACAAAATTACCAGATATATGGTATAGTATTTTACTTTAAATCAGTCATGTGTTTGAGAGAACTTTAGTGTTAAAAACCCAAACAAACCAAGTGTTTGGTGAGATAAAAAAATCAAAGAACTACTTATCTGAGTGCTGAGTGAGATAAAATCAGAGAACTATTTATCTGAGTATTGGGTAAAATAAAAATCAATGAACTATTATCCTAGTGTTAGGTGAGATAAATACTGAAGAACTACTTATCTGAATATTGAGCGATATAAAATCAAAAAACCATTTATGCGATTGATTACTGTTCATTATCTTTGTTTTTTCATCTGTGTGTTGGGTAAGATAAAAATATCCAAGTGTAGGATGAGATAAAAATTAAAGAACTAGAATTATCTGAGTGTTGTGCAAGATCTGAATGACATGACAATCAATCGCTCACCTTCATTACAGTCCATGAACTCCATGTCCTCTCTCCGGAGAGTACCCAGAATCCTCTTGGTCATGTAGTTTTCTACTGTATCTACGGCCCTTGTAAACCTTTCCCGACCCTCATCCTCCAGATCATTTCCCTGGTCCTGTGTTTAGAAATGCAAATAATAATTTCAGTTTTGAAAATTATTTGCCAATTATCAAAAATTTTGAACACAGTACAAGCATTACCAAGATAAAGAATTTGTGGTCATAAAATAATGGAGACTGGTAGATACATTACATGTAGCTGCAGACCTGTAGCTCTCTGGGGAAAACAACTGGGACAGACCACAGAACTACAGATCCACCCCTTACAACAACCTCTAGTTAATGAATGTCTGAAGGTATGAAGGTATATCTGGACACAAGTGTAGTGGGAAAATATGATAGAAATATTTTGGTATTAAAATTTTGAAATGGTGATGCAAAAGTACAGTGACAAAAGATTTCAATCGTGTGGAGAAAAAGTTGTGTTGCGTTGTGAATTAAAGGTTTCACTGGAAGTGGGGGGGGGTTCAGTAGTCTGTTAACACAGTACATTCCAATTCCCCCCCCCCCCCCCCCCCCCCAAGACAGTTCGTTCTGCTACCATGTTATTCTGAGAGAAGAAGGTATTTGTGTAATTAATGTGGTCTTGGCACTGTAGGAGTTGCTCTTCATTTTTTGATAGAATCTTCATTATTTAGTGCTTCAAGGAAGCTCTAGGTTGATGAAATTGAAAAAAAAAAGTTTATATAATCTCTATATTTATGAGCAACCTCCAGAATTATGTTTGGAAACTTCCTTGTGGAAACATGTATTGAAGTTCAAATTGAATTAAAATCAAGAAAAATAGCTGAAAGCATGTACTTATGATATTTGCTCTTTTCTGGTATTTTCTTGGGTTTGGTGGACTAATTTTTTTCATTCTCCTAATTAATGTAAATTTTTTGTTTGCTTTAATATCAGTGGGTCCTTAACTGGAAATAAAATATCTGCACTATTAGTACAAACAAGATTCAATCAATTCTTAGTGTAAAATAAAGAACTGTATTTGTACAAACCAGGAAAAGACTCGAGTCCTTGGAGTTGTATGGAAATATTGACTTCTGATTGTACCTCAACCTCATCCTGAATAGAAAAGTTTCATAAAATATTCATCATAATTTAAAATCACCCCCCCCCCCCCAACCTAAACAAAATTGCCACTAAAGATGTATTTGTGAATCAATGTCCTGGAGCATAAAGCCACCATCTGCACAAGTCAAGGGTTTTCGGTCCACTCCATTCCCCAAAAACTTTTCAGTCATCTCCAGTCCCCACAAACTTTTCAGTCATCTCCAGTCCCCACAAACTTTTCAGTCATCTCCAGTCCCCACAAACTTCATTTATCAGCAGAACTTCTGACAGTTGTTGAAAACTTTAAATAAAGCTGAAAAAATTACCCTACAATTTTTCGGTGGTAGTTGACTCCCACACAACCAACACAGTTCCATTGTAGAGATTTCTCCCGAAACTTGTTGCTAAACATCACACGTGCTTGGCTTGTTTCTTTTGAATGAAAGCTACCTTTTCATCGGTTCCAAGGTTAGACCTTGGAACCAATGAAAACTAGGTCACAGTTTTCATGGCATAATCTGCCAAGGGTTTGTTGGGAGCAGAGTGGACCAAAAACCATTGTCTTGCAAAGATGAAAGGTCACATTACACAGCTATCTTAATTTAACACTACAATCCTTCTCCACCTGAACAAGATGTCTTTGTATGCCTCAGAGCTTGGTAATCCTCGCAAATTGAACTTGACTTTCATAAATGACCTTGACCTCATCAAGTAGGAAGTTCCATCTTGTACAATTCAATATCATGAACAAGTTGCAGACAGACTAATAGACCAAAATAATATGCCCCCTTATCTTCAATTTTGAGGATTTTTCACTTATATGGAGAAATCACCATTGCTGGTGATGGGCTGCAAAATTTAGGCCTATGCTTGGCACTTACGGCCTATGAGAAGGAAGAGATTTTTATCGTGTCACACCTGCTGTGACACTGGGCCTCACTTTTTGTGGTCTTTTCCAAAGGACCGCCTCATTTAGTCACCTCTTCTAACCCGGATCCCCACAGGGTCAGATAATTATTCAGTTCCAATAACATGATGTCTATTTAGTAAACAACTTCAAATGTATGTTCAAACAGATTTCAATTTATGGTTTTTATGGTTTCATTTGAAGTAAATGGTATGGCTAGGTTATCTTCACTGAGTGCAATTAATATCTGAAAAGAGGCTTTGCAGCAAAATTTCTTAAAACTTGAACCACCTCTGTTCAGTACTATTCAAAACCAATAGGCACTATTTGATTTCGCCCATTGAGATGAAAGGCGGTGTAGAGGCAAAATTTTGCATGATCGCTAAAAAGCTCTAAAGTAAGCTCGATGCCTTAAAAAAAATTAGTACAAAAAGAAATTTCTTGGGTGTTGTCAAAAGAAATACATATATGAAGTATGAAAGCCCTATCATTATCCATTCTAAAGTTATGGCCAAGACTAAAGTTCTTCAATAGTAGGTCAAACTCCAGGGTCAAAGTCATGAGTTAATAGAATTTGTTACCCATAGAAAGGTCACAAGGAATACACATGAAACATGAAAGCACTAACCAATCAAAGGTAATGGCCTTGGTTAACATTTTTAAAAAGTAGGTCAAACTCCATGGTGAAGGTCACAAGGTCAAAAAATTTTGGTTTAAGAAAGAGGGCTTGTCACAAGGAATGCACATGTGAAATATGAAAGCCATATCGCCATCCATTCAAAAGTTATGGGCAAGGTTAAAGTTTTGCATACAGACTAACAGATGGAAAGACCAAAAACTATATGCTCCTGAACTTCTAATTACTGGGGCATAAAAATAATTACTAATGACCTTAACTTTGTTCTCAAATTTAAGCAACTGGGAATCAATCTGAAAATACCAGGTTTACATAGCATATAACATTTCCACATAAGTAAAATCTCAAGCCAAAATGTGTACATGGACAGATAGATGAAATGAAACCAATATGCCCCTTTCCCCAACTTTGTTTCCAGGGGCATGATTAAAATATACATTACACAAAATTTTACCCTCCTCTAAATCCTGCAAATAATGAGGTGACCTTCAGTTGAATGAAGAATGTAAAAAGTGACCTTTAATTTAATGAATAACATATAAAGTGATCTTCAATTGTACAAACATAATGTACAAAGTGAAATACCTTTTTGGGATCCATGGATGTGGCTCAATAACAGACAATGAAATCTTGACAATCCTCTTCTTCCTCTTTTCCAGTCGCCTAACCTGTAAACATGTAAAAAAAAAAAACAAACAATGTTGTATCAACTGTAAACATACCATATACAGAGCTGTGTAAACTGTAAACATGTACATACAAAATGTACAGTATTGTGTAAATATGTAAATAAACAGTGTACAGTGTTGTGTAAATATGTAAATAGACAGTGTACAGTGTTGTATAAATATGTAAATAAACAGTGTACAATGTTGTGTAAACATGTAAACAGACAGTGTACAGTGTTGTGTAAATAAACAGTGTACAATGTTGTGTAAACATGTAAACAGACAGTGTACAGTGTTGTGTAAATTTGCATATGTATGTGTTGTGTAATCTGTAAGCATACCATATACAGAACTGTATAAACTGTACGCATACCATATACAGAACTGTATAAACTGTAAATATACCATGTAAAGGCTGTGTACACCATAAATATACCATGTGAAGGCTGTGTACACCTTAAATATACCATGTAAAGATTGTGTAAACCATAAATATACCTTGTAAAGGTTGTGTAAACCATAAATATACCATGTAAAGGTTGTGTAAACCGTAAATATACCATGTAATGGTTGTGTAAACCATAAATATACCATGTAAAGGCTGTGTAAACCGTAAATATACCATGTCAAGGTTGTGTAAACCGTAAATATACCATGTAAAGGCTGTGTAAATCGTAAATATACCATGTAAAGGCTGTGTAAACCGTAAACGAGTAAATATACACAATGTCATATATTAAATGTCTGACAACAGGAGAAAGTTACTCTGTCACAGTACAAAGTACTCACTTATAATTTGTAAGCACTCATTGTCTGTGATTGTTTGGTACCAATGTACTTACAACAGCCGGCCAAACAGGGCATCGTCTCCACTTCACCCAAACAATATCCTTCTCATGAATCTCAGCTGAAATCCACAAAATTAAATATGGCTTATTTGGAAAGAGAAATCAAGGCCTGAAGGGTCACAAAAAGCGTCGAGTGCAATATCATATACATTAGGGTTTTCAATAAAATTAGGGCAAGCAAATTAGAGAAAGTAAGAGAAGAAATGTTTGAGTGCCACAGGAGATGTTTCCTCATGTTTAAGTACAAAAATAAAGCATTAAAATCATTAATTTTGTAAAATATCAGCAAATTATGTATAATTACATAAAAAGAAATAAAGAAGAGAGCTTGGGCTGAAGTTGCTTATCTTAACAAGTTCATACATGTACCCGCCTCTTGCTAGATAATATCTCTTCAAGATTAGTTACTTTACAAAGGCTATAATAAATAAATTGAAATTGTAAATGAAGAATGCTGAAAAGAATATAACTGCTTCAGAGTGAGACTACTTGTTTATAGAAGTTGTATCTTCTGTTCATGTATGATGTAACAATTATATGGTACTAACTCCGTTTTCAATAATGTCTAACAATTCAAATGTTCAACGTAATGTGTAGTACGGTTAGTGGAATTCTGAACAAGATTCAATTCCCAATGTATGCTAGCTCGCAAAATAATCTGTTATTTTTGTCGCGATGCACATGCTACTTTCTTTTGCTTAATTAAAAATCGGGATCAGGATTACCAAAACAAAACCGGAAATAGTCTTTGTGTTTTTGGAATAGCAACCTAACCGTGACCACTTTAGTTTTATCTGTTTCTACTGATCTGAAATAAGGATTCTTGTGCAACTATGAGACTACAGTGAAAACCAAATTTGAGCAGGTTATTTTGTATGTACTTAATGATATCGTAGGACACAAATTTTGTGGGAAAATCTGTTCCATAGTAAATCCATCAACGAATAATGAACTTCACTTACCAAACAATCGTTATTTAACTATTGGACAAAGATATAATAATAAACAACGTCATCAACAACGGAATTGGTATTGTCTTTTCAAATATCAATTAAATTCGAGGTTTTAAAGTCTGGAATTGTAAGAAAAATTCAAAATCAATAGGCACTATTTGATTTGCCCATTGAGATGAAAGGTGGTGTAGAGGCAAAATTTTGCATGATCACTAGAAGGCTCTCGAGCACGCTTGACGCCTTAAAAAAAATATGCATATTTACTCATCATTTTGTAGAATTTCCATTTCTGAGACAGCAAGCAGATTTTGAATATCAGCAAGGAACAACACATACACAGAAGCATATTAAACAGAATAGACAAAGAACAGACACACAGAGGAATGACATATACCATGTCTGGATGGAGTTAGTGCATCTGGCAAGTCCTCATCATCTGATTCACTGATGTAACAGTCATCAACATCTAGATTGGGGTCAAAATCCACCCTACAAAACAAAATCAAGCAGTTGTTATCACACCACAAATGGACATCCGCCATAAGAAAAAATAATGAGCGTCATCTGTGACATACCTGCTGCTGCCCGCATTGTTCAGTTGTTGTATTTTAGCACTGCTGTTTTGCTCACTATTTTCAGTGCTGTCTAAAGAACAAAGAGGAACCAATGGATTTACTGTATTCTGTGAAGGATTTATGTGATCCTGGAGACATGGCCACTGCCCTGAGTCCAAGTTTCCACTGTACGGTATAGGAGAACTGGCCTCAGTGTACACCCCGTTATAATTTCCACTCAATTCATCCTTCCTCTCCTCGTCAATGTCCTTTTGTTTGACCCTTTCCGCCCATTTTTTCTTTGTTTTCTTTCTCCTGGTAATTTTTAAGGATGTGCTTTGGGATCGACCTTTCCTAGCCTTAGCATGGTTAATTAATATAGGGAGTTCACTTTCAAGCGAGTCACAACACGCTGGTGTTTCTCCCTCAAAATCACCGAGTTTCTTGACAAATTTGGCTGACTTTGAATTATTTGACTTCGATGTTCTTTTACCACACCTTTGTATCTTTAGTTCTGAACACTTTGATTCTTTGCCATTTTGAATATCTTTAGAGACAGATGATTGCTGTGTTATTTCATTGGTGGGTTTATTTGCCTGGTTTATTTCTATGACACTAGAAGAGTTTTCTGAGCCCACGTTGCCATTATTCGGTACTGGAGAGCTGGCATCATGGTACAATGTGTCCTTCTCTTTATATATTTCTTCACTTCTCTTCCCTTCCATCTTCTTTTTTGAGCACCCCTTTTTCCTGGTTTTGTTTTTCACTGTATTTTTCCTCTTAGTGAATTTTGAGATGGTACGACCTCTCCTGGTTTTGGATTGGTTAACTGGACAAAGAAACTTTTTTTCTACTGAGGGATCACATGTTTTTTCCTGCGATTTTGATCTTCTGGTCATAGTAGTCCTCTTACAATGCGCCTCTAACTTTGTGGAGACCGAATGCTTTGAGTTTTTGCTTCTTTGTGTATTTCTAGAGAGAGATGGTAGTTGTCTTTTTTTATTGGTGGAACTATTTGACTCATTCACTTCCACATTACCAAGTTCATCTTTATGCATTTTTCTCCTCTTAACAACACTGCCCCCTTCGCTGCCAGTTTCTCTCTTTCTTCTGACCGGAGTCACCAATGGTTCCCCTGCTTCATGACTGTCACTGACTGGACCTGAACAGTTTTGGTCATCAAAAGATCGTTTTCTGAGACAAACATCTGACATTGTCTTACCAGACATGTTGATCACTGCCCTGTCATATGCTGCACGAAATAAAGCCATTTTTGCTTGGGATTGGATAGTATGCATTCCTTTGAAAACAATAAAAATGATTTGCTACATGTACATTAATCAGAATACAAAATCAATCACGTTTTCCAAAGTGTTTGGGTTTTTTCTGTCTTTCGACCAAAGTCAAAAGTACACTTTATAATTTAAATATATTATACATAGTATGTCTGGGTCAAAGTGGTTTCATAAAAAAAAAAAAAAAAATACAATGTTTTAAAAATGCTGTAAATCATCATGTATTGTGAAACATATTTTCAAGAAATTTTGACCTGGAATGTGGGGAGTGTGCACAATCCATAAGACTAAAATGGATCACCCCCAGTCCCCCCCCCCCCCCCCCCCCTTTCTCCTTTTTTTTCTGATGTAAGATCAGGTCACCAACAACCATTTTTTATGTCATAACTCTCATGTAAATTTTGACAGAGGTTTAAACACATCAGTTGTGTACTATATACAAACTATTGGTAATTACATGCAAACTAACATGCGTTCAACAACTAATTTAAAACAAAATACCTTGAAGAAAAAAGTATATTTTCTCCATGTCAGTTTCATTGCCTGTTATATCTGTCTAAAAGTGTGATTGGCCCATTGAAAACCTACTAGACTAGTACTCATATGAAAGTTCTGCAGTAAAATTCAAAGGTTGAAGAGTAGTCAGCAAGAAAAAAGAAATAAATTTGCTCTGTCATTCTTCATTCACTTCTTTGTTATTTATTTATCCTGTATTCTCCAATTATTGAATTAGTGGTAGCTAGTAATATCTTGAAAATGATTGGCAGTAATATTTATTGTCCAATAGGGCTCATCTAGTCTTTAGGGGGTACCAGTGTACCAAATTTGAGGTCTTTCATGTAAAGATTTCTCAAGATATTGAGTGGACAATATTTTCTATGTCCAGAGTAGTTTGACCTTTGACATTGTGACCTCAAAAGCCATAAAGAGTCATCTACCCCTTAGGATTTACCAGTGTGCCAAGTTTGATGTCTGTAAAGCAAAGGGTTCTCATGATATTGAGTGAACAATATCTACTGATATCCAAAGTAGTTTGACTCTAAACCTTTAATGTTGTGACCTCAAAATTAATAGGGGTCATCTACTCCTTAGGCAGAATCAGTGTATCAAGTTTTATGTCTGATAAGCAAAGGTTCTTGAGATATTGAGAGGACAGCCCGACATACTGATAGGTGCAAACCAGGTTCTCAAAATATTATGCAGACAATAACTTACTATGTCCAGTTTGACCCTTGACCTCCAAATCAATAGTGGACATCTAATAGTGTACCAAGTTTGATGTCTGTTAAGCAATGGGTTCTCAAGCTATTAAACAAACAGTATCTTCCCATGTCCAGAGTAGAATGACTCTTGATCTTTAAATCAAAAGGAGTCATCAACTATTTAAGGAAAACCAATAAAACATGTTTAATGTCTGTTAAGCATAGGGTTATATTCTATTGGGAAATATTGAGAGGATAATATTTGGTCTACAGACCGATATACTGATAGGTACAAGCCAACATGTTCCCTTTTTTCAAGGAAGGGGGGGGGGTGTATAAAAGTAGAATATATCAAAGTGAAAAATATTGTGTTACCTCTGGTGAAGAACTTCTCTTTTTCTGGGCAATCAAATGGTTTAATTTTCTTAAGGTCTTTAATCTCTTCTCTGTAGAAAAGAAACAAAACAAAACTAAAGTACATGAACATAATATAAAAACAACAGGAAACCAAACAGGAAGTCTGAAACAAATCACTTTTAGTCAGTGCAGATCAATTTCTACTCACATTTAGTCAGTACAAAGCAATTACTACATACATCTAGTTTGTACAAATCAATTTCTACTTACATTTAGTCAGTACAAATCAATTTCAACATCCATTTCATGTTTCAAGATCTGGGATCACAAGTTCTTAAATATGAATAGCTATATATATCGCAACATGCTTGTTTAAAAAACAAAAGAACAGAAAGCGTATATTTCAATTTTCAGGTACAAACTAATAAGAAAGGAATGAAATCAGTGATTTGAACAATCTACAGTTGTGGAATATTGCTGACATCAAAACATGTCTTGTCTTTGTATGCAGTATACTGACTTACATGGCATCTTCATTGAAAAATTCCACAAATACGGCAGATTTATTCCCCATTTGAGTCACCTCATTCACCTGTAAGACAAGACACACATCCAATGAACCTTAAAATAACAAGCCCTATTCTTCCACAATCATCATGACCTTTGTGTATCTCTTTACTCTAGCCATCCTACGGATTGAATTAGAAATTGGAATTAACTACATCCGTGCCTCACCCCACCTGACATGGTGGCCACACTTTTAGGTCAGGTCTGAGGTCCTTGTAAGGAGTTCTGGCTGTCAGTGCTCACCCCAAGTAATGTCATCATACAATCATACGATTTACCCCACATATTACATAAACTGAGTTATCTGGGAATGAAACATTTTCTGAGCATTCAATTCAAAACTGAGTAAAATGTTAAGATATCATAGCTACCTGTATATTTCTTTATGTAAACAGTTCATGAACAGTCCCCTTCTAGTAATTAGTTACAAAATGTGTATGAGTATATCATGTCATTAGCAACAAAATGTGTATGAATTTATCATGTTAATTGAAATAAAAAGTGTATGAACTTATCATTCAGAAGAAACAAAAAGTGTATGAATTTATCATGTCAGTAGAAACAAAAAGTGTATGAATTTATCATGTCAGTAGAAACAAAAAGTGTATGAATTTATCATGTCAGTAGAAACAAAAAGTGTATGAATTTATCATGTCATAGAAACAAAAAGTGTATGAATTTATCATGTCAGTAGAAACAAAAAGTGTATTAATTTATCACGTCATAGAAACAAAAAGCAAGTTTGTTTTCTTAGACTACCTCATCTAAAAACCAAGTAAACAAGTGCTTGTCTTAAAGTCCAGGGGCAATAACTCTTCTGAAAGTTATGGTAAGTCAATTAAATAAAAAGTAAAACTCAAATACATTTTATCAATAAAATCTACACCATAAATCAGCTGAATATTGACAGAAATGGCAAAATAAACTTTGAAAATAACTTCAAAGGAATAGTCACAGAATGATGGGGGTCACAGAATTACAGGGTCACAGGGTCATAGAATGACAGGGTCACAGAGTAACAGGGTCATAAAATGACAGGGTCACAGAATGACTGGGTCAGAGTAACAGGGTCATAGAATGATGGGGTCACAGAATGATGGGGTCAGAATAACAGGGTCATAGAATGACATGGTCACAGAATGACGGGGTCAGAGTAACAGGGTCATAGAATGACAGGACCACAGAATGACTGGGTCAGAGTAACAGGGTCATAAATGACAGGACCACAGAATGACGGGGTCAGAGTAACAGGGTCATAGAATGACGGGGTCAGAGTAACAGCGTCATATATCTGATAGCTTTGTGATTTCTTGACTGTCATTTTACTTTACAAAATAAATTTAACTGAAAGTCTTCCGTCGCTTATTAGAGAACTACCAACTTATATCAATGTTTAATTAACATAGCAGTGTTTGTTAAGCAGGGGGGTTTGTCTAGCATAGAAACTCTAAAAGACAAAACAAGTTGTGGGTGATTATGTATTTTGATAATAAGGATGCTTTTACAAAAAAATTAAATAAATAAATAAAAAATGAAAATAAATAAATAAAAAATAAATAAATAAATAAATAAAAAACATAATCAAGTGTTGCATTGTTGATAAAGCTTTGTATAAGCTTTGGACTGAAATTCTATCGTAAATTCAGTTGACTTGTCGATGCTCTTAATTAAGTGAACCCGGAATATCCATCACAACACATTATCGAAAAATTTATGTTTCTGCAATGGGGTCAGAGTAACAGGGTCATAGAATGACAGGACCACAGAATGACGGGGTCAGAGTAACAGGGTCATAAATGACAGGACCACAGAATGATGGGGTCAGAGTAACAGGGTCATAGAATGACATGGTCACAAAATGACTAGGTCACAGAGTAACAGGGTCACAGAATGACTAGGTCAGAGAATGACTGGATCACAGATTAACAGGGTCATAGAATGACAGGACCACAGAATGACTGTGTCAGAGTAACAGGGTCATAGAATGACGGGGTCACATAGTGACAAAATTCCTGTTATAATCTCACTGTTCCTTTGTCATCATAGCTTGTCTGCATTGTGCTCAAAATTCGAACTGACCATTGTGAATTGCTTACCTGTGCTGGCCACCAAGGTGTGCTGACCAATTTAACCCACACTGAGACACCACAGGTAAACTGTGAAAATGGATCAGGTGGCTGCTGGGGATCAGGTGAACTTAACTTCTCCTCTGATGAACAGGGGGGTGACTTTTGGCACCTTGCTTCCTTCACACATTCTATTTTAGGTGTGCTATTCTGTGAACATTCTATTTCAGACTGCACTTCCTTTTTGACATTTTCTGCGGTTTCAATTTCGACTTTTTCTTTGGAATCCATGGTAACAGACAAGAAGCTGTCGGCTTCACTCATTGCTGTTGACTCCTCTGTTTTCAGTGGGTCAGAAAATGTGGTGTCTACAACATAAAGATATTTCAAATCATTAACATCCAAGTCCAGCTCAACTAATCTCTACATTCAAGCATCTATATACTGGGCTCAGGCTATAATTAAATAACTTTGGTTTGATGTTGCAGATCCACACCTGAAACTGCTGGATCAGTTAGTAGGAAAATTATTATCTTTTTTTATTTGGATAGGTGGGGGAGTAAAACTATGAGGTGTAAAGTCAGCAACTGCTTAGTTATTTTAGCATTATTATTTCGTCGTTATGTTAGTCAGATAACAGAAAGATCCTCCAGATTTTGCCAGAAGAATAGGGACATAATTAATTTCATAATCAATATCTCCTATTAAATCTCTTAAAATGCTGAGTTTTAGAGGGAGACTTAGAGAAGGATTTGGCATTTCATTTAGGTTTTCTGCCCTGCATAAAATGTGAAATACTGCACATCAGATCTTTAGTTTCATTATTGAAAACAGAACTCAATAACCTTTCTCATTTTCTTTTTCCCATTTAAATATGGCTCAGCAAACTGAACCAAGAATCATTTACATCTTACTGTGTTCTTAAGTTTCTGTTGTGAGTCAGAATCAGACTGTGTCGTTACTTTTGAATACCAGCATGCATTTCATGAGGCAGAGTCGTTATGTATTATTACTTTTGAGTGTAGCTTGTGTGTTGATGAAGTTGATCCAAATTTAGTGCATGGATCTTCAGACTTAAATGACGTACAATCATGTAATTTCAAAAGTTGCAAACTCAAGAGAAATGTCAAAGTTGGATGCAATTTCAGCACTTTAGAGTGGGTCTGAATTGAATATGTCTGCTAAATTTTAGCACCCAAAATTTACTGACTTTTACCTATATTGCACAATTTTTAGTCTGTTTTGTTTAATAAGTCTACAACAACAACATATCAAGTAATGTCTATCAGAAACTGGCACATATCCTGTCCAAAACGATCATTTTCCCATTGAGCATTTGAGAGGTGGAATGCTGCTTATTCTGGCATGTCTGCCATGTTGTTTGTTTATTGCAATGTGTTTGCTCAGTAGGTCAGAGAAACTCTTTGAATTAAAAATATCACCGAGATGATATGAATTGATATCTTTATGTGTATTGATTGATTGATTATATATTGTTTTATGTCACGCTCGAGAATTTTTCACTCATATGGAGACGTCACCATTGCCGGTGAAGGGCTGCAAAATTAGACCTATGCTCGGTGCTTACAGCCTTTGAGCAGGGAGGGATCTTTAATGTGCCACACCTGCTGTGACAAGGGGCCTCGATTTTTGCAATCTCATCCGAAGGACCGCCCCATTTAATCGCCTCTTACGACAAGCTAGGGGTGCTGAGGATCTACTCTAACAACCCAGATCCTCACAGGGATCATGTAAGTATAAACACTGAAACATTCCAGATTAATACATTGAAAAAAAAATTAGGATAAAACATCATTTCCTCAAGCTGCACTGAATTTATTCTAGTTAGTCTGGCAGTCAATGTTAATGTCCATGTTAATACTCATCAGATTTCAATGACTCCATTACAATACCTAATTCTTTTTGATCTCCAATTTCAGCAAGGTTCATAGCAACTTTAAATAGCACTCTTCTATCTCTGGACATTTTCCATCTTAAACCTAAACATACACAACAAAGGTACACACAGATTCAAGTTCAATTACATCTCAACTTTTGCTTAAAAAACAAGATGTGTTTGTGAAACACTGATCTCCCCTGTATGGCAGCAAAGTAATTATGGCACCCAAAGAAAGGTTAATGATTATGTATTGTTTAATGGTACCAAAGAAATATCTTGTCACAAGGAATACACACTGATATATAAAAGCCTGATCACTATCCATTCCAAAGTTATGAACAAGGTCACAGTTTTTTTTCCTCAAAAGTAGGTCAAACTCCCAGGTAAGACCACAAAGTCAAATAGGAAGGTTTCGTCACAAGGAATACACAAGGAATACACTAGTGAAATAGGAAAGACCTATTACTAACCATTCAAAAGTCATGGACAAGGTTAAAATTTTTACAGACAAACAGACAGACCAAAAACTACATGCCCCAGAATTTCTGATTATGGGGTCATAAAAATTCAGAGTACAAAAGTCACAAACTATCATCATTCTGATCCTCAAGAGCTCATAGTGTTACACTGTTTTTCCTTGACAGATGTTCATTTCAAATCACAACAAAATACAAGATTTGTATGATGTTTCATATACAGAAACCACAGGCAATTATATCCCTTGGGTTCAAATTTACTTATTAAAGAGTACTCTTTAATAAGTAAATTCGAATCCTAGCAATATAATTGCCTGTTACAGAAACCATATCCATGAACTGACATCTCAGAATATTGTCAATCCATGAAAATTGGCCTCAATAAAATTAAAATGATAGCACAGAAAGTATAAGCTAAAAATATGAAAATATGAAAAAAACAAAGATATGAGGAAATCCTATTTATACAGTGCACCTCTCAATAGCAAAGGTATGGCAGCCATTGTTTGAACAAACTTTAAACTTAGTCTGATAAATTATAGCTTTCCTGCTCTTAAAAAAAAGGGATATTTAAGATTTTTCTCCGCATTTCAAAGTAATACATTATAATGGCTACTGTGGTTCGAGGTTGATTATAGAGGTTATGGAACCTGAACAAACTGACCATGCTTGATCTGCTTGATAGATTTTATCCCTGCTCAAATTGCTACAAAGGATGATTTTTGGCACATCCAAAAATAGAGAAAAATATGGGGGGGGGGGGGGGGGGGTTGGGGGGGGGGAACCACTCCTTACTAATATAAGTTTTTTTTAATTACTAGTATATCCCCTTGGAAGAATGTACATTTTTCATGTGAATACCTTGGATTTTGTTTTGTTGGTCCAGTGGGTTTGGATAAAAAGTAGAAAATCATAATAGTTTACAAACTTGCACATGTAAAAGCAACAAACTTAGATCAGAAAACTTCATATGAGCCTTAAATTTGTACAGTACAAGAAAACTTTACATTCTTCATTACACACCTTCAAGTTTGTACTTTTCTCTCAATGGGCAATTGTACAAGCAAATGGACTCAGGATCAGAAATGCTTTCACTGCAACAAAATGTTCCTGGCCATAACATCTTACATACTAAAAGCCTGCAATTTGTGAATTCCTGTGAAATACTGACAATTTGTCTTAGATACTGGCAATGATAAGGTTCATTATTATTATTATATACATATATAATAAATTATATTTCTTCTTTCTTGGCACCAGGGTAAAGTAAAACATTCAAATCTAGTACTCAAACTTTTATCTATAGCGCTTTCACCCTGCGGGCTTGTCAGTAAATTTTCTTTACACACACACACAAAATCACAACACCACACAGTGCTCCCTTGATATATTGCCAACTTTTGTTCAAGAAAGACTTTGGCAGTGAAGCGGGGGTGGCAATATATAACGAATCATCTTTCTAAATGTTGCTAAAAACCTACCAATGCACAATAGATTTATAATATGACTAGGTTAACCCCCACCCCCCACGTCTCAACTGGCTTGACTATTACCCATGGATATTGTCATAATCATTATGCACAAAAATAAGATTAAAGGAGATTTCTGCTGTGGAAGTAGAGAAAAAGATTTTCTAAGATATAATACATTCTTACTATATAGTCATATGGTCCTGTCCCAAGTCTGAACCCCTGACCCAGCCAGGACAATGGATTTCACACTTTGTAGATTAAGGCTTCACATTTAGTTTATCTTCTACTACCATGGAAATAAAGAAAAGGTTTTTTATAAGATTTAATGCATTTTAATTGTATATGGTCATACTGGTCCTACCTAAGGACCTATAACTTTAACCCACGTGCTATGATTTTCCCAACTAAGATTGAGGGCCTCATGGACATCATAGCTATGCACTTAGTTTTTCTCATATGTATGTGGGAGGGAAGAAGATTTCTATAAGATTTAATACATCTCTCTACATATATGGCCATATTCGTCCCACTCTAAGGGGGTCAACCCCTGACCCTGAGGTCATGAACTTCATAATTTAGGTAGAAAGCTTCATGGACATCATAACCATGCACTTTGTTTTTCCTCACACGTCTGAGATTAGAGAAGATTTTTGTAAAATTTAATACATTTTCACTAGATAGCCATATTGGCCCCACCCTAGGGCCTAAATCCCTTACCCAGGGGTCATAATTTTCATAATTTAGGTAGAGAGATCTTCATGAACATCATAACCATGCATTTCGTTTTTCCTCACACATGTCTGAGAGAAAAGAAAAAAGATTTTCAAAGTTGTACATTTTCACTGGAGAGCCACAATGACCCCACTTCAGGGCCTAAACCCATGATTTTCACAATATAGGTAGAGATCTTAATGGACATCAAAACCATACATTTAGTTTTTCTCACACATGTCTAAGAGTAGAGAAGAAGGTTTTCTAAGATTTAATATATCTTACTATATGGCCAATTTGGCCCCACCCTAGAGACTGAACTCTGACCATGGGGCCATGAATTTCATAATTTTGGTAAAGGGCTTCATAAACATCATAAGCATACATTTGGTTTTTCTTCCACATGTGTGGGAGTAGAGAAAAAGATTTTAGAAAATTGGGTTTTTGGGATTTTTTTATACAGTTTTGGCCCCACCCATGAAGCCCTGAGGGAACTAAGATCATAAATCTCACAACTTACATTCCTCTTACCCCAAAGAAGCTTCACACCAAAAATGGTAAATAATTGTCCTTGTAATTTTCAAGAAGTGAAAAATGTCAAATTGTTAATGGATGACGCATGATGAACAATGCTCGCCGTCAGATGAAGACCAACAGCAATAGGTCAACTGAATGACTCTGGTGACGTAAAAGATGGCAATGTCAGTGTTTCAGTTAAGACTTTGTCTGATACTAAAAAGTCTCAATAAAATGTTAAACCTATGATGACTTTGTAATAATCAAACTGAAGAAAGATTTCATTCATATAGAGTATAACTTGAGACACAAAATCATTACTTTTCAAAATATACTTGCTACCAACACGATGTGGAACAGGTACACCAACTTTGCTGATCCTAGCCTTTTTGCTTCTTGGCATAAATGTATAACCTTGACCACTAATAGATATCTCCCTCTCACAGGTGTAACAGGTTTGATAATCCTCACCTTATCTGAACTTCTTTTATCCTTCCCACGGAGTGTTGATGGATGAACAGAGACATTGCACCGTGCCATAATAAAACTCATTTAGAACATTAACTTTAATTATCCATGCCTATTTTTTTTTATAGTGCCTACAAAATTTCCCCATGTAAGCTTAACCTTGACCTTGAAAGATCATTAAATACAAAAGGAACACAATTGATACCTCCTATACAAAACACATTGTACACTCTGAAACGACATTTCACACATTCTGAATAGAAAAGCCTTAAATTAGGTCAAGATGCACCAAGCCAGCTGACGTGACCTGATTATGTAATTCTCTGAGAGGAAGGTTGTGACAAAATGTCAATGCAATATCTGCATCCATGATGAAAAAACATCCAGGAAACTCTTTGACCTACTTTTTGCCTAAAGTAGGTCATGGTGAACCAATTAAGCTGAAATGTGAACTGATTATGCATTTCTCCTAGAGGGAGGTTGTGACAAATTTCAAAACAATATCTGATTCCATAACGAAATAAATCTGGAAAACTATTTGACCTAGTTTTTGTCCTAAAGTAGGTCATTGGTGCACCAATCCAGCTGAAATGCAAATTAAGTGTGCAACAATTAACAGTGAGATGGTATATTACTGTAACATTATGCTATGGTTTTGTTTAAGACACATTACACTAAACTGTGGTTTAGTATTCTTAGTCCAGGTTAATTTAAATGTAATCTGACTTGGTTTTAAAATCATGTTGTAAAAATGGCTTCCGGTAATGGAAAGCATGGTGCTGACCGTGCTGTTGAATTAATTTCTCCCCCTGCGACCCATAATTCTCCAATATGGGAGCATTTTGGATTCCATGCAATGGAAAAAAACAGTAGATAGGTCATGATGGTTTGATCTTTTTAAAGAAAACACACAATTGTAACAGTAAGGTGCAATTAAATGATACCAAAGTCAGTGTAATTGTTCATTTGTTAGTATTCATAGCATCTTAAAAGTATTGAGATATTTGTTTCTTGTTCCTGTAATCACTGGAAACTTGCGAACGACATTTCAAGATCCTAGCCTTATATCTGACTATAAAGGTGTTGACAGATTGACGGACAGAGGCATTGCGATATACCATAATACAAGCCTCTCGTGAAAGAAGTATATACACTGTGGAGTAAAGCAGGTATATAAAGTGCCGTTATTACGGAACTAAATAAGACATCTGACACACAGGATTGTTACGTAACAATAATTTACATTGGATATGAATGTCATTAGGAAGCAACTTACTAATTCTCCTCGCCAAAGTGCTTGACGACAACTGACCTGGAATTACGCTCGTCCTCGACTACCTTTAAAATCAAACAAGTTCATTACAGAATACTTTTATTTCCAATGCTTTTGCCATTGATATTGTTACCAATTGAAATGATACATTCATGAATGTGAACAATGTGTGTACGAATCTTGATAAATTTAGTACAACTATTTTAACAGCTGGGAATTCTAACAGAAATGAAAGTAAAATGTAAATATAAAAAAGGGGGAGAAAATTTCATTTTTGAAAAATATGAGGGCGTGTTAGCACTAATACGCTTCATAAAGAAATTGCAGTTCGTGCTCTCATGTATTTTTCAAAAATAAAATTCATTTCTTAAATATTTACATTTCCAATATTTTTACCTTTGCCAATTGAAATGATAGCAATTTCCTCATGAAAGTGAAAAATGTGTGTATAAATCTTGATAATATAGTACAACTATTTTGACGGCTTGGAATATTACAACAGAAATGAAAGTAAAATGCAAATATAAAAAATATTTTCAAACTTACGCTCTTCATAGAGTATGCTAGGGTGAAGCGTCACAATTCATGTCCTCATTTTCAAAAATGAAGTTTATTTCTTAATTAAATGAAGTATATTTTTTTAATCTAATGAAGTCATTTTCTTAATTCAGTGAAGTTATTTTCTTAATTAAATTAAGTTTATTTACTATCAAATTGTAATGTACTTTCGGGCGTTTTTTTCTTTTACAAAATGTGAGCTTGTATATGTTTGCAACTGGACATATATCTTACTTGCATCTAGATTTATCTAAATACACAGACATAAAATCTGAACAGCTGTAAATAGAGTTATATAAAACTGTTTAATATGCACCTGTATAATCCATTTCAAAATATATCCTGAATATACTGTTAAATTAAGTGATTGACATGCATTAACCAATGAAAAATAGTTAAATATTCAATGTATTGACATTGAATACTTGTAAAGTAAATTCACAATTTCTAAATTCCTTTGAAAAATTGTTTGGGGCAGTGTACATCAGATATTCAATTTTAAAGCAATATAAGCTGCCAAAATTGCAATTTTTTACAGTGGCATTAAAAGAGGTTAAATGAACGTTGATATGATTGAAAAAAAGAACTGCATCGAATTTCCTCTCTTATGCATCGTTTACACACCTTTACGTGATGAAAAATATATTCCTCGACATTCCGTTTGACCCTAACAATTATTATTATTATTATTATTATTACAAGGCATTTATATAGCGCATTATCTAACATTATAAATATTACTCTAAGCGCTTTACAACATACACAATTAATATATCGCCAAACATACATACAACATAGAGAAATTAAGAAAAGGACTAAATGGGGTATTTTAAAACACAAATTATATTTAGTTGCGCTAACTACAAAAAAGACTAATATAGCACACTAAAACACCACACACACACACATCGCATATATACATATACTTGCATACGTACACATACATACATACATTTTTTTTTTTTTTTTTTTTTTTAAATATGACCGATACATGCAAAAAGAAATACACATGACTTAAAAGAACAATAATAGAAATGAGTTTTAAAAGTAATTCATGCATGGTAAAAGTGAGTTAAATATTTCCGTATGCAAGTCTAAAAAGGTGTGTTTTGAGAGATTTCTTAAAAGCCCACATGGATTGTTTATCTCTCAAATATCTGGGCAAGTTGTTCCAGAGAGTGGCAGCTGATTAATCGTCGGCGACAATCCCGAAGATAACCGATGTTGACACGAATGATTCTGATGCTGATCGGGTTGTATCCGGGTCATTAAAATATGGACGGCGAGGTGAGATAAAATTCTAGTTACCATCATTATTTTGGCATTGTTAACGATGTTATATGTTTTTAAGTTATGATAGTATGTTTTTTAGTTATGATAGTTTTAAGGGATCGCTCGAAACATTACGCAAAATTCCAAAGTCGGCTTTCTCCCTCGCTTCGAACCTTTCGTGTCAGACATCTTTCGTGCTTACCGGAAATATTGCACTTGCACATTTGATATTGCCAAATGAGTTCAACTTTAGGTCATTGCATACGGAAATAATGTCGGGAAAATTAAGGTACGGGAAGACTTAATTTCAACTGTCAAACATTTTTGCATTTAATGCAAAAAATACAACACGTCAAAAGTTTAATCGATAAAATCAGGTATTAGAAGGTAGATGTTTACAAAATTTTCGATTAAATTTTAGGACCCCAAAATAACAATTTTGACAGCTTATATTGCTTTAAGTTACTAACTTAAGTAAAATAAAACTTTTGTGAAAATATCACCCTGAAAACAAAAATGGGTCGTGGATTTGTCAGTAAAACCCATCTTTGATTCTCACTAAAATATCCAAAGAGAAGATTTCAATAATATGAGGATAATTGATTTAATCACCGATTACCTCTGCAGGCCACCATAGTTGTCTGTTGATTTTCACCCACACACGATCGCCGAGTTTGTACTTCTCCTTCAATGTAGTGGACGTTTGTTTGGGTGAAGGTGATTTCATGTCACCAGCTGACACTAAAATCACACAATATACACTTCAGTAAATTCACACTTCATAACAGAAATACAAATTACTTAGGACTGACTACCAATAGTTCATATATATATATATATATATATATATATATATATATATATATATATATGCATTGTCACATCGTCTTAATTTTTGGTGTTTAATACAACATAACTAAGGAAGTCTGTTTTCCTATTAAATAATTCAAATATTAGTTTTACATATAAAAGCATTGTCAAATCATCTTCGTTTTTGGTGTGTTTGTATGTAAAAGCATTGTCTTCATTTTTGGTGTGTTTATATATAAAAGCATTGTCACATCGCCTCCATTTTTGTAGAATGCAATATAAAGAAGTGTTTTTTGATTAAATATTAGTTTTACACATTTTATTTTGATATGCAATGAACTTAAAATTACTGCATTAATCATTTTTATAAAAAGTTTGAAACAATTATACACTGACGAAACTCCACAACAAACCAATATGTAAAATATAAATGTCAAAATGTTTTCGCAAAAACAAATGCTCTTGACAATGAGTATAATAACAATATGGATCAAGGATCCTTCCACTTTACAATAATTCACAGTTGTTCTGATTCTGCATTGGTTTTATCATGATACTGATGAGATACTCCATGGATAAAAAAAAATTATAAAAAAAAAATTAAAAAAAGAAAAACAAAAAAAAGAGGCCCAAAGGCCACATTGCTAACTTAGTCACCTTGGCCCTGCTGTTGTGATTTTTAAAAGATTTTTTTTCCCACGAAAAATTTTAACCCCACATTGTGGCCCCAACCTATACTGAACTAGATATCACACGGGGATTACTCAGTACCACTAATATGACTAACATGAACCTGCTGTTCTAGAGAATGTCAGGGTCAGAGGTCATGAAATGAAAGGCCTTGCCATAAGAAATAAATATACAATATGAAAACCCTACCTAATAGCTCAGGAGATAATTAATAAGTAATGTTTCCTAAAAGTAGGTCAAACTTCAAGGTCAAGGTCAGAAATTTGAAACTTTGGTACCAAATAAAAAAAAAAATTGTCACATGGAATGCTCTGTATATATGGCTACTAAACGAGGGATTACTTCATAAAAACCTACAAGTCTGGTTATATGTGTGCTCTGCTAGTGAAGATACTGACATCATTACAAAAACTACCATATGCATCAAAATGATGCAGATATAAGTTTTGCCAAAGATTTTTGAAACGCTTCATCTGAGCATTTGAAATAGATGTGGTCTGTTGAAGAAAGACAATTCAATAAAAAGAAACAAATGATAATTGGCAGCCCAGAAGGAGTTGTAATTGTAGAAAATAATGTTTCAAATTTAATAATATCACCTAGTCAAAATTTTATTTTATAAGTGTTTATGACAATCTAGATCCAGGGTTGGCAGATTTCTACCATGGTAGGTAATTACCCGGGTAACTCTGGGGTAATTACCAGTCGGGTAGAAACACCTTTCTACCATAGTTTTTGGGTAGAAATCGATTTTCTGATATCACATACATTTTATAGTAAGTCTCAGAGCCTAAATTCAATTTAGTAGATTATTCCACCATAACCTTACATCTGTTCAACAATAAATTGCAATTAACAGCTGGTGTGATTAGGCATTGTTTTGAGAGGCAGTCAGACAGAATCTGACACCCTGTCATCTAAAACCCTAAATAGTTAACCTACTTGTTCAAGGACTTATTTTGAAACTGTTATTTAGAATGTTTAATTGTTTGGTAGCTTCATCATCACCCCCTTTTAGAACATACACCAGGTATCAATCTACTTAATATTCAATTAAGGCTGACATTTTGTAGCTTCACCATCACTTCCATATAGACATATATATATACACACTCCTCAATTGTTCATAAATTAAATCAGTTATCACCTTAGCTTGTTAACTGATGATTGTTGTTTAAATGTTTCTTTCTGACTAATCACCTTCGCTTGTTTAGTCAGAAAGAAACATTTAAACAACAGTCACCATGTATAAGGGTGGATGACCTACAGATCCCGTTTGACAGCACTTGGTTGAAATTCGTGTCAACAACAAAGTCTATGCAAAGTGCAAATATTGTAGCAATCAGCAGCTCCCAAAGGCTGAACATGCATCACGAAAAATGTAATGGCATTGAATGTCCACAATTGAGACAATAGGAGGCCTCCCCACTTTGTAAACAAGCTAGAAGTACATCCCCATCTTCAGAAAAATGCCAGACTGTTCCAACTCCAAAGCCCATTATGGATTCCAGTGTGACCAAAACCTCTGTCAGCCACAAGCATGCCATTGATGTCCAGATAGCAAGGCTTTTCTATGCTTGCAATTTGCTATTTGATGTTGCAGAACACCCAGAGTTCATCAAAACAATCAGTATGCTTTGCCCAGGCTACACACCTCTCACACGAAAAACCACCAGTGACAAACTACTGAACACTGTCACAGGTGAACTCCGCGAGGAAATGAAGAAGAACCTTAATGGCCAGAGTGCAACACTTGTGCAGGATGGGTGGAGTAACTGCCATAGCGATCCAATCGTCACATCTTGTCTGCAAGTGGGGAGGAAATCCTACTTCCTGGATAGCCATGAAGCAGGATCCTTGTCCAAGACGGCCGATAACTGCCAGAAAATGTCTCAAGCATCTATTGATACTGCCAAAGCAGACTTCAACTGCACAGTCACCTCTGTAATCACAGACAATGCCAGCACTATGGTTAAGATGAGACAGGGGTTGGTGGAGGAAGATTCCAATCTCGTCGTCGTTGGTTGCTCAGATCATCTCAATCTTTAAGGAAATGACATCACACCCCTAACAATCATAAAACATGTGAAAGAAATCAACAAATACATTCGAAACCACCACAAGCCCTGTGCATGGCTGAGTGAGCACCGTGACAGTGTGAAGCCCCAACTCCCTGGTAATACTCGATGGAAGTCGCAACTTACCTGCCTTGCTACCTTCATCAAAAATCGTAGCATACTCATGGAGATTAGCAAAGAGCATGAGGATGATCTAGACAAAAACATTGCCCAAAAAATCCAGGACTTCAACATCTTTCGCAATGCCCCCGATCTTGCTGACTAGTTGTGACTCATTGCCACTGACACTTGTCAGTCCAACACCTCCTCCATCGCTGATGCATGCCGCACCTGGATTTCACTTATGGAAAACCCTGTCCTCACATAGCACAAAACCACCATCCTGAAAAGCTTCAATCAAGCAACCACACAAGAGCACCTGACAGCCTACCAACTACATCCAAAGCATCGAGGGGAAAAACTCACCACCAATCAGACTGACACAGTGAACAATTATATCCAGGCCAGAGACCCTGCCCACATCGCTACCTTCATCACACTCCAGGCTAAGGCAGCTCCATTCCCACGGGCCTACTTCCATGATGCAGCAAACTCTCTGGATCCAGTGACCTGGTGGAAAGGAACCAGGGCTGCTGGTGTTCCTGAAAAGTTTGTTGACCTCGCCATTCAGCTACTTCAGTGTCCTTCATCATCAGCTTCAATCAAAAGAATTTGGAGCAATCCATTCCAAAATATGCAACAGACTTGGGAACGAAAAAGCATCAAAATTAGTGTTCTGCTACAGAATGCTAAGAGGTGAAAAAGAAATGGACTATTAAAAATTAGCTCTAAAGATACACAAATTAGCATATCATGCGATTTTGACCAATGTTGTTTCTTTTTAATAAATCATATCATTTTATTGAACTTTGTTGTTTCTAGTTGAGAGGAATAAACAGAAAACCAATATTTCCATTCACATTTCCTTGGATGCTGGTTTTCTGTTCATACCTCTCAACTATATGTTATTCTCAGAACCTATTGAATACCAAAGGTGACGTTGCAGGGGAGTCTGAGCAGACTTCATATTGAAAAGTGGGAATTCAGCGATACCAGCAGGTGTCACTGCTTTGCCTACCTTATACAATTCTATTTCTTGTATCTCATATCTACCTTGAGAGACACATGGATTCAGTATTAAGATGATTATTCTACAAGTACACTAATACGATGCTATCACCCTGTTAAATGTCCCTAATACTGACAAATGAAGCATTTCCCTGAATTAGGTTGCTGCCTTGCCATTCAATTTCTTTTGTTTTTTCATAACATCATCATACAAACACACAAAATTCGAACTGGGGTCAAAGTAACATTGTGTTATCATGATCTACTTGTAGAATAATCATCTGCAAACTGAATCCTCAGGTCTTGGAAGGCAGACCCCACCCCCCCCCCCCCACCCCCCAAAAAAATAAAGTTGTAAAAGGTAGTAAATTCCAACTTTTTAATATGGAGTCTGTGTGTTAGCCCCCCCTGCACATGTCACAATATAAAAGAGGGAGTGACAGTATGAGGAATCTCGGATTATATCTTGTGAAAATTTTCAATGCTATCCTTCTAAGTCCTGCTGGAAAAATTTTATTGACAGATTAATATTTTTTTTTTTAATCAGTTAAAAAGTTTGTAATTTTCTTCGATCATCGAATTATTCATCTTTTTAACATCAGGTTTGACATCCACATTGAGTTAACCAATTGGATCAGTGAAACATTTTTTTCTTGCTGTCTGTAATAAAGCATTTATACGATCGTCGTTGATAAGTGCCAGCTGTCAAAATGTCAGACCGATGTGTAAAGTCGCTTTACTGAAAACAAAACAGGAAATAGTCAGTTTTAGAATGGCTTACTTGCCAACCACAACTGAACTGTGAAAATCAGCAACAGAATTTACAGTTTTAATATTCAAAATATGTGAAAAGAGTTCTTTGCAATTGCAAGTGAATTATTGATTAGAACAGCCACCTTTGTCAAAGTTCAGGAGTTTTATCACAACATTTTGAACAGTCATTTTTGGCTCGTTTGTTTCTGAAATCAAAGGAAACAGAATCTGAACTGAAAAATAAACATGTACACTGCTTTACATTGTGAGTTTCCTTATTTAGAACCAACTTTAATGACGGTAGGTTGTATATTGTATAACTTCAAAGAAAAGAAAAAAATGAATAAATTCCCTCCCTCCCGGGTCCCCAAACGGCAATTCGAAACATTTTTTAAAGAACGACCTTGGACAAAATACATACACTTATATATTCACATGCATTTCCAGTAGTAAAATACCGAGTGTCCCTAACTTACATAGGCTGGAGCCATAGGGCACAAACATATACATGGAATGTCCCTATTCTAGCATGCTACAGGTTAACGACGGGATACTTGCGATTTGGTTATAGGGGAATAATCAACCAACCGCCACCATTCCCGGAGACAAAAAAAAAAATGGATCCGTTCTATGTAGTCGCGCCCCGTCAACATATGACTTTTTCAATATTTCATCAAAACAAGCAATTATCAATTTGAATTTACCTTCTTCGCTTCTGTATTTGGTTTACATTCTATTGCGCATGCGCAATTCAAAACGAAAGTACTGCAAAAAGTAATTGGAACCCAGATAATGAGATATTTCTAAGAAAACTAAATCTCATATTTTTCAAACATTTATTTTAAAATAATTTCTAGATAAATTATAATGAAAATAGTCAGGATCTCCAGAAGCCAGAATCTACAAACAGCAGAAGTTTTTTTTTTGAAAAGCCATATTTATTGACAAAAAAACACATGTGGCGCAAGTTATACCTCGGGTAATCTTATGTTAATGCATTACGTATGAAGTTACAAATATATTTTTTTGTTGGTTTTACAGCTACTGGGTGAAGAATTTTATTCTATAAGATATACATGTATTGTTAAAAAGTGTACACTACTCACTTCGCAGTTGGTTATGAGAGGATACAGGCCTAATTATTACAAATAAATATATGACAAATAATACTATATCTTTCATCCCTGGAATAATTGGATTACAATATCTGCCAACCTCTATCTGTAATTTGTGACCACTTATTCTTAAGTGAGTTTAAAAAAAGAACGAGTCATTTTGAAAATGGAAAAAAAAAAATTAAAAATGGTTGAATTTCCAGTTTGTTTAGATATTTTGTGAATTTAACAATTGGCTATAGAATGATAATTAACATTTTCTTTGATATTTTCCATGTCTCTGAAAACTATATTCTTGAAATACTTTTTCAAATTATTTTCAAAATCATTTGTAGATACTGTAATTAGCGTTTGAACCGATATCATCATCAAATATTCTATTTCTAAAAACTGTCAGATCGACCCTCTGTTTTTTTCTCTCTATCTCTCTACGTTTTAATACACATTCTTTCTATCTACAGCTGCTTTAATTAAAAAGGAAACTTTTTTTTTTATTGTCTCTGTGGGTTTTTGTGAGGAATGTTTTTATTTGTTTGTTTGTTTTTGCCTGGTGTTTTGTATGTTTGTTTTTGTTTCATTTTGTTTGGTTAATTTTTGTTGTTTATTTGGATTATTATTGTTTAATATGTTTGTTTTGGATTGGGAAAGAGGAAACGAAAGCAGAGGTGACCCCCCCCCCCCCTTCCATTTTAATTCGTGGATATTTAATCCACCAAACATGTTGGCATGTTCCCAGTTATGTTACATATATATAACGTATATATATTCATTTTATTTGTAGATTGTTTGACAAAAATCGGGGGCAAATCTACAAAGAGCCAAAGTAACATCTACAGAATAAAATAATCGTGCATTGGTTCAATGTATGAGAGCAATACTTGATTTGATCCACACTTCAGTTCAATTATTTTATTCAGTTGATGTTACTTTGCTGTTGCATTGATTCAATGTATGAGAGCACACTTCAATTCAATTATTGTTCTCATCAAATGAATTGAAGATATCTCTAATTATATAGATGTTCTCTCTAAAAGGATTATTGCGCGCATCAGTTGAATTAATGATATCATTAATTCAATTGAAGAGAGCAATTCAATTATTGAGCACATTATTCGACTAGATTCAACAGAATAATCAATGCTTATAATCATTAATTCAATTAATGCACGCAATAATTCAGAACAAGAATATCATTAATCATTCAAAGAGATCTTTAATTATTGCGCACATCTTCAGTTATTTGAGTTTTATGTTAATTTGGCGTTCCATACATATCACTTTGAACATCAAGTCTGTCCAACCAACATGTCTGCTGAACCGTAATTGCTCACGATGTTTGAACGTTTGAATGACAATCATCAACTATATTTCATGGGTATATTCTTCAAGATCTTTCTTTTGGTACCTAAGTTTTTGACCTCGTGACCTTTACTATGAAGTTTGAGCTTCTTGTAAGAAAATCTAAGTTAGGCATTTATCTAACCTGAACTATTGAAGGTAACACTTTTCTTTTTGAGTATATAAATGCCTTATGACAAGATTACCATGTTTGACCTTGACCTCGGAGTTTGACTTCAATTTCAAAACTTTAACCTTGCTCATAACTTTTGAATGGCAAGTGATAGGACTCTCATATTTCAAATGTGCATTCCTCATGACAAGGCTTTTTGTCACCAAAACGTTTTGATCTTGTGACCTTGACTATGGAGTTTGACCTACTTTTAAAAAACGGTAATCTAGACAATGTCTCCCAAACTATTCAAGGTAAGTGATCTTTAGTATTTTGTATATAGATTTCTTATGTACAAACTTTTTATTTGATATCATTATCTTTGACATTGTGACCCAAATTTCAAAACTTAAACCCTGCCCTTGAATTTTGAATAGTGCATTTCTTGTAACATCCTCTTTTGTTTTTAATACTGTATATAATGGTTCTTTGTTGCCACCAAGAGCATAGTGTTTCTTAAACACATTTAATTTTATTCATTGTCTTTGTTTGTAAAAGTTACTATTATAAATGTCTTTTAAATGAACTGGGATTTACTTCAACATCTAGGAATCCTACTTATACTCGAGGCAATCTTACAAAGGATGAAATTCTTCTTAATTATCTTTCAGTTTTAAATACTTTCGACATTCCTAAGAATCAGGATCAAGTTGATTTACCATACCTTTATTGGATTCCGAAATTACATAAAAATCCTTACAAAGATACATTGCTGGTTCCATTAAGTGCTCTACCAAGCCTTTATCTATATTACTAACTAAACTGCTAACAGTTACTAAAGAGTCACTTCAGAGATACTGTTCCACTACATATTCCAGAAGTGGTGTCAATCAGATGTGGATTCTCAAAAATTCTAAGGAACTTTTGGAAAATCTAAAGTCTCAGGACTTTTCTAAAATTGATAGCATCAAAACGTATGATTTCTCCACACTTTATACAACAATTCCTCATGATAAATTAAAATCTAGACTTTTTCAGAAAATAGCTTTTTGAACAAAAATGGCACTCGAAAATACAAATTTCTAGTGATTGGAAAACAAGGTACATATTTTGTTAGACACCAGTCCGATAGCCCGCACAAGTACACAAGTACTCTGAAGCAGACATTAAGAGTATGCTTGGCTTTCTTGTAGATAACATTTACGTAGTGTTGGAGACCAAGTCTTCCAACAATCCATTGGCATTCCCATGGGCACTAATTGTGCTCCCTTATTGGCAGACTTATTTTTATATTCATATGAAGCGAAATTTGTTCAGAAACTGTTACAGGATAAAAGCAAAAAACTTGTCGTGTCCTTCAACCATACATATAGATATATATCGATGACGTCTTATCAATCAACAATCATAATTATGTCCATTTGATATATCCTGATGAACTCGAAATAAAGGACACTACAGAATCTGACATGTCTGCTTCATATCTGAATATTTTACTTAATATTGACTCTAATAGCAGACTGACAACTACATTATATAACAAGTGTGATGACTTCAACTCAGCAATCATCAACTTTCCATATCTATTTAGTAATATACCACTTTCGCCTGCTTATGGTGTGTATATCTCCCAGTTGATTCAATACATTAGAGCATGCCATGCGTATGAGAATTTTTTTAAAGCGAGGTCAACTACTGACAAAAAAGTTGATGTTGCAGGGTTATAACGAATCTCGTTTGAAGTCATCATTTTGCAAATAATGACCTTATTTGCGATTACAAAGTGTCTCTGGGACATATGTTGAATGATTTGTTTCATACCCTTTGTTAGACTGTCATTTTTCATACTAACTTTGACTACGAGTAATCCCATATATCTATTTTTGATTAAGGGCTCACTGCGGGTGTGACTGGTCAGCAGAGGTTGCATACTCCTCCATGGCACCTGATCCTACCTTCGATTTGTCGGAGGTCCGTGTTGCCCTACTTGTATATGTCTTTGGGATTTATGATTACGATTAACATATTGTTAACTTCACCATTCGATATTCATCACATATAGAGCTTTAGGTGACATGCCACAAATTTAGACTTATGCATGATGCTCAGGACTCCATTTTTTAAGTCAAATTTATTAAGACTCATAATTTTCAATTCTTGTTCCAGGTGCTTGTTGAATGAACAGGACTCACAATCAAATGACTTAATTAAGTTGGACACAGCACCAAAATCTAGAATTGGACCATGGGACTCTTGGACGTTTCTTGTGTATTTGTGATTGAGTACATGCCAGTCACTGAGGCTGAACAGACTTATTTATTTGTTCTGCCAGACCAACCCTCTCCTCTCATAATAAAAACACAATATAAATAATTTCAAACATGATTTATAAATACAGAAAACTTCAAAAGATATGTACTTATCACAGATACTTGATAAATGTTTTGATAAACAAATAAAATTTTATTCACTTGTGGAACACAATAAAGTTTGTAACTTTACAAACAGAATATTATTTTTAAAGCAAATAAAAAAACAATATTTAAAAAATCTAAACTTTCTCTTAATTCAAGTCTCACATTCAGTTCACTTCATATTTGTATTCCAAGAGACCACTTCATGAGTAATTTAGTTGTCCAAACTGAGCAACACTTTCACTGTATTACACGAGTCATGTCTGTACACCGTAGTACACGAGTCATGTCTGTACACTGTAGTACACGAGTCATGTCTGTACACTGTAGTACACGAGTCATGTCTGTACACTGTATTACATGAGTCATGTCTGTACACTGTATTACACGAGTCATGTCTGTACACTGTATTACACGAGTCATGTCTGTACACTGTATTACACGAGTCATGTCTATACACTGTAGTACACGAGTCATGTCTATACACTGTAGTACACCAGTCATGTCTGTACACTGTAGTACACGAGTCATGTCTATACACTGTATTACACGAGTCATGTCTATACACTGTAGTACACGAGTCATGTCTATACACTGTATTACATGAGTCATGTCTATACACTGTAGTACACGTCATGTCTGTACACTGTAGTACACGTCATGTCTATACACTGTATTACAGGAGTCATGCCTGTACACTGTATTACACATGTGTCATGCCTATATACTGAAGGGTATCAATGATTCATTGTAATCAATGCAAGCAAATAAAGAACAAACATAAATTAAAATAAATGGATTCCATTTCTTGTGCAAAATTGAAATTCAAAAATATATTCTACAAGATACATTAAATTAAAAACAAACAAGTGTATAAATACTCAAACTTTGAATTCAAAATGGAAGAAAAAAGCACCATTAACAAAGGCATAATTAACCATCTAATAATAAAAATCTAATAAAAAACAACAAATCCCTTTTTTTCTTAAATAGGCCCATTACCACATCACTCACCTGTAAAATGACTATGCAATGTTTTGAATAGCATAAAAAAGGAGAAAAATCCATGCAATTTTCAGTCAAAGTATTCAGTAAATGAATCTGTTTTCTTATATTGCTCAAGGAACATTTTCTCATATTGTACAAGGAACAACATTTCCTCATGTTCTCTTATTTCACCCCGTGGGGATCCGGGTTAGAATAGATCCTCAGTACCCCTTGCTTGTCATAAGAGGCGACTGAATGGGACGGTCCTTCGGATGAGACCACAAAAACCGAGGCCCCGTGTCACAGCAGGTGTGGCATGATAAAGATCCCTCCCTGCTCAAAGGCCATAAGCACCAAGCATAGGCCTAAATTTTGCAGCCCTTCACCAGCAATGGTGACGTCTCCATATGAGTGAAAGATTCTCGAGCGGGTCTTTAAACAATATAAAATCAATCAATCTTATTTCACAGGTACAGTTGCCCAGGTTAGCTATTGAGAACATTGTAGCCATTCTGAATGTTGAGGATGTGACTGTAGACAAATGAACAACTTAGGCTGATGGAAGGTCAGCACAGAAGACAAATAAAATTTGATCAGAGAAGGTCACTGAAGTTTGCATCACTGCGGATACCCATGACTGATCCGAGTAAAAGACAAGATCAGCCATGTGTATCTGACAAAGATCAGCCATGACAATTTGCAGGACACTGAAACACTTGGTGTGTATCTTATCTCATAAAACAAATGAATAAACAGATGTTATATTTCAAAACAACATTTCTTGACCTCAGAGGTAATTTAAATATCCTGCAACATACATGAAAATGCAATCTTTATTTCTTAAATATATAATATTCTTTTCAGGGTGGCTTAACAACCCCCTGAATTCATACAGTCCCTAAAGTAACGGAACCTGTATAGCATTATCAAGGAACCAACTGAAATTTAAAAAAAAAATTGTCATGATATTTCTACACACTTGACAGATTTCTTATTAAAACAATTTACTTTCTTTATTTAATAATAATCATAGCTTAAGATATAGATCAATTTCTCTTTTGCATGATTCATTGAGAGATTCAGCCATCCTTGAATTTACGACATTCTTTTAATTCTATGAACCATGACCCACTGAATATAAACAGTATCAACAATATTTGTATTATTTATCAAACTAAATCACAGTCATATCAGTAAGTGTATCAAATAAAGGGTTATTTTAATTGATAAAATATCAAATTATTTGTCCACAATTTAGGTTAAATCAATTCACCATGCAATATAGCTGAATCTCTCCGAGAAAAAAAATTGAAATAAAACAAAAAGATCTATATCCCAGTATTTCACAGAGAGCTGAAGTTCTGCATCTTGAAGCCACAGGTAAAAGTCCACATAATATTGATAGTTATGTTAAAACACAACTTTGTATCAAGTCAACAATAATATCACAAAATTCTGTGTGAAGTTTTCAAACCCCAAAATATTGAAGAGATTTCTTCAGCGATTTTGGTTGATCCATTTAGAGCCGACTTTGATAAGTGATTTGCAAACAAATTCATAAATCCAAATAGAATAGATTTCTCTAATTCCTTTCTACCATGCATCAGATTTATAAAAGTATGTTTAGAAATACTACATGGTTGAATTATATCATGCACATACATATATATTTGATGTTATTTATGGGTGCAGCCATATTTTGATTATGTGATGTTTAATGTTGACGGTGCTGATTATGCAGTAGACTAATCTATTTTAGTGCATGTCAAGCTCAAAGCTTCAGATATTTCTAATCATTTTCAAGGAAAGAGTTACCATACTGAATTTGAATAATGCAGAAAATTAAGTACATGTGATCTTTTTTTTTTGTAGTTTGTTTTACATGTTACTTAATTTCTTTTCTCATACCTTTTTATTCAAAACCTCTCTACTGATAACATCAGGATTTGAAAACTTTGAGACTAGTTTTCAAAACTGAAAAATGTTTATGAATGACACCATGATAAGATCTGGGTTTCCCTCATTTCACCAAAATATCTAGAATAAACTTGTCTTCAGTCATACACTGGCTTGAAACCACTCTTTGATCCACCACTGAAGTTGACTGGAGCATTATTACCTACTGGTCTGTTAGATTGGGGTATAGACCCTTCCCCCTGTGTAAGAGCTAGATATGTACTTTCATCATATTCGTCCCCAGTTAAGGCAATGTTACGCAGATTTGGCATCTCTGCAAATGGCAGGTACATTTCACCTGTGAAAAAAAGTTATAAATACTAAACAAATCGGAAAGTTAAATTTTTTTAAAAAAATCTTACAAAGAACTTGATAATCAGTAGAGCTAAGTGATACACAGATTTACAACAGAATTTCTATGAAAACTTTCAACCCTGGGAGCTTGTGATCTTCCATTTACAATATAACGGCTATTTTCTGCGGATTTCCATTTTCTTTTTAACCATATGAAAAATTCACATGTATAATGCAACCACAGAAAATGGAAATGCAGAATATTATTTGCTTCCTTTGAGGGATCGAATCAAAAATTTCTATCTGCAGAAAATACCTGTTATATGGTAATTTCTGAAAAATTCAATCCAATTAATCATGGGTAACTTCATGAAGAAACAGATCAAAATATTTCGTATAAAAACTACTAACCAACAGGAAGGCCATTCTGTCGTCTCTCATCCTCTGTCTCAAAAAATGTCTCATGTTGTTCCCAGTGTTTGTCACATGCAGCACACAGGAAGTTGGAATCAAACAATCCACAGCTACAACCTGAGGGAAATGGAAATACTGTCTAGTAGCACAGCTGGAAATTACTGACTGCCCGAAACATTCAATTTCTCAGGTGAGCGGGGGCGAAAATTCATACAAAAAGCCCGATGGCCAGGCTAATATTAACAGCCAATGAACAACAATAAGTGTTATATTGAATGAGATTTACCAGTAAATTCTTTTTTAGTGTAAAATAATAATCACTACAAATTCAAGACTGGCAGATTTTGAACAGGTCTGGCAACACCTTTTAACAGCCCTGTTACTGGCTCATAATTTCATTGAGTTTTCAATCCTGTTAGTATCCTGTGGTTCTTATACATAATGTAAAAATTTTTCTGTAGATATAAATTTACAACACTGGATGAGAAAGCATGTGAACTAACTTTAAATTTATTCTTTAAATTCTACATAAAAAGTTTGTATTTACCACCAACACAATGTATTTCAGTAATATAAATTCTAAGTAACTTTCAACAAATTTGCACAATATATGGCAATATTAATTTGTACACACCTCGTGATTTACATCGTCTCATCACTGGATCATGTTCTTCATGGGTGTGTTTACATCGACATTTTGCTCGCCAGGTACTCGGGTCAAAATCTCGCCTCCTCTGAAACCAGAACTCTCCCACATCCTCTGGTCTGGACGGAATCCATGCAAAAGCCTTACACTTACAACCCCCTTGTTTACATGGCACACGAATACTTTTCCCTGTGAGCAAAACTTTAATTAATTAAAAATAAAATACCCTATAATTCAAAATTATTAATAGTCAAAAGTTATAGGTATATGTATATACTCCAGTCAAAACTAGAAAGTAGTTGAGAATACATATATATGTATATATGAGAATACACACACACATACATACACACAGTATATTTATCCTTCATTAGATCCAGTAAAAGCAGCTAGACTAAGGTGAGCTTTGTGATCTACGAGCCTCTGGTAAAATTCTCTTTGTGGAAACTTTACATTGGAGATTTGAATGAAAAAGAATTTGACAATTTACAATAGCATGATTTGGGGAGTATCACCTGTATATTTATCATGTTCCCCAAGCAAGTGACCACAGAAACATTTGGACATTTTGTTGACTCTCTGACAGTCATGTTTGAACTCTGGGCACCTCCATCCTATGTAAATACCTGAAAAACACAGCAAAACTGGTAATACCTGTCCTATCATTTTCTGTAGAAAAACTTTTTTTTTTCTCAGTGTTTTCAACTTCTGCTTTAAAAAACATTGAGCACACAATCTTTTAAACTTTATTTCTTTTACAAAGATTAACAAGCAAGTTCTTCAACTTAAATGAATGCTTCTTGTCAGCTCAGATTTTGACAATCACAATACTCTCTTACATACAACACTGCTGATTGATCCTCAGGATCCAACCCAGGTCATAGCAGTGAGATCACTTTTATTTTTCATTCAACGTTGATTTTATTTAATTATACCAGTTTTGTGTGCTTGATTTTATTAATTATACCATATAAGCTTGATAAGTGGAAGTTTTAGCAAGATAAATTTAGTGATTTTTTCATAAAAATAGGTATATATATTTAGCAAGAGCTTGATTAAATTTTAATGATTGTATAATACAAACAAGCATTCTGAGTGTATTGCAGGCAATACAAAGTCCCCTGCCAGTAGGATAATTCAGTCAAAAGTAGGTCAAGTGTAACAAAACTCAAACTTGATTTGTAACTATCCAAGACAAAGCCATGTATCAAATTTCAAATGAACATCTTCATTCAATGCAGAGAAAAACCTGGAAAACCTCAAGCATTCATTAAGGGGCATAACGTAATTCATTCAAAAGTAGGTCAAGTGTAATGAAACTTGATCTGTAACTATTCAAGACAAAGACATATATAAAATTTCAGTTGAATATATCTTCATCCAATGTGGAGAAAAGTCCGGAAAACTGACTCAGAATGAGAAACAGACTGAGGGTAAACTAAAAATATACCTATTACCTACAATATGGAATGAATTGTTATCAATATTAAATTTTAGTGATCTCAATACCATCACTAATAATGCCAAAATTAAACTATGCTAAAAAATCTCCTTACACAATATCAGTTTTGAAGCTTGGTTTTATTTATTTATACCAGTTTTGACTGTTCTTGGTTTTACTGAATTATACTGACATATGAGCTTAACCAGTTTTGTGTGAATGGTTTTATCTTGTCATACCAGTTTTCTGTGCTTCAATTGCTGCTTCAGTTTCTGGATCAAACAGTTTTTTCAACCTTGGTGCAAAGTCCTCATTCATTGCTCGCGCAAAAGAAACCACATCATAGTTCTTGGCTGGTTCAATTTTCCTCACTGTGTATCCTGTAAATGGATGCCAACATGATGAATTAGTCGTAAATCTACAAAATTAATTATAAATGAAGAATTGTTCAAAATAGAGAAATCTCAAAAACATGTAATTCAAAATGCAGAACTGAATATTATAATCCAAGTTTCATATGTGAACTGATGGTGAAATCATTTGCATCAAGTACACAGTGAGTGTCAGCCTACAAAAATATGTTTTATAGATAAAGATAATGACTAGTTCACAAAGTCTACAAATATTTGGGATGAAAAGGTACTTTTGCCATTATTGCTTTATATTCCACATGAACTGAGTTTCATGAAACTAATGAAATTAGAGCAACCTTCAGGGATGATCATTCCTTCCGCATCCTTTGTCATGGCTATCTGTCTTCCACCACGAGGAACAACTGCCTGACTTCCTGCCCCTCTCCCTGTTCCTCTGCCTGCACCACGGGGTACAACTGCCTGACTGGTGGTGCTTTTAGTCTTTGAGGCAGCCTAAATGGAGCATGAAAATGGTAAAATTATGTTAGGCTTGCATGTACTGAAAGTACCGAGTTGTTACGATTGGTGCTCTACCAATTGAGCTGTCTGGCCACTGGCGATCGAACCCGTCTGACCGCCAGTGGCACACGACATTGAAACTGTGATTGTTGTATGGATTCTTGTGTGGAGAATCGTCAACATTCATGTTATCAACGATAGGGGATGCACCGTAAATTGTAAACCAGCGTTTCCCACTCGACCTAGCATGGAGTCGGGTTAACTTTAACCATAAAGTCCACGTAATCTATGTCCAGCTTCAAACTGTGCTGCTACAACTCTCAAAGTTTGTGATAGTCTTGACTGTAGCTGTATCATGTCCTACCTGCTTTGATTTTGCCCCTGCTGGTGTTTTTCCGCTGGACATTTTCTGCACAGTTCAGTTTTCCGCCATATGTAAACAACAGGTTGTTGAGTCAATAAAATCAGAAGTACAAAATATTGATCCGTATTATACACTTTCTGAAAATTCTATAAAATTTATAATAAATGTTGTAAATTTTGATGTATATAATCTACATCAATTCACAATTTTAACTCTACCATATATTTAAAAGTAAAGATAATTTATGAAGTTTATGATGAACGTAAAAATATTCCGCAATAGGTATGTTCTATCATGTTTGGTTTCTAAAGAAAAAATACAAATATGATAAAATCAATAAAACCATTCATATATTTGTTATCTACATAATATTTCAAGAAAATCAGCAGTAATTAATTTTTGCGTGTGTTTTTTTTTTTTTTTTTTTTTTTTTTTCTGTCTTCTTTTTCTCGTTGGCGCGAGACTTTAGTCATTCAAAATGTCGGACGCCTGGGGTACATCATGTGGCATTTTATATCTTGTATTTTGCTTTATTTCCATGCATATTTACAGGAAACAATAAAAAATATATTTATTTTTTAGACGCAGAAGACTTTGAACCAGGTGATTTTAAGAATAAGCCCTCGGATCGATGGGAAGGAGAGGACGAGGATGACGTGAAGGTAAATATAGAAAGTACCCTATTCTCAGAATATCTTGATATGCGTTATATCTTTTCTGTTCGTGATGTACTCAGTATCAATACTCATCAATTATTTGTCGTAGGATAGGGAAAATAATTTAATTAGCAGATGCTTTTCCGACTGTTTATAACGCTGAAAGAGCGAAGACGGAAATGTAGACTTGTTCCTAACAGCTGTTTATTGTTTTAGAATATAGGAGATCGGACATAACATATGTTTAACTTTTAATATATACTTTATCAATAATCTGTAGTCTATTTTGTATGTATGTGTGTACTTTCATATCAAAATAATTTTTTGTTTCAACATTGAAATGGTTTTTTTTTTTTTTACCCCGCCTCCCTATTTCAGTGTTAGCCAGCGACGCGACGAGCTCGCATTAATGGTTACATATTTGAGTCACATGATTTGCTCTTTATTAGCTGAAAAATTATGAGTATTGCCTGTTCTGCATCAGGAAAGTTGTTGCAGTCACTTTGGTATACTCCATGATGGACAACCCCGTAGATAAAACAAATAAGTAGTTTGGAAAGTACCACAAATATTTTAAAATTCCAGACAAGGTTTCTCCTACCTCCATGCATTTTGTTGCTGATATATTGTTTGGTTTGAAATGGGAAACAAAAAAGATGCAGAATATGACATTACAATGCACTATTTACATTAACTGATACATTTCCCGCATTAAACATAGTGTTGCAAGATATTGTGGGTTCTTGCTCACACCATAAAATGTATACGTAAATGGTATATTGATGGTTCTGTTACCAGTTCATTATGTACACCATCATGACAGGTAATCTGAGATTCCTCAGACTCTTACCCCCACTTTTGTGTTTTTATATTTGATTTCTAGTCGTTGGGTTTTGTTTTGTTTGGTTTAGTTGTTTTTTTTTTTAGTTCAGTGCCAAGTAGTTTCGACCACTAGTAGTTTCAGCCTAAATTATTTTGGCCCTAGTCGTTTTGGTTCTAAGTCATTTCAGTCTGACTTTTTGTAATATATTCATTATGTACTTCTTAATATACAATAAATCACAACTGAAAAATTGTCAAATTGAATCACAATACTAAATCTGGGTGTTTATTTGTTTGTGTGTGTGTGTGGTACCCATCTCTGGATGGTGCCTTTATTTGGCCAACATTTCAACTTTATTTTGTGGATATAGCATCCAAAATAATTGTGGAAGAATTGAACAAGTTCTTGATTGTGAGAAGTCGTCAGAATAATATCATTTCTTGGTAATCCATCCATTTCAGGAAAGTTGGGAAGATGATGATGAAGAGGAAAAGAAAGAGGTACAAGATGGTATGTATCTAGGAACAGTTACACTAGCAATGGACAGAGTTTACAGATTTTCCCTTATCTTATAGCAGGAACACCTGTTTGGGTTCTTAACAAGACGATGGAACGTTTATCATACATGTGATGTGAACAGACTGATGAAAACAAAATTTCACACTTTTTTTCAACCCCATTCTTGTTGTCATACCTTTGCATTAAAATTCATGTGAAATAGTAAATTGTGCAGGTTCCCAGGTTTAGCCCTATAAATTCAATCTAACAGTTTTCACTCCCAAAGTCCATTATTTTGAGTGCATACCATGTCAACTACCTACTCGGACAAAAGTGCATCTTTCAAATTTGATTTTATTCTAAGTGACTTAAAGGTAAACAAATTAATGGCAGTCTTTGAGATATTTTGTCACTGTAGTCTGTATAGGCATTTATGAGGAAAACAATATGTGTTTGTGAAACACTGATGTTGCCAAATTACAATGAAGTGGAACTGCAAGACATTGTAGTTGAAACATTAGTTGCAGTACTGAGATTGTTGAGAACTTTTCATTTAGTTCACCTTTATATGTCAATGTAAAGGTCACCAGGTCAAAGATTTGAGGTCAATGGAAAGGTCTTGCTACAAGGAATACACATGCCAAACATCAAAGCTCTACCTCTTATGTTGTAAAAGATACAACAAAGGTTAAAGTTGATTTTTGTTTAAATTTAAAATAAAAACTAGGTTAATGGTCAAGGTCACAAGGTCAACAAATCAGGTATTGTTAAATAGATCTCATAAAAAATGTGCATACTTAATATAAAAGCAGTACCTCTTACAATTTGAAAGATACGGATTCAGGATGAAAAAAAATTATTGTATGTAGGTCTTTTTTTAATTATTTTTTATTTATTTATTTTTTTTTTTAGATATATTTATTTTTGTCAGTTGTGTAGTAAAAATGTAAAAGTAAATATAATGTACACAAAATTTCCATTTCTGGTCTAAGATTCCTCAAACAAAGTGCACAGTTTCAGTGATTTATTTCCACTTTTCCACTCGAAATGCATTGAAAATATATGTTGACTCCCACAATCCTTACCAAGTAACTCTGAAGTCCATTTAGTAAGTAAAAATAATTTAAAATGTATATTACCTTAAAAGAAATATGGAGGAAATTTAAATTAATTGAAAAAAAAGTTGATATTTTTAAAAATAAATTATGACTGCAGTTACTACTAAAAATGATTTAGATGGTGGAAATTTATTAACAATTGGACCATGTTACTTATATTTGAGTGAAAATGAAATGGAAAATTCAGATCTTCACTGAAAAAGCATTAATAAAAAAGTGTCTGCACTATAAATTATAGTCAGTCAGAAAATGGAAACAAACATGTTTTAAGGTGTAAAAGATGTGACAAAGGTTAAAGTTGATAATGTCATAGACAGATGGACAGTCCCAAAATTATATGCCCCTGACTCTTGAGAGAAAGCATATGAGAGAGAGAGAGAGAGAGAGATGTATTTCATGTATATCCCCAAATTGTACAGACTTCTAAACTTCATCATGAAACTTTACAATAATTTTCATTATATTATGTATTAAAATTATATTATGTATTAACATTATTAATTACTGAATCAAATGGTGAGTATACCATTCTGTGGGAATTGGCAGTAGTGAACAATTTTCAGATGATACCAAACTCGTCTGATTTATAAATATAATTTCTTATATTTCTTGTATTTCATAAAATATCTTATTGCCTTAAAGTATATCACAGTGAGACAAATTATATATCTTATTATGATGGATATTTGCATCATAAGTCTCGCTCTCACTTTTTATTTATTGCAGGAATGTGCTAAATAAAGGATTTTTATGCAAAATTACAGAATTCACCCTTAGTAGAATGAATTATAGAATATATTAGCATTAGTAGTAAATTATTAACTTACTATTCCAGAGGAAAAATGTCGGCCCGTGTCGGGTAGTCAAAATAATGTCACGTTTACTGTAAGACAACTTTCTTCTTCTAAAACTGAACAAAGACTGACTACAAAGAAAGAACTTTTGGAGGGAAATCCAATCCAAGAACAGAAAAAAAGTAAAGCACCAATGAAATTAAAGGACACAAGGGACATCTGGCCAAAGTATAATTATGTAATCCCCCCAGGACATTACACAGGAACTGACCAAATTTTATGCTTGACTGCATTTTTAAATTATATTATCTTGCATAAGCATTTTATTCAAAACAGTTTATGTTTGTCTAAAATAACTGATTCATATACACACATCAGATGCCAAATTGTGTTAAACAATATACATGTGTAATATGAGTCTGTTACAAAAGAACCCAGAATCTAGGAATAGTTAATTTCTCATGATGTATGCTGAATTTTAGGAATTGATAAACTAGTGATGGTTTTAGTGTACACAGAACAGGGATTTTTTAGAGTCTGTAGAGGACTGAAATCCCAATGCTGAAAAGCAAATGTTTTCCCCAAAATGACACCTAAAACTTCCAAAGGATTATATTTTTAAAAAAATCACAAATCAAAAGTTTTTTGTTTGATTTTCGTTAAGAACTCATCACTTAGGATATTTAGGGTATTTACCTTTGCTTGCAAGTTTATTGCATTTAAGCTCGGGATCATCATTCTGTAAATCTGTCGTGGCAAAAAAACTGTTGGGTAATTATAAATACTTTGTCCTAAACTTAGCCTGTAAGTTTATATATTTCAAAACTAAAGAAAGATCTTCAAAGCGAAGAACCTAATCCCTCTGACCATCCTGACAAGCGAACAGATGGAAAATCAACTGAAGGCTCGATCAGAGATTAAACGTGATAATGACGGTGAAAAAAACTTGATTAAAAGTGCTTTTTATCGTATAATTTATTTTATGCTAGTTCATATCATGGTGTTTATTTCCTGTGTATTGCTTACAGACACAAATTCTAAACCTTTCCAAAGAAAGAAGAAAAAACCATTAGCTGAGAGAATAGCTGAGAGAGAAGCTGCTAAAGCATCAAAGGAGGTTGGTGTTTTTCATCGAATCAGAATGTCCGTTTTTCCAGGTTCCATAGAAAACAGAGCGTGTGATTTTTTTTTCGTTAACTAACAGAAAATAGTCTGCAATGATTCAGTGTGAATTAAGGAAGATGTTGCATACATCAGAATGTTTTTTTGAAAACTTGACTACATTTTCAGAGATCAACCCGTTTCCGTTTTTCTGTTTCTTAGTATGTAATGTATTTCAATCTCGTAATCAAAATTGAAAGTACGACTGTCAAGCATGACATTGTGAGGAACTTGAGTGAAAGGAACCATATTGTTGTTTCTTTGGTTAGTGTGTTGGACATTCATTCTAACTTTTAATTAGATACAAATTTTTTATATTGAATAAAATATCAGTCTGTTAATTCTAACATCAATGAGATGTGATGATGTTCTATAGCATGATGTGTAGAATAATAATGACAAATAAATGTTCTAAATGAGATGTGAGATATTAATGAGACATGATTCTGTTTTAGATGAGATGTAAGCCATTAAGAAATATGATTGTTTTACTTGAGAGTGAGATATTAATGAAGAATGATTCTGTTTTACATGAGATGTGAAACATAAATGAGATTAATGAGATATGATTCTGTTTTTATATGTCAGAGATGTGTGACATTAATCTGTTACATGAACTGTGAGGTATTAATGAGATGTGAGACATAATGAAATATGAATCTGTTAACACTAACACTATCGAGATGCTGGATGTTTACGAGATGTGATTCTGTTAATACCAATGGTAATGAGATGTAAGATATTAAAGAAAAATGAATCTTTTCCTAGGAAGAGGAGAAAAAGCAGAATACACCATTGACAGCTGAGGAAGAATTAACTGAAAAGTTACGCAGAGAGAAAATTCAAAAAGAGGCAGATTTGAAGCTCGCCAAAGAAGCATTTGGTAAATATAATTTGTAAAACTTGTATATTTAAGAGTGTTGCCATAGTTTGTCAAGTACTTACATTTTTAACTAATAGATAATCATAAAGTACATATAAAATGTAAATATTTCAAGGAGACTAAACTCCAGCACTGTGTATCTTTAAAAAAACCATATTGTCCTCCAAAAGCAAAGTAGAAAATCTTGAAGTATGTGATAATATATTCATATCATCAGTTCTGACACAGTTAATTTTAATTTTGCTAAATTATAAAGTATCTTGGTTTTGAAAATCAAGTAGGAAACTGAAATCTTTAACATACTTTTGGATTTTTCACAAATACACCATCTTGATTTTTACCTCAAGAATGCTTGTAATGTCCCCTCCTTTTCAACATCTAAACAAGATGTGATACAACAGCATAATACTGCAAATACCGGGCATTATAGCAACTCTAGTCAAATAGAGTCACACGGGACAGAGCTAAGATTACCTCCCACAGAGTTACATGCCCTTGTCAATTCATTGTAAACTTAAACAGTCAAAGATTAATTAACTTGAGTTGGATAAGATTTGCTTGTATTTGTTCAGGAGTTGATGTCGCTGGCATTGATGCAATGTATCCGGAAACCGAAGAGGAATACAACAAGTTCGAGGAAGCATTAAAAACTAAAATCTCATTTTTCGAAGTAAGTGATGACATGTATTCAGTTTCCAGTGGATCTGCTATCGCATGAAAAGTTTAGACATTTTCTGTTGAAACATTTCATCTAATAATTGTTAATTTTATTTATTTCAGAAATCCAAATATTATGTTCCATTTTTAGAAAGATTGTTCACCGATTTAGTAGTGTCGTGTAAGTGTGCCATTGTATATACATAGCTGTTTTTCATTGATAAAAGATGGTAAAAGAATTAATTTGCTTTGTTTTTGTGTATCTACGTATTTTTGAAGATTAAGAAACCAGTGAATTGATTGATATTTCTTATTGTAGTAGAAAGTGAAGATGTGAAAAAGATTGGTGCCACACTAAACACAATATTTCATGAAAAACAGAGACAACAGAAGGTAATACTTATGTTGTCATTTTGTCATAGATTAATGTGTCGGACATTCATTCTAACTTTTAATTGGATACAAACATAGATTCTTCAGGATAAGTTAGTTACAGTCCTCTGAGTTGAGGCATCCCAGTTGTTCAGTGTAAGTGAAGTTATCACCCGAGGGCAAGATAGGACAACTTGTGATGTCTCAGTATACAAGGGCAAGATAGGACAACATGTGATGTCTCATATGAGGGCAAGATAGGACAACATGTGATGCCTCCCTGCTAATAAAGCCATAACTGTATATGATGGTTATGATGGAAAATGTGCTTAAGTGTTTCAGGTGCTCTTGTAATGCTTCACCATGTGCACACTTTTTGTAATAGAATGCAATTTTCTTAAATACTATCACAAGACAGCAACTTCACTGTATATTATGCCATCAAGGTTGCATCAGAAGGAGTGACATTCTTTTAAGATATTTGATTGTTGCATGTCTCAGGTCAAAAATAATTTGCGATCAGTCCAGCAAAAGTATTAATGCAATTTAATTGCATTAAATTACTTTTTAAGATAAAGTGCTTTCCCTTGTCATTGATTAGATTACTCTTTCAGAAGCAAATAAAGTGTTCTCATTGTTATCATTGTGATTTGTGGAATAATTTATTATTTCAGGAACAGGAAAAGAAGAAGAAAGGTAAGAAAAAGATTGTGATAAAAGCGGAACGTGACAATGACTTTGGTGACCTTGCAGCGGCCTCTACGGGAGATTATAATGACTTTTACGATGACGACTTTATATAACGTCATGTGAATTTATTTCGATGGAAGACTTATATTTGAGCAGTGTTCAACATCGTACCTACGCTGACTGTTCTGATGGACCCAGTAAATCATCTGTAAAGGAGTTGTGTATGCCTTGAGTAAAATTGTATTTATTGATCAGTGAACCATTTATCAATCTACTGAAGGAATTACTTTTTTTATTAAAAAGAAATAGTGTACTGTTGATGATATTTTCATGAAAGGAATAAATTTGTAAACAGTGTTTAGAACCTCGTTAATGCTTCTGCATGCTTTGCTGAAATGTTTTGTTTAAATGCTCAGAATATAATATTTTCTTCTCTGTTACATATTAAATGAATACAGAAACAATGCACAGATTTTGTCATGAAGTGTTGGGTGGTAGATTGTAATGGAGTTGTATAATTTCACAAAAGATTGATGTTTACTGTGAGTTTTGGATTAACATAAGCTGTTCCATCATCACAGTGTAACACTTGGTGGTGTCGGCATAGTACTTCCATCGTGTAGTGAGCACATGTTGCACACTGTGTCTGGAATACCGAAGTACTAGCAGTATGCGGAAGATTGATTGATTGATTATGTATTGTTTAACGTCCCACTCGAGAATTCTTCACTCATATGGAGATGTCACCACTGCCGGTGAAGGGCTGCAATATTTAGGCTTATGCTCGGCACTCGGGGGTCTTTGAGCAGGGAGGGATCTTTATCGTGACACGGGGCCTCGTTTTTTGCAGTCTCATCCGAAGGACCACCCCATTTAGTCACCTCTAACGACAAGCAATGGGAACTGAGGACCTATTATAACCTGGGTCCCCACGGGAAATATGAGGAGGAAAGCTCTTGTAAATGATCAGTGTGTCATTACAATTTAACAAGTAAACAGTGCGTCATCATTTCAGAATACTGCATCTGCATGTAATCATATCTTCTATAGAAAAAACATAGACAGATATGTGACCTACATATACAGACATGGATTTTGTATGGAGTTTTAGAAGTTTGAGGCAATGATCTATATACAAAAAATTATTCCATGTCATACCCATTGTTTAAAACCTCACAAGAAAAGTGTGTGCATTGTAGTGTATGAGAATCAGTGGACTTTGTTATACACTTTGTTGACTTGTGTAGGAGGTTATACATACCAATTCACAGTGGACATATATACATATCCTACGATATTTCATAATGTATGTTACTAATACATTTGTTGACTCACTTGAGCTTTTCTGATCATCTGTCGTCCGTCCGTTCATCTGTATGTAAGTGTTTCACATTTATCACTTCTCAAGAACCACGGGCGAATTTCAACCAAAATTTGCTACAAAGCAGTACCAGTATTGGGTAATGGAAATTCTTCATATAAAGGGTTATACCCTTTTAAAAGGAGATAATCAAGAAATAGTAATGCGATCTTCAGCAGGTGTGGCACGTAAAAGATCCCTCCCTGCTCAAAGTCCATAAGCACCTAGCATAGGCCTAAATTTGCAGCCCTTCACCGGCAATGGTGACGTCTCCATATGAGTGAAAGATTCTCGAGCGGGACGTTAAACAATATTTAATCAATCAGTCTTTTAAAGATCATTTCAAGAACCAGAAAAAGACAAACCTAAAGTGAAAGCTTTCTTGATGAACTGTTCACATGATGGCCCGTGATAGAGTGGGGTCGCAATAGCAGGTCAGTTTTACATTGGAATATAGGGGGAAAAAATCTAAACAAGGACAATAAAGCCTTGGTAAGTCATTCACATACAAGCATCCTCAGATAGCACTAATTCAAGTTTGATCAAGTATTGACTGCTGGGGGTGGGGGGGGGGGGGGGCACAACATGTTTACAAAGTTTTAGATTAGAATGTATAGGTAGAAACTTTTTAAATATATTTTCCTCAAGAGCAACAGACTACAACTACTAGTAGTCCTTGTTATATGCAGCATAACAGTAGACCGATTTCTGGATTTTTTTGTCGGAACGAAATTTCTACTGAGGACAGGCATTCTTGTTTTCATGCCTAAACGGTGTAGACGGGTTTTGTGTAAGTTTGCCTTGGCAAGTACCAGTTAGCCCTCTAGTGAAAAATTTTCAGGATCAAGATTTAATTATACAGCAGAACACACAATACTGTAAGAGACCGATATATATATATATATATATATATTATGCACCGACCTTTACACCTCGTGGGAGAATCAACAACTACTATTTAATTACTCGACACAATAAACATACATGTATAACACACACAACACCGGAGTTCCATCTTCTCATTTTATCCGGTTGCGTATTCAACGGATAATGCATTTACACATTCAGGATAATTAGTACTGCAATTGTCAAAGTTACATTTAACATTTCATGAGCGATATGGTGGATTTTGACTTCGTTGGCTTTTTATAACCAGAAACGTGCAGTTGATCAAACGACTAGAGTTTTTGATTGTTGTTTTCCGCCACACTCAACAATTTTTCAGTTATATGGTGGCGTCCAGTTTTTATTAGTGGAGGAGAGAACCCAGATAAAATGTACCTGGGAATAGACCACCGACCTTCCGAAAGTAAACTGGCAAACTTTCTCACATATACCGGCGCGAGCGAGATTCGAAACCGCGCCAACTAGAGGTGAGAGGCCTTGTGGTTTTGAGTGCGATGCTCTAGCCACTCGGCCACGGAGGCCCCTGTAGTTTTTGTACTACCGAATACGATTTTGTAAGTCACGGAATGTGTTATTGACCCGGTCTATCAAGTGTTATCATTCGCCAAGGATTATGTACAGACTGTGTTTTCTCCCCGCCGAGTCATTGATAAAGAGATTAACGACGGAGTTGAAAAAAAGACTTTGATTTAAAACCAAAGAAAACAAGCATTATTATCGGAGAGAGAGAGAGAGAGAGAGAGAGAGAGAGAGAGAGAGAGAGAGAGAGAGAGAGAGAGAGAGAGAAATGAGTTACTGAAAAAAATTACATTAGACTTCAGCATGGATAAAGATTGTTGTAGGAAATTATGAAAATATTATTGGATTCTTGTAGGAATCGATGTAGAATCGAAGGAAAACGTTTATTTTTCGAGTTCGCCCCCCCACCCCCTTTTGGAGTCGTTGACACCCATCCACCCACCCATGGGACCAATGCTTGTCTTTCCTTTTGAATATAAAAAATATTGGAAGCAATGTTAGAGAGTTCATGGAATTGATGAGTTCGTCAATTAATAAAGTCCTTGGAAAATGTGTTGACGTACAGTAGAAAACAAAACTAAGAGGTCCTTAGGCCACAACACTCGCTTGAGTCACCTTGACCCTGCTGTTCTTTAAAAGATCTTTAACCCCATGACAAATCTTGAGCGCATGGGGTTGTGATTTAACTGGACTTGAATTCACACAACATGCGAATGCCACAATATTAATATGACTAACATGAACGTGCTTTTCTAGGAAATAAAATTTCACAGATCTCCCCTCCCTATAGTATGAAAAATTTGATCCCTAATTTTAGTCCCACCCAAACTCTAAGGTTCACTGAAAAACTCCGAATATAGAACGTTTGCGTATTGATATGATTTAGTGTGGCCTTGCTACTCTTGATTTTTTTTCCTTCAAAATTTCCCGGTCTAAGCGAACACAAGTCAAATATGAATCTGTACTACATTGGAATGCTGCATATCTCTAATCAGTGGTTCTTGATAAGAAAATTTTTAAAGATTATATATATTCCTTTGTAAAAGTTTTATTCCCTACTTAGGTCCCATTTTACCGCCCCCCCCCCCCCCCCCCCCCCTTCCATTCCTCCGGACCATAATTTAAAAAAACAAATCTGCAATATCTTAGAATATTTGCATATTAATAATGATGAATCATGGCTCTGCTGGTCTTGAGAAGATTTTTATTTTTTTTAAAAATGTTGTCATGCATAAATGTGACCCCACCCCGCCCCTAGGGGCCATGATTTGCCAAACTGAAACACCCGACAATACTTGCATATTGCTATGACTAGTCTAATAATCATATCGACTTGTCAGTTAATATTATATCGACTTGTCAGTTAATATTACATTGAATTGTCAGTTAATTATATCGACTTGTCAAGATGTCATATGATTTTGTCGACTTGTATGGAGCGCTAAATTAACATAAACTCTAATAATTGAAGACGTCTATAATTATTTGAAGGTATCATCAATTCATTTGATGCGCGCAATAATTCAGTTAAAGACATCTTCAAATAATGAATGATATCTTCATTTCTGAATTACTGCGGGCATTTATTGAATTGATGATGACATTAATTATTCTGCTGAATTGATGCGTACTATAATTGAATTGCTGCTCTGTTCAAATGAAAATTGATGGTATAAACAATTGAATTGCTGCACGCAACAATTCAGTTGGAGAGAATAATTCATTTAATGAGAGCATCAATTCATGATTGATTGATTGTTCGTTGTTTTCCGCCACACTCAACAATTTTTCAGGTATCTGGTGGCTTCCAGCTTTTATTGGTGGAAGAGAGAACCCAGATAAAATGTACCTGGGAAGAGACCACCGACCTTCCGAAAGTAAACTGGCAAATTTCCTCACATATATCTGCGCGAGAGAGATTCGAACCTGCGCCGACTAGAGGTGAGAGGCCTTGTGATTTTGAGCGCGATGCTCTGACCACTCGGCACGGAGGCCCTAAATAAGGTGCCCACGTTGGGACCCGAACCAGCATCAATTCAATTCGCACAGTAATTAAATTACTGCTCTCTTCAATTTGAATTAATGGTATCATTAATTCATCTGATGGGAGCAATAATTCTTTTAGAGAGAGAGCAACTATATAATTACATATATCTTCAACATATCCACAACTGAATTCATGATTTCTTTAATTGAATTGTTGCTCTCTTAAAAAAAAAAAAATTGATGCGCGTGCATTAATTCCTTATGCAAAAGTAAATTAATTAAAGATATCTTAAATTAATCATCAAGTCATTTATACCGAGATCTAAATTAAATTTTTGTGAGCAGTATTTCCACCACATTGGTGCTCTCATCAACTGAATCGATGAGAGCAATAATTGAATTGAAGCGCACATAAAAATCAATTCATGCGCACATCAATTCATTTGACGAGAGCATTAATCCAATATATGAGAGCAATAATTGAAAAGAAGCGTGCAAGTAATTCAGTTGATGAGAACAATAATTGAATTGATATCTCCAAATAATAGATATTTTTAATAATTATTTGAGTTTATGTTAATTTGGCGCCCCATAGATTTGCGATATCCAATTATCTATGCTCATGCAATCTTTCCGTTTTGTACGGAAACGTTTAAGTGTCTTGTCTTGTTCTCTAAACATCAACATGTCGATATCAAAAAGTGGAGATGTCGCTGAATTTAACAAATAAACGAATTTTTTTTTTAAACTCAAGAAGTCTTCTTCCTTATGCACTGAACGATATATCTTTCTCGTCCTGGTTGTAGATAAATCAATATGATGACTTGTAGCTTGTTGCCAGATATTAAGTCAATAAAATGAATGTCGTCCTGTTTATTATAATACGACATTTGAAAGATGATATTTGCTGTAAGTTGCCAAAAAATGCTTTAAATGAATACTCTTCTCATTTAATCAACCACACGATTGAATGAAAGCTATTTTGATTACATCGGCTTGAAAACAAATCGCAACATCCAAAACCGATGTCATTAAGTCGTTTGGTTGATTAAATGAGACGATGTCAGTCAAAAACTATTTATTTTGAACATAAAATGGACATTTTGTCGACATACTACAAATATCATCTTTTAAAAGTTGTGTTATAATCAGGATGAGAATCATTTTATCGACTCAATTTTGGTGATAAGCTAAAAGTAATCATGTTGATTTAGCAACAACAAAGACGAGAAAAACACGTCGTTCAGTTTTTATATTGGGAGAATTGTTGAATTAAAAATGTCGTTTAATTGTTAAAGTCAGCAACATATCAACTTCTTGATATCGACACGTTGATGTTCATTGAACAAGACGAGGCACTTGAACGTTTCTGTAGTTTTGATATCTGACAAGTCAACATCACGATCTGACAAGTTGACATGATTATCTAAAAAGTCAACATTATCATGTAACAAGTCGAAATAATGATTTTGGTTATTACGTGGACTTGTCAGAATATTATGTTGACTTGTCAGACCTTTATGTCAGATCACTATGTCGACTTGACAGATTATTATGTCGATTTGTCAGATCAGATCATTATGTTATTAAGTAGATTATTTCACATTTTGAGCGCCATTTTTACGGTACCTTTTTAAAAACTTTATCATTTGACAAGTCGACATAATTGAGATAATAACGTTAAGTCAGGAGCTATGAACATTCTTAGACATTTTTCAAACCCCCGCCCTCCCCGTGTATTTCTTTGAAATTTGATAAAGGTGTTACTTGAAATTGATAGAAAGACGGATACCGGCCAAATGCGTTTCGCCATGATATTACCGCTCCACTTCCTCTCGAAATGGACCCGTTTCCTGCCCCCAGCTGTATAGTGTGTTGCTCCGTCACTTTCTGTATCTGCGCGTTTATAACATCACAGGAGTAAAGGCGGTCTAAAGTGATCACGTAGACAAGACTGAAAGCTAGCAGCCAATAAGTGAATTCATCAAAGTACTAAGAGTACTCAGACATAATACAAAAAATTAGCAAATAATCGATCACAGTTGATTAATAATTATATATTGTTTAACGTCCCGCTTGAGAATTTTCACTCATATAGAGACGTCACCATTGCCGGTGAAGGGCTGCAAATTTAGGCCTATGCTCGGTGCTTATGGCCTTTGAGCAGGGAGGGATCTTTATCGTGCCACAACTGCTGTGACACGGGGCCACAGTTGACAATTTTTCAAACAACAAATGACCATATTATTCATTATCATGTTTGATGCTTGAAGGCAACTGAATTCACCTGAAAGTTACTAACATTACATCACATAGGGTCATAACGAAGGTTAATAGCAACTTCATCTTTGACATATGGAGAGATTCTTACCACTTAATTCATGAGCTTGATATCAGGTGACCTTAAAGTTATGAATATTCATTAAGCATGTAGCTTTAAAAAGTTATTGTACCGCGTACATTTGACGTGGTGTGAAAATTAATTTCAGAATAATTTTCAAATTTCATCGACACAATATTTGAACCACGAAAAATAAAATTAAAGAGAAAACAAAACTTCCCAACATTTATAGAGTTAATCACATATCCTATTTGGTAATGCAATATGTAACCCTTTCCCCAGCATACAAATTCAACACCTTAACCCACCGGATGATTCCAACCCCCACAATGCAGTATTATCTCAAGTATAAATGTTTATGTTGACAGCAGGTACATATACACATTCAATGATCAATGTTTTGATGATGTTGCATCAAATTTCGCTGAGAATCGTATTAAGTTATTAACATAAATTATGTTGGGTTTCCGAAATCATTAGAATGTTTTGCTGGTATCCCTTTCTGAGGCCTCATGACTCCAGTAAAAGTGTCAACGACAGCAAACTTATCATTTCTTTTTATAAAATTAATATTATGTGCATGACTGAATTCTTAATTTTTCCAGTCGATGTTTTTGACTCAAAAAGGAACTTTTATGAAAAATAATTCAGTAAATCTGTCAACTTCTCCGATTCCGATGCTGGAATTGGTGACCCTTGTTTCATATCCGTTGCTTTTTGAAGTGAGAAAGTGAACTTTCCGAGATTTTGAAACATTCTTTATAATGAACTGAATGAGACCCTTCACTTCATAATTGTAATTATGATTAGAACTCCGAATACTGTACGTTGGTTCATTGAAAGATACGAACATGGAGAATAGGATATGATGCTGGAAAGGTGTGTTTATGCAGAGGTTAATTAGTTAGTTTGTTGTTGTTTTCCGCCACACTCAACAATATTTCAGTTATCTGGTGGCGTCCAGTTTTTGTAGGTGGAGGAGAGAACCTAGATACAATGTACCTGGGAAGAGACCACCGACCTTCCGAATTATGCAGAGGTTAGTTTACATATACTAGTAGTGATTTAACATTTGTTCTCTATTAATTTCTTTATGAAATGTTCGCATTCATGATGGCGGCATGCAAATTAGCTAAATGGCAGAAATAGAATAGGAATAGTCCACGAAAGGAGTATGAACACAAGGTAGGGAAGCCCTTAAACTATCATTCCCTGCCCTCAGTTTGGTGCTGTAGAGGTACCCGGTGGTGTGACCGAGGGTGGGGCCACTTTTCAGACCTCTCTAACGATTGACTATGGAACGATCGAATGAAACAAAACTGACAACAATATATACAATATATACGAACCCACAGAACACTAAAAGAGAACCACGACGGCCTTTGACGAAAATTGAACTCACCTGAAAGTTGTTAATTTTACATCATAGGATTGTAATTGAGGTTAATAGCAACTTAATCTTTAAAGAGTCCACGAAAGGAGTATGCAGGCAAAATAGGTGACCCCAAGGACTATCATTATCCGCCGATAGTTTGGAGCTGTATGGGGTCCACTTGGGACCTCCTGAAGGTGGGTCTACTTTTCAGATCTTTCTAATGATTGAATATGGGGTGATGGAATAAAAAAAATACTGAAAAAGGATTAGAGAACAAGTCGAAAATATAGAAACCTTTTCAAATGCCCCTCATAAACCATTACGGACTGCTGTGGCACTTCCGGTATATGATTTAAGCATGTACGGTAATGTTTCCACACATTATATATATATATATATATATATATATATATATATATGCACACACACATATACACACACAACACACACACAACCACACACACACAAACACATACACACAAACATAAATACACAAATACACACACACACACACACACACACACACACACACACACACACACATACACACACACACACACACACACACACACACACACACACATATATATATATATATATGAATGCGATGTAACTTTCTCCCATTACACATAGACGCAAACGCAGCCATGGATATCATTCATATAAAAGTATACACGATGTCACACCTGACTCGCTTACTTGACCTTACGTCAACCGACAATTAGATCCACATAATATTCGCAAAAAACTTTACTCTGTTGCATTGAGAGTTTTGAATACGTTATTTGAAGAAGCCACATCTAGTAGAAATGTGGATTTTTGCACACCAGAATATAGACTGAATTCTGTGAATATGGATGTTGCCCATCACAGGCTCCTTAAACCACCGCGGAATTTGGATGATATTACTTTCGAATCCAGCCGCCAGTTCCTTAAACTCAAAGTTACTAACAAAGGAATTGATGCCGTGAACATAAGCAACATTCTTCGACATAAAAATGTTCAGTCTTGTATTCCAGAGTATTTCAAGTTCAAGTCTACACCTTGTATTTCCTACAGATATACTTCCACTATTGCATCCAAACTTTTTAACTACAAACAAACTTTGCAGTGCCTAGATATAGACCATCTTATACTCAATCCACCTATGTGTTCCTGTTCTTCGTCTTCTTTTAACTTTAGTCCAGATGGACATGTCATTACTGGTAGTATTGTTATAGTTAAAAATGAAGATCTAAAATCACTTATTTTAAAGGGTCCTAAATTCAAAGAGCCTCATCTTTATTGTGAATTCTGTCGAAGATTATGCCATACGATGGACCAAATCTGAAAAAGGAGAATTTGATACCTTGTCAGAATGGATAAAAAGTATAAGAGGAATATTAAAGTCCCGTGTCAGACATGTCAAAACAAAAATGCGTACCATCTATCCTTCAGTGTTTAGTAAATCAGAAGTGATAAAAGAGTTAGATAGGTTACATTAGGAATATGTTTTGTTTCCATCTGACAGAGCTGGCAACAACATTGTATTTGTTTGTAAGGCTCATTATTACAACTCTATTCTAAACGAACTTGGCATTAATTTCACATTTATTAATCACACGTATACTCCAAATGCCCTCTCAAATGATGAATTCTTCAAAATCATGCTTCAGTTTTGAATACATTGAATATCCCAGTCAATAAAGCGGATGAATATGAGTTACCGTACCTTTACTGGATCCCCCAAATTCCACAAAAACCCTCACAAACAAAGATACATTGCTGTATCAAGTAAATGTTCTACCAAACCCCTATCTTTGCTCCTTACGAAAATAGTAATTGCTGTGAAGTAGAAACTTCAAAAGTACTGTGCCACTACATATGCCAGAAGTGGTGTAAATCAAATGTGGATTCTTAAAAATCCTAACGAACTTTTAGTGAATTTGAAATCACAAAACCTTTCTCAAATTCACAACATTAAAACGTATGATTTTACAACACTTTACACGACCATACCTCACGATAAATTAAAGACTAGACTTTTGGACATCATAGACAGTTGCTTCGTCAGCAAAAATGGTAAAAGGAAATATTCATATTTACTGATTGGTCATCCCAAAAATTATTTTGTTACACCACCCTGACTCCACGCACAAAACGTACTCTGAAGTTGATATTAAAAAGATGCTAGAGTTCCTCATTGACATTATTTTTGCAGTTTTTGGTGATCAGGTGTTCCAACAGTTCGTTGGAATTCCCATGAGCACGAATTGTGCTCCTTTTAGCTGACCTGTTTTTATATTCTTATGAAGCAGAATTCATTTAAAAGCTTCTACATGAGAAGAAAAAATCTCTTGCTGTGGCCTTCAATTCGATATTTAGATTTATCGAGGACGTTTTGTCTATTAACAATGATCATTTTCATTCATATGTCGATTCGATATATCCCAGTGAACTTGAAATAAAATACATCACAAAATCTTCCACTTCTGCTTTGTACGTAGATATTTTGCTGAAAATAGATACCGGCGGCAAACTATCAAGTCAACTTTATGACAAACGGGATGCTTTCAATTTCTCTATCGCCAACTTCCCTTATTCATGTGGCAATATTCCATTATCACCTGCATATGGTGTTTATATCTCCCAACTGATTCGATACGCAAGAACTTGTTCTGCATATAATCAGTTTTTAAATCAAGGAAGGCTACTGACAAAGAAGTTGATGTTGCAGGGGTTTGTATAGTCTCGTCTAAAGTCAGCAAATTTTATGGTTGTTATAACGATCTAGTTTGTCAGTACAGCTTACTATTAAGTCAAATACTGTCTGATGTGTTTCACACCAATTGTTAGGCCGTTCTTGGCACACTGATTCTGATTACGGATAGCTCCGTTTACCTGATCGGAATGTAGGGTTCACGGCGGGTGTGACCGGTCGACAGGGGATGCATACTCCTCCTAGGCACCTGATCCCACCTCCGTTATGACCAGGGGCTCGTGTTTGCCAATCTCTCTGATTTTTATTTTCTATAGGAATTACGAGGTTGAATACTGTTAGTTATCTTGACCCTTTTCATATATATATATATATATATATATATATATATATATATATATATATATCCCATATTGACACTATTTCGATAACATTAGCACTTCGGACAACTATTTTCCAAAATGAAATCTGCATCATGACAACTATTTCATCACATAAAATTTGGAGTATCACATTTGACAACTATATATATTTATGATTCCGCCAGTATATGTTTGCAATGACTAATATTTGATCAAATAAAAATGAAATAATTGTCATTTTGTAACGTATGAAGAATTTTCATTATCTATATACTATATAGAAAGAAGTCATTTTATTTTACTGTACAATTTAAATAATATTATAATAATCATATAATTAATAAAATAAAATTAATTTTGAATTCAAACAAAATGGTGATCAAATTTCAGAAAATAAAGACACCACAGAATATTCCACACCTGCCTCCTGACACCTGCTCCCACCTCGGTACGTGGAACAGATAAAATTCACAATTCTTAATTATCTTTACAAATTGTATTGCAGATATCTCCTTCTACAAAACTAGTCTAGACAAACTACCCAGAATTTTAGACTTTTGATGAACCTTTTTATTGTATGTCGCCACTGTATATCGGTCACGTGATAACTATGATGCGGGAGAATGACGTAGTTACAGCAGAAGATAATGGAGATGGTTGCCAAGATCAAATCAAAACTCAAGATATTGCTGATTCCTCAACGGTTAAATTTCAGTGAACTCAATGACTAATGTTTTAAAAAATCTCTGCACCTTCTATGAACCTTTAGATTTCTGTATTCTCCATGAACGCTTGTATTCATGTCTGCAATCTTCATAAACGGTTTAATCTCTGAATTCTGTAGAATGTAAAATCTCATCATCTATCGCCAGATTTACCCTCAGAAGTAAATCTTTGTTAGTAATCTGCTTTCAAGCCAGATTTTTTCAATTGTCGTGTGAGGTTTGATCTGAAATTTCGTTAATGTGTTATATATATATATATATATATATATATATATATATATATATATATATACTTTACGTGACCTTACGATACTTTACGTGACCTTACTGTAACAAGCAAGTATTCTTCAATATATGTAGATTTCTTTTATTGGTAACCATATACACCAACATTTTCCATACATTCCTCTAATTAGCGTGGTTAAGATTAAAGAATTCGATATTTCATAATTTTTTCCAAGCTTTCGTGACCACTTTACAAAATGAAGTGAAGATGAACAAAACTTCCGCGGAATTCAATTACTATATACTTCGTCAGTTCTATTCATTACAAGCCTTTTGTCTGGGAGTTTCGTTTGAATCCGAACCAGTTATATAGTTTGCAACTGAATATGACTGTATATTTGAGAAAATTACTTACTGACCTTGGTGCGAAAGATGCTTCTATTTATCACCGTATGATCTCCATATAGTAAGCTTTCCATAAAATGATTACAATGTTCATTGACGCGAGTTGGTCCAATATTGGGGGCATTTCTAAAATGAAATACTGGTCATTTACGTTATAGTTCAATACCCGGCGTCTTTCAAGGAAATGCTTAGTAAACAGGACAAGAGAAGATACTTCAGGGGAGAGCGGCATTGCGGGGAGTGACTAGAGGCAAAACGAGATCGCGACAAATGACATGCTGAAAAATAATCTTTTCCTAGGAAATTTTTGTCATGGGTTGAGAGGAATGGCATATCATTGGGTTCTTGCAGTGGCTACTAAGAGAAAGCTGATTTTACACTATAATGTGTAAATCATTCGTCTTGCTATTCTAAGAATTCCTGAGTTTGGTCATACAAAACAGTCGAACGTCAGAACCTCACGACACTTAGCTGTTTTCGGATAAAATAAATTTTCAGCTCATGTTTGTAAAATACGACATGAGGTGATTGGTCTAGTGTTATCGAATCTCTAATGATTCAATATATAAATCTTACCATACAAATATAGGGGAAAAACACAAAACAAAACACAAGACACTTGGGTAATAAATGTAATTACGTGATTGCAGTTTAAAAATTATCAAACATCTTCTGATTCCAGATTCAGTAATGCCACCTGGTTTCTGAAAATTCCAAGAATTCGTAAAAGAACAAGCTGGTACACGAAATAAATAATAATACTATGAGGGAGTGTTCTGATGATGACGTTGTCTGGTTTTTTTTAAAATGAATAATGTAAAATACATGATTAAACGTATCAGCTACAAAATAAATTATTTACGGAAATAAAATACATCTAAACCACACACGCACACATACACAAAATCATCAAAAAATTGAATATAACGAAAAACGTAAAAAATCTGTCTGGGTCCTTCTTTTCAACTGCCAATGATTTTCGTTGGTAGACTGGTTCTAGGGGAAGTGGAAAAGGGTTAAATAAATTAATATGGTCAATACAGATCAGTGATGACATAAAACAGATCTACACAGGTGAAAATACAATCATCTAGTAAACATGGTGGATCTCTTCTAAATTAATATCTTTTGTCATTGGACTAAGAACCAAGATGAAAATTGTCGATAACACTGTCACTGATAAAAACAACCAAAAGAATGCCATGTCCATCACACGAGCTATTTCCTGCCACTCGCGAACAATTTGTTTTTCTACCAACGACTGTTCATGATTAACCATCATCTGTTTGAAATAATTCAGAATTTCTATGTCAATATTCGACTTCCCTGGGACGCTTTGAGGCATGTTTTGATTCATGACGTCATTAAGAGCGTCCGTATCCTGAATGTCAACGTGTATGGGTGTGTGACGCTGCATATCGTTGTACAACAAACTCTCGTTGTCGTGAGACTTGCACGTGAAGTTTGTCGGTGAATAGACCGTACGGTAATTAGCTGTATTTGTTGCATCATCCAACTGAACTTTCATACAAAAAAGGCGCGCAAAAGCTCGAGCCAAGCATTTCAGTGCTCTAGGAGGGCTTCTGGAGAGAACGCCTTTGTGATGAATGTTAAGCACCAAAACAGAGAATACCACTGACATCCCACTCATCGCCATTATGACGGTCAAATAGATACCTGTAAAAATACAAATATTGAAAACATAGCATGGACTGTGTTCACAACAAAGGCTTATCTTTTTATGGAAAGGTAAAGGGAAATTACCTATGAGTGGAATGTATTCGGAAGTTGCAGGCATGTTTTCTGCTATCAACAACATGAACACAGAAAATGCTAGCAGAACTGTCAACCCAAGGGTAACTTTTTCCCCGGAATCAGGAGGCAGCAGAAATCCTGTCAATGTCAGCGAAGATAACAATGCGCAAGGTATGATGACGTTGAACGCATAATACAGAACGCGACGTCTGATGTGAACGTAAAATGTCACATCCGGAAATGGTTCCGGACAACATGGATACCGTACAACTCTCCGCACTGCTTTGGTGCCTATTAACGTCCATTCACCGTTGTCCACATATCTAGTGACGTCAACATCAAGAGATCTATTTGTGACGTCAACCTGAAATCCATCATATGCCCACGAACCGAGCTTAAGAGAACACACTTGATCATCGAACGGGAAGTATGTGATGTCCATTTTACAGGAGCTCCGGAATTTAACAATCGGCGGCCAGAAAACGTTTCCATTGCTCTCTACGAACGTAAGACTTTTCATATATCCCTTATTGTGATTGTCGACACTGCAAAGAAGAATTACACGATGTGTTCTAACAAAATCCTCGATTAAGGAACGGCTGCACTTTTACACGAAGAAAGATTAAATCATTTAAGATACTCCGAGAACAAATGTGAAGTACAAACCTGTTGTAGAGGACGATGTCGGGAAGCCAAACGAGATCACACGGGATTCTCATCTTCTTGATGTGAGCAAAGTCTGTGAGGTTGTCCCATACTAACTTCTCATCCATCCATTCCTGCAAAACATTCAGACATTTTGAAACTCTTTATGAATACGTCAAAGAATACGGTAACCAAAACCCGTCAAAATGGGGAAACGGATAAAATCACTTACTTGATCAAGCCAGATGTTTGTAGTAAGAATTTGGTTTTTCTCATCCTGTGAAAAAGAAAAGAAAATTAGCAATTACATGTATTTAATTAAAATTAGTATCGACGTAGAATTACAAAATAAAGGAAAATACGCACTTCACGTTTTACACATCATGTAAATCACAATAAAAGGGGGGGTTATAATTATGATATACGGGTTTAGATTGAATTGAAATGGATGATACTGGGGAAAAGTGTCAGTTTAACCATGAGACTTGAAATAAACTTCTGTAGACCGAAAGAAATTTTCAGTTTTATTTCACAGATTGAGAACATAAATGCTACAGCCACTTTATTTGGCGTAAGAATTTTCCTATTTAATCATTGATTAAGATAGTATAAACGCTGTTATTTTTCCTCTATTGATATTAATGTAGCATGCTGATTGACTGATGATTCATGTACTATTATGTTTTACAGTTTTATCTTATTGTATTTTGTCATAATCTGAGCTTGAATGCAGTATGTATATTTATATATTTCTCCCGTTGCTCATAAAGGATTTCTGATTTTCATGAAATAAAGTGCAGTATTACTGAATTAGCGATTGATTTATATTTAGTATTATATTGTTCTCTCACCAATCAGCCTCCGTACAGAGAATATAAATTATATAAAGCTGACAACTGTGTCTGTCTAAGTGTCGTATATTTGTCTGCGTTTCATATTTTGTGTTGTGACCGTGAAATATTGCACCTTAGCTACCAGAATCGTTACAAATCAAATTTACCACGTCCAGAATCTGTGTAAGAGTGATGCCGAGCCGGATTATCACGGGGGTGGATGCCTTAATGACGGGACGTGAGGATTTGTCGTAGGTCCGCAGTAAATAATATAGGAGGCGCTGCTCTTCCGTCATCTCGTCTCGCGAGACGTCGTTAAATTTGTTCCAGTAGGCTGGTCCGTCATCACCTTTCGCTGATCAAAATAAAACAAAATACATTATACATCATTTGAATACACGCATTCTGTGGTTATTCTATTCTATCTGTAAATCATATTTTAGTTGCGAAAACTTTCTATACGCGTAACTTCGCAAGACTAGCCATTGGCGAAAATTTTGCTTCCGCGAATAAACTCTTCAGTGTAAAAGACAATTGCAAGTTGCTGTTCTTTAAAAGAATGACTACAATACGTGGAATAGGTATGTTTTGTAACAGAAAATTAATATTCCAGGTAGAATTGAAAATGCTTTTTAAAACAATCTTCGTTAGTCATGGGTGTTCCTCTGAAGAGAAACACTGTATCGTCACCCTTGGCTAGCGAAGAAGCGTAACACATTTTTTTAAATTCTTGAAACATGCAAATATTTCATTAAAAGTCTTATTGATAGAGCTGTATCAATATATAGGCCTAATGGATATGAAATAAATTTAACTTTGACTTTTAACCTCAGAATTAAGAGTCATCCTTTTATTTGATCTGGACCTTAGAATTCAAATTCAACAGGGCACACAGTCTGGCTTGAATGATAACGTTTGAGTTTCACACTCGGTGCAATGATATAAATCTGGCAGCACAATACCTTAATCCAGTGATAAAAATCTGGCAACAAAATATTGACGCTCAAGCTTGACAGTCGTTTTTCATTTCAAAAGTTCAGAGCAACTTTCCATATGATTTCGAATTTAAAATATGTATCACAGTATATTCCTTCTTTTGTTGAGAGTTATGATTACAACCTAAGGATAATTCATGACAGTATAGTTGCTTATATCCAGTGGGGTCCCCTTTAGTAACGAAATATAACAAAAAACAAAAATGATATAAATAAAAGGATGTAGGCAAGATTTTGGCAAATTTGTATGTAAAATCAATTCACCCCATATAAACCTGTATCAATTTTCAAAAGTAAACAAAGTATTAAAATCAGTATATCACATTTATAATTGTCAAAAATCAAAAGTATACAAAAGAACTTTCTTCACAACTTTTCAAATCCTCCATTAGGTGTTTTTAACAGAATGTTTAAATGGTTTCTTGTTTCTTATTTGTTTGATTTCAGTTGGTAAATGATTTCTATCCTTGATGGCATTGCAATAAAAGGTTTGGTCACAGGGGCTCGTCACGAATTGACACTCTCTATTCTATATTTACAAGGGACGAATCCGGAGTCCCAAAAGTCGCTACCTCAAATTTTCATTCGTTTTTATATTTTGCGGACGTTAAATTTTACAATCCCCGTCTTGATCGATCGGGGAAAGATCATAGATTGTAAAAAGTGCTTAATATCTGTTTGCACCGGCAATAAATATGAAGAAGCAATGCGTTATTTTTTGTGTTTTTTAAACCACAGGAACTTTTCCTCAATCACCCAAAATAGAATATGCGTTCTCGTTGATCAATTCAATCTTCAATTTCAATCAAGTTAACTCGTACGTGAGAATGTTTTCGCAGGAATCTGTCAACATGGACATAGAACATGCTGTATTATGGGGTCATGATGTTTTGATACTTAATTTATATCATTCTAATACTAATTAAAGTCTTACTTCCTACTTACCACGAAACCCATGTGTTTCCCTCTCAATCTCCGACAGCCCACCAAACAAACCTACTCTCGCATACAATGCACGAGTTAACTTGATTGAAATTGAAGAGCGAATTGAATTGACCAATGAAAGCGTATATTCTATTTTGGGCGATTGAGGAAAAAGTTCCCCAGGTTCAAAAACAATAGAAAATGCATTGCTTTCATATTTATCGCCGGTGCAAACAGATTTTAGGTATTTTTACTAACTATGATCTTTCCCGGATCGATTGAGTATTGATCACATATACGTGTAAGTTCTAAGACAAACAGGGGCTTTATTATGTTGCTGGGGGAATATCTTATCATGTAAATGGATAAATTAAACTCAATTAACATTAATTCGTTTTTAATAGGAATATTAAAAACCGTTTTTTACTGACTATACAGAATAATTATTTTTAAATCCTCTTGACAATTGTTTATGAAACATTGCTGATTCACGTAAATATGTACTTGTGCATTGCTGATTCACGTAAATATGTACTTGTGCATTGCTGATTCACGTAAATATGTACTTGTGCATGCGCAACCCGCAACCCCCCCCCACCCCACCCCACCCCACCCCGCCCCGTGTCTACAGTCACCCTAGAATAAAGGCGCCGTCGACCTTTTGAAATCGATCGGCCTTTTCCGCCAAGTCGAGTAGACACGTAAAAGGTCAAGAGATGTTCCGATTGGTACTGTACACTTGTGCATGCGCAAGCATCCTGTTTAACCTTGCTTATGTATTTCCTGCGTGGACCCCAGGGTCAACGCAGTTAAGCAATAGATGATGATTCGCGAAAGTTATGTCTCATGGATAAATACATCGTGGCACACAAAAATAAGGTCTCAAGAAATGTAATTGATCTACAATACGAATAGGCTGGGCACGTGACTAATGGACGCAACGAGAGGCTTACTTATGTTTCTATAAATAAAGTTATGATGTATGTATACGGAGAATTATCACTGAATACCCTCCTGAGAATGCCGGCCATTTGCGCTTCCAGGGAATATGCAATGTAAATGTATTCACTATCGTTCTCTTCTACGATAATTTATCTACAACCATGCGTATGGCATGAATGCATTCATTACTTCTTATCTCCGAAAACAGCGACAGAAGATGGCTCAATATCTCGATTTTCCGTGTCTCACCATCGAATACTTTGTAAATGTATCGCAAAATATGTAACGTTTCTAACTGCAGCGTTGAAAATTTCACTGTCATTATTTAAGTATTATATTAAATAAATATAATGTTTTTCAGTAGATATAATATCATAAATCATTGCTTTGTTAATAAAATAAAGGTATGAATTAAAGACCCCGCCCCCAAATAATTCCCAACGCAATTTTAAAAACCAAAATCAACACACTTACTCCGCGTGATAGGGTATCGTTCTTGGACGACTTTGGTTCATACTCGAGTAAGAACTCAGGCTACCCGAGTTGTACTCGAATAGAAAGTTTAAACTCTTATTTGACGTAGTGTGACATTTGATCTCTACCCAAGTAATTCTGTCTTTCACGAGGGTTAATGTGATAGCAAAATGTCGGTCTTGTAAGGATACCGCGCATGTGTCAGTTTCCAAAGGATGGATGTAATTGGTTGGAGTATTATACATGCAAGTAAGAAATTACCCTTCTAACTCTCTACCCATAGTTCCTTGCGCTACGAGCGAGTAAGTGACGCTTGCATAACGCGCCCTCTGGCGAGAGAATGAAATCGGATGTGAACGAAGCCACCCCTTGTGTTATTTTCAGTATACGGACGTCATAACTTTATTCACAGAAACAAGTGATTGTGATCTCTAACTTACGGAAAAACAACTCAAACCTGAAACAGTGAAAGGTTGGAGTGTAATCTGCGGATATAAGTAGATAATGTGAAATACAGATTGACAAACAATTGAAACTGAAAGTCAATCTGCGTACGTGACAAAGTTTTTAATAAGCAAATATTTACGATATAATTCTGTTGTGTCCTGTGTACTGTATTAGAAGTATATTAAAATATAATGAAATATTAAAATTAAATATGATATATATACACATTTATTGATTATCTCATCGATATAGTGATCTTTATTGATTATCTCATCAATATAGTGATCTTTATTGATTATCTCATCGATATAGTGATCTTTATTGATTATCTCATCGATATAGTGATCTTTATTGATTATCTCATCGATATAGTGATCTTTATCGATTATCTTATAGATATAGTGATCTTTATTGAATATCGTGTCGATATAGTGATGTTTATTGATTATCGTGTCGATATAGTGGTGTTTATTGATTATCGTGTCGATATAGTGATGTTTATTGATTATCGTGTCGATATAGTGATGTTTATTGATTATCGTGTCGATATAGTGATGTTTATTGATTATCGTGTCGATATAGTGATGTTTATTGATTATCGTGTCGATATAGTGGTGTTTATTGATTATCGTGTCGATATAGTGATGTTTATTGATGATCATGTTTCTCTTGAAAGACAACCATACCTGTAGGATTTGCGCAAAAGTTAACTCTATCATATTTTTGATCTTTTAGAACTGCTTTGAGAGGACTTGATAGTAAGTTTGTCACTGGCCGGAAATAGTCTCATACTGGAACAATATCTTGAGAGTGGAACTCGCTGCATTCCACTGTTCATTTTGACAGCTGGAATCCTCTCAATATAACACCCCCTCCCTAAGATCTTGCTATTAAGCTGTTTAAACTTTTGGACGGTTTAGCAGTGTTGTATCCATCACCGTGACGAAGGTTGTTATGTGTCTTATTTAATTTTCGCACCAGAGTAATCCTGAACGCTGAATGTTTGAGTTCTGGGGGACCCTAATCATACCTCCTGTCTTCCTCCAGTAGATTTCTATTGACTTTCTTCCGTTCTACGTCATTCAGTGGATCAACTAGATCTTCCTAGCAGTGACATAGCAGTTGTCCTACTTTTGAAGGAAAACTACTATTAGCGACACTTCTACAAACAAACTTTAAAAAAGGATGAAAATGAAAACTAAATTCGTGTTTTTGTAAGTAAAAAAATCAAGGATTTCTCAATTAAGTCCAAAAGCAGTGATGGAGAATTTATAATGAGTTGTGCAAGGAGGGATAATATGAATTAAATTTAAACATCACAGAAAATTAAATTTTATAAGTCCCCTTTTTAAAAGGAATTCTATTACATTTATGTATTTATTACAACCAACTAAGCCAAGAAAATATATATCAACCCCTAAATCCATTTAAAAAAAAAAAAAATCAAATGTAAGAAGTGAAAAGGGCCTCGTTCTCATTTCTAGACTTGCGCGAGTCATTACATAACGTTATATGTTCACTACGTAGCATTTCTTATCTTGTTGAAATTTAAACCCTGTGCCCTGTAAATTATAGATATTTTGGTATGTGAGATGGGAAAAGAAAAAGACACCCGGATGAATAACCAAACTATAGTCTCATGGTGTCCGAAGAACCTAATTCGTCTTGAACTGGCCTATTTCAATTTTGAATTATAATCATCGGAACTACGGCCTTGATCGTCAAGCATAGGTCTAAATTTGTGGCACTTCACCTACAGCTGGTGACGTCTCGCTATTAGTGAAAAATTCTAACCCAGATACAATGTATCTGGGAAGAGACCACCGACCTTCCGAAAGTAAACTGGCAAACTTTCTCACATATATCGGCGCGAGCGAGAATCGAGCCCGCGACGACTAGAGGTGAGAGGCCTTGTGATTTTGAGCGAAATGCTCTAACCACTCAACCACGGAGACCCCAAAAATTCTTGAACAAAAAACCAAAATATAAATAAGGTAAACCAAAATAAGACAGACTGCGAATATTCTATTTATCACGTTTATTCTAAAACAATTTCAGCACCTCATACGATGGTCATCTATATATGCTTACAGTGGGGATATAGAATGCAACAGAAACAGCCATAGGTCAATCTACTAAAAAAGAAGGATATCTCAGAGAGAGAGAGAGAGAGAGAGAGAGAGAGAGAGAGAGAGAGAGAGAGAGAGAGATTAAATTCTATAACCTTCCATTCCCACCCCCAAATGGCAAAATCTAAGGTTACTTCGCCCAATCTGATGGAAGTTCCGTCAAAAGAGGAGTTCCTTCATTTGTCTAATTCTTTAAAAAGAGGATTTATTAGTTCCTTCAACATGGTTCCACAAACTGATCCCATCACACTGTCATCCATTTCATGCTGGGATTCTTCATTAAAATACCTAAGTAGCCTTTGGTGATCAGGTCTTCCTACAATCTGTTTTCCCATGCGCACAAACTGCTCATTTATTACCTGACCTTGATTTCTATATTCTTATGAGGCAGAATTATTCAAAAGCTTCTAGAAGAGAAGAAAAAAATCTATTGCTGGAGCTTTTTATTCGACATTTAGATATGTCGACGGTGTTTGACCTATTAACAATATTCATTTTCGTTCAAATGTCGATTCGGCATATCCCAGTGAACTCGAAATAAAAGACACCACAGAGTCTTCCACATCTGTTTCATATTTGGATATTGTTTTGAATATAGATGTTAACGCCAAACTAACATCTCAACTTTATAACAAACGAGATTACCTCAGCGATGACTTCTCCATCCTAACTTACCATATCTATGTAGCAAAATTCCATTATCACCTGCGTCTGTTGTTCATACCTCCTAACTGATTCTATACGCGTGAAGATCTTCTGTACATCATCAATTTTTAAATCGATGTAAGCTGAAACACGTATTACAGGGTTTTCAACAGTCTCGTTTTAAATCAACATTTCGCAAATTCTACGGTCGTTATAACGATCTAATTTGCAGATGCAGCCTGTAATGAGGTCGAATGGTATCGGATGTGTTTCACACCAGTTATTAAGCCGTTCTGACGTAATGATTTATACTTCGTTTATCTGACCAAGAGATATCCTACTGACCTGTCACACCCGCCGTTGGTTTCTCCAGTTAGGCATCTGGCCCACCCCTGGCGTTTTCAGGGGTCCGTGTTTACCCTACTCTTTACATCATTATGAGATTGATCACTGTTCATTATCTTCACTTTTTCATTAAAGAAAATGGAATAATCCACTATTATTGTATAATATCGACATACGGCAAGTGACTGCTTTTATCCAAAGAAATAACGACATTTTAGTAGTTGGATTACTTGTAAATAAAGTTTTATGTTTGTAAACTAAACTAGATATCATTTGATGTGGCAAACATCACAAAAGGGGTCCCGCCTTGGTACATTATTTGCTAATTCAAGGTCAATAGCTCTATCAAAAAAAGTGAACATAGCCCAGAATCAAACTTGATCTGTAACACATTAATAGATGTTCATGTATACATTTTCAATTCTATAGCTGTAGGGATCATATATAAAAGTCCGCAAAAGTGTTTGGACGGACGGACGTACAGACACTTTATAAGCAGGGCCTTAATCAACCTACGAGAGTTATACGGAATGAATAACATTTTCTAATATGAAGATTAAACATCAATTTCAAAGTCGGATGAGTCTGGAGACCTGGGGTATTTAAAAGCCGCATTACTGCTGCTTGACAGGCATCCTTACATGTATACTTCCGCGGGGTTCTTCGGGGTGATACGAAGTGAGGTGTTAAGATTGCTGTCATTTTGTTGAAGTCCGTCCATGGTCGATAGTAACAGAGACAGCTATGAACGGATTGTATTGTCTCTTGGAGTTTAAAACAGACATAACTGTCAACATCACAAATGCATTTTGGGAGAAAGACTAGTCCTTGTTGACTATCGATTTTCAAGAAAAGTGAGAACAGAAATATTTTTTTAGAAGATTTTTTTAAAGTGCAAACATGTTTCATCCACTCATCTTACATTATTGCAATAAAACTTTTTCACAAGTACGAACGTATTCCGTGATGACCCAATAATCATGTACCGTGTATCATGTGAGATCAGGAACAAAACTACTGAGAAATAGAACTAGAATTCAAATGCAATCTAAAGATGTGTATAAATGTATAGAGAACTAAAAGCTGCATACAACACTACATATCATGGTGAGGTCAAGCATCACAAAGGGGACCTGTTTTAATTTGTGGCATTATTTGATAAGTTCAAGGTCCATAACTCTTACAAAGGTCAACAAAGCCAAATTCAACCTTGACCTGTAACCCATTTCTACAGGTTCATGTATAAATTTCAATTCAATACCGGCAGGGTGCAAGGATAGCCAAAAAGAAAGAAAAAAAATAAAATAAAAAAATTCCTTAAAACTGTCAAATATACGAAATTTGTTAAGTTCAAGGTCAAGGCTAAAAAAACGGGAGAGAGAGAGAGAGAGAGAGAGAGAGAGAGAGAGAGAGAGAGAGCCCTCAGTCAAACTTGAACTGTAATCTATTGAATTAAATTAAGGTTCTTGTATAAATTTTCAACAGCTGTAGGAATAGCCAAAAAAAAAAAAAAGTCCAAACAACTGTCAAATCCCTGAAATTTGTTACGTTCAAGGCCCTTAATTCTTTTAAAAATTGGACAAGAAAGCCTAAATTCAAACTAGATCTCCCTAACTCATTGGTATAAATTCATGCATAAATTATCGATAACCAAAGAGATTCAAAAACTGTCAGTACAGGGATTCACAGACGCACGGACGTACAGGCAACCGTGATAAAATATGTACAAAAATGTAGGAAACTGAAATCTAAATATAACAGAAAGAGATAGAGAACTAAAATCTAAATATAACAGAAAGAGATAGAGAACTAAAATCTAAATACAACAGAAAGAGATAGAGAACTAAAATCTAAATATAACAGAAAGAGATAGAGAACTAAAATCTAAATATAACAGAAAGAGATAGAGAACTAAAATCTAAATATAACAGAAAGAGATAGAGAACTAAAATCTAAATATAACAGAAAGAGATAGAGAACTAAAATCTAAATATAACAGAAAGAGATAGAGAACTAAAATCTAAATACAATCTAAAGATGTAGAGAACTAAAATCTAAATACAATCTAAAGATGTAGAGAACTAAATACAACAGAAAGATGTAGAGAATTAAAATCTATATACAATAGAAAGATGATGTAAAGATATAGAGAACTAAAATTTAAATACATTCTGAAGATATAGAGAACTGAAATCTAAATACAATCTAAAGATATAGAGAACTAAAATCTAAATACAATCTCAAGATATAGAGAACTGAAATTTAAATACAATCTAAAGATATAGAGAACTAAAATCTAAATGCAATCTAAAAATGTAGAAAACTAAAATCTAAATATAATCTAGAGATATAGAGAACTACAATCTAAATACAATCTATAGATGCTGAGAACTAAGATATAAATACAATCTAAAAATGTGTACAAAGATGTAGAGAGCAAAAATGTAGCGATTGACTATGACGTAGATAGTGACAACATGAAGAGATCGACAAATATGTAGAGATTGACAAAGATTACAAATGAACTAAAATTTGGATACCAGATTTCATAGAATATATGCATTTGGATTTCATTGGAAGATTTTCATCAAGCGCACATTTTACAAACATAAGATTCTACTTTTTTCTTCCAAGATCGTCATAGTCAATCGACTATATATGTTGTGATATATGTTGCCACCAATGCATTCAATAAATGTTTTTGTTTATATGCACTAGTATTTCAGTCAGTACCTTACCCTTTTTTTTAAAAAGAAAATTATTAACAGCTGAAGTAAGTGATTTAATGATTTACAAATTTTCTGTCATTTATAATATAAATGAATTATTCATAATGAAAGATTTCTCCCACTGATATAAAATAAGAAACAAATATAAAGCTACGATAGCGCCAATAAATAATTAAACACAATTCCAAATGAATATTCATCGTAATTTTTATGGGGGTCATAATTTCAAAAGCGGTACTTGAAAGTCGATTTCATTCCAAACCTCCTTAATATGAATTTGAAAGAGTTTTTTGTAATCTTGTATAAAACACGACACTATTGACAACCGTCGGAGATAATCCAGATGGATACTCTGTAAGTCTAGGGCAAAACTTGAATAGAACGTCAACTTTTCCGTTTGATTGGAAAATAAGAACACGCTCCAAAACTATCATCGTCTGAGAAGATTTAAAAAAAAAAAAATTTAACCACTTGTCATAATGACTAATGTGGATACAAACAAGATCACAGCCCTGATTAACGTGGATAAACATAAAATCACAGCCCTGATTAACGTGGATAAACATAAAATCACAGCCCTGACTCACGTGGATAAACATAAAATCACAGTCCTGACTCACGTGGATAAATATAAAATCACAGCCCTGACTAATGTGGATAAACACAAAATCACAGCCCTGATTAACGTGGATAAATATAAAATCACAGCCCTGACTAACGTGGATAAATATAAAATCACAGCCCTGACTAATGTGGATAAACACAAAATCACAGCCCTGATTAACGTGGATAAATATAAAATTACAGCCCTGACTAATGTGGATAAACACAAAATCACAGCCCTGACTAACGTGGATAAACATAAAATTACAGCCCTGATTAACGTGGATAAACATAAAATCCCAGCCCTGACTAACGTGGATACACATAAAATCACAGCCCTGATTAACGTGGATAAACATAAAATCACAGCCCTGATTAACGTGGATAAACATAAAATCACAGCCCTGACTAACGTGGATAAATATAAAATCACAGCCCTGACTAATGTGGATAAACACAAAATCACAGCCCTGATTAACGTGGATAAACATAAAATCCCAGCCCTGATTAACGTGGATAAACATAAAATCACAGCCCTGACTAATGTGGATAAACATAAAATCACAGCCCTGACTAATGTGGATAAACACAAAATCACAGCCCAGTCAAACGTGGAAAAAAAATCACAGCCTTAACTAACATGGATTCAAACAAAATCACAGCCAAAACTAACGTGGATTCAAACAAAATCACAGCCCTGACTAACATGGATAAAAACAAAATCGATGCTTTTTATAAATGGATCGAACTTGACACCACACAGATCTATCTTCATCTAAGAGAGCCAATTTCTTCAGTTCAAGTTAATTAAAAGACGGAGTATCTCTGTTTGGCAATTGTTGGAATTCTACCACGCAACAATTTCATTTTTCATAGATATGTAAGGAATATGTGTGCCTCAATGAACTAGCTAGCTTTTTACTGATTGACACAACAAAATCTTAGGAAGCTTTACATTTCTGGTTTCTATAATTCATTAAGTCCCATTACTGGACCATTGCCCTGCATATATTCGCTCATAAAACCATTTTCACATATTGTATAATCTGTCGTGAATCAAATGAGAATATTCTCTAACTGAATGAATCAATATGAATTACCCCCAAGGTTCTTTACTACAGTGTAGTGACAAATCGTTCAGTCAGTTTACTCATTGTATATGGTTATCAATCCGCTGGGGCTATATGACTGGGAAATACATTATTAAAACTAAATGTATAAGTACTATTAATAGAATATTCTTTTATCCATTAGTTTATTGTTCAGAATACAGAAAATAGAATATAATTATTTGGAAGTATTTATAACTTTTAGAATAGAAACAATTAGTATGAAACACGTCTGAAAGCAATCAACATAACGACAGGTTGTATTTGCAAATAAAATCATTTTAACGACCATAAAATTTTCGAAATGTTGACCTCAAACGAGACTGTTGAAACCCCTGTAACACCAATTTATTTTTCAGTAGTTTGTCCCGTTTTAAAACTATACAAGTAATAATTAGCGATTGATTAAATTACAAGAAATAGTTTTCTGAATTACACAATTTTGGGACAGACATTAAAATTATCATAAATTAAATTAAAACTAAAGAAAACAATGAACATTCTAAAAAGCTAGGTCAGAGAATGAAAATCTACACAGGCCAGAGAATGAAAATCTACACAGGCCAGAGAATGAAAATCTTCACAGGTCAGAGAATGAAAATCTACACAGGTCAGAGAATGAAAATCTACACAGGCCAGAGAATGAAAATCTACACAGGTCAGAGAATGAAAATCTACACAGGTCAGAGAATGAAAATCTACACAGGTCAGGGAATGATAATTACGTGTATGTTCAACTACTACACATATTTTATTTTTATTTTCAGAAATAAAAGCATACAGAATCAGGAAACAAGACTGACTTTATCCCACAATAACAAAACATGTACGTCAGTGTTTATAGTATCAAGCATATTAGATAATGACAAAGACACAGCCTGCCCTCCCCCCCCCCCCAACCCCCCCCCCCCCCTCTCTCTCTCTCTCTCGCTCTCATATGTAATCACTTCTTGGCAGTCATCGACACATCTAAGTTGAACATGGGATACATCCAAGTTATAGCGTACTTTTTTATTTATTAGACAGTCAAACAGAGCCAAAATATAACCTCTATGGCTGGCCTGAGTAGTACATGTATATTGATTTTGGTTGGAATGGTTATCAAAGCTAACGTTTCTAGAAATTAACTGTTTGCTTATCTATAACTTATTCTCAATTAAAAATCACTTTTCGTTGAATATGGTCATGAAGAAATTCCATAGAAATTTATTTTAAATAATTTTTATCAATGTCGGCGGACTATGGTTCTTGAGCTGATACTTCCTTGTCTATTGTCATTTCAACAGGACCAGGACAGAAGACAGAGGACAGAAGACTTTGTACATCAATGACAGACAGCAACATATGATACAGTTGTAACAGAAATACATCTGCCGAAATACGCCGACCCTTCAATATACGTCATACGAGATACAAAATACGCCGACCCTTCAATATACGTCATACGAGATACAACTACGCCGACCCTTTAATATACTCCATAAGAGATATTTCACAAGAAGTACAGGCAGTGTGTGGCTATACTTAGTAAATCTTGGGCAAGAAATGCCGTAAAAACATGACAAAATTTTGATATTTCAATTCGTCGCCAAAAACTTATATCAATGTTGAATTAGATGCATGATATTAGTTAAGAAGTTTCTGTTTATTCTTAAGAATCTATACATAAAAAACATTTCAATAAACGTTTGTATACGGGTATCTAAATTTGAAAAACCACAGGAATAAAAGAACAAGGACTAGGCTGTCTCGTCTACTTTTCTGCATTGAACTGCTTGAATGTCTGAAATATTGTACAAAAGAGGTAAAAGTTTAAAATTTTATCTGAAATTGCCGCTTGAAAAATTTAAAGTACGGAAATATGAATTTATTTGTTCACCCTTTCTTTTGATAGGAGTGTGAGGTCACGTGACTGAAGTATTTGTTACTGTGAGGAAGTTCATAGAAGGCAAGATTAAGTTAATAATATGTGATCCATGAAAAAAAAAATTGCTATGAACTTTTAAATCGAACTCGCCTATTTCCATGGGAAGTGACTTGACAACGATATAGTGTAAGTCACGTGACAATCCTTTCCTTCCTTGTATGGCTTAATTAAGCAAGAAATGACTTGTAATGAAATGGCGATCTGCTTTTGTCAGTAATAAACGTCATCGAAAATCAAATATCCTTGGTTATTCAGAGGGTAGTTAGGATCACCTTTATTAGTGAATGAAGTCTTTCAAGCGACACACGGTTCATTCCCAAAACATTCACATGTTGTTGTAGCCTCACAAGTCTCACTCAACTCCTGTCTTCAAGAGGAAATGTAGCAACAACTGACGTAGACTAGGAATTTAGGCCAAAAGTACTTCGCAATTATTATGAATATTTCATGTAATTTAAGAATGGAATTGGTAAATGACCAGAAAATACTATTGCTAAGCATGCGAACCTACAACAATCCATTCCTATAAAGTTCCTGGAGGATGGTAGCGTTTTAATTTTCTTCCATTACAGAAGACTGTTGCACGCAAAGCGCTTATTTCTTAGTGAAAGTGAGCAGCATGTACTGCACTTATATGACGTAATTAGAACCCAATTCATACCCATTTTACGACAATGATTTCCTCTCGTTATTTTTCGGTGATTGAATAAGTTGAATAAGTTTCTCTTTAACTTCACACATCAGAATTCATGAGATTTAACTTCTTTGATAGATCGTTTTCACATTAACAAGAGAATTCTCTCAGACCAATGAAGGTAATAAAATATTCCACTCAAAATATCAAACTTTCAACGCACTCTATTTAAAAAATGGTTACAGTTTTATACAATAAACCTGTTACATTCCAAAGACATATTGGTGAGCAATGAATCATGCTTAAAGAGGATTTAGGATTTATTTCCCTCAGAGTGTTCTTCTTGGGCATTGATTATCTTAAAAGAGAGAGAGAGAGAGAGAGAGAGAGAGAGAGAGAGAGTGAGAGAGAGAGAGAGAGAGAGAGAGGGGGGGGGGAGTCATGTCCTACGCATTTTCGAAAATGAAATTTATTACTTATACTTACATTTTAAAATAGATGTACTATATCTATTAAGATTCATATGCGCATTGTTCACAACTGTATCACATTCATGAGGAAATGACTATTTTCACAACCAGTAAAGATAACGAAGGCAAAAACACTAGAAATTGAGTGCATATATTGGATACCAGTATATATATATATATATATATATATATATATATATATATTACAATACTAACTTGCTTCTAGTATGATGAATCCACACGTACATGACTGATACTCACCAGAATAAAGAGAGTGAATAAAATGCTAAGAGCATTGACTTTGAAGTCATGAATGTTTCCCAATAATGTTTATCCAAAATTGAAATAATATTGTGAGTTCACTGTGTGATGTTTTTATTTTCAGGAAAAAAATCGATAATTGAATTTTGAAATCTTCCCAATTTGAACATACCACATTAACAATGAAACTTTTGTCGATATAATATTTACAGTTTATATTTAATATACAATTACAGTATACATTCGATGATCAATACTACTCACACATAAACCGATTTTGTTTAACTAAACAGACTCTAGCCTGATTTCCGTTAATTTGTATCGAATAAATTACGGATACAAATCTAATTCAGAAAAAAAAATCAGCTGTTTGTTGTAATCTAGCGTACAGAAAAAAATATTTGTTAATACAAATGACGTCATCTTTGGTCAATGAAACCAGGTGTGCCTCACATACCTAAGCAAACCCTGTGTAGCTTGAGTTCGACAAACTAAGATTGATAAAAAACAACACGTACAACTTCCTCACTTTCCATTAGCTACTAATTTTCCTTAGTGTATTATATTTGTATTTCACGGTGGAAATTCAACTTTTGCAAACCTAGGCCATCTAAAATATGCTTAATATTCGCCAGTGTAAATAATAGATAATAAATTTCCTCTTTTCCTGTGCTTCAGAAGCAGACTTCATTAATATATAATAACAGATGCTATTCTAAAAAACAGTAAAAAAAGAGAGAGCTATAAATCTGTTTCACACACAGTAACAGGTTATGGTGAAGCGAAATCCAAGACAGGCCTAAGTTAGGAGACGTTCACAATCATCTACAGAAAAGTCTCCAGGGCATCGTAATTCATTTACATTTTCAAGAAATGATGAGTTTCCGCTGTTCTAGAGCATGTGAATGTCACTATTGTATAATTTCTCATGATAATCACACACCGATTTTTGTTAACCTTTGCAAATTTAACAATCCGCGTGATACCTTTGAGACCATGCAATTCAGTAAAAATATCCTTATACATTTAGTTCCATTATCATCAAACAGATGAATAGAATGTATACGTTGGGGTTTCCCTGTGACGTTTTTCCTTATTCTGCGCGACATATGATTCAGTCTCTCTTCTTTCGAGTTCTTAAGAAATATAGAGCAATTAAGAAATATACCGGCATGCGATATTGGTATATACAAAAATCTTCCACCTGACCTATCGATATCATTTAACTTCTGAAAAGTTCAAAATGACTTGTCTTTGCATTCTTTCTACATTCTAGATAGCACAAACATACCTGTCGCAAGAAATATATATAGCTCCCATATTTGAAACAACACGATAAATTTAGTCCAGGTTGACATAATGGTGGGTCCCCGGGCGTCAAGTTTTACCGGACTCCAGGATGACGTCCGCCCCCGGATTTATGTTCCATGATCAGTAATGAAGCTGCATGGAGTAGCTCGCCTCTGGAGTTTCCGATCAATGACCAGCGTATGAGAGCTCGCTGCTTTATAGGCTCGGCCGATCTCTGGTAACTCTGCTGTGAAACGAAATCCAGGAAAATTACAGACTTAACTTATCTAACAATAACTAATTGTCCCAGCGTCTTAGAAAACGATAAAAAAACAAAGCTATATAATCCTCCTCGCCCGCCATTATAATAATGGTTGACAAAATTATGTTGATTGATTAAGAATTAATGCGGGAATTGGAAGGGAATGGTGGAAATTTTTTAAAGATATGATATTCATGTGCGAAATTGTTCAGCTGCATGTAAACCATGATTAGGACACAATATCACTATGTTCTGATAGAATATGTACGTTATAAGAGTTTTCCTATGACGTCAAATGCTTATTCCATAAACCATCTATGAGAAATATTAAGGGAGAATAACACATCGCCATATAATGGCTGATTTTCTTATTTATGTTTAATACTAATCCCATCATAGAAAGATGCGAGAGCTTTGTCGTGGGTCGCCGTTCATGTTTTCATCGACTACACCGCGTCCGCTCCTCTAATACATCTCAAGGCACACCGACAGCGCGTGTGGAATTCATAGAGAGGGAACCAAACCACATCCGGAGACATTAGAATCAAACAAGTGAAGGGTTTTGTCTCTATTTTAACTATTTTGAATGTCGCTTAATTATTGAAAAGCTACTTGATTAAATAAATACACCAACATCTGTTTGTAAGGTATATTGATTTATACTCTGAAATCAAACTGCTGTTTGTTTGCTTCATATCGAGTGTCTAAATACCCTTCTTACTGAAGGGCAAGGCCCGACACAATTAGACCAAACTTTAGTTTTAAAAGGCAATGAGTGACTTCACCAGTACATATTTATGAATGTTATAAATATATACACAATTTCTAAATGTGTTGATTTTAACAATCAATGTCTCCTGTTTATCATGGGTACTCGATACCCGAAGCTGCTGGTGTCTGTACACGAGTGCAAATATCTCCAAAAGGACGCAATGCAATAAACAAGCAAAACAGACCAAAAAATAAAGGGGGGGAGGTGTGGATTTGCAGGATAAAATTAGTCCTATCGTTATTACTCGTTATAGAGAGATCTAGTTCTGTTAAATTTACTCTTATAAGCCAACTCTGATCTTAATAAAGGCGTGCTTAGTAGAAAAAAAAACACATGTTTAGTAGAATGTGAGTGCTTTGGCAATAGATATACAACTCTTTTACATGTACATTTGGTACAATGGCAAATGGATGGGAAAGTTTCGACGGGACCTACTGTAAACGAATAATATTTAACGAGTTCGTTATTGAGCGGAAAACGGGGTTTGAGTTATTTAATCCTCGTTTAATTTAGAGCATTTTCATCCCAAGTCTTAATTTGAAAATATCTGCAAATATTCAGAAATTCCCTATACAAAGCAGGATTTTTTTTTTTTTCCATCGAAGATACAAAAAATGATGCATGATCAACTGAATATGTTAAAGAGACAATACAGCTTCACATTTTAATCTTGACGAAAGTATTTTTAAAACATGCATCGATAAAATGATAAAAATCATATCGATACTGTCAATTTTGAACAGTATGAATGCATCAATTTCAAACAATGTTAAATTAACACGTGACGTGTTCAGATAAAACCAGCACTTACTTTTAACCCCTTCGCGTGTGTCTCCTAGCTCTTGTTTTATCAAACGGTCATACTGATCCCCACATAAAGTATAGCTGTATCTCGTTCTATTTTTACCCCTTTTCTCGCATAATCAAAATTCTGGATCTTCCCCATGTACGCTTCTCTCACTAGATATGCTGCACTGTTTACTGTCTATGCGCATGCGTCTGAAGACCAAAAGGAGGAGACTATATATATATATATATATATATATATATATATATATATATATATGGAAGGGCCGTCAAAAAGTATTAATATTTTTTTTTAAACAAGAATTTTCAATTTTAGAAATGTGTTATTTTCGCTTCACAAAGTTCATACATTCAACTCTGCAACAAAATTTGATAAAATCTGGGAAAATTGACATTTTATGATTTTTGCGCAAAATGACCAGTCGGAATGAGGATCGGGAAGGAAGCTCTTAGATACCATCTACCGTCTTCCCTTTTATAGCAACCTAAAAAGCCTTGTCTAGACATGTGTGTATACCGAACAATGAAATGCTGCTTTTATATCGCCATCAGTCGTCAATTAAAGGATACATATAGCAGTCGTCTGTCAGACGGCACGTTATCGCAGTGAGATGTCTCGTACGGAAGCCTTTTCTTGGCTACCACAACATCCGATGCCAAAATCTATTTCTTCCAGTAGCTTATCGTTGTGGCCTCAAAAGTTTGTAGATGTACCCTGCATATCCTTATCTTTTTTTTTCTTCGTATAATTAGTTAACAAAAAAACAAGCGCTCATCTTTGCTAGTTTAATGAACCAACTCAAACAGGAACTCCGAAACATGACTGAGAAAAAAGATCTTAAAAAGATTTGCTGAGGAAAGTGAAGATAAATCAAACAATGAAAATAATAATAATAAGAAGAAGAAGAAGAAGAAAAAGAAGAAGAAGAAGACGAAGAAGAAGACGACGACGACGAAGAAGAAGAAACCCACAAACAAATAAAACAAACAAAGAACAACTATTAAAAGAAAGACAAACAAACAGCATACCATTTCTCAATGAAAAACAAAACACTGGTGCTTATTTGGAAAGAATTCAGTTTTTGCTGTCATATGTACTCTATGTATAACTTCTGCCCTCCATATGAATGAAATTTAATTCTGCGTCAAATTTCGTATTTTCTTGGAGTCGATAAAAAAAAAAAAATCTCAAAAAAACCCAACAAAACCCTCTAACAGTTGTAATTTCTCGCTTCCTACAGCGCGTGGTTTGAACTTTACATGAGAGATTACATTAAGTTCATGCATGTTTTTATTTCCAATTTCTTTCACGTGTCCAGGCCAAAATTGAAAAAAAAAATCGATGGATTTTATCTCATTTCTTCCCATGAGCTTGTTTGCGTTCAATAATTGAACACATCAAAAATCACAAAGTTCTTCAGTATTTGTGTTTACAAACATATGTCAAAATCATTCCTTTCTCGTTCTTCGACGAGAGATAAATACGGTATCTAGATACAGGGCGATACACACCACCTCCGGCTTTTAAGGTACAACTTCTGAGGAGATTGTACAAGGTGTATGAAATTGATAAATCGTATTTAAAATATGGTACTGATCTAATAAACTTTTAAGTATACAAATAGCAGATAGCTTGATTAATACACGATACATAACCAGACGTGGAGAAAATTGTCTGCATTTTAATTGTCTAATTACACCGAAGGATTTTAAAACGCACATCTTTTTTCCAAACATTATTTAGATAATATATCTATAAGATTTGTAATTTAGTAAATTACATGTTTATTTGCTCATTTGCAAACCTTATCATTAGTAAACGATAGATTGTATTAATTTGTCCCAGTCAATTCATTTTGTATATTTTGGTTCATAACATCATTTATTTGACCTTGGTTCAATATGTCATTTGTTTGATCATGACAATAATCAAAAAAAAAAAAAAAAAAAAAAAAAAAAAATTGAACAGTTTTCTCGTATTCATTAGATACTTCATCGACTAATCAGCATCAAAAACGGAGATACTGAATGTCAGAGGTTTTTTTTTCTCATATGGGTGTTTCAATCTCAAAATTATTGAATATGAAATATTTATAATATTTTATTGCAAACTTCACTTGTCATGAACCGTGCCGTATTTTAAAATCCATTGTTTTACCGCGTTCATTATAAGTAGCATTTCACGAAATTTTCAGGGCGCTATTTAAAACTAACGAGAAAGGTAAAACTCACTTTTGTCATGATAAAAGAATACTGCTAGTGGTTGCTATTGCAAAATCTACAGTTTTAAAAATAATGTTGGAAGAGTGGCAGCACATTCCCCACAGGACCATACGCAGTCATTAACACGATATCAACGCTAATACCTGGAATTAGGGACCAAAGCCACATTATTGGCGCACCTGTCTTGACTTCCATTGTACATAAAGCCTCTCAGGGGAGATAACAATGACGTTTAAAATCAATGAATATTAATAGACATATGATAAAAGATTACGTAGCAAGGATAATTCTTTATTGAATGAATGCATATGCTAAGATGTAATAATTAATTGTAGAAGGGAGTCACTACGTCTACAAACACTACACGTCGAAAGATGACGATAGAATTACCATATTCATATCGTATGTAATAAACAGTGACAATAAAATTATCATCCTTATATTGTACATAATAAACAGTCAATATAGAATTATCATCCTTATATTGTACACAATAAACAGTCATTATAGAATTGTCATCGTTATATTGTACATAATAAACAGTTATTATAGAATTATCATCCTTATATTATACACAATAAACAGTCATTATAGAATTATCATCCTTGTATTGTACATAATAAACAGTCATTATAGAATTATCAATTATCATCCGTATATAGTATGTAATATACAACGACAGTAGAATTATCATCCTTATATTAATACAATAATCTCTTTGTTGCTTAAGACATACATCTTATCACATTCTAATCTTATGTATATTATTGACATTGAACAAACTGCATTGTACAGCAGTATACAGATTTAAACATATATATTACATATATCAAAGTATTTGGAGAATGATTTTAAACAAGAAGGTTTTCTCGCAACTTAAATGCAAAACATTGATAGTTCTCTTTACAAAGTTCACGAACATTATGAACACTTAATAATTGTACAATTTTGCCTATGATACTTTTTTTCTTATAATCTTATATGAAATTCCTCATTATGAAGACAAATATAAATGCAAACTGTCGTTAGTCTGCTCAATCATTTGTACAGAATTTGCACACACTATTTTCTAGAAGTATAATGCTATAATGGCCTGTTTCAATTGCAAGATTGTGAGACGATAGTCTAATTCGACTGATGTGCCTTTTATACATGTTATGTACAGGTTTACAAAGATAGCGCTGTAAAGAAAAGTGATCGATAACATGTTTGTAAATAATACATTTTGAAGAACAATAAATTTGTTCGATTAAACTTTGAACAAATATATCGGACAATCTCTGCTTTATCAATGGGGAAAATTGTAGTATATAATGATATTATCATCCTTATATTGTATACAATAAACTGAGACGGCAGAATCCTCCTCCTAATATTACATATCATAAAAGGTGACAACAGAATTATCATCTTTATATTGTAGGTAATAAACAGTGACACTAGAATAACCCTCCTTATAATGCATGTAATAAGCAGTGACAATAGAATTGTCATCCTTATATTGTATGAAAAGGTGAAGATAACGAATAGCGATCAATCTCATAACTCTTATAAAGAATACAAAATTAAGAGCAGGGATACCAGAGATGGGAGCAGGTGCCTATGAGGAATAAGCATCCCGTGTTGACCGGCCATACCCGTCGTGAGCCTTATATCTTGATCAGGTAAACGGAGTAATATGTAATTAAGATATGTGTGTAAAGAACGGCCTAACAATTGATTTGAAAAACACGTCAGACAGCATTCGACCCAATGGCAAGTTGTATTGGTGAACATTTATCTATACTTGAGGTTTTCGAAAGAAATTTAAAAGTTAAGGAAGAATAACACACGAGAAAACTCTCATGTGGATGAAAAGTGGATGAAATGTACAATAGTAATTTGAAATTGAAAAGTTTCAAATTACCTTATGTAATTAAATCAGTATTAGTTGTCATTTTGGTGTCAGAAAAATTTGCTGTAAATTGTGATCTACTATTTCATTGAGAGAAAAAAGTATCTGAACATTCGTTACTAATATTTGTGTTAGAAACCTATTCAGAGGCTCTGAATGAAGCAAAATTACAATATTGTCTTCCAGTACAGAAACCGATCTCTGTATGATGCTACATGTATATACTCAACAGAACAAAAATCTTTATTTTTATAAAGCCTTAAAACTTGGTTTTAATTTTTTAAAATGATTATAGTTAAACTTATTATTATTATTCTATATTTATATAGCGCTTTATCTAATCAAAAATTACCCTAAAGCGCTTTACATTTAAGACAATAAAACAAAGTACAATAAATGCGTAAAAAAATATAACATAATAATACTAAACTGAATTCAAAATAGAAACTAAAAGTAGATAACATAACACTTTTTTTATAAATGAATACTAAAAACTTAGCTAACACATTGATAATAAGCAAGTCTAAAAAGATGTGTTTCTAAATATTTTTTAAAAGCGTTCAAATTCTGACAAAGACGGAGATTGTCCGGTAAGGAGTCTCAAAGAGTAGCTCCTGCCACGTCCAAACGCCTTTTCCCATATGTAGAGGTTCGACATCTCGATCTAGTCAATGTCAGCAAGTTTTCAGATCTAAGGGAACGTTGAGGTTGGTATACCGTAATCACCTCTTCCAAGCATTGTGGTGCCATCTTATTAAAAGTTACGTACAGAATTATCATAATAGCACATTTTACAACAGAATACAATTTTCCGATTTAGAGTTAATAGTTTTGGTAGAAAGTGGGCTGAAAAATAAAATGCACACCCCTACTCCACTTCCGTGTATGTAGGTAGATGTACAAGTCCATGGTTTTCTTCACAACATCAGCTCATATCCACCATTCTTCAGGTATATTACTATGAACTGACTGCTTCTCTGTAGTAAATACACTCCTGCTTAAAAAAACAGTGCATGGTCGTATTAACTGATTTACTTAAACATTATGATCTTGGTTTTTTTTACAATTGTCGAGAATATTAAATACATATATTGAGATAAGTAACCAGATATTGAAACAAGTAGACTGGGCGTTTCTGAACAAAATTAGATTAGAAAATAGTTAAATTAGAATTCTTCACCACATAAACAAATTGAACACGCCCACTGAGCTGAAATCCGCAAGTTTCCTTTCTTTATATAACATGGGACAATCCTTGGCACTGAAGCTAGGTAATAAAATTAAACAGGCTGCTTCTGTAGAGTTTAATTTCTACAGATTAGAAAATTTAGTAATCAAATGACGTTTATTTTTAAGAGTCAGCGGTGTCTACGAAATTGAAATCTACATTGAAACAATCACTAAACCCTTCAGACTATTGGACAAAGCTTTTAAATTTGCATCATGTTAATTAGAATGTCTTATCCGAGACACGTGATGGATATTAAGTATTCAATTTATTGTTCATAGAGAACTTTTTTTCCTCTCTCCAGCAAGGCCATAAAATTGTAACGAATTTATAAAAAGAGAAACTTTTTTCTGTTGAAAAGTGAAATAGTACAGTTGGTATTTGTAGACTGTAGAATAATGGCTGTATGATTTGTTTTCGTTTTAATGTTAGTGATTATCAAACACTAATCCCTTTCAAAATAGATTTCTTCACTTTGTTGTTCCCGGATTAGATGTAGAATCACACCTACTGCTACCTCACATTTGCAGATCACTGGGTCTCCTGAAAAGCCGCCGACATTCACGCGGAAATTGGTTTTCACTAAATGCTGATCCGATAAATATTTATACTCGTTCATCGGTTGCTTAATTGACTTTTTCTTTTCAACACGTACATGCTAGAGCTGAAACTATTTGTACTATACCAAACCAGCTATATGTGATTTGACATCTACCTGGTATACAAAGGTTGATGCATATTACAGGTAGATGTTTTCATTGATGTAATGATTGATATAATAAACTTGACCTACAAGTAGAATTTTATTGAACACCCCCCCCCCCCCAATTTTTATCATAAATATTGCTTTATATTAATGCATGCCCCCCCCCCCCCCCCCCCCCAAAAAAAAAGAGTGGAAAAAAAAAATCCAGATGATTGAAGTATTCATTTAAGTCATGATAACCTGGTAACCAAATCAAATCAATAACTAAAAAAGATATCGATTACATTGACTATTAACAATTGCTTCAATTTCCCTAAAATATTGATAAAAATTCAAAGTTTTAGTCAAAGTACATTTTTGAAAATGCATGGGGTGGGGGGGGGGGGGGGGGCTTCACATCTGCATTATAGTGTTACAAAAATGAAGTTTACTTCTTACATTTACTTTCTACTTTCATTTCTATCGGAACGTGTTTTTAAAAAGACGTACTATATTTACCCCTAACATCTTTGTCTTAAAAATATGTTTTTTATGATAACATCAATTCCGTAATGACAAAAATAACATTTTGTTATACAAATTATTTATCAGTGACCAAAAATAATTTTTTATTATGATAAAATTAATTTTTGTTTGACCTTTTCTAGTAAGCTGCTTACCGATTGATTGATTGATTGATTGTATATTGTTTAACGTCCCACTCAAGAATTATTGACTCATATGGAGACGTCACCATTGCCGGTGAAGGGTTGCAAAATTTAGGCCTATGCTCAGCACTTACGGCCTTTGAGCGGGAAGGGATCTTTATCCTGCCACACCTGCTGTGACACGGGACCTCGGTTTTTGCGGTCTCATCCGAAGGACCGCCCCATTTAGTCGCTTCTTACGACAAGCAAGGGATACCGAGGACCTATTTTAAGCTGGATCCCCATGGAACCTGAAAGGTTGAAACGCATACAATCTTTGATAAAGGTTAATTGGACTTGGAAGGTATGATAGTAAAGGCATATTTGTTGGGTATACATGTAAACATTACGCTTATGACAATTCATGTGTCCATGAAAAAATACGTCTTCGTCAGGCATGCTACATGTTTAGCCTATCATCAGTGGCGGATCCAGGATTTTTGAAAAGGGGATGCACACATGTGAAAGTCAAATTTTAGCCAAAATATTTAGCTATTTTTGGGGCCAAATCTGGAGTTTTCATCTGTATATGACAGTAATGCCTTGTAAATTTGTGGAAAAAGGGTAGAGGGCTGGCCCCCTCTAAATCTGTCATTGATCATAGAGTTTAGTTCTTTCGTCAGTTGTACTACAATGAAAGGCCTGACAAAGGCGTAATGAAAGTTTTCATATGCATACCCTTATTTGGATTCTGTAAACTAATTTGCATACAACATTGACTTCTGTTAAACAAATTTGACTTTTTTGTCTAAAACCCCCCTCTCAGTTTTGTTCACACAAAATGAATATTTTTATGACAAATGAATTTTATCAAGACAAACATGATTTTTGTCCTGAAAGATTTTGTACACCAAAAACTAATTTTTACCATTGCATAATTGAAGTATTCATAAAACAAGCATGCATAACATATTTTTGTAAGACAAATGGTTTTTATGACAGAATTCAATTTTGTGTACACAAAAATGACTTTGATTACAAAAATATCAAGTCCTAATTGGTGCTTTGTACATATTATAACACGTGTACCCCTGATACGACTCTGTATAGCTTGGTTGATTACGAGCTCTAAATGATTCAACATCAAATATTGTTCCTTATTTCCCTGAGATCAAATCTAGTAGTACAGGGTTAGTTTAAGGTGGCTCGCTACACCTTGAAAGAGTCAAATCAGCACGAAATGATTTGATTATGAAAGATATGATGATATATGATAAGTATATATGTCAAAAAGGCAGAAAATATGCAAATTTGGATTAAAAATATGATTTGAAAAAATATTCCAGTATATATGAACAAAACCCCCTGCCGGATTTGCTTTAACCACTGAGCTATGATGTTATAAAACCAAGTCGATCGATACAAACAAATCTTGTGACGTCATAAAGAGTATAAGCCTTGGTGTAGTGAGCTACATTAAGTGTCAGATTTGTTGCTCCATTTGTTTGGTAATTTTGTTTCACTTTTGATTTCATTTTTGTTTTATGATCTTGCTGTTTGAATTGTTCAGGGTTGTCTGAATTTTGATTTTATATCACGTATATTAAAAGCTTTTGGCTTTGGTTCTTTTTGTGTATTTCCCTGTTTGCGATTTCTTTGCACGCACAAGTTTTCGACAAACAGTGGTGTATGGACATGTATTGAATACGTTCATTCCCGAATTACCAGAAAGAAAATTTACACTTAATGAGCACAGACCTCATTGTAACATGACCAAGAAAGCGATCAATTTTGTCAAGAAAATCTAAGGCGCTGAGAAGTGAAGAAAACACACTGTTTTCACAATTTGTTTTCCTAAAATGATTCACTAAATGTTTATAACTCAAACAGACATACTTCACCAAATAATTATAACTCAAACAGACATACCTACACCAAATGATTATAATTCACAGACATACCTACAATAAATAATTATAACTCAAACATACAAATCTATGTCCATATTTGGTGTTATATTTTAGGTTTGACCCACTATTGATTGATTGTTTATTTGTTTGTCCCGTCGAGAATTTTTCACTCATATTGAGACGTCACCAGCTGTAGGTGAAGTACCACAAATTTAGACCTATGCTTAGCGCTCAGGGCCGTAGCAGTGAGGGTTCTTTAACGTACCAACGCCCACCGTGACATGGGACCTCCGTTTTTAAGGTCATATCCGAAAGACCCTTGATTCTCATTTCTAAATGCCGAGCGTTTGGCGAAGGAGCAATCACTACCTATTTTTCGTCTTACGTTTGACGCGGCCATGGCAAGAGCGGGGCTCGAACTCACGACCTCCCGGTTACGAAGCGAACGCTCTAACCACTGAGCTACCGCGACCGGTGGTTTGACCCACTAAATTACAAAAAAGGTGTAAAGTGGTTGAGACAGACATTTTGGGTTCTGAAACATGTGGATAGGCTGTATACATCAAAAGTCAAAATCATTTATCTTATCGAATATCTTATTTTCTCCAGTCCAAACTTACATAAAACCTCTTGAATGTGCACCTAGAAGCAATTCCATGTATGCATATTTGATTTGCCAGAAATGTTTTATGTGAATCCACTGATTTGAAATTTATATGTCATATCTATGTATAGAAATGTTACTATTATGTTAATCTACACTCGGTTTTAGATGGCATGTTTAAATGTTTTATATGACATGTTTAAATGTTTTATATGGCATGTTTAATGTTTTATATGACATGTTTAAATGTTTTATATGACATGTTTAAATGTTTTATATGACATGTTTAAATGTAATTAAGGATGCTTATCTCGCGTATGTTCCTCATATCATTATTGCTACATATCATTATTGCTACGTATCATTATTGCTACGTATCATTATTGCTACATATCATTATTGCTACGTATCATTATTGCTACATATCATTATTGCTACATATCATTATTGCTACATATCATTATTGCTACATATCATTATTGCTACGTATCATTATTGCTAAATATCATTATTGCTACATATCATTATTGCTACATATCATTATTGCTACATATCATTATTGCTACGTATCGTTATTGCTACGTATCGTTATTGCTACATATCATTATATATAGTTCACAATACATACGATTTCTTTTCTGCTTTCGGTGATATAGTAGTTGGAGTAGAGCATGCATTACCATTTTTAATCTGAGATAATTTGACCTTGACACATTCACTACGGAATACTAGGTCACTGTAATCTTGAAAAGAACTAACTTTATTTTTAGCGATTTACTGTCTAGCGGCATGGGACGTATTAGAAATATGGTATGAACTGAATAATTGTCAATCAATTCACACCACAAAAAGTACATTTCCTTTAGTAGATAAGATAGTTTGTGAGAATCGCAAGGTGTTTTGGAGATGTTAAATGTTAGATTTACTCGAACGTATGCCCAATCTCATTTCGCATCATGAAAAATCCTGAGGACATCCAATTAATTCGATCTCGTTGATCTAGTAATCCTTTTCATTGTCAGTTTTAGAGGTTAGCTTTGTCAACCATGCGGTCAAAGAAAACTTTTCTTTGTCTTTAATTACATCCATTCTTCACTATTTGGAATTCGATACAGATCTATTATCGTTTGTATTGCAGTTTTATTTGCGCCTTTTAAACCATCACGATTCCCCAGTTGTTGTTTTTTTTCATACGAAACTCAGGAGTTCTCTTCGGGTGTCCCCTTTCTAAACGATGATTTCAATTCACAACCAAGTTGGTAGTAAGTTAGTATAGTTTATATTCCAATATTCTTTCTTACTCCCAAGTATAATACTCCAACCAATCACATTCATCGTTTGAAAACTGACACATGCGCAGTATCCTTGCAAGACCGACATGTTGCTATCACACTAACTCTCACCAAAGGTAAAATTACTTGAGTAGAGTTCAGATGTCACAATACTCATATAAGAGTTGAAACTCTCTCCGTTCGAGTACAACTCGGGTTTCTCAAATTTGTTCTAAGGTATGAACCAAAGTCGCCCAAAAATAAATCGACTTGGCGACTATTTCTATAACATACCAACTTCCGGCCATCAAAGTTGTAAAATCTACGACCACCGTGAGAATTTATGGAATTCTCTGATAGGATTAAGAAATGTGCCACAAAAATTTTGTCCATTTAAACCACGACTGCTTTATGAAGATACGGTGACTGCTACTTTTAGGGGTACGTGTATTTTGAACGACTCTGGGCAAGGCTTTCCCAGCAGGTTTGACATTTTGCGGACGCCATGATGCGGGAGTTAGAAATCTTGTGTTATAATATCTGGTGAGGGCATTTTTTAAGAAAGGGCTTATTTTGGACTTTCGGGATATGCAAGACATTGTTGACACGCATTAGAGAGATCTTCAACCTAAAACAAATAAAAGTAAATTAACTCATGTAGCGAATAGGTTAATGAAGGCGGGGGTCTTGAACCCAAGCACATGTTCCTGTTGTCAAGATTCGTTGCAAATGCCACAGCCAATAGCTACATTTTCGGATTTGAAAACTGAATTACATGCTTTGGTGATACGAAAAAACGTAATTGCTGCCATCACGTTCGACGCTTCGTCTGTAGTAGCTAATTAAATCCTAGTTTCCATCCATCAGTGTTTATAACCCAAGACTACTTACAGTTTTGTCTTTTTCCATTGAATTATAAGGAATGAAGCTAATATCAACCTATGTTGTTATACAGTCCCTTAAATGCTTGTATATCTTTTGCATTTGACTTAAAATTCTTAAAGAAAAAAAAATAATAAATTGTGTTTCTTATCATAGATAAAAAAATCATTAGTGGATATTATTTGCCCATTGATTCGATATAATTTGTTTGAATTAAAAAGTGAAGATAATGATCAGTGATAAACGCCATAAAGAATGCAAACTAACACGGACCCCTGGAAATACTAGCGGTGGGATCAGGTGCCTAGGAGGAGTAAACATCTCTTGTTAACTGGTCATACCCGTCGCGAAACATATATTGATCAAGTAAACGGAGTAATCCATAGTCAAATTTATTATGCAAAGAACGACCTAACAATTAGTATGAAATATGTCAGACATCATTCGACCTAATGACAGTTTTCATTTGTAAATTAGATCGTTAAAAGACCGTAAAATTTGCGTAATGCTGATTTTAACGAGATTATTGAAATCCTGTAATATCAGTTTATTTATAAGTAACCTGTCTCTATTTGAATATTAATCATACGCAAATTCTGCTCTCGCGTATTGAATTAGTTGAGAGACATAAACACCATATGCACGTTATAATGGAATATGGGAAATTGACGATGGAGAAGCTGAAGTCATCCAGTTTGTCATAAAGACGAGTTGTTAGTTTGCCGTTAACGTATATGTTCAATAAAATATCGATATTTGAAGCATATGTGGAAGACTCTGTGGTGTTCTAGTGGGATATACCGAATCGACGTAACAATGAAAGCCATTATTGTTAATAGATAAAACGTCATCGATATATCTAACGTCAGGTTGGAGGCAACAGAAAGAGGTTGTTTTTCGCAGAAGTTTTTCTGAGTAATTTCTGCTTCAGAATGCAAAAACCAGGTAAGCTAATGAAGGAGCACAATCCGCGCCCTTGACAATGTGGGAAGACCTGTTCGCTAAAGACCACGTTGAATTTGTCAATGAGGAACTCCAACATTTTTTTTTTATATCAGAGTACATATTTTTGTCCTTTTAAAATTTACTAAAAAAAATTTTTTTTTAGAACTACATTTGATTTAAATCAATTCTTGCATATGTTGTAGCACAATACGTCTGAAGTTTCTCGTTCAGAGCAGTTAATATTTTCGTGAGAAGCAAAGATAGAGGCTCTGTAGAACATTTACTGGATCATACAATGTTTCTCTGCTTGTGAGGGGTTTTCCTCGTGAATGGCACTGCGGCATAACAACCGAGGGCAGTCATATTTCCTACTATTCAGTCAATAGCACTACCTATTTCTCAAATTCTATGCACTTTTACATATTCAGTATCAGTTGAAGTATTTAAAGAGGTTCGAAACCAGGTTTTTTTTTGTGTGTGTTGTCAATTCCTTGGGAAGTATATTTTAACCATTACATCGAAGGGTAACCATGAAATAAATGAAAGACAAACAGGGGCCGTAACACATATTATTAAGCTGCAGTGTATTAAACTTGACCTTTTTGCACTTTAAAATCTATTATTGATTTATTTACAGAAAATGTTGATGTCAACATAATTTACAACACAAATCAATCATTACATTGAGTAAATACAGACTCGCATCTTCAAACAATGTAGTTATGATAAAGTGTACATAGTGTTGATAAACTGGAAATAAATAAGGACCTTCTGGTGAGGTAGATTCGAGAAAATGAATTCTACATTTCCACTTCAGATTAATGAGCATCACTGCATTTGATTTCCTTGCCGAAGATTTTTTTTCACCAAATAAATTATATTCATGCTCAGTGTTATGACATAGGGCATAATAAATCTACCGCCATTCGTTAATTGTTACGACAACCAAACACTGGACGAAAGCGTGGAATTAATATCGGCAAGTTTCTATCACCGGGACGGGTTCACCACGTGGTCATAGCTGGATCTACGGACAGGGGGCATCGATCAGTCATGTATCAACTTACGTAACAGTACATGTTGTTTGTGCATGATTGACAGCTACGAACGTCAAAAGCGAACGGCAGATCCCAAGAGGACGTGCCCTCCAGACGAAAAAGTGAGCGACATTGAGGATTGATGTGAGCTGAAAAATTGATTGATTTTTATTGAAGAAAAAAGCGGGAGGAGAAATCGATGTAAATGAGGAACATCCTTTGAGAGACCTTAACTTGTAGTGTACATCTGACGGAACATTCCTAGACACATGATAAACATTCAAAGTTTTGAAAGAAACAATAAACACTGCACGTTTTGAACAATCCACGTTTTGATCTGATGAATGCATTTTCCTGAGACATTCGCTCAATGCAAAACAAACTCTGTCTGGCACTTGCAGAACGGAACCAGTTTTGGTTACATTATCGGTGCATTAACTGTTGCAATGAACTTCACCAAATTATTGGAAATTGCTAATCCGCGGGCAGTGCAACTTCACAGTCAGACAGAAAATAGAATATAAAAGGACATGGAATCTTTCGAAACAATGTGACTATGTGTTATTCCGTTTTGAGCTGCCTTGAATATAGAGAGACAAAATATTCTGGGGACTAAGCGCCATCTTAGATGGTCTTCATTTGCGTGGGTATAAGTTGGTCATCCTCATATCGCTATCGTTTCTTCGTATCAGTAAAATATAAGACCACTGTCGTCTCTAAACTTTTGACCCATGCTGTGTGATTAAGTGAGTAATGGTCATTTCAGGAATCATCTTTGTTAGTGTATATACAAATTAAGCCCAGAGTTATTTGAAGTAGAATACAATTATTGTGAAAGAGGAATATCAGTAGCATTTTCATTCATAACGGGTAAAAACAAGATAATGTGCCTTAACATTTGCGATACATGAATTGCAGTCCCTATCGAATCGTTTCTAGCATAAAATGGCCAACTGGGAAATATTAGAGATAATTGATCTGTTTTGATACGATACAATTCAATACAACTGTTCTAAACAAATTACAGTGACGAATGACGATAGAACATTAGACCGAGGGGGTGACGAATGACAGTAGAACGTTAGACCGAGGGGTGACGAATGACGATAGAACGTTAGACCGAGGGGTGACGAATGACAGTAGAACGTTAGACCGAGGGGTGACGAATGACGATAGAACGTTAGACCGAGGGGTGACAAATGACAGTAGAACGTTAGACCGAGGGGTGACGAATGACGACAGAACGTTAGACCGAGGGGTGACGAATGACAATAGAACGTTAGACCGAGGGGTGACGAATGACAATAGAACGTTAGACCGAGGGGTCACGAATGAAGATAGAACGTTAGACCGAGGGGTGACGAATGAAGATAGAACGTTAGACCGAAGGGTGACAAATGGTGATTAGAACGTCAGACCGAGGAGTGACGAATAGTGACAGAACGTCAGATCGAGGGATACCGATAAAACTTCAGCCGAGGAGTGTTGAATGATGATAGAATGTCAGACCGAGAGGTGACGAATGACGATAGAACGTCAGATCGAGGGATAGCGATAGAACTTCAGCCGAGGAGTGTTGAATGATGATAGAATGTCAGACCGAGGGGTGACGAATGACAATAGAACGTTAGACCGAGGAATAGCGATAGAACTCCAGACCGAGGGGTGCCGAATAGTGATAGAACGTCAGACCGAGGGGTGTTGAATGATGATAGAATGTCAGACCGAGGGGTGACGAATGGCAATAGACGAATGGTGATAGAATGTCAGACCGAGCAGTGACGAATGACAACAGAACGTCAAATGGAAAGGTATAAGACAAAAAGTGATAACTGCTTATTTCCTTTATAGTTAGGATCAGAATAATCTAAGATATTGAACAGGGAATGGTGAACACTAAACAAACAGGTTCAAAGAGAGGACGGCATTCATTGAAATTTTAAAAATGTACAAATCAGAAGTAAACTGGGTCACTGTAGCTAATGGTGACAGAAAGCGCTCTCTGTAATCAATATTAGAGAGAGATAGAGAGAAAGAGAGAGAAAGAGAGAGAGAGAATTCCCATAACAGGAATTATGTTGTTTTATAATGGAAATGACATTAAAGTTTTAGTGTGCATTTGGTCTTTAGAAGCCATGGTACTTTTCCAGTATCTAACATGTATGTATGAGAACGGTCATTGGCAGATATGTTTGCTGCAACATCATTTCTCTGTGTGTTTAGTCTCATAGTCCATTAATTCCCCATTGATGATGCTTCTAGCTTTCGGAATTGGACGCTTTATGGGAATTAAAATATCATTTGTTCCTGGGCCGCAATACGTTATGTTGCTAGAGTCTTTGTGTGGTTACAATGACGCCGAGTAATTCTGTCACGTTACCGGTTCTCTATTCACGCTTTCCCCGGACCACCACTAAATCAGACAGGTTCCTACAAAAATGTTAATGTATTATAAGCACAAAATTCTCCGACATGGAAAAACAACATATCAAGATAGAATAATATAAATAAATAAATAAATAAATAGATAGATAAATAAATAGATAAATAAATAGATAGATAAATAAATAGATAAATAAATAAATGATTTTGTTTGTTTGTTTGTTTTTTATTTATAGTCGCCTGAGCAATTTTTCAGCTATCCGGCGACTGTCACTATTACCGGTGACGGGGCCGCAAATTTAGACCTATGCTTAGCACTAATGGCTTTTAGCAGTGAGGGTTCTTTTACGTGCCATACCTGCTGCGACACGGGACCTCCGTTTATAAGGTCCCATCCGAAAGACCCGTGACTCTCACTTCGTAATGCCGAGCTCTTGGCGAAGGAGCAATCACTACCTATTTTAACGTCTTAGGTTTGACGCGGCCGGCCCGAGCGGGGCTCGAACTCACGACCTTCCGTTCACGAATAAATAAATGAAAGAATCTTCAGTCACTGACATGTTTTGTAAGCATAAATTCACTAACAGATATTTACATTTCCAATGTTTTTGGTCCCGTGGGGATCCGGGTTAGAATCCTTAGTACCACTTGCTTGTCGTGGGGATCCGGGTTAGAATCCTTAGTACCACTTGCTTGTCGTTGGGATTCGGGTAAGAATAGGTCCTTAGTACCACTTGCTTGGCGTAAAAGGCGACTACATGTAAATGGGGCGGCTATTCGATTGAGACTGCAAAAACCGAGGCTCCGTGTCACAGCAGGTGTGGGTCAATAAAGATTCCTTCCTGCTCAAAGACCGTAAGCGTCGAGCATAGGTCTAAATTTTGCAGTCCTTCCCTTCATTTCTTTATGAATGTGAACAATGTGTGTATGAATGTGGAAATATAGTACGACTATTTTTATGACTGGAAATTCCGACAGAAATGAAAGTAAAATGTAAATATAGAAAATATTTTTTTTATTTTAAATATACACGAAGGTATGAAATGTGATGACTCATGACAGCATACTTTTCATGAAACGCGTCATTATTATTTTCAAAAATAAAAATTTATTTCTGAAGTAAAAGCAACATATCAAGATTGTTATCTGCAATTTCCTAAGTTTCGTAAGGAAATAGCCAGGCATTCTGTGACCTTCACACCGGTCGTCGCATCCATTACATTATTAAGATTATTGTACGGAAACCATGACTAAAGCGTATAAGATGTGCTACTGTGTTGATAAGCAATTTGAACCTAGTTTTCATTTTTTGGGTGCCAAAATAAATATAAAAAAGTGCAAGTTAAAGATAAAATTCCCAGAACAAGTTAGAGGTGATGTGGAGGATGATCCCAGGACACTCACGTTGTGATTTATAATACAAACCCGATGGGAATAATCAGCATTTGCTGGGGAACATTATGAAAGGAATTTCTGCTAATTTCTTTCAAGAAAGTAGAAATTTGACAGTGATTTGTTAGGATCTTCATACATTCAATTCTTCGGTTGGTTCAAGAATAAAAGTACAAAGCGGTTAGTATCGCTCTGCGGACAGTAAGAATCTAATCGATCGGGCTGAACTTCTAAGACATAAAAAGTAACAAAATAGGTAGAACAAACAAACTAGACTCGGTAAGTTCTCAGATATCTTTTAAGAATCGAATAAAGAAGGAATGCCTGGTATCGTAAGGTTTTACAGAACCCATGTAAAACAAAGGTATAGAAAGTCTACATTGTTTTTGATGTCGGGAGAGTTTACCTGCTTCCATGCACCATGATTTTATTTTAAAATATATCTGGGGACATTCTCCAGAAACAAAAACTAAGCAAGCAAACCAAAAGCACTGCAAAATGGACTCTCTCTCTCTCTCTCTCTCTCTCTCTCTCTCTCTCTCTCTCTCTCTCTCTCTCTCTCGTGATTGATCATAATGCTGTAGAAAGGTTTTATCAATCTTTTCTTATAAGGAAAATTTCAAGTTAATCAAAACCAAACATTATTGATACTGAAATTAAAGATATACAGACTCCTGAGTTATTACTGATGGAGACACTGTAGAAATATTTTAATACGTCTTGATCCTCGCGCGGTGAAGTGTCAATCAAGTGACGCAACAACGTGTACGTCGTCACACGCCATTCCTTATACACAGAATTTGATTGGGTATTTAAATACGTATGATTACTGTGGTGACTGCTACTGGATAATAAAGTTGTAGATTTTTGAAGGAACATTTCAATGAATAAATGGAGCGCTCTTAGGATTTATACACAGCAAATCTGCATATATATTACACTTAATCGAAACGTTCATCAGACTTTACAATGAAAGACAGCTGCATACGGTGTTGCTGTTTTATTTATTCGAAAATAATTTGGCTGTAGTAGATTCTTTAGTCTAGATTTCAGTAAAATTTAAAAAAGAGAGTCATGAATTGATACTCAATTAATAGATAATTATCAGAAAGCATATCTATTTTGGATTTTTTTTTTCTCAGGATAGAGCATTTTTCTGGTTGTTGTACCGGAACATGGCTTTGCAATGTTGTTCCAGTCTCACTGGTGACTCAGTGCCTATCCTTTCAACAGCAGGCGAATTACATCTGAAGCACCAATGACACCATAAATATATTTCGTATGAGAAGCTGTAACGTACCCAAACATTATTATTTTCCATGAAATACCGAAATTATAATCCCTACCAAAAATTTGTGATTTGGGGGAGGAAGTATTTTGATTTTGATATTTGTTCAGTCTTAAAAATATCCGTTAACTAAAAGTTCAATAAAATGGAAAGACTCGTTATAATGTAGACACTATTCCGTCACAGAAGTGAAGGTAAGAAAAGTCTAGAAGATAAATGTGATACAACTGGTGATTTTTAAAGGATAAGCAGTTTTGACACATTTTACCCCCCCCCCCCCCGAAAAAAAACTTTATAAAGTAGAATTTTCAATGAAAAACAACATTAATCTACCAATAAATAGGTACATATCTGTTCTTTATCTATTGATTATTGGGTTTAATTAGGTATTTATTGTATATTTATTGTTTATTGGGTTTAATTAGGTATCTATTGTTTATATATTGTTTATTGGGTTTAATTAGGTATCTATTGTTTATATATTGTTTATTGGGTTTAGTTAGGTATCTATTGTTTATATATTGTTTATTGGGTTTAGTTAGGTATCTATTGTTTATATATTGTTTATTGGGTTTAATTAGGTATCTATTGTATATTTATTGTTTATTGGGTTTAATTAGGTATGTATTGTTTATATATTGTTTATTGGGTTTAATTAGGTATCTATTGTTTATATATTGTTCATTGGGTTTAGTTAGGTATCTATTGTTTATATATTGTTTATTGGGTTTAATTAGGTATCTATTGTTTATATATTGTTTATTGGGTTTAGTTAGGTATCTATTGTTTATATATTGTTTATTGGGTTTAGTTAGGTATGTATTGTTTATATATTGTTTATTGGGTTTAGTTAGGTATCTATTGTTTATATATTGTTTATTGGGTTTAGGTAGGTATCTATTGTTTATACATTGTTTATTGGGTTTAGTTAGGTATGTATTGTTTATATATTGTTTATTGGGTTTAGTTAGGTATCTATTGTTTATTTATTGTTTATTGGGTTTAGTTAGGTCTGTATTGTTTATTTATTGTTTATTGGGTTTAATTAGGTATCTATTGTTTATATATTGTTTATTGGGTTTAGTTAGGTATGTATTGTTTATTTATTGTTTATTGGGTTTAATTAGGTATCTATTGTTTATATATTGTTTATTGGGTTTAGTTAGGTATGTATTGTTTATATTTGTTTATAGGGTTTAATTAGGTATGTATTGTTTATATATTGTTTATTGGGTTTAATTAGGTATCTATTGTTTATATATTGTTTATTGGGTTTAATTAGGTATCTATTGTTTATATATTGTTCATTGGGTTTAGTTAGGTATCTATTGTTTATATATTGTTTATTGGGTTTAGTTAGGTATCTATTGTTTATATATTGTTTATTGGGTTTAGTTAGGTATGTATTGTTTATATATTGTTTATTGGGTTTAGTTAGGTATCTATTGTTTATATATTGTTTATTGGGTTTAGTTAGGTATCTATTGTTTATTTATTGTTCATTGGGTTTAGTTAGGTATGTATTGTTTATTTATTGTTCATTGGGTTTAGTTAGGTATCTATTGTTTATATATTGTTCATTGGGTTTAGTTAGGTATCTATTGTTTATATATTGTTTATTGGGTTTAGTTAGGTATCTATTGTTTATCTATTGATTATTGGGTTTAGTTAGGTATCTATTGTTTATGTATAGTTTATTGGGTTTAGTTAGGTATGTATTGTTTATATATTGTTTATTGGGTTTAGTTAGGTATCTATTGTTTATATATTGTTTATTGGGTTTAGGTAGGTATCTATTGTTTATACATTGTTTATTGGGTTTAGTTAGGTATGTATTGTTTATTTATTGTTTATTGGGTTTAGTTAGGTATGTATTGTTTATTTATTGTTCATTGGGTTTAGTTAGGTATCTATTGTTTATATATTGTTCATTGGGTTTAGTTAGGTATCTATTGTTTATATATTGTTTATTGGGTTTAATTAGGTATCTATTGTTTATATATTGTTCATTGGGTTTAGTTAGGTATCTATTGTTTATATATTGTTCATTGGGTTTAGTTAGGTATCTATTGTTTATAAATTGTTGATTGGGTTTAATTAGGTATCTATTGTTTATATATTGTTCATTGGGTTTAGTTAGGTATCTATTGTTTATATATTGTTCATTGGGTTTAGTTAGGTATCTATTGTTTATATATTGTTTATTGGGTTTAGGTAGGTATCTATTGTTTATATATTGTTTATTGGGTTTAGGTAGGTATCTATTGTTTATATATTGTTCATTGGGTTTAGTTAGGTATCTATTGTTTATATATTGTTCATTGGGTTTAGTTAGGTATCTATTGTTTATATATTGTTTATTGGGTTTAGTTAGGTATGTATTGTTGATATATTGTTTATTGGGTTTAGTTAGGTATGTATTGTTTATATATTGTTTATTGGGTTTAATTAGGTATCTATTGTTTATATATTGTTTATTGGGTTTAGATAGGTATCTATTGTTTATATATTGTTTATTGGGTTTAGTTAGGTATGTATTGTTTATATATTGTTTATTGGGTTTAATTAGGTATCTATTGTTTATATATTGTTTATTGGGTTTAGGTAGGTATCTATTGTTTATATATTGTTTATTGGGTTTAATTAGGTATGTATTGTTGATATATTGTTTATTGGGTTTAGTTAGGTATCTATTGTTTATATATTGTTTATTGGGTTTAGTTAGGTATCTATTGTTTATATATTGTTTATTGGGTTTAGGTAGGTATCTATTGTTTATATATTGTTTATTGGGTTTAGGTAGGTATCTATTGTTTATATATTGTTTATTGGGTTTAGTTAGGTATGTATTGTTTATGTATAGTTTATTAGATCTGAGGTCTCTACAAAGCATTGGCAGAAAGTATAAAGCGAAGTAACAAAGAAAAGCATCTCTGGAGCTTAGACTTCAAACGAAGATAACTTCCTTTGATTCAGTAATGATAATGACAAATTAACTTTGGCTAGCAAAACAAGTTTGATGGAAGTTTGTCATTTCATATTCGTTTCTTCATATAGAGGTAGTGACAGAACTGTAATCTATTGGCCAAAACAATGCTGGGAAGAACTGGGTTCATGAACGGTCAAACACTAATTGCTAAGTCTGTAAACAGCTTTCGAAAACATGAACATCTGAAATTTATAAACAATTATCGACACATGAAAACTTAAAAATCCAAAATCTATATACAGCTTTCGAACACATGAAAACTTAAAATTTCAAGCACACGAAAACTTAAAATCTATATACAACTTTCGAGCACATAGAATTCTAAAATTTATAAACAGCTTTCCAGCACATGAAACATAAAATCTATAATCAGCTTTAATTCTGAGTACATAAAAATCTAAAATCTATAAACAGCTATCAAACACGATAAGCTAAAAATTTATTAAAGCTTCGAACACATGGAAACTTAAAATCTATTAACAGCTGTCAAGCATATGGAATCCCGTGGGGATCTGGGAATAGATCTCCAGTACCCCTTGCTTGTCGTAAGAGGCGACTAAATGGGGCGGTCCTTCGGATGAGACCGCAAAAATCGAGGTCCCGTGTCACAGCAGGTGTGGGACGAAAAAGATCCCTCCCTGCTCAAAGGCCATAAGCGCCGACCATAGGCCTAAATTTGCAGCCCTTCACCGGCACTGGTGACGTCTCCATATGAGTGAAAGATTCTCCAGCGGGACGTTAAACAATATTTAATCAATCAATCAAGTATATGGAAACCTAAAATCTGTAAAGAGATATGAAGCACATGAAAATTTGAAATATATAAATATCTTTCGAGCACATGGAAAACTATAGTCTGTAAACAACTGTCAAGCACATGAAAACCTAATATCTATGAACAATTATCGAACAAATGAAAACCTAAAATTCGAGCATGTGAAGACATATCTTTGTGTGTATAAATTGTTTTTATGTTGCCTTTTTTTTATTTTTATAAGAAATAGTTATATATCATGATGGATGCACAAAAATCTACATACATACAAGAATTCTAGACTGCGTAGAATAGTCCAAACACTGTCAAGTAATTCAGAACTAGTGTGCTGTATTTAATGTTGAAATATGAACCGGTCGCGGTAGCTCAGTGGTTAGAGCATTCGCTTCGTAACCGGGAAGTCGTGAGTTCGAGCTCTGCGCGTGACATGGCCGCGTCAAACCTAAGACGAAAAATAGGTAGTGGTTGCTCCTTCGCCAAACGCTCGGCATTTACAAGTGAGAATCACGGGTCTTTCGGATATGACCTTAAAAACGGAGGTCCCGTGTCACAGCACGTTGGCACGTTAAAGAACCCTCATTGCTTCGGCCCTGAGCGCTTAGCATAGGTCTAAATTTGTGGTACTTCACCTGGTGACATCTCAATATGAGTGAAAAATTCTCGACGGGACGTAAAACAAACAATAATTACGTATGTATCACTAAACACAAAAGTGTTTTAAAAATACTTAGGCAAGACGAATAATTCGTTTAACAATATATTGTACTTTGAGTCTAAATCAAATAATGAAGCTCAACTGCTATATGCAATACATCTTATACAATTGCAATGAATAAGTATTGCTTTTTAACGGATTTTTACCTCGCTATCGTGTCTACTTGTTTTAGATAATCTTCTTTCCAGACAGCACTGGAAATTATACAGTATTTAAATTCGTCGCCAAATGTCCACTCATCATTTATCACTTTTGAGATATGATGACCTAGATTTGTCCCCTACTGCAGTATTGTGTTCAAGCGCTCGGTGGCATTGACGATGGCGGACCAAGTTATTCCCACTAAGGACAGTTTTGGTCTGCTACAGGACGGCACAGAGATTAGCAGGTGAGGTTTTGAGAATGTTAGGTTATGTGTGTTTGCAGCCATTGCCGGCTAAAAGGAAACGACATGCCGTAGATACCTGACCAGGCGCTTGTGAGCGATATCGAGCTATGGCGGCCCATACGTACCTAAAATAAAACACACCACTGCCACTAAAAAGGCTTAAACATCGCTGATGCAGTGATTTCAACAATAATTCTTCAATTTTGAGACAGACGTGTATATGGCGGAAATAATCTGAAGGAAATGTTACGAAATCTCATCGACGGATCATTCATAATTATTAGTACAAAATGTAAGTGCAATGCTTGCCTGTCGTAAAAGGGGCGTAGCCACTGAGTAACGGGAGGCGTTCTCGATGATTTCTGCACTAAAAAGTTAATTGATTTGGGGTACGTTTCGTTGAAAGGAGTTTGCTCTGTTTAGCATCAAAGGTTGACTAAAATGTACAAAGTATGTTTTAAGCTGAAGATCGCACTGTTCCTTTCCTTCCCAAGCATAAAGAATTATTTTAACGAGACTGCAATGGTTTAAAAGTTACAAACTTTCCCTAAGTTACATGCCAGAAAATATGTCAAAGAAAATGGCGGAAAGATATTATAAATTACATACACTATCAATACACATGTTCATGATATTGGAACTCTTGCGCATGTGTATCGCTTCGGTGTAAACAGTGAACCATGGAGTCAAGGAAAAGATAACTCAGTCGTACAAATTAGTAAACGGATTACTTATCACCAAATAAATAGTTTTACGCAAGCCAAATGTGTGCTGTTCCGTGTTTAGAATGTCTTTATCAATACATGTATAGGTGACATGTTAACAATGTTTTTTTTTTTTATCAAGAGAACAAAACGTTTACAGCAGTTAATAAGTTGTCGATTTACAGATCGTCAGCAGTGTTTAACATGTTTACAGTGTATCAATATCACTCCTAGTCCACAAATTATCGATTGCTGTAAAAATGTAACGGTTGATGGTGGCGCGCACTGGTTTGAATTTGACCAATACTATTGAGCAGACTTGATGCACATGCGTAGAAATAGTGTTGATTGTGATGGTAGATTAGATATTAACCCTTTGAATGAAAAAATACATTCGCAAAGGGACTGGAGAGCCCTCAAGTACGAGTTATACCATTCACTCAGATGAGATATATACAACCTACTCCATTTATATTGAAGTCACTTATACTGAACTATTTCCTATATTGAAATACAGTCTGCCACTTATATCGAAGTCACTTATAGTGAGCTATCTGTTATATTGAGATACAATCTACTCCTTTTATATTGAAGTCGCGTATATTAAACTATCAGCTTTATTGAAGTACTTGTAAAATAAATGTCGTATCTCGCGTTTAGTCACTGTTGGAAGGTCGGTGGTCTTTTCCCGTGTACACTGTATCTGGGCTCTCTTCTCCACCAATAAAAACTGGACGCCACCAGATAAATGAAAAATTGTTGAGTGTAGCGGAATACAATAATCATTCAATCAATCTAATTTAGTCTATTTATAATAGATTAACATCAGTTATATTGAACTATGTGTACATTGGACAATTCAGGTCGCTTCCTTGAATTTCAACATATCAGGAATAAACTATATATGCAAACAAAATATAGTAGGTTAAGCCGAACTCCTTGGGAGTTTTATTTTATGAATTAAGATATACTGTAACAGCAAAACTTCAGTCTGTTACACAGTACTCTATCTAAAGCTCAGGAGAATGGATTGATCTTATGATATATATATATATATATATATATATATATATATATATATATATATATATATATTATATATATATATATATATATATATATATATATATATACGTCACTCATATACGGCAGTCAAACAGAGCATGCCGAGTTGTTGATCATATTCATGTATGCAATATTTTTTATATAAACGAAAATTGAAGAGTTAAACTCCAGCAACAGTGTTACCGGTGTGTCGTAGTCTGTGTGAACTGTATTTATATTGCAGGTTTACTTTTAAGAACAAAAATAACGTTACTGTGCGAATAATTAACTATGGTGGAATCATAACAGACATCTGTGTTCCTGATAAGAGCGGAAAAGTTGAGGATATTAACTTAGGATTTGATGACATCAAAGGTAGATCATAACAAAACAACAACAACAACAACAACAACAAAAAAACAAAACAAAAAAAACCCACACCAACTATATATAAAAACTAAAGTACAGTCAAACTAAAATCAATAATTTAAAAGAAATTGAATTAATGGCATAATGGCAGGTATTTTATAATTACATGATATTCTTATGTGGCATAGGATATGAAAAACGTCACCCATACTTTGGGGCAATATGTGGGAGAGTGGCTAACAGAATAAGTGGAGGAAAATTCACGCTGGACGGGAAAGAGTATCAACTTCCGGTAAACAACGGTCCAAATCATCTACATGGCGGCGTAAAGGGGTTCGATAAGGTATTTATCAAAATGTAGGTGTATCATACTAGTATATCCTGCCGCCTTAAACTTTTTATTCCTTTGCAAAATTCTTTAAATGTATGGTTTTCTAAAAGCCTAACAGTCTGGATTGAACCATTTCTATAATCTGGAGTAAACCTGGAACAAGCCTTTTCATCTATTTGTATAATCTTGAGAGAACCTTTTTTATAAATTGGAGTGAACATTTTGTATAATTTGGAGTGAACATTTTGTATATTCTGGAGTAAACTTTTATGGCTAGGTGGTTTGGAAAGCCAGGGTGGACAATGACAATCTCGTTCTGACGTACGTCAGTCCTGATGGCGAAGAACAGTACCCAGGGGAGCTAAACACGGAGATCAGATACCGACTGACCAATGATAATCAGCTTAGCATCGACTACACAGCAACGACAACGAAAGCCACACCCATCAATCTCACAAACCACGCCTACTTTAACTTAGCGGGACAGGTTACATACACTAAATTCATGCAGATAAAATTAGAATATTGTCTTATATTCAAATTATCGCAATTCTGTCTGTGGTACCTGGAGAAAGAGATTTTCGCTTTCGTTGCAGGGTTTTCCAAACATTGAGGATCACGTGCTTTGGATTGATGCTTACACGTACACTCCTCTGAATGAAAACATCATTCCAACAGGTGATATCCCAATTAATCACAAATTAATTACTTTTCCCGGCATCTAATCACAAAACGTCTATCTCCATCATAATATAAAAGACCAATGGGTAATTTATTGGTAATTTAATAAACCTGGGCTATAGTTAGCGATTGTTTTTCAGTATAATTCATGTATATTTCTGGCCAAGTCTCTGCCTCTTCTGGACAATTTAAAACTCACCAGATGCCAGCGTTGTTTTTGTCTACCGTTGTAAATCAGTCACACGGGTGTTGGGATTAAGCGGTAGTTCGTCTAAATCAATCATTTTCTGAGCGGATCTTCTTCAACCACATGTGGCTTATCGTCACTTGGAAGTAAATCTTGATGTTATTACACCTCATAATAATTACTATGATGTGATTGTCTGTGAATACTCTCTCTCTCTCTCTCTCTCTCTTATTAAAAATTATCTTTCTCTCGTTAAAAATTCCGTTCAGTCTATCGCATCAGAGAATACATAAATAATTAAAATTTACTGTTACTTTGGAAACTGACTGAAGAGCCGCTAACAGCTGAATATGCCAACAGTAAATATGAATCTTTGAATTAGCCTGCAACCATATTCTGGACGGAATTTTTAAAAGGGAATGGACACGATTTCAATTGAAAATTTATTTTCCCATTTTTAAATGTTTACAATTCCTAATTAATGTATTTCTAATGATCATCAAAAATTTAAATGTCAGTTGTTGAGTTGCAAATGAGATACAGCACTTACAATTCTTTGTTATGTAAACAAGGCTCGTGCCGTGTTTATGTCTATATATACATTGCTAATAGAAAATATTTCAAAATCAAAATGAGATGTAATAAACACTAGAAACTGCCTAATTGTATTCAGAATTAACTTGTATATTGAAAAAAACTTTTCTTTAAACGAAGCATATACTAGCATATGCCTATGTAAACAAAAACACGGCACGAGTCTTGTTTACGTAACAAAGAATTGTTAAGGTTGTATCTGTCTTGTAACACGACAACTGACATTCAGTTTTTTGCTGATCATTAGAAATACCTAAATTAAGCATTCTAAACATAGAAGAAGAAAAATGGAAAAATAAAATTGAAAATTTTAGCTCAAATCGTTTTGACCCACTTTGCAAAATACAGGCGGGACCAAATTAGAATGGTTGTCTCGTATTTTGAATGGTCTAGATCTACCCAGATGCCAATTGCTGTACGAAGAGAAAGACACGGAAAATAATATACCTATCCTTGGCTTATAAAAAAAGATAGACATATATCAAATCATTTTTTAAAAAGTCATTTCATCTAATTTGAAATAATTATCGGCCGCAGGAGCGGTTGATCGATTTGTGATTGTGGCTAATAGTGCGTATGAGGAAATGGGAATTTATTTCTTACTGTCTCGGTAAAATACTTATCAATAACACGTATAAACGTGGTGATTAAAAGAAGTTATAAAATATCGACATAATTAATTGCTGATATTATTACGTGTCATTTTTATTCATTATTAATCAGATTTTATATAAAAGTTTTGCTAGAAGTCCCCCCCCCCCCCCCCCCCTCCTGCATTGCCTATGTGTGAGATATAAAAGTTCGTTACGAGTTTGCGGGTGTTAATTAAATAAATAATTAATGAAAAGAAAAGTTAGATTAGAATATGCTACAGCTGCAAATATATTGGTTATTTTGATATTCATAAATTCAAAAACCGCATCATACAGATCAGAGTTGCAATCGGCATCATCACGTGACATAGATACGGGGTATCAGCACAGTACAAGTCATGTTTGCTTTTTTACCATTCTATTCAATTTTTATGCTATAATGACATGTTAACAACATTTCTGAGGCGTGTGTGGTTTCTAGAATCCAATAAAACTTAAAATCTTGTTATTTTCATGTTGCATCATTTGCATATCTTGTCACTTTGACATTTCATTAATCAAATAAAAATTGGCATATAAGCACCACAAAGTAAAAAAGAAATAAAACAACAAAAAACAACAACAACAGCAGCAAAAAAACAAAAAACTTAAAAAGAAAAAACCAAAAAAAAACAAAACAAAAAAAACAAAAACAAAAAAACAAAAAAAAACCAAAACAAAAAAATAATACAAACCAAAAACAAACAAACAACCCCCCAACCCCCCCCCCCCCCCCCCAAAAAAAAGGAGAGAAAACAACAACAACAACAACAACAACAAAAACCAAAAAAACCCCAACAAACTTAGGAAAGGCACATCGATGTACCATTCAAAAAAATTACTTTTTTTTGCTTTCATTCGGGGGGGGGGGGGTATATTATCGACCACACGTAGATTTCTAAATACCTACATTTATAACTGTAATTCTAATATTTTTCTTCAGATAATGTATTTATTATAACGAATTTTAAAATTCAATATTGCATTACTGTATGTACATGTTGGAACAATATTTATACATTATATTTTTTGAAAATTACACTGTTCTTACATAAATGGTAGCATTAATGATTATATTTCTTTATAGATTGAATATCTAATTAAAATTGTTTCTTATGCTTTTATTTTTAGCCCACTTAAGCTGAAAGCTCAAGTGGGCTTTTCCGATCACCCTGGTACTGTCGCCTGTCTGTCCGTCCGTAAGTTTTCACATTTTCATCTTATTCTCCAGAACCATTGGATCAATTTCATTCAAACATGGCACAAATCATTTCTGGGTAAAAAGAATTCTGGTTTATTCAAATGGAGGGCCATGCCTCCTGCAAATGGGATATTATCAAGAAAAGTCAAGAATAGGATGGGATCATTTAACAATCTTCTCAAGAATCACTGGGCAAGAAAAGTTGAAATTACATGAAAACTTCCTTGCATAGATTAGAGATTTAGGTTTGTTTAAATCCTTTTTTTTCAAATCCAAGTATATTTAAATCCAAGTTTTGTTTAAGTCCAAATTTGTTTAAGTCCAAATTTGTTTATATCCAAGTTTGTTTAAATCCATATTTGTTCAAATCCAACTTTTTTTAAATTCAAGTTTATCAAATCCAACTTTATTTAAATTCAACTTTGTTTAACTCCCGGGGCTCACAGTAGGGGGTCAAGAACGGGGCCTACGTGGCCGAGTGGTTAGAGCATCGCGCTCAAAATCACAAGGCCTCTCACCTCTAGTCGGCGCGGTTTCGATTCTCACTCGCGCCGAAATATGTGAGAAAGTTTGCCAGTTTACTTTCGGAAGGTCGATGATTTCTTGTATCTGGGTTCTTTCTTCCACCAATAAAAACTGGATGCCAACAGATAAATGAAAAATTGTTGAGTGTGACGGAAAACAACAAATAATCAATTTTCTCACGAAACACTGGGCCAAAAAAAAAAATAAAAATTGAAATATACACGAAAGGTTCCTGACAGAATAAATTCAAAGTTCAAATCATGCTCCCATCCCTGAGGGGTAGGTTGGGGCTGTAATAAGGGATTAAAATTTTACATGTAGGGAAAACATCTTTATAATTTTTTTCCACACGAACAAAGATCATGGTAAGTCATATTAATGTGCACGTATACTTAGCTGTAATGCAGATTCAAGTTGTTCAAATTGTGGCTCCCGGAAGTAGGGTGGGGCCACAATATGGGATTAAGTTTTACATAAAAAGAAGATGGGTGAACTAGGCCTATTCATGGAGATACACTACAGATATATTTTTTATCACATATATTTTTTATCACATATATTTTTCATCATATATATTTTTTATCATATATATTTTTTATCACATATATTTTTTATCATATATATTTTTTTATCACATATATTTTTATCACATATATTTTTTATCATATATATTTTTTATCACATATATTTTTATCACATATATTTTTTATCACATATATTTTTTATCATATATATTTTTTATCACATATATTTTTTATCATATATATTTTTTTATCACATATATATTTTTTATCACATATTTTTTATCATATATAGTTTTTATCACATATATTTTTTATCACATATATTTTTTATCATATATAGTTTTTCTTGAGATAAACTGATATTTGATATTTTTATTGTTTGACCATATATGTATATATAAAAAATAATCGGTGCTAAAATAGAATATACTAACCACCCAAAAAAAATTGTGAAAATGAAAGAGATGTCATAGGTATAGAACCCATCTACTTACAGATCACTTTCGTGTCCAGCGGTTTAGACCACTCGACCAACTTGCTTACAATATTCAGAGGGTGGGTGTCAAATCATGCATGACCGGTCGCGGTAGCTCAGTGGTTAGAGCGTTCGCTTCGTAATCGGGGGGTCGTGAGTTCGAGCCCCGCTCATGCCATGGCCGCGTCAAACCTAAGACGAAAAATAGGTAGTGATTGGTCCTTCGCTAAACGCTCGGCATTTAGAAGTGAGAATCACGGGTCTTTCGGATATGACCTTAAAAAGGAGGTCCCGTGTCACGGTAGGCGTTGGCACTATAAAGAACCCTCACTGCTACGGCTCTGAGCGCTAAGCATAGGTCTGAATTGATGGTACTTCACCTACAGCTGGTGACGTCTCAATATGAGTGAAAAAGTTTCGACGGGACGTAAAACAAACAATCAATCAATGAATCAAATCATGCATGATTTCCTGTCTTTAATGCAAGGGACTTGAAATATTTTTTTTTTTACAAAACGCTATCATTTTATACGTCAATAGTAGTGCATTGCTCCTTCTTTCTGAAGACCGAAAAATGTAGGTTTTTAGTTTTTCTACCAGTATTTGATTACAACCAATTGAGAGTCCACCCACACACGGTGAACGTTAACCAAATTCGGCTATAAAATGGTCCAATTTTGACTGTTCTCATTTTTACATTTCCAACATTTTAAATAATTTAATTGCTGGGGTGTTTTATTTATAACTTATGGCAAATATACATACTTTAAAACTAATTGGCAAATTTTAACTCTTTTTGAGAGTGATTTTAGATTTTGCCTTTTTTGTCCACCCACTCGTAGACACTTTTCTCGCCTTGTTCACCCATCTTCTTTACAAGGAAACACCTTTAAAAATCTTCGTCTCAACAACAGCAAGGTCATAATTATAGTCACATAATTATGCAAGCATCCTCGGTTGGTTCAAATTCAAGTTTGTTCAATTCAGGGCCCCGGGGGTAGAGTGGGATCACGATAGGAGAACAAGGAATATACAGGAAATCAATTAAAACTTTACATGCTCAAAGAACTAATATGGCTGCCTTCACAGCTCGTTGTCTCATCAGTAATTACTGAATGAATCTTGCGCGGCGAATTTGTTTTGTATTTTTCAGTATTTATGTGCATTTTGATAAACGAAGACTTGTGCATTTGTGTTTTTGCATTAGATTATAAGAAATGATTTTTTAATTTTGGGACATATAATGGGATAAACCTGTTTTAGTAAGTTTACATTTTTCATGGTAATCCGTTTCGCGTATTATAAAAAAAGCGTAAAATAACTCAAACCAGGTTATATCGCATAGTATATCTCAAAATTAAATTCATTCATTAATTATTCAATCAATATATTGTCCATACAAATCCTTTACAAAGTAGAATTTAAAATTTTGAGCATAAAACTGTTGTCGTGTATAAACATTAAGATTTTCAATGTTTATCAACAAAGGGCGTAACGGGTTTGTTTGACACTAAGAAGTTAGGGGGGAAAAATAAGTGATCGTTTCTATCGGATGCTTTATCATTGGGAATCTGGGTTGTTAGAATAGATCTTCAGTACCCCTTACTTGTCGTAAAAGGCGACTAAATGGAGCGGTCCTTCGGATGAGACCGCAAAAACCGAGGCCCCGTGTCACAGCAGGTGTGGCACGATAAAGATCCCTCCCTGCTCAAAGGCGCCATAAGCGCCGAACATAGGCCTATATTTTGCAGCCCTTCATCGGCAATGGTGACGTCTCCATATGAGTGAAATATTCTCGAGCGGGACTTTAAACAATATATAATCAATCAATCATTTATCATTAATTTTCATAGTGAATTAATGTTTTCTTCTTTGTTGCTATTAAGGTGTCATTGCGCCTGTGGCAGGAACGGCCTACGACCTGCGAACGCCTACGCGATTAGGTGACCGTCTGAAATACGTCAACAATGGCAAAGGATATGACATCAACTTCTGTGTCGGGGGACAGCCGGGGAAACTCACGCGTGTTGCTAGGTAACTTCATTTTATCACCCTCATTAACGATGTGAGTATTTTATTTTAAGTGAATATGCTTTTGGATCTCCCTCAGTGCCATGATCACGTTTTTTAATTAGAATTTAAATAATATCTCCGAGTGATTTTCCCCTTAAAATTATTTGTATTAGGCACAAGTCATTGCTTGAGTGTAGATGTGGTTGTTACTTTCTCCTAGTTTGGAACACCCGCCCTCAGGGCGTAAAATGGAGGTTTATACAACAGAACCCGGACTGCAGTGCTACACCGGATGTAATATGGCGGCTGGCGTTTTCGGGAAGGGTGGCGTGGAATACCAGAAGTTTGCCTCTGTTTGTTTAGAAACCCAACATTTTGCTGACAGCGTCAATCAGGTAAAGCTACGGATATAGAATGTATGAACGTTAATGTAATGGCGTTTGTTCAAGGTCGTTAATGAAATGACATGTGCATCTGTAATTCTCTATCCAGAGTTTAAAAGTTTAAACTTTATGTATTTATTTACAAACAAGTTTTACAACTTATATTAATGCTTCTCGACGGTTCAGATTTTGGCGTGAAGGGGTCAATGATGTGGGAGGAAACTGGAGAACGCGGATTAAGCCCACGCTACAAGCACTACGCCTCTGTTAATGACTTTTTACAAAAAAAATCTACTATGCATCAGTTATACTTTGCACTAAATATTTCATTATATTATGAAATGCTTTTGGTGCAATTAAATTACTGTTCACTGTAAGTTGTTTAAAATTGCCGTTTTCTGACCCTGAATATGGAACTATTTTGTGAAATACGTGTGAATATAAGATATTTACGTGGTGAAATTTAACGTAAACATGGAATCAAAAGTAAGAGATGCTCAGAAATACGATAAAATTTTGAAAATAAGAGACAAACAGCTATATGTTTTGTTTTCTTTAAATGGTGCAAATATACTTATGAATGTGCCTTTATCACCTTTTGCCAGAACATTCAAAGGGAGAGAAAAAGATAATAATTAATATCATGTGATTAAATCAACACGTGATGAACGAACTATTTCCCAAGCGTTGACAGAGGTGTAAGTGAAACTTGCGTAACGCGCCATCTGGTGAGAAAATGCTTTTACCATAGTATTTTTCACATTTCGAATAAAATTTGAAGAAAAGCATCAAAAAGCATGTCTCAAGGCTGATTCGATATGCAAGAGCTTGTTCTGCCTGAGATAAATTTTCAAGTTGAGGCGGGCTACAGACAAGCAGGTTTCTGTTACACGTGGTTCAAAAGTCTCGTTTAAAGTCAACATTTCGCAAGTTTACCAGTGCAACCTGTCAATGGGTCAAGTGCTGTCTAACGTGTTTCATGCCACCTTTACACATATATTTTGACTACGGATTGCTCGTTTGCATGGTCAAGATGATGGGGCTCGCGGTGGGTGTGACCGATCGACAGGGGATACTTGCTCCTACTAGATACCTGATCCCACCTCTGGTATACCCAGATTGATCACTGTTTGTTATTTTCACCTTTTCATGAATCAAACATTTAACTGATGCATACCTAATATTGAAGCATGCGTTTGTTTTTTTTTACCAGCCAAACTTTCCGAACACGATCCTTAGACCAGGCCAAACTTATCGTCACACAAGTGTGTACAAATTCGGACTGACTCTTTAATGGTAATTTGAATTTCTGAATATGAAACCCAACATTAACATTTGAATAAAATGTAAAATGAAATAAATAATATCAAACAATTGTGCGACTTTATTTGTGTCTAGCACAAAATTGTTATAAAAATATCACTGTCTCGTACATGTGCACTATGTATAGGACAGAGAAGACAGATCGTGATCATTTGTGAATAATGGCAGAAAGCAGCATATTTCAAGGATTCTCTATGTTCCGTAGCTTTTGTAATGGCAAGGCAACAAGAATGTACAGAGATGCGCCGATCATTCCCAACAGAAAAACCACAAACAGGAAGCGATCAATAATCACTGCCACTTCCTTCCATTCGTCGTGGATATTTTTCTCACGTTCGTCATCGTCGTGTTTGTTCATGAGGCACTTAAGGGTTTCTAGTAAGGCGTGATTCACTTGAGAGTTATCGTCCTTCAGTAACCTGTCGCAAGGGGCAGCACCTTCCTGGTGTACTTCGTCATGGGGAATGCCTGTGCCCTCTCCCAGATCGTGCACAACCCGACCGTTTGTCGCGGAGTGATTTCCAAACGTGGAAGACTGTGAAATTCGGTTCCAATACGACGCTTTATTAAGCCACACATTTTTCTTTAAATGATGAGGTTTTACACACAGCACTGTGGAAACTATAAACAGGACGTTGCGCAGCCAATTTGGAACAGGATGAGAGTAGCCTCTGATGTGAAGATTGGTCACAACGACAGAGCAAATGACGGAGAGAGATGTAAAAGACATCGTCGTTATGAGGTAAACTCCTAAAAATAAAAAGAACAAAAAGGTAAATAGGTTTGTAAAACTACAAACAAACTACGGGTCTTTTCCGTTATCCTCGCATTACCGGCAACTACGTCAACAAACATAACAATGCTCATATTCTTTAGGGGTTACAAATTCACCAGTATAGGCAACGCTTGTAGCATTAACAGCGATTAAAGCGAAGGAATACTGGAATACAATGAATGGAAAACACTGTTCATTGATTTAAATCTTTCTACACAACCTATGTAACTACGGATACGTATGGAAAAACAATTAACTCGGTAGGTTAACGTGTAGACTACTGATCCGAAGATTGTAGGTTCGAGTCTAGCTAGGATTTTCATTTTTTTATAATATTATTGTACTTATCCTTTTCTTTCCATCAATATAATATTTACCTGGTGTATGCTGATAATAATGACCAGTGTAAATACTATTAACGTAAACATTTAACAGTTAGTAAAGCGAAGGAACGGTCTACCCAGTAAAGGTATGAAGAATGACGTGGCTGGTGTATTTTCCGCTATCAGCAACATGAAGACGGAGAGCGCCAGCAAAACAGTGAGGCCCAGCGTGACCTTCTCCCCGGAGTCGGGGTTGATCCAGAACCCCAACAGGGCCAGGCTAGACAACATGATGGAGGGGATGATGACGTTGTACATATAGTAAATCGTTCTCCGACGTATGTGTAATGTTATCGTTACATCAGGGAATGGTTCCACACAACACGTGTAGAAAACATTATTCCGAACTGCCTCTGTTTTTACCAATTCCCACTCGCCGTTTTCTACGAACCGTGACAGGTCTACCGTATTGGAGCGGTTGAGGATGTCCACTTGGAACCCTGTGTAGGCCCAGGAACCAAGTTTCAGCTTACACATTTGGTCATCAAACGGAAAGTATGTCATGTCCATCAGACAAGAACTCCGAAATTTTACGATTGGCGGCCAAAATACGGTTCCGTCATGACTAACCATAGCCAGAGCATCCATGTATTTCTCATTGTGGTCACTGGCACTATAAATAGAATGTAATATAAATGTGTCATTTATACATATGAAATTCACTAAATCATCGCCATTTTTATTCTTCTGTATGCGTGGAGAATGAATGTGTATGTGTGTGTTTCCATTCTAAAAGGATTGTCATTACTGTAGGACTTTGTCATTACTGTAGGACTTTGTCATTACTGTAGGATTGTCATTACTGCAGGACTTTGTCATTACTGTAGGACTTTGTCATTACTGTAGGACTTTGTCATTACTGTAGGATTGTCATTACTGCAGGACTTTGTCATTACTGTAGGACTTTGTCATTACTGTAGGATTGTCATTACTGCAGGACTTTGTCATTACTGTAGGACTTTGTCATTACTGTAGGACTTTGTCATTACTGTAGTATTGTCATTACTGCAGGACTTTGTCATTACTGTAGGACTTTGTCATTACTGTAGGATTGTCATTACTGCAGGACTTTGTCATTACTGTAGGACTTTGTCATTACTGTAGGATTGTCATTACTGCAGGACTTTGTCATTACTGTAGGATTGTCATTACTGTAGGACTTTGTCATTACTGTAGGACTTTGTCATTACTGTAGACTTTGAAACCTCGTAGTAATACGGCACATATATATATTTTTTTATATTTTGAACGTCACCAGAATATTTAAGAGGTTGTACAAATACTTCAGCAATTCCGTGTAAGTTAAACTGGCTTGATTCCTTCTGTGTGTTATTAAAAGAAATCTTTATTGGGCTAAAATAATATATGAAAGCTGGAAAGTACACCAGAGTCCTTAATCTGGTTTACACAGATGTTTGCATGAGGGGATAGTTGTTGTGGGAGGGGGCAAGAATGCCCGGACAAATCCCACGTATCTGAACGGGCGATCCCCACACTTTCCCCCTACAACCAATGCCGAACACGAGGATCGAACCCGGGACGCATAGTGCGCAACCACAGCGTCACCTGAGCACACGCGCAGCTTCCGGCCTTCTATAACGTGTTACAAATGATGCTTAAAATATTTATTTAAACATCAAATGAAGGCACACGCGTCTAATTTTTCTACATGACGGAATATGCTCGATAATTGTTTTAATAATTAAAATGGACATGATGGTTAAAAAATGAAAGTAAATTATGGCTACATTCAGTTTACATTAAAAAATTCTCGCGTGTGTGTCTTTGATTTTTAAATCGTGCGTTTTCTTGGAAATTATTTGCATATTTTTGGGGAATTACATGACTACATAAATAATTAGACGCTACGATTGATTGATTGATTGTTTCTACGATGTTTTGTTTTGTTGATGAAATGAAAATAAACAAGCCATATTGTAACATATAATTGTAACATGTTGCTGAGGTTGTAAACTGAATTATAGAAGAAATCAAGGCTGTTTGACTTGGGCGATGTCTTTATACATATTCATGATACGGTCTGATAAATCAATCTCCTGTAAATTGATTTGAATTTCTGTACTAAGAAGTGCTGAGGGTCATACTTTCCCTTGTATTTTTTCTTGAGGTCAGTTATAAATTACAAGATCTAATTACAAAAAAAAGTAATTGCCCTCTCCGGCTAAATCCATTTAGTTGGTACATATGTCAAACACAACACCACATGTGACAGTGTACTGGGATGGAATAAATCGGTCAATCCTGTGAAAACGGAGATAAACAGCTAATATTTGTAATTACCTGTTATACAAAACAATGTCGGGAAGCCATAATTTCCGGCATGGGATTCTCATGATTTCTAAGCCATTGTATTCATTGGTGTCCCACATTAACTTCTCGTCTTTCCATTCCTGAATGAATGAAGTTTGATTGATCACAAATTTTCGCCTACTAAAGTTGTAATCATATATCCAGTAACCTTTAAACTAGTGAAGAACTCCTGATCCTCAGCATTCTCGGTGCAAGTGCCTGTTGTCTCTCAATTGTCTGTAAACTGCTTACATTTTAGTATATTCTCAAGAACTACATCTATTTCAACCGAATTTGCCAGATAGCATCCTTGTGTATTAGTACAAGTGTTTATAGTGTTGAAAATAAAGAACCATGCCCTTTAAAAGGGGAGATGGTGAAATGGGGTGGGGTGTTTTAAAAAATCTTTCTAAAAGTTTCGCTACCGGATAAACTGAAGTAGTATGAAAGTGTTATTTTGGTATTCATGAGCTCCAGGGCTTGGCCATGATAAGAAAAGGTTTGATTCCAGATCCTTCAAAGTAATCCATTCTATGAAAATCTTCGTATCGTCACAAAAACTACCAAAGTCAATAAATAATGCAAACATCCTCATGTAGTATAGATTAAAGTTTGTTCACTTCGTGATCCCCGAATTCAGATCAGAACACAAAGCTAGATTAAAGTTTACATGTGAAAAACAAACGACCTTTACAAGAGAGGGAACAATACTTCAAATTAATATGCAAGTATCCGTGTTGTGGAAATTCACAATTCATTACTCCCAACCCCCTAACCCACCGGACTGGAGTCACAAGACGGGTTTAGAATTATTATGTAATTTCATGAAGCACATATCAATTTTAGCTACGGATTGCTCCGTTTACCTGATCAAGATATAGGCCTCACGGCGGATGTGGCCGGTTGACAGGGAATGCGTACCCCTCCTTATGAGATTGATCAATGTTCACTTGTTCATGGACACATGGCATATAAATATAAATACAAGCTTATTCTTGTACTGTAGATTCAAGATTATCCACCCTATAAACCGCTTGGGGTCAGGAGTTGAGTCATAATTAGAAAGTGTAGATTTCATATTTTGTTCGCGGGAAAAAATTCCGTTATTCAAGTACTACATGCAGTAATGAAATAAACCGTTCTATATAGTCCTACCTGATCCAACCAGACATTTGTTGTCAACACCTGATTCTTCTCATCCTGAAATATAACAACAGGTAAACTAAAAGTAAATTTACCCTAGGTGTAATGCTTGTAATCATGCGCACATCATGCATCTTTTTCTGATGACAACAAATACAATTGTTGTTTAAATATTGTACATACGCATTATATTGTTTAAGCTCAGCTGACTTTAGAAAAAAGTTCCGCGTCAGTTGAAATTCATCATTTCTGTTTCAGTTTTCATCAGCTTTCTTTCGTATACATCTAAATGACCTGATATTATTGTCTTTTTTTTCTTCTTTTTTTTTTTTTTTTTTTTTTTTTTTTTTACATATGACAGATATTTCGTCTTCAAGAAATCCTGTATCTTTAAATTTGATGGATTTATTTTGAATTGGCAATGTTTTCCTTTTAACTTTAAAGTATCCTGCTTTTGTAATATAACATTAAAGATTAAGGAAAACGTTTAAGTTTTTCAGAGCTCTAAATATCGTTACAGTAAAGTTTATTTTTTGATTGATTGATTGGTTGATTATTTATTGCTTTCCGCCACACTCAACAATTTTTCAGTTATCTGGTGGCGTCCAGTTTTTGTTGGTGGAGGAGAGAACCCAGATACAATGTACCTGGGAAGAGACCACCGACCTTCCGCAAGTAAACTGGCAAACTTGCTCACATAACGCCGCGGCCGAGATTTGAACACGCGCCGACTAGAGGTGAGAGGCTTTGTGATTTTGAGCCCAATGCTCTAACCACTCGACCACGGAGGCCCCTAGGTTTATTTTTTGAAAATTATTTTCAATTTAAAGAGATAAGGAATACCAACATATCGAACGAACGAATTCAGTCATTTTATAGATTATAATCTTAAAAGGTACCGACTCTAATCAAATGTCGTAAATATATTTTGAAATGTATGACAAAATTTGTTTAATAAAACATGAATCAAATACAAGAATTATCTTCTTATGTGCATTGTGGGGTGGTAGTCGAATTGGAACTGGCACCTTTTGAGATTTTAAACAGAAGTTTTGTAATTATTATGACGTAGCATTCGCAAGTAAGACATTCATGTTTGTTTCGTCTTAATCATTACTGAAATGTTCTTTTTATTTTATAGAAAATGATTGAACTAAACCTCTTTGACGCTGAAATGATACGTTTCCTTTCATTTTACTGTTTGCGAATATGAGAAAGTTATTGGAATCTTAGGTTTTGATAAAATGAAATGATGTCAGATTATCGGCTAGGTAGCGATGGCGTTTTCATGTTCCTAACCAAAGAGGAAAATTCAATGAATACATTGAATCAGGTGTAACGAAATTCAAGCAACGCAGCATTTTTGATTTGCGGACGCAAGTCTGCAAAATTATGGTCATATTTTGGACTACTCCTTAATGTGGAAAGACTCTGCCACACTAAATGATCTCAACTTACTACGTCAAAGATTTGTGTGAGGGTAATGCCCAAGGAGACTCTGACCGGATGTGATGCATTATATACGGGTCTTGTATCTTTGCTATATCCGGTCATCAGGGCGTCCAACAGTCTCTGCTCGTCCGTTTTCGTGACATTGATGCCGGCACACCCAACTGAAAATAACCCCCAAAGCAACTATCATTAGCAATAATTATTTTTGTTTTGAAAGGCACAAAATTCTACTCTTTTCTTGATGAAAGCTTAGAATCATCTTAGTCAATGTATTGATTTTGATGGGAGATCAATTGCTCTCGTAACAAAGAAATGAATTAAGAATCAAGTAAGGAATTAGTAGACATGAACGTGCATTTATTCCTGAGTAATCGTTCATTCAATTGTCAGCATTTCAAAGCATCCAAATGACAAGATGCGTTTATAAAAACACTAGAAAGGTCCGGTGTGACAAAGTTTTAATCCCTGTCAAGCTCGGACTGTATACATTAAAGATTGGTGCCTTTATCTTACACGATATCGTTACTATATTGGCATTTATAAAAAGAAAGATAGAATACATTCCGAAGCCACAGAAATCAAAATCTCTGTTCGGCCATAATACCTTTGATCTCAAGTAGCGAGAGTAAAATAGCATGAAGAACAACGAACAATAGGTCACGTGACATCCTTGCTGCGCGTGCGTACAGTCATGGTTCGTCACTTCAGTTTTGATCGATCACGACCTGAAAGCAAAAACATGATATTAATAAATTTGAAATTCTGTACATTGTTTACCAAGCCTCCGGTAAATTACTACTACAGCAAGAGGAAGCTTGATCAGGCGCATTATTGAAAGGTCACACATTTATCAGTAGAATAATGCAAATTGACGACAGGGGATTTTGTTGAAATATCTTAATTGATTTCCTGGAGAAAATAAAAAAAAAACTTGATATACGTGTTTTATTTTTTTCGTTAATTCTAAGAATAATTTCAGTGCAGTCTGTAATTGGTTGTGAAATGTGATGACTTAATGTTGCGTTTGTTAGTGGAACCTCTGGGAGTTCTCTGGAACGCTAGAAAATTCTTGTAAAATCAACGGGAATACGTTTGTCGGATATGTCAGCTTCATTCTCTTTAATAGAAAAAGAATAAAAACGTAAAAGGATGTGTGTTATTGACTATAAACAATATTCTTTTTTATAACCACCTTTGTTTAATGAATTCCCCCTCCACCCATCTAAAGACCAATTGTATGATTTCAATTTACTTTTTTTATTGCATAAAAGGTCATTTGGTTTAATGATAATACATTTGTCGGAATATAATTGCCAAGATACTAATAAAAATATTTATGAAATTCCAGCTTTAAATATCCCCCGTGGGGATTGGAGAGGGGGAGTGTGGTCAACCACTCAGGGAGATATTTGCATGCTTAGAATGTAGAGTTTTAACTATCAGAGAGAGTTATTTCTACTCTACCTCAAACGAAATGCACTGAATTATACGAAGCCTACGTACAATGTGAATCAATGAAATGATTTAATTGTGCTCATTAGTATATATTAATTATTTCGTCATTCTTAAATTCTCTTGGAGTGCTGTCATCTGAATTCTGAATTCACCTCCACTCAGTAAATTCACAGCCAGATAGGACATGCTCAGACTGAATGTAGAATATGTAGAACCTGCAAAACATACAACGTATCTTCTGTATCGTTATATCTATGACGTGAGTGAATGCACTTAAATGTTAGCTTGAAGGGCGTGACTCTGAATCCATCAACACAATATAGTGACGTATACACATGTATACACATTATTAATCTCAGATATGCAGTTAAGTTGATAATTTTTTTTTATTTTTTTTTTTTTTTTTTTTTTTTTTTTTTTACATTTTAACACAGTAAATAAACAAAATGGCTTTCCAAAACAAAACAAAAATTGTAAAATTTAAATGGTTTATTTTACATCTCAGGGCAGATCCCTTATCATTAGAAAATGATGTCTTATTCCTGGTAAAAGTACTACAGAAATCTACAGTTAACACTAGTATCAGAGTTTTTAATACCGTAAATCAAAGTAGCAAATCTCTTCTATAAAACCCCCCAAAATTATTACAGATTTACTGTAGTACACAAAAGTATGAAAGGTTTTGATATCGTAAATCAAAGAGTTTCATGCATATTTGTAATATAAGTGTTTACTAAGATGAATTTTTTAAATTCATTCCATGATTGTATGCTCAGATCGGTGTTAGGATTCTGAGGGGTTTTTTGTTCATTGCCAATCAATGTTTTTTTTTTATATTAGTAATTAAATTTTATCTAAATATTCTTCTATGTTAGACAATATTTCATTATATCAAACTATAAACTACTATATCAAACTAGAAACTACTATATTAAACAATAATTTACTATATTAAACTATATTTACTCTATCGATCTCTAACTGACTATATGAAACTATAACTTACAATAGTAATTCGTGTTAGGGTCACATCTCTTCTCAGTATTCTATGGACAGAACTTGCTCTATGACAAATCTTAAAGCTGAGGACGAGGACTTTCGGAATTAAACCTTTCTTCATGTTCACACATTGTAGCAACACAGATCCTCACGATATCTATTTTTATAATTTGTTTCGACGTGTCTTGCATACTAGTTAATTAAATGATATTAAAATGAAACGTACCGATTTAAGTTCAGCATCTACAACATATGACTGTAAACTGGTTAAAATTGGTTTTGACACAGTCATGTAAATATGATTTCCGAAATTATACAGAATAATGGCCATGTATTATCTAGCGTTAAGATAAATAAACAAATTAAAGAAGAAAAGCAGTTTGGTCTTACTAAGCATAAACTCTCGAGAGCAATGTGCCTTGGGAAGATGCCTGTCCTCAGCGATTAATAATGGCTGTTATTGGAACAGTTCCCTGTTGAGATATACAAGAGGTTTTGCCACTAATCAAATCCTTGTCATGTTTTGTTGCGGTGCTAATTAAGATTTGTACGCCATTTTTACTGATATCGGTACTGAAACGATCAACACAGTCTTCCCTATTGATATCTGGCATTATTAAGTATTTCATATATTCTGTATAATTTTGATTTGCATTTTAGTATAGTGTAAAGCGTTTTAGAGTATATTTAGATAAGACGCTATATAAGTGCATTATTATTATTATATCCCAAAGAAAAAAAAACCAAATTAAATGAAATCATACTTCATCTATGAAAGAGACATGTTTTAAGCATTTGATCCGCCCAAACGAATCTAAAGAACAAGTGATTATTGCCCAGTGCGCCATGTTAATAGGATAATTCTTTAATCATCCATGTGTAAAACGCCACCATGTGCGGCTTTTAGTGTTTAACCACCTTTATAAATGCCAGCTTCCGGAAAGTTTTGATGCTACATCTTTCAAATACTTTGATGTCGGATTCAAGGCACATATTTCAGAACGTCAAATAGGATATTGCAATTCTACGACAGATACATCGATATAAAGTATCGCCCAAATCTGTGTAGTCTGTTCCAATTGTATGCCGTTCCTGAAAACACAGTATAGCTGATCGTGTCTAGGATTAGTTATATAATACAACACAAACATTGGACAGAACTAGTATAGTGGGGAATGATACAGATACAATCACCGCTTTAAATGAACCACCTGTGTCTCTCCGCTACCGAAAAAGACCCCCAAAATATTACAGCTAGCTATTGATGTATCACGAGGCATGCAAATTTAAATACAATGGATAAGTTCATGGCCATTTCGAATAAACTCTTATAAAAAAAAGAGGGTGTCAATATCGACATCTCGAGTTGTTTTTATTTTGTTCATTTTTGTTTTTCTTTTCTTTCTTTCTTTCTGTTTCTTTATATATATATATATATATATATATATATATATATATATATATATATATATATATAATGACATTTTTGTCGAACACCAGTGTTAAAAATAATTCAGAGTTATGGTTAATTCTGATCAGAAAATCGGAATAAATGTGCTGATATTCGATCCAAAAACAATTCAATACAAAGATTCTAACTGATGCAATTACAGAAGAAAATTACGATAAAAAAATACATTTGATGACCGTCAGATAACCCTATGTCATTCACGATTTATTCGGGTTTTATTTTTCAAAATAAGACGGCAGCAGTAAAAAAAATTCTTCTTAAGATATTATGCAATGCAAAGTAATTGTTATTCGAGATACATGACGTATAATTGAAAAATAAAATTTTCCCCCCGGTTTTACATTATCCAACTTACCGCAATGTCGAAATAACATGAATAACTAAAACATTTGCTTGAAATTGATATAAACATATAAATATATATTTATATATTTATACATATATATACATATATATATATATATATATATATATATATATATATATATGTATATATATATATATAACAATCTTTCTTTACCTACCTTTCTATTAGAAATCATGGCCGTTTGCTCGACAAGGAGAACATAGTATGATAAACCACTATCTGATCAGACCATTTAATGAGCTTCCAAACCACCAGAATGAACGCCGTATGGTTCACCGTGACATTAAATCCAAACAAATAAATAAAACAGAAACAAGGTATTCTCCGTTTCTTAATTAAATCACAGACAATCAAAAACAATACAGAGTTATCGCTGAACAATAGAGGATGATCGATGAAATGTCTGAAATATAAAAGGGGTTTTGGTGGTCTGATTTGTTAAAATCCGTATTTAAAACAAAACAGGTGTAGTTTATTGGGCAATTATTTGTAAAAGATTCCCATGCTTAAAGACTTCTGTCCCATAAATCAGACAGGTGCCTCATCTAGCGGGTACATCGAAATTAGTTCATGACGTCACGACATGGCCGATGGAATCTGCACCATGTGGTTGGAGAGCGCAATAAATATTGCATGTGTCAACCTCCCATTTTCTTCCGGGATTTAAAGCGCGAAGTCTTGTTAGTGGCCAAAGCAACTTTGATTTCTTCGATTCGGTAATACGATTATTCTTAACTCTGCCAATCATTATGAAACCGGATCACGCTTAAACGAGTCGGAAGTTGATATTCTCTGAAGTAAATCGTCCTCGTGAGACACTCTCTGTGTCAGTGTACTTACAAATAATGTAGCGTGTAGTATTCAGATGAATCTGACTGCATAGAAACATTGTCGAGTTCAGTAGTCCATGGTTATTAATTTTGTTGACATGGCGAATATTCGCTTATAAAATAAGACCCCCACACCCCACACACCCCGCAAAAAAAAAAAAAAAAGTCGAAATTACTTTACAATATGATTTCTTAAATTCATTGTTTGGATTTTTTCTCTCCTACTAATTAATGAGTCTCCTATTCTGGAAAATAAATAGTATGCAAACATAGTCACCATTTATTGCAAGTCCAAGTCTAAGACCTGTGAGTTTTAATTTTACAGGCCTTTGTGGAAGAATATACGACCCAGCGCCTGCAAATTGGCAAAGAACGGATGTTACCACAGCATGTTGGTTTTCTGGCTGTTGTACAGAATAATTACCACTGCATGTTGACTTTTTGGCGGGTGCAAAATTTTGCGAATTCAATAGATAAGGCTATGTCAAAGATATTGACGGATGTGAAATTAGAGATTGTAAGGTACTATATAAACATAAAGGGGTTTAAATTGGGTGATTTTTCTTTTGCCAGTTTTGTAACTTATTACCCAAAATTAGTACCCGTCAAAGTAATCCTCCGTACGGTCATATTTACATTTCAAATGTTGTTGCCTTCGAAACCTTTACCAATAGTAAATATAGTCATTTCTTCGCGAATGAGGTGCAGATGCGAACGATGTGCATTTGAATCTTGATAAATATAGTCTATTTCAACATCTGGGAATTTGACAGAAATAAAGTAGAATGTAAATGTAGAGCTTCATTTAAAGTATAGTTCATACCCTCATGTATTTTAAACAAAATGAAATTTGTTAATTAAACACATTGGTGCAGTAAACATGACTACCACGCCCTATCTCCCCATCTATAACATATTGCCCTAGCTACAAACATCACTACAGTGCACGATGTACTTAATATTTCCATGAAAAATAAAAGTCCTTAGTTCGTCTCTCTGAGGTCTCAGTAAGATAATCATTAATTAAGCATCAAAATTCAAACAACAACAACAAACAAACAAACAAATAAGCAAACATACAAAGCACAAACAACAGATTTTTCTATGCCTCCTTTATATCCAGGATGCCAAGCTCGCTGAAATATTAGTGTAAGAATATAATTGCTGAAAACCTATGGCCGAAGGATTTTCCAAAAACTAAATTTACAAAAATAACTTACATAATGTGTATCTTCGTCTTCAGATAAAATCAATGTATATCCTTCACATTATTCTTTTACACTCCTTTTTTCCATTAACAAAAACCCTCAAAATATATCAATGGCATACTGTACCGATGCTACCTTAACACTCCCGCTAGTACTATTTTTTTATTTATCTGATCATCATGTAATGGTGACCACGCGCAGTAGTTCAGTATTAGTAGGGAACAGGATCTCGGTGCTGAACTAGAATTGCTTTTGGATATCCATTTATGATGCGGAACACAACCTTGAAAAGATTATGTTATTTATTTGTTGCCACCTCATATCTATATATGGTATAGAATTACTGTTTTCCATTGCAAATCCTAGATCTCCATTTTGATAATTATATAAATATGCAGATTTAGTCGATTTTGATGCTTATGGCTTGGTTCGGTCTGATCGTGTTTTTTTTTGCAATTCAAACGGATCGGACACAAGTTCCAAACATTTAAAGCGCCCTCTCCCTGTGTATACAGGAACAACCTGAATACAATGGGTTTCATAATATAAATGGTGACCATGTAAGATCCAATTTGAATATGGGTATACTAAGATATATTCAATAATAGACACGGCAACTAGCAGTAATTTATATATTCACTTTAGATTGGTCAACGTTTAGATCCACCACTTTGTTTAATAAATGAGAAAAGATATTCATTTTCCTCATCAACTGAGAAAAGCCTCACCCAACATTAAACCTGCAGCGTGTTCACAATTACATAGACCATTCAGCGTATTCAAAATCATAGTAGAATATGCATTGTGTTCACAATACGGAGTTTGTCCATTCTAAATATCTTGTCAGGTAATTCATAAAAGACTTTTCTAAACGTGATACAAAAAAAGAGGAAACAGAGGTAGTAATTTTCTATTGTTCCACTAGTACATAGTGGCCTGCACTGGTATTGCAGCAGAATAAATCTTTACTGAGAATTTACACCCCCCCCCGAAAAATAAGAAGGGATTTGATGAGGTCAATAATGCAATTCACAAATTAAATAAAAAATTCAGATCATGTATGACTGTTGAAACAAAGATGCTTTCACGAATCTGCACTGAGTGGTCTATTCATCTAGGTACACTTGGGACGGGAATTTGTCTCCAGTAAAGTGATAAACAAGACCTAATGCTTGGAAATAAGAGTTGAATAACGATTTACTTTAAGTGTTTTGGGTCTTGCTGATTTCCTGCTATTGTAATGTGGCTCCCACCCGGTTTTAAAATACAGAGGAGGTTCTCTTGATGCAGTTAATGTTAAATACAGAGGAGGTTCTCTTGATGCAGTTAATGTTAAATACAGAGGAGGTTCTCTTGATGCAGTTAATGTTAAATACAGAGGAGGTTCTCTTGGTGAAGTTGATGTTAAATACAGAGGATGTTCTCTTGGTGAAGTTAATGTTAAATACAGAGGAGGTTCTCTTGATTCAGTTGATGTTAAATACAGAGGAGGTTCTCTTGGTGAAGTTAATGTTAAATACAGAGGTTCTCTTGATGCAGTTGATGTTAAATACAGAGGTTCTCTTGATGCAGTTGATGTTAAGTACAGAGGAGGTTCTCTTGATGCAGTTGATGTTAAATACAGAGGTTCTCTTGATGCAGTTGATAAATACAGAGGTTCTCTTGATGCAGTTGATGTTAAACCAGTAAGTATATTAGATGTACTTTGAAGTTTTTCAACCTCGCTGCATCTTTGACTGGTAACCTTCCCAGACTTTTCACTTCTAATATCGCTCTACAAACGCGAAAGAGATTTTAGACTAAGTCTATAATTTTCAACTTTTTCTTAGTTTTGGGGTTTTGTTTTAAAATGTTTATGTTCAAATCACCGACCGGTAATTGAATTGTTACGCAACCTACACCAGTATAGTTCAATTTAGAAAATAAAAGTAGACGTTTACACTGCAGCTGCACATGCAGAATTATGAATCTAGCATCTTTGTCTTCTGTGCCTCCCACAGCGAGTTGAATTGTAGGATTTTTGCATTATAAACCTCCCATTTACCTGCCAAATTTTAGTTCCCATGAAAAAAAAAATTGCTATATAATTCGTGTATTTTTTTTTTTTACCCCTGAAATCGTTTCCAGTTTGATTTAATTGATGTACGATTTTTCCAAATTCCAAACATTTCAAATAAATATCCGATTAATGAGGTACAAAACAAAGGATGTTAGAATAGTTCCCGCGATAGTTGATAAGAAATTGTGCCAAGAAACCGCTTTAAGATTTCTTATTTCATGATCAATGGCAAACGTTTTAGAAAAATGGGTGACTCTGGGGGAGTGTTTGATTATGTTTGACTTTTCTAAAGAAATTTTGTTGTACGCTGGCTTTTTACTCACCGATTTTCTTCTCTATTTCAGACTGTTGGTTTATAGCAACAAGCAAACTTTATTGCATAAAAAAATAAAAATAAAAAAAAAAAAATTAAAAAAATGAAAATTTAACCCTATCTAAAGTATATCTTAATTCAATTCTTATTGAAGAAAAGTTACAAGAATATCTATTCCAGGTTATGTATTCAAACACCATTCTGGGATACTAATTATGAAAGCGAATTAAGTATGAATATCACCGGTCTTTTTATACACCGAATGGAAGGCATGGCCGTAAATCAGCGAGGCACCGCGGAAATTATTTTAAGTAATTGTTAGTTTTTAAGTAACACGTGGCTCTTTGACTATGATTGATGTTAAGATAGACACAAAACGAAGATCATATGGACATTAAAATCATCAAAAGATTAGTGGAAACTTATCAGAACCTTGTCTAAATGTTTAGCAATACAGATTTTGTCTTGATATGCAAATAGTGCGGATAGTAATAAAAATACGTCAGTCCCCATTCAGGCTAAGGTCTGGATAATTACCGGGGAGTAGGCTCGGATTTCTCTCGTTAACACGGTGGTCGAGGCACGCCACGGCGTCTGTTTTTATGAACATAGAATGATAAATTCCGGCCTATTATTTGGTAGTTTCTTAATATACTTCATTATCATATCAATTTTAAAAACAGCCTTTGTAACAATATAGTGTTAAAATATGTTAACCGTAGAATAAAAACGTCAAATAAAATGATAGATACACATCAAAGCCAATGATTCCTTAGTTGATTTGATTGAAACCCAAAAACTGAACAATGAAACCAGATTATGTTCTCTCATAAAGCTCGACCTGTAGGAATAGTCAAAGGATGTACATATTGTGTAAAATAATTATTCAGACATATCTTTGAAATGATGAATAGATATATCGTTAACTCTTAAATTTCAGAGATCAAACATATATATACTCAGCTCCAACACTAATTGAATCGTCAAGAGAGTTAACGACACTATGCGGGTCGTTATTTCACCTGATTTAATGAAATGTACGACAAAAAGCATGCTTAGATTAAAGTAGATTTCAAAAAATTAAATAAAAAAATTTTCAGGGTTTGATTTCAACAGTGTATTTTGTCAGAAAATTGACATGTTCATTGAAAGCTAAATCAACAAATTATAACACCACACACACACACACACACACACACACACACACACACACACACACACACATATATATATATATATATATATATATATATATATATATATATATATATAATCATCATCATCATTAGGCACAGAACTGAATACGAAGGCTTTGATATTTTCAAAATGTATACCGATATATAAGCCGGTAGCGAGCTCCCATGTGACCGGGAAGATCAGAATTATATCTATTTAATTTTCAAAACTGTTTGTCAGAATCACGTATTCATCATACGAAATAATCACTAGAAGACTCTCATTACTCTTGTAAATGTTTTAATGTTCAGGAGACTTGATCGATATCAGTCAGTTAGAAGAGAACACTAACATTTCCCGGACAGGAGACTTCAGAGTTGTTCATCTTTCGTCGACAATCCAGAAGCTTAGCACCGAGATAATGGTACAATTAAACACGTCTCAAAACCTGAGATAATGTACCATTAAACACGTCTCAAAACCTGAGATAATGTACAATTAAACACTTCTCAAATCCTGAAATAATATACAATAAAAACTTCTCAAAATTTGAGATAATGTGCAATTAAACACTTCTCAAAACCTGAGATAATGTGCAATTAAACACTTCTCAAAACCTGAGATAATGTACAATTAAACACTTCTCAAAACCTGAGATAACTTACAATTAAACACTTCACAAAAGCTGTGATAATGTTCAATGAAACACTTCACAAAACCTGAGATAATGTTCAATGAAACACTTCTCAAAACCTGAGATAATGTTCGATGAAACACTTCTCAAAACCTGAGATAATGTACAATGAGACACTTCTCAAAACCCGAGATAATGTACAATGAGACACTTCACAAAACCTGAGACAATGCATCATCCAAATTAACACTTCCTCAAAAGATGAGGCATAGTAGAAAAAAAACACACTACTCTAAAGTTCATCAAACCAGATGGAGACATTGATATCATTCAGTGCAATGCCAAGGTTGACTAAAGCTTGAGATATGAAGGAAGGTGTCATTCCACGGGGAACAAAGGCCGAGATGTTGAGCCAACTAAAGCAGTGTGAGGAAAGAGATGACCGCTTTGAAATTCGCTGAGTGTCAAAATTAGCTCACAAGTTCGCGAATTTTAAATAAAAAAAAAGCAATAACGGATATAAATTCAATGATCCTGTTTCATTAGTGCTCAAATGAAGAATTCAATAAATTAATAATAGGAAACTATACTTCATAGCTCAAACAACTTAAACTTCGCCTTCAATTAATTCCCTCCTTTTTCAAAGTCGCTAATTTGTCACTGTAAACAGCGTAGCTCGAACTCTTAATCTCTCAGGTTTTGTCAATTGTTGGAAGACTTAATTTGTACGATCTTTGGCGTGGGACAGCTGTTCAGGGTGTTTAGGTCGTGCATCTATACTTGGATTTTGCACAGCTGTTAAATATTAGATCTTCATTCACACAATTTGTCAGGTAAGTTTTGGCGAGCTATTGGAAATTACGTTTCCACCAATTAATAATTCTCATGCACCTCATCATCGGAACATCAATATTTTATTAAATACAAAAATGTACATATAGCCACTGTGGCCGTGCTAATACATTATTAAACGTAATATATACACAACACGAGAAATAAATATATACACAAAATAAACAGATACACATACAGATCAAAACATTCCCAGCAGCTGCCCAAGCCTCGCTGTTTATTACAGATATGCATAAGAAAACAACTTGACGCAAGCGTCGAAGATATCAGGGCGCAGAAGATGAAATCTCCTCTCTCTCTCTCTCTCTCTCTCTCTCTCTCTCTCTCTCTCTCTCTCTCTCTCATATATATATATATATATATATATATATATATATATATATATATATATATGGATATTATGCATCTCGAAAGCTAATATTAGCAATAATTTGAATCCCCAAGTAAGTAAATATTATATATTAATTTGGAAATATTTTTCAAATACATTCACGTCAATCCGGCAAAAATTCAAATTCATCCATTAATCTTACCTTTGTCGGGACAGACCGCTTCTGGTACAGCCTGTAATAAGCGTTTTCTTCATTCCGGAGAAAAAGGTGACATTATTTATTTTGGACTTATGTCATGTATTGTATTTCAGCATTACATATTTTACGTCAGTGACACTTTTCTTCATTTGTACAATGGCGAACACATAAAAAATAATGATGCAATCTTTTCGCGGAAAAAAAATTCTTAGCACAATTTAGCTTTGGGTGATATTGCATTCATTGTATAGAGCGGAAAAAAACCCGCCCTGTTTCAAAATTACGTAATTGATTGCATTATCAACATTACACTTTTTTTTTCAATATGAGGGAAAATAATTAAAATATAATGGAAAAAAATTTATGTATCTATATTTCTGGTCTGTACCGTTAAAATGTGAATAAGACTACTATTTCATATGTTTCAAATTCCCGTTATCAATTAGATCAAAGTGGCTTTGATAGCGATGAACCTCTCAGCTTTCAGAAAAAGAGTAAACGAGATAGGTATGGCTGGAGAGAGTTAATGTTTTCCAAACTCCTGGAAAGACAGCCCAGATGATCATCACTATTCTTAATAGGAGACGACACACGGTGACGTTGGGCTGTTTTCAACGCTTAATTCCATCAATATTTCGGGGAGTTCTAGAGTCTGCCAAAATCATTAAGATGTGAACCAGAAAGATAACAGTTTGGTCCATCCGTCCATGGTACACTGTGACCCTCGGTATACATTAATACATGACAAATACCAACACTTTTAAGAGATTTAAGGAGATATTTTTCATTTGAATATCACTTTTCTCAAAAATAAGGAGTTTCTTTTAATGTTTTATTAGATATGTCTGGGTCAAGTTTATTTATGATTGTTTGTTAAATATAAAGACGTACTAAATAATCACATTCCACGATAAGTTGTCGCAGTGGACAAGTAAATGTTTAATCAACTTCAAGTCACGAACAGGTCAAAAGAAAACTCCTAAACATAGACTGACCAGTCGCAGTTTTGCTATTTATTTTCCTACATACAAACGGTCACACTACGCATCTGGCTAAACCACTTTTATTTTAAGTTTTTCTCCCGGTAACTGAATTGCCGCCATTCTACACGTGCATGTTTCTGCAACTACTTTATCAAGTAACTTATTCTGACTGAAAACTAGTTCATCGCTGTAGCCATCAATTTGATGGTTAATATTTTCATTATAATGTCTCTTTCCCTACTCTTTCCCTGTCTTTAATAGCTTCCGTTTACGCATCCCTACATATACATCCCTTGATACCTCAAGCAGATTTATTACACCTTAAAGAGTCCCATTGATTCTTTCTTGGTAGGTTGTATCTCCTATAAAAGCGCTCCCTGGTACCTAAAAGATTGAATTTCAAAAGAGCATTACACTTCAAAGAGCCCTTATTGCACCTCAAAACACTCTCTTTTTTAAAAAGAACCTTATTCACTCCTCAGACAGTCCGTCTCCTTTCACCTCCAAGAATCCTTATGACACCCCAGAGAACCCTTATGACACCCCAGAGAACCCTTATGACACCTCAGAGAACCCTTATGACACCTCAGGGAACCCTTATGACACCTCAGAGAACCATTAGTACTTCTAAGGACCTCCGTGGCCGAGTGGTTCGAGCATTGCGCTCAAAATCACAAGGCCTCTCACCTCTAGTCGGAACGGGTTCGAATCCCGCTCGCGCCGATATATGTGAGAAAGTTTGCCATTTTACTTTCGGAAGGTCGATGTTCTCTTCCCGGATACATTGTATATGGGTTCTCTCTTCCACCAAATAAAAAAAAATGAACGCCACCAGATAACTGAAAAATTGTTGAGTGTGGCGGAAAACAACAACAATCAATCAATCACTACTTCTATTGGTTTTCATATCCGAACTCCTACAATCCGTGCTACGATAGTTAAAGTGAAATAATCCTGAAATGTTGTGAAGCTAACAACAAAATCAACACTAACAACAACAATAACAGTAATAACAACAACAATAACAACAACAACAACAGCAACAATTAGACATTAGAATTATTTTCTATGCATTGCATCTACCTAGCACTCAGCAGAAAGATTATAGCAACTTACGAAACTTTTAAACGGCACCAGACTCTGTTGCTACAGATGTTCAGTGCTATATATCTGTTGATACAGATATTCAGTGCTATATATCTGTTACTACAGATGTTCAGTGCTATATATCTGTTACTACTGATGTTCAGTGCTATATATCTGTTGCTACAGATATTCAGTGCTATATATCTGTTGATACAGATGTTCAGTGCTATATATCTGTTGCTACAGATGTTCAGTGCTATATATCTGTTACTACAGATGTTCAGTGCTATATATCTGTTACTACTGATGTTCAGTGCTATATATTTGTTGCTACAGATATTCAGTGCTATATATCTGTTACTACTGATGTTCAGTGCTATATATCTGTTACTACAGATGTTAAGTGCTATATATCTGTTACTACTGATGTTCAGTGCTATATATTTGTTGCTACAGATGTTCAGTGCTATATATGTGTTACTACAGATGTTCAGTGCTATATATCTGTTGCTACAGATGTTCAGTGCTATATATCTATTACTACAGATGTTCAGTGCTATATATTTGTTGCTACAGATGTTCAGTGCTATATATTTGTTGCTACAGATGTTCAGTGCTATATATCTGTTACTACAGATGTTCAGTGCTATATATCTGTTGCTACAGATGTTCAGTGCTATATATCTATTACTACAGATGTTCAGTGCTATATATCTGTTGCTACAGATGTTCAGTGCTATATATCTGTTGCTACAGATGTTCAGTGATATATATCTGTTACTACTGATGTTCAGTGATATATATCTGTTACTACAGATGTTCAGTGCTATATATCTGTTGCTACAGATGTTCAGTGATATATATCTGTTACTACTGATGTTCAGTGATATATATCTGTTACTACAGATGTTCAGTGCTATATATCTGTTACTACAGATGTTAAGTGCTATATATCTGTTGCTACAGATGTTCAGTGCTATATATCTGTTGCTACAGATGTTCAGTGCTATATATCTGTTGCTACAGATGTTCAGTGCTATATATCTGTTACTACAGATGTTCAGTGCTATATATCTGTTGCTACAGATGTTCAGTGCTATATATCTGTTGCTACAGATGTTCAGTGCTATATATCTGTTGCTACAGATGTTCAGTGCTATATATATCTGTTGCTACAGATGTTCAGTGCTATATATCTGTTACTACAGATGTTCAGTGCTATATATCTGTAGCTACAGATGTTCAGTGCTATATATCTGTAGCTACAGATGTTCAGTGCTATATATCTGTAGCTACAGATGTTCAGTGCTATATATCTGTTACTACAGATGTTCAGTGCTATATATTTGTTGCTACAGATGTTCAGTGCTATATATCTGTTGCTACAGATGTTAAGTGCTATATAATACACATGATCATTCTTATACGTCCCCAAGACAAACGCTTCAATGTTCAGTAGCTCCAACTTTTGAAAAGAATTCAGTATTAAGTCTACACAGCGCTGCCCGTCATCAGCACAGGTACAAAATAAATAAACAAGTAAATAATATATGTTCAGAATGCTTAAATAAGTCTTCATTAATGTCTCTTGTCTGTTATCACACGGTGAACTTAGTTTGCTCTTTTTGATGTTTGAGATATTGCAAAATGTAAGTTTATGCTACTTAATTTTCTTAAAGTAATTTTTCATCAAAGCAGGTTCTTGAGAACACTTCTGGAAGTCTTCAGTGGACTTGAGTAAACCCCACAGGTATATCACCCTGAAGATAATGCGGAGTTTTCCCCCCGGGAGCATCCATATAAATCAACAGATAAAACGGAAGTGTTGGAAAATGCAGAGAGTGTTGATAGATATCGACAGGCATTTGTCAAAGATCACGCATCGTTTATTGAAAAACAAATGGACATCGTTACCGCCATCAAACGAAATGAACTCATTGGAGAAAAGGGGGGGGGTAATTTCATTATAAATATTTTAGAGAAAAAATCAAAATAACATTTAATTTCGCGCAATTATTACTGTCAAATTGTTCATCTGTACTAATGTCAGAGGTAAAACTTGCAGTTGTATATAATTTACACAGAATCACATATTTCCGCTACATGTCAAGTAACGTTTACTGAATCTTTTCTCCAAAACCAAACATTCAGGTCTAAACACTATCAAATAAAACTGATCAAGCAATCTTATTGACTACAAAGCCTCAATGTTTGAATTTACGTAACTGTTGCCAAAGAAATTTGTGATCTTGGTAAACTCACAATAATGTCTGGTGTATCACGATAATTGTCATTCTCCGTTTTTAGCAATTTATTGGTCTATTTGATGTACACTGCATAGTATTTTTAAATATTTGATCGAGGTTAGTCCATTTATCTACTTCTTTTTCATGACAATATGTTGTTCATATGTTGAATCCGCCGCAGGAAAAAGAGAAAATTGAATTACCGGTTTGTTTGAGAACGATTCCCGGAGTTAGTTACATGTAGAATTACACTACGGTATCTTAATTATGTTTATCATTTGGAATCTTTTATATGTTTTTCTTAGTGCGCGAAAGTCCGAACAAAATTTGTGAATCTAATATACGATGCTTACAAAAATATACAATAATGATAATCAAAAGAGGAAAGTGACGGTAACATGCGGTGACCATTTTTCCAGAAATCCTTTGAACAAAACAAAATATAATTTCAAATTTCAAATAACAGTTAAGTTGTGTATCATCGAAAAAGCATTGCTTTATGTCTATTTTGATATCCTAATGCTATTTTACAAATACTTAAAAAAAAAAGATCTATTGAACAGTAAAGAATTTTTTGATTAGAAAGGTCAATGCACTGTTCCAAACATGAATACAACTAAAAAAAATAGTGTTTACATTTTATTCCAGTTGCCGAGCTAACGTTTTTTTTTCTTGTTTCCGAAATTTCATATCAATATGCACGTTTATCTGTACGGATAAACAAGTTAAAAAACAAAAATGTTCGATTATTGTTACAAGGACACATTTTGATAGTCTGATAAAACTATGTATGTGTGTATGACACTAAAAAAAATTACCGAGTTAATAATTAATTATTTCAGTATTTTGTTGCGTTTTTTTCTTTTTAAAAGAAAAATGAGAGGCGTGCAGATGTAGTAACTACGATGAAACACACAAGGACAGCTGGAGATGTCCCTTTCTGATCATGACGTATAACAAACGTATAACACCGAGCGGTTAAAAGTTCATATCCTTTTCAAACATTATTTTCATGAACAAATATGGCACATTCAGACAGTGAGTATGTATAATTCAGTAAAATAATCAAAGTATTCAGAAGAACATTATTTATAGTAATCACTCGGGCGATTTCTGCGCATGATTCTTTAGTTTAACATAATACAACAATAACGTCTTTACATCAGAATGTTGATGATGAATGTTTCACTAGAAATTTAGTAAGAAAAATTTTTGATTTTATTTTATTAATTTTTTTTTTTTTTTGTACGGGCTCGATAAGATGAATGGTTTGTAATGATACAAATCCAGCCTTTAAAAGTCTCTTTCCCTGCGTCTATCTTGAAATAATACTCGTATACCTTAAATACACACTGCCCCTTTTAGTTTCTTTCATTGAAGATGAATACTAAAAATTTTTCCCCTGCTTATTAAGTCTCTCATTTCCTCGGAGAGTATATTTTGGCTTTAATAAAGTAAATTATTTTGATATAATTTTCTCAGAGGTGGAATCGATATATTCTCTTGGAATACTAACTGCAGCTGCAGAAAAAAATTGTCAAGGTGAGATTTTGTTTTGTTAATCCAACGACAATGTGCAATTTAGTGATGGCGGAAAATGGCACACGCCCCTCCCACCCGTCCCAACGGGCATGTGTTTTAGAATTAGTTTGAGATAAAAATCGTCTTCTTGTCTGAACATTTGATAAGGCACCATAAGCTTTTCCATTCAATTTATATCATACCGGATAATTATTGTGATTTTCACGTGTTGACTGACCAATGACAGCTCTTTGATTGATATATCCAATACTAGTATATAGTTCTGATCGAAGATTTGAATATTTGGTACAATTTAATAAAAAGTGGCACTCATCTGCTATTTCATCTGAAGGACAAAAATTACATCATCTGTCATCCCTAACTTACCCCTATAGCGTCCAGTTTCAATTCTAATAGGGAGTTATTATATTACATAATGTGCCTCAAATCGAATGAAAGGCCTATTGGCCCAATAGCTCACCTAAGCAATGTACGTTTCTACTCCCCGTCAGAAATGGTTTGAAAGAAATCCTAAAACAATGCAACTTGATTTTCTCTGTGATAGTACATAGCTTGAATATAGATCTAATCCACAGGATCATAAAGCCGTCAGCATGTATAGCGTCATAGTTCTTGATTCCTGCATATATTCCTATGTAAAATTCAAACTTTTATCATGGCCCGTCATGACCCCAGAACTTATGAATATTTCTAGTCTGAGAAAAAATTTCTTTGCATGACGATGACTGCATGTTGATTTGACGTATTGTTTTTAAACAATAACATGTATTTCTATGTAAAACTCTAAACCGTTAAATCTCTCCACCCCCACCCACCTAAATTCATACCTCGGGATTTGTTTATCATCAGTTCTCCTCGGAATGAGGCATGATGATTGGAAGAAGGAAAAACCTGAACCTACTTTACCAAAGAATGCTTGATGTCAAGTTTATTTTGTTCTTGAGTACAAGATGTGATGTGAAAAATTTGTGTCAGACAAACAGACAGACACCGGATAGAACATGATTCCTTGATAAAGTTCACTTTATCTGAACTATTATACAATCAGTTGTATCATGTTAAGCGCTTTAGAGTAATTATATAATTAGATAAGGCGCTATATAAAAATAGTATAATAATAATAATAATAATAATCATGAGTTCTCCGGAGAGAGAGAGAGAGAAGGAGGAGGAGAGAGAGAGAGAACGATAGATAGATTACTATTTGTCTGATAGGGATCACTACCGTTGTGGATACATGTAATTTGACAATCCACTGGCAATTCAGATAACTCTATTGTCACTGAGAATTTGCAGAAAGAGTATCAATTTGTAGAATTTTTGCTGGAAGCGAGTCTATTTTCGAGGAGAAAAGTGTTACTGACAAATCAAAAATCACGTGATGTCATTTTTAAACAGATACAAAACATGAAGTCATCATTTATGGCAGAAGTGATTACGTTTAAAGTTGAACATTCCTTTTCTTATTTGATGAACGAAGATATGTTGTCCCCAGACTAGCGGTAATTTGATAAGCGGAGACAGAGAGGAAGTCAAAATTTAAGGATAAAAATCGATGTACTTAAAACGCAAAACGTTGTCGGTCTGAGAGTTTTAGATTGGACGTTTTCTTCTTTTTTTTTTGTTGTTGTTGTTGTTTTTTGTTGGTTTTTTTTTGTTTTGTTGGGGTTTTTTTTTTTGGGGGGGGGGTTGTTTTTGTTTTGTTTTTTTGTTTTATGTGTGTGTGTGTGTGTGTGTGTGTGTGTGTGTGTGTGTGTGTGTGTGTGTTTGTTTTTGTTTATTTTTTCTTTTTTGTTTTTTTTTTTTATTTTGTTTTGTTTTGTTTTTTTGTTTTGTTTTTTTGGTATTTTGGTAGCGTATCCACTAACTTCTGAATATAAAAAAACCCCATTGTTTTTTAAAGAAATGTACACGCTGTCAGGTACTATGATTTGGCAAATCAGCGATAGATCTGTAAAACATTTAGCCCCATTACCAAAGAGAAAGTATATAAAAATGAAAGAGAGAGGAAACTGAAAACTTCTACTGCAGTCAACTGGCTTTGCTTCTACTAAAAGATTTACATTCCCAATATATTTGCCGTTGATATATTTACAAATTGTAATGACAGACACGCGCTGCAGTTGTAAACAGTGAGCGTATGAATACCGATCTACTGGATTAATATAGTTCTGTTTTAAAGGGGCATGGACACGATTTGAGCTCTTTTATTTCATTTTTAATGTTTACAATGCTTAGCTAAGAAGCTAAGATATTTCTAAAGCTCAACCAAAATTTTCATATCAGTTGTTGAGTTACAAGTGAGACACAGCAATACATGGATGTATTCAAGGCTCATGTTCCATGGTGTTTTTTTTGTTTTTTTGTTTTGTTTTTTTGTTTTTTGGTTTTTTTTTGTAGATTGCTTAATAGAAAATATCATGTGTAATGTATCAAAGACTAGAAACTGACTTTGTTCAGAATGAACTTATCAATTAAGAAATTTGCTTTAAACGAAACTTATACTATTCAAAAAAGTAGGGGATTTTGGATTTACAAGGACAATGAAATGCAGATCATGAGGTCAGCAAGGAAACAAATGACAGAAAAACATTAAGGAAACATTTGTCAGTTCATTCGAAACACTGTGTACGGTCAGAAAAGGACAGATTCTCCAGAATAAGGGTCGACACCAACACAGGGTCACACAGCAAATTTACCACCATTGTGAAACAGAGTCAGTAGAGGGTAAAACCCCCTCGATTGGCCAGAAAAGCTCGGATTCGGTGTGGCATACTCCTAACGAGACGTTCCAGGTCATTTTGGAGAAGGTTATTCCATTCCTGTTGCGATGCTGCAGCAAGTTCTTGGACATTGGCAGGAGGTCGTTGACGTTGGCATAGCCGCTGTCCAAGCATATCCCAGACATACTCGATGGGGGGAAAGGTCCGGACTGAGTGTGGGCCATGGTAATGTGGTGATATTCTGCTGTTGAAGATAATCTATAACAATCCTGGCCCTATGACATCTGCCATTGTCATCTTGAAAAATGACAAGGCGGCCATAACGGCGTGCAAACGGCACAACATGGAGTGCCAAGATGTTGTCCCGGTAGTACTGCCCTGTGACACGTCCAGCAACAACATGCAAGTCTGTTCTGCCGGCAACAGTGATGCCTTCCCACACCATTACAGATTCACCCCCATACCGACCATGTCTAATGACGTTAATGTCATGGAAACGTTCGTTACGTCAGCGCCTGCTTCTGTTCAGGAAGTCCACAGTGAACCTCGACTCATCTGAAAACATTACGTGGTTCCCTCGGCGATTATCCCAGCGTTGATGGTGACGATCCCTCAAACAGGGAATGACACGAGGCGTGGAAGTGAAATCTGTGCAGTCGATTCTTGATGATCTGGCCACTCACTACCAAGCCAGTATCCCTTTAAAGTTGAGACCTTATCTGATTTGCTGTTACCAGACAATTTCTCAAGGCAGTAGTGCGGATGAATCTGTCCTTAGCCTGAGTTGTTGTCCTTGGTCGACCGGATCGTCGCCTATCCTGAACAGACCCTGTAGCACGATGTCTGGACCATAATATGCTGATAACAGACTGGGAAACAGTCATTGCCCTTGCCACAGCGATCTGTCTTGTGCCAACCTGCAGCATGCCAAGGGCACGTAACCTCTCATCCTGTGTTAGACGGCTCATGGTCTCTGTTTAACGACTTCAACAACTAATAATCTGATGCTTTCTCTTCAAAATCTTCCTTTAGGGTGTCTCTAACCTTCCAATTCAAAGGCATGCAAATTTGTGGCACAACACACTTGATCATCAGTAGCGTCCCATGCAGATTGTGACAGTGTGATTGATGTGTTTGGGCGATGAATTTCTTTGGAAATGCTTCCTTGTTAAGGAACTATACAACATGGTTTCGTATCCCTTTGTATATGTGAACATTTTGATCACAAAATACAGTATCCCCTCCTTGTTTTGAATAATATAGTATATTTAACCAATGTAAACAAAAACATGGCACGAGCCTTGTTTATATAACAAAGAATTGTGAGCTCAGTATCTCGTATGTAAATCAACAACTGACATTCAAATTTTTGCTGACCATTAGAAATACCTTAGTTAAGCATTCTAAACATCAAAAATGAAAAAAAAACCCAGAAATTGATGACATTTTTAGCTCGAATCGTGCCCATGCCCCTCTCAAGGCGATCGAAATTCCGACATAAATGAAAGACGAGTGTAGATACAAGAAATAAACGTCGGTTTGAAATACATGAGGGTGTGAACTATGGCGCTTCACACCGGCATACTTTTCAAAATTTGCTAACGAACTACATGAAGTATGCCGGCGTGAAGCGTCGCAGTTCATACCCTGCGATATTTTCAAAAATGAAATTTATTTCTTTATTAAACACTGCGAGATAATTATGAATGTGTGTTGGCTCTTGAAAATTGTTACAGTACATCTTCAAATTATTACAGTGCATTCCCAAACTGTTACAGTACATCCCAAACTGTTACATTACATTCCCAAACTGTTACAGTACATCCCAAACTGTTACATTACATTCACAAACTGTTACAGTACATTCCCAAACTGTTACAGTACATCCCAAACTGTTACAATACATACCAAACTGTTACAGTACATCCCAAACTGTTACAGTACATCCCAAACTGTTACAGTACATCCCAAACTGTTACAGTACATCCCAAACTGTTACATTACATTCCCAAACTGTTACAGTACATCCCAAACTGTTACAGTACATTCCCAAACTGTTACAGTGCATTCCCAAACTGTTACAGTACATCCCAAACTGTTACAGTACATCCCAAACTGTTACAGTACATTCCCAAACTGAAGGTCACACGACATACTCTGCAGGAATGTTCTATATTATAATTATAACAGATCATGAACAACATGAGACAATTTCTTTATATATATATATATATATATATATATATATATATATATATATATATATATATATATATTGGTGTGTGTGTGTGTGTGTGTGTGTGTGTGTGTGTGTGTGTGTGTGTGTGTGTGTGTGTGTGTGTGTGTGTGATAGATTGATAAAGTAGGAATCAGATAACAACCCAGATTATCCAATCAACACCGGGAAGTTGAAGCGCCTTCTCATACTGTCATATCTGTATAGTAACTCTCTTCAGACACCTTTTTTCCCAAAAAGAAATTAAATTAGATAAGTAAATAAGCACTTACTGATGTCTGTCCCTGTTTGGCGTCATATGGCCCATATAACCAAGATAGTTATCAGTTTTACAATGAAGATGTTGCGGAGCTGAATCGTCACGCCAGATGTTGCTGTCAGCAGCGGAATGCGCAACAATGAACCTATAATATGTCCATACAAAACACATTTAAATACTTTTTATCATCATAATCGGACGTTTTGAGCTTATCACTAATCGAAAATAAAGGTTAATTTTCTAGACGGTGCAGTCAACCAAACGCCGACAAGTAGGTCCACAAGAGAGGTAGGCATCGTGACACGTTGTAAATTACTTGATAGTCATTAAGACATCTAATAGGTTTCTTTCATAACTAACGCATGGGCATAGTTGTAGTAACTGATTTCTAGAATTTAGTTATATATAGGAGATGTATATTGCACCTAATTACACTATCCAAATCAAACCGAGAAAGTTTAAACAACAATGTCACAGTCTACACATGTAGTGGCTTTCTCCCATGATATGGATAAATGAAAGTGGAACATACACGAGTTTAAAAGATTACTGGACAGCATCCGTTGCTTCAGACCCAACAGTCTGGTCCAGGGTCGACAAAGTAAGATTTCTGTGAAATGTTGGTATAACCATTAAAAGCTGATACGGAGAAAATTCAGATGTTAGCGTGTTAGTTTTCCAATCTTTCTCAACAAATCGTAATGACAGACATTTTCTCATGAATGCGCTGCAGTTGTAAACAATACGCGTATGAACACAGAACTACTTCATAGATATAATTCGTCTATTTTAACGGCAAGAAATTCCAACAGATATGATATATAAAAAAAGATAAATTTCATTTTTAAAATTACATGAACTGCGACGTTTCACGACATTCTTCATGAAGCGTTTCGTAAGAAAGATGTTATCAGAATAAATATGCATCATAATCTTTAAAAAAAAAAATAAATAAATAAATAAATAAATAAAAATAAAAAAAAAACAACTCATTAATAACATCATTAATAGATAGACAGGTTAATAAAATAAAATCTAGTCTTTGGAGTTAATTGAAATGAATTTGAATTGACATAACATGTACATTAATTACGCCAAAAAGCAGATGCAATGCGAGCATCTTTAAATTTACAAACCTTAAACAGCAGATGTGTGTTCGACTACGCGTTCTCTAGTCTAACAACACAGCGCTATACTCAACAAGAACAATGCTTACTCATACGAATCATCACAAACAAAGGCTCCGCGAATGTATTTCCCAGTCTCTATAAAACCAGTACCGTGTTTATCTTCATAATCATCAGATATCAAACTTTAAATCAAGCATATAGAAATTTTGCGCAGTTGTGAACAAAAACCAATATTTATTTTCAATTTACCTTTGCAGTAAGGGAGCAGTTAAACACGACCAGAGTTTTAAGAAGAAACCTTAAAGGCTTTTTTTAAAGTCACGATTTAAGTATTATATAGAAATTATCAACTGACTAGCTATGTCTAAGAACCGCCCCCAGATTGGTAAGACGACTTTGCAATGTTTTGTCATGTTTTCTTATTTCATTCCTCAATTACGCAGCAGGACCGCTTCTATAAATCAAACCTTTTAAAATTGTCAAAGCATTGATTAGTATCAATGTAAAATATATAATACTTTCATTCCACTAGTCAGGTAATTCCAACTTCTACATAGAGGCGACAAAATAATTTAATGAATTTTCTCTGAATGGTTATTGGTGAGGTTTGATTGATGATACTGATTAGTTTTCATTTTATGATACTAAAGTAGTTTTCAGGCAGTTCTTAAACTCTCTGGATTAACTTGGGAGAGGTCATTATTGTACGAGGCTCTCTGGATTAACTGGGGGGGGGGGGTATTATTGTACGAGACTCTCTGGATTAACTTGGGAGGGGGTTATTATTGTACAAGACTCTCTGGATTAACTTGGGAGGGGGTTATTATTGTACAAGACTCTCTGGATTAACTTGGGAGGGGGTTATTATTGTACAAGACTCTCTGGATTAACTTGGGAGGGGGTTATTATTGTACGAGACTCTCTGGATTAACCTGGGATGGGGTTATTATTGTACAAGACTCTCTGGATTAACTTGGGAGGGGTCATTATTGTACAAGACTCTCTGGATTAACTTGGGAGGGGGTTATTATTGTACGAGACTCTCTGGATTAACCTGGGAGGAGGTCATTATTGTACGAGACTCTCTGGATTAACTTGGGAGGGTTCATTATTGTACAAGACTCTCTGGATTAACTTGGGAGGGGGTTATTATTGTACAAGACTCTCTGGATTAACTTGGGAGGGGGTTATTATTGTACAAGACTCTCTGGATTAACTTGGGAGGGGGTTATCATTGTACAATACTCTCATTATTAACTTGGGAGTCGGTCTAGGAAATTCACCAAATATGAATTCAATGAAGAAAGTTCAGAATGAGATACAAACAAAAAAAAAGTTTTGTATGAATTCACTCCAAGGAGTACGAAAGCTGAAATCAAAATGCAAATCTTAATTGATATCTTTCTATTTTCTGAGCTTGGTAGAAGCCTCAGTATAGATAATACCTTGTATGACTTGTTTACCAGTGATAACACGAATTCCGGGATAATCTTATGTTAATATTCTGCAATATTTTCAATTTCTTTGCAGCAGAAGATGTACATTATTCATAGAGTTTTATTTTACATTTGAAAACTGATGTGGGTTGTTTGTTTTGAGACAGATTTCTATTCCCTTTTGTGTAATGACTGCATTCTGACAATCTCAGAATCAACCTTTTGTCGTATTGTTTTGAATTGTATGGTGGTGATCTACACTGGTGATGTCTGTTGTAGTCCTGATATATTCAATATTTTCAAATTAAATTTCTGTCATTTATGCTTCATCATCTCAAAGATTTTCCACTGTATATAAAAAAAAGTAATGACTTTAGCGTCATTAGCGAACAATACGTTCTGCGGAGGATTACTAAAATGGTGGGCAGTGATTGGCGGGGACTGCTATCGTATAATTAGGTTTTGTCAACGTCACAATCGGCGCGCATGTGAATTCAATAAACATATCTGCGCATCTTTAATCTCTGAACGTCTGTATCCGGTTTCAGAAATTTTCTTATTGTGTGAAATTTTCCACATCTGGCAGCAACAGAAGGAAATTGGTTAGGCTTCTCTCGCAATGAAAAAAGGAAACTGACAAACTTTATCACAAATGCACTGCATGATGATTTGAAAGAGTAAATGATAGCCATGGTCTTGTTTTTTCACAGCGCAAACATTTCATAATACTAGACAGACCCTAGTAGACACAATCATTCTATCTGAACTCAACGGAAGTCCGTGTTTTCTCATTTTTTAATGGTAACTCAGAAAATTTTATCCTTTCAACTTTTAAAAGTGTTTAGAGAAAATACAAAGTTTACAGCACATTTAATTAATTTAATTTTAATTAGACCGGGAACTGAAAAAAGAATATTGATTATAACAGTGTTAATATAAATTGTAAAAATTGCATGAGAATTGTTGAGTGTTCTACGAGCACGCATTTACTTAATGCAGAATAATTACAAAACATGAACAACAGAGTGTGAATTTTTCAAAAGGTGTTCACATGAAAAAATGCGCTGAATACACACCGGCTCGTGAGCTCTACATGTTGTGTTAATTTATATGAAAGAAATATCTGTTTATCTATTTGTGATGTTTTGTACAGAATACTAGTAGCACACATTCTCTACATTGTCTACATCTCAGACTATTCTTGTTCATTCATCCTATTGAAGATCACGTGCCGTCGCTGAACGCTGTGTTGGGTTAATTGGAGAATCCATAAACGTTAGAAAAATTAATAAATAATTATTTCGTTCACACCTTGGCTAATATTCTCTCGTCAGAAATTTGCAAAAAATTATAGGAAAAACCTTGGCTCCTCTCTTTACGGAATCTACTATTGATCTTAAATCAGTGATTAAAACAGGGAATCTACGAGATGTGCGATTTCCAACCATTCAATACCAGTTTGAATCACAGCGGAAGGAGTCCGTTTGGTCTATTATTTCCAAGAATCTTGCTTAATCACGACATAAGCGGCAGTTTTTACACGTGATTGCTTTGGTGCTTCTTCCGGAACCAGCAAGGCCGCTTAGATCGCCGTATATTGCCTCAGATGAGATTTTTTTTTTTTTTGACTATCCAGTACAATGAATGTTAATGACCAATAGTGTGGTGTCGGAGAGAGACAAAAAGTTTGAAGAGAAATGAATGTCTGCTTCCACCACGTTACGAAATACTTATAGAATGTTTTTTAAATGAACGGAATCGCCAAATTATCGGTAAGTTTATATAAATTCTGAAACTATAAAAAAATTGCATGCTTAAAGATTAACAAACGAAGTATTATTTAGTATTTATTCATGACCAGTTTTCCTGATTTCGTAAACAGTTTAGCCATAGTGGAGAGAGAGAGAGTTCTTTTAAATATTTTTTCACGCGTCGCGCGAACTTTTGGAATTTTTATTAGCATAATGTAATTCGTTCCGGACAACGTGAGCGGTACCATTAGAAATATCATGTAAACTGTCCCCACATGTATATATATATGTGTGTGTGTGTGTGTGTGTGTGTGTGTGTGTGTGTGTGTGTGTGTGTGGAATTGATTGAAATATCATATGGATCCACGGGAAAAAAATATCCCTACATATTCATCAAAAATGCTGGATTGGAAATATGATGAAAAAGAAACTTTCTTCTGATTAACTTTGCATGGGAACGTCAATAAACATGGCTAAAATCACCATAACGAGATTGAGAGTGTGTGCAACAAAAAAGCCTGGCTCTACAATCTATCGTGGGAATGTGGTACACCTTCGCTCTGTGACAAACCTGGAGCGATGTAGATAATGTTGATTTTATTAATTCAGCGGAAAGACTTATACAGAATTCCACCCCATAATAGGAGACCACTACCGTGTCAGATAGCATTCCGAAATGAAAATACTTTGTTCAACGCGTTGACAAGAAGATGGCTGTGGGCACTGCTTGTTTAATAAAAAGTTTAGGAAATAATCACTCCGAGTTTTCAAGATGTTGCCAATTTTTGATAGGATGTTTTTAACTCAAACAATATGGTTAAATAACTTCCATCTTTACCGAATTTGTAGACGGTTTACCCCTAGGTGATTTACATATGTCATGATGGTAGGAGTTTTTTGTGTGTCATTGGCTGGTGAGAGAAGTATTAATTATTTCTCAAATTACGTGGGTATACGGTGTAAAATACGCCATTCTATTAGGGTAGATCAACTTCCATATCTGTATACATGTATTACTGGTATTTAAATCAAAGCGTTTGATTGATAAATGGAAGGAACGTCAATAAGGGTAATTTACACAAATAAATTGACAGAAAATGTTTCCCACAGGCATGGTTAATTTTGTAAAATCATTGAACTTTAAATACGTGAGAACGTCTCCAGTGTCATAGATTTACACCTAATTCATTATCGTTGAGCGTTGATTTGTGACCTATTCCACGTCAAAGAGATTTATCTTTATCTAAAATGAACTTTGGGGAAATCTTTGTTCTAATTTCTTGTAATAATTCTATAATTCAACGATATGACTATATGATTAAATAACGTCTTAAAATCAATTGGGGTGGAGGGTTGAGTGGGAATATATATTTGGGGTACAAAGTGGTCTATCTGCTTCTTCCATATACTTCAAGGTCATTTTAAGTTTTGAAAGGACAACTTACTTGATACTGAAAAAATAATCCACTGAATTTCATCGAACCTCAGAAAAATATTCCATATCTATTTCAAGCTTGTACATTTGTTCCTTGTAATCATGGTTAATGTTATAAAGTCCTATAACATTGACAGAAAAATTGTATTGTATACGCGTGTGTGTGTGTGTGTGTGTGTGTGTGTGTGTGTGTGTGTGTGTGTGTGTGTGTGTGTGTGTGTGTGTGTGTTGTGTATGTGTGTGTGTCTGTGTGTGTGTGTGTGCCAAGCTTTCAAAAGACTTGAATCTAAGCTGATTTGTTTGTTGTGTAATGCCAAAATATGAACACCGTGCCAGAGTAAACCTAGTAATGATTAGACCAGAACTATTTTGACACACTGAATACCAAATAGAATTTATGATAAATATTTGTAAGGTTCACATACAAACATTTTTGCCTAATTAATGTCGACTTAAGACAAAAATAAATTGTTATGAATACTGAGTACGCAGTAAAATATATTTCTTATTTAAACATCACAGATTTTCTCATCATTTGTAATGCTTAACTCATTGCTACATATGTATATCCAAACAGCCAATTTTCGTTTGGTGTTTGAAAACGATTAAATCTTCGCATACCAAAGTACAGCACATTAAGAGAATTAATTAAGGCCCCTGCAGAAGGAGCAGGAATACTTATGTATCTGTATGAGTGCTATTAGCAAAACTATCGTAAAATATCAATTATAACGGGACTTACCCTTCCGTCCGTCTTTGTAGTAGATCAGAGCTCGTCTTCTTTCAAATATTCACTGTTTCATGTCATGTTGTATCACAGTGGAACATTTCACTTTGTAGACGTCTGCAATATGATACTGCATTCTTTTTACTTCTAGAGACCAGTTTTGTGGCATATCGCGTATACTTGTTTATTTATTCTTCAAATTGGATTTTTTTGTACACCTTGTATTCTATGAATTCATCTCTGACAAGAGAAAAATCAGCTGCTTATACCTTAAAAATGTTTTTTATTCAAACTTTGTTCTGCAATTACAGATATATTTTTCTTTCATGCATAGGAGATTTAAATTTTGTCCCCTAATTACAGAGGAACGTGGTGTGTACTGCTCACTATATAATCAGCTTTTGTTATATGAGATCAATCTTCACTATGGATAATCATCAAATCTGTTTTACCGATCCTAATGTTGATCTGATTTTTGACGCACTGTATTGACTGCAAGAAAGGCCATGTTTATACCAGACGGTACATATACCCCCAGTTTAAACGATTCATTAACTCCGACTTAACATGAATTTAAAGGTAGGAAACCTTAGCGAAATTTATCTGCATATTAACAATCGTATTATCATTATTTTTATGCGAAAAATAAGAAGTTCTAAAGTGAAATTGTATTCACTTGTTTTATATACGTATTTTAAGTATGAATGAGACTTGTTTTGAGTAGATTTACTCTATGTATGTTCCCTGGAAGAAATTGTTAGCCAGACACATGTACACATAAGTAGGAAAGAAGTATATTTTTGTATGAGTTAAGAAAATTGTATTTTCACAACACCAGTAAACTAGACATTCACATTATGATATTTTAGTGAAGTTGTAACACTCAGAGTCCTAAAAATGTCCTATCCTTAACTATGTGTAATATACACAGTGGTATATGATACATATGAAATAGTATATATTGCCAGTGAGATGTTACATGTAACCACGGTGTGATATATGCGACTTATAGTATTATATAATGTTTGCATTTTTCTCTGTGATAATCTTTTGAAGTTCCAGTATGTTAATTTCCCCATATACACAAAATAGACACTGGTTGTAACATATGTAACCCATGAGATACATGTATCTCTGTAACCAATGAGATGATGTGAGATAGGGTATGTAACTCATGAGATAGAGTAGTTAGTTAGCTAGTTGTATATTGTTTAACGCTTCGCTCGAGAATTTTTCACTCTTATGAATACTTACGCACGTCACAATTGCTGGTGAAGGGCTGTAAAATTTAGGCTTACGCTCGGCGCAATTAGTATTATGACCCCCTCCCCCGATAATTAGTACTTTGTTTTACTTTATGACCCCCCAACCCCACCCCGACAATTCGTACTGTGTTTTATTCGATGAACCACCACCACCACCACCACACACACCGACAATTACCGTATTACTTTGATCGTGTACTTTAAACCAAACACCATGAAGAGATTTTGTTTTAATGATGTCTTTGTAAAATGAACCATGGCCTCCTCTTTGATCTGGGGCTACATCAGTCTGGTCAGCTCCGTACATCTGTTGTTTGTTAATATTTCAGTTATTATTTCAGAGTACACAGAGGTGAAACCTAATGTTTATCAAAACTTTATAAATAATGGCAATGAATGATAGTGATTATAATGCAGTGTAAGTATCTGTGGTTTATTATGTATCGGACTATCAGTACACTAGATTGTACAAGATTGTAAACACACCAATCTAGATTGTACAAGATTGTAAACACACCAATCTAGATTGTACAAGATTGTAAACACACCAATCTAGATTGTACAAGATTGTAAATACGGCAATCAACGATCTGCTATCATTGTCATGATCTTTACACCCAGACAAGTTATCTATTCATTATGTTGATTATAGATATTGTAATGTGTTGATACAATGTTAAATCTCATCCAGTATAACTTGTTTCGTTTATTGTGGTAGGTGTTCGAATCTGAGTATATGATCTACGGTACTGTATACAGACGTAATGAGAAATTGCAATAATTTCTTATGGCAGTATGTACATATTATAGCTATTGTCTATTCTCTACATAAAACACTGTACAAACCGTTTCACTTTGACGTCTGAAGTCCTGGAGTTCAAGTGTATCAGCCCCGGACCTCTCGTCATAGTCCTTCTGGCGTTTCGTACATGTTATAGTTATTACTATGGGGACAGTTTTGTTGGATATGTGTGGCTGCATGTCGACTCTTCCCTTTCATGTGGACAGATCTTTAGGGAGTATATTGCAATCTGTTTCATCGGTGATATATTTCTGTATATTGTTGGCGTGTTGTCGTGTTACTTTAAAGTACTGTGGGTCTCTATAGGGAGAGGTATATGACCTCCTCTACAAAACTAAATAAGCTCCATTATTGTGCAGAAGAAATAAAAAAAAAATGCAGCACTGGTTTCCCCTAATATCAATCTATTATTTGATTCAAATAATGGTACTCAGAATTATTGTATGAATATGTAAATATTGCACGAGGTCAGTTTTGTGCAATGTTCCGTTAAGTAGAACAAATTGAAATATTAGAAAGCTAATATTGGTAGAGTTCTGCATTTAATTATATTTGTTTGCTGAATGTGATATCGACCTTGTGTGAGCGTTGCACATGTCGCCCCAGTCCGCTAATGTGTCCACTTTGTGTTGATTTTATAAAAACAAAATCGGCTGACATAATAACATAACTAACATTTGAAAGTGTGATCCATCTCATGGTATATTGATAACAGCTTACATAAACTGAAATATCACACACACACACACACCTAGCAGGATGCTACAACTGTTTAGGTACATATTCAATACTACTATATTGTACATTTATTACTGAAGTATATCTAGTTGAAAAATTGAATGTCAATTCAAATTGTGAAAGAGTTTAGAAAGGACTACATTTTGTGGCGGAGGGATTCTCTAATCTTTACGAATTTACTGTTTCTGTCTATCCAATATATTGTCGATATTTATCCCGTTATTCGTGTTTCTCAATTTTGTAATTTACAATACATGTGTAAATAATTGGTCAAGACTAACGCACTGTAGCTCAATAACAACCACTGTGACCCAAGCTTTCCTTTTTAATTTCATAAATCCTTTTTCCAAAAGAAATTTAAAATGTACTGCCTGAAAATGACAATACTGCAAAACTCGGGTGCAAACCCCATTAAACACTGGTTTCAAAATGACGTTTCTAGAGTTATATTCAGGAGATCACTTCTCCGTAATACAAACCCGGATAAGAATTTGCCAGCATTAGAGAGGGGGTATTTAGTTCGTTTGTACATAGGAAAACACCCCTTATTAGCTGCAAGGTTAGATATAATTAAACAAAACGCCCGCTGGAGAAACAACCCGTCTCTTCATCGTGTTTATTTTACAGATAGTGATAATGATGACCCCCACGATGAAAACTTCTAAAACAGAAACAAATATCACATGAAAGGGTTAAGTTATCTAACAAAACTGACCACACTGCACACATTTTTATCCAAATTACTTTCAAAACTGTATAATACAATTGACTACATCCAAACTTATTTAGTAAAAGTGATTATTTATTTATTTATTTTTTAAAAAACTAAGTTACACTCAAAGTTGTCAAATACACTTGTAATTCTAACTGCATTACATCCAATTTTCATGAAATTGTTGACTAAACTAAACCCAAATTTTGTTTGAAGAGAAAAACGAAGTTTATAGTATGCTAGAAAACTTATTAGATTCCATGCAAAATTCTTTGAATCAACATCGATACTCTTGAATTGCTAAATAAGTTAACCAGATTACATTCAAGAGAACATTTAAGTAAAGTTAAAAAGTTTGATTTATCTACTAAAGCTTAAATTACATGAAACTAATAAAGATTGCATTATCTAATAAAACTTAATATATTCCACCCGGAGTTTCAAAAGTGTAAAATTACCATAGAAAGCTTATAGAATGTCATCAACAGAATTCTGAATTGATATTCAGTGGTTTAGATTATAGAAATAATATGAAATTCCGCCCATAATTCTTTGGGTATCCAAACAAATTGTACTCAGAAGAAATTATACATATAAACTATCATGTATAGTAATCTATTAAAACCTCTCTGCTCTGTATAATTATTTCAGCCAACCATTCCACTGAAGATGAGGATTTATTTTAAAATGCGTGAGATGAACAGATTCCATCATAACAATTGTAGTTGTTTAATGCCTCCTCAGCGTTGCGTAATGTTATTGTATGGGTTGCTGGTGTTCATGTTTGTGTTTTAAGATAAGCATCGGACGTAGAAACGATTCTTAAATCCACAGAATTGTTTTATAAACACTGCGAAGGCTAGGAAATGTCAGATAAACAAGATCACCACAGACAAACTACTGAAATAACTTGGATCTCAGTTTTGGATCATTACGTGACAGTTTTTGTGAAGAATGACCCTCATCCCAGAAGTGAAACAGACGACCAGTTTCAATCCCAAGGCGAGGAATTTTTCTGAATCCAAACAGTACTGTTTTTTGAAAGAGACAGGAACAGCCGTTGGGTATTGGTCTCCTTGGTCCTTAACGCCTTATAAAAACATGAATGCATACACAGGCTGTTTTTTTTTTAATGTTGACCTGTATGGTTAATTTCAACTGTATGCTTTCTAACAAATGGTCAATTTTAAAATTGTTTTGCTGTTACATGTATACCGAGTGTCACGCAGCCCTATGACAGGTAATTAACAAGATGATAAAACCTTTTTACGGTATCACTGTCTGACAGGCAATAAGTCGGGGCCACCGAGTCTTATCAACTTATGCCTCTGTTTCAGGTTCTACAGAGGAACTGAGAATGATGACGTCACGTTGTATTTTGGTTTGTTGTTTAGTTTACGCTGCCCTGCTGGGTGCTGATGCAGGTATGGTTGGTATAGCTCATATTTTGTATTAACCTTCATATAGATGTATTTTTATTCTAGATGACATTAAGGTTGCCTGTTCATGCTACATTAGAAAAGACAATTATTGAATGTCATTGTATTTGTAGACCTTGGACAGTATTATCTGTTAATGTTTTGAATTTTTGAAGCATAATTTGGAAGCATATTTTTGTCTGTCTGGCAATTTTATTAGATTTGAGATGCTCAGTTACGCCTGGATTGCGGGGGGGGGGGGGGGTACTTAAGTCTAAACTTGGATATACAGAAAGTCTGAGATTTTACTCAAATTTTGACTGCTCAAATAAAAAGAAAACCCAAACTTAAGTTTGAAATTTTTGTCAAGAAATCCAAGTCTGTACTCGGGATTAATTGGAGTTGTGATAGCTTATGAACAGTTTGTCTTTGTTGCACGAAAACTGCACACTCCTTCAAATTTTTCAGAATCTACTGGACACGTTTCAGCCAAATATTAGAAAAATGAATTCCCATAACATGAAAAAATAAATTTGTAAAAATGACGAGCGACATCTCCTTCTAAGAGGTAATAATTAACAAAATGGTGAAAATAGGATTGATTGATTTTATATTGTTTCACGTCCCGCTCGAGAATCTTTCACTCATATGGAGACGTCATCATTGCCGGTGAAGAGCTGCAAATTCAGGCCTATGTTCGGTGCTTATGGCCTTTGAGCAGGGAGGGATCTTTAACGTGCCACACCTGCTGTGACACGGGACCTCGGTTTTTGCGGTCTCATCCGAAGGACCGCCTCATTTAGTCGCCTCTTACGACAAGCAATTTTATGCAGAACTACTTAACCGACAGATTTTTATCAAAAGCATAAGGATAAGTGTATGTTTGTTTTTCAAACCATGACTCAAAAGGCTGTTGGTTTAGGGAGTGGAAAATAGGGTTTTTGGTGAGCATTTTTCACTCATGTATAGAGCTTTAAATAAAGTGCTAGAAATCTTAATCCATGGATGACGCTCTGAAAACAGAAAAATATCTTTCATTCATACAGTAGAAATATACACGAAAACACCTCCCATTCATAACATAGAAATTTACAGGAAAACATAATTCATTCATTTCATTAAAATATACATAGAAATATACACGATACGTCTTTCACACATTACAGAAATATACAAGAAAACGTCTTCCACTCATTTCACAGAAATGTATTAGAAAACATCTTCCACTAACAGAAAAATATAAAGGAAAATCTCTTCCACTCAAAAAGTTACTTTTGTTAAACATTGTACTCACATACCATAAATATAATGACACGTGCGATATTCAAGGAATTTTATAATTTCAGCAAATTGAGCTTCATAGGGATATATATTTTTTGTAGAATTGGCGAGTGATAAGCTCTGTAATAGAGTACATAAATAGTAATCGTGTTTAGAATACATAAATAGAAATCATATCTAAGCTATGTTCATGTAAAGAGCAAAGAGTTCTATTTCTATTTCTCCAGGCATTTATTGTTTTAATTTACCTATATCTTTCTATCACATAGGCTCCTGTTCGTCTAGTTTTATATATTTGTGCACGACTTGTTAAGGGAAAGTGAATGTAGAATGAAACATAAACGTGAAAGTAGAAGTTAAAATACTGCGATGCGGAAGCTGCGTATAAAACGAGGACTCGATCAGCGGAACGAGATGTGCGATAGGAGCCCTCGTGTTACGCAATCTAATGTAGGAAAACTACAAAGGCTGATATTTTCAGAAGTTCAAATGGAATATTTTCAGTCAAGATAACTGAGTATTTCCCCCGCTGCAATTGCCACATTTGCTAAATTACTTTGATTTTGCAGCGTAAAGAAATAAAAAATCTCACTATGAATCCAAAGGGACTAATTACAGTCAGTCCATTTTACTTCACTGGATATTTTAAATTACGTACGTAATATCCGTCTCTTGATACGTAAAAGATGAAAATTACGAACAGTGATCAGACTCATGCATTATGTAAAGAGTGTGAAAATCGAGAACTGGGCAAATACCGACCCAATCAGGAGTACAGGGCAAATACCGACCCAATCAGGAGTACAGGGCAAATACCGACCCAATCAGGAGTACAGGGCAAATACCGACCCAATCAGGAGTACAGGGCACATACCGACCCAATCAGGAGTACAGGGCAAATACCGACCCAATCACGAGTACAGGGCAAATACCGACCCAATCACGAGTACAGGGCAAATACCGACCCAATCAGGAGTACAGGGCAAATACCGACCCAATCAGGAGTACAGGGCACATACCGACCCAATCAGGAGTACAGGGCAAATACCGACCCAATCAGGAGTACAGGGCAAATGCCGACCCAATCACGAGTACAGGGCAAATGCCGACTCAAACACGAGAACAGGGCAAATACTGGTCGAAACTCAAGAACCGGGCAAATACCGACCCAATCAGACAACAGGGCAAATGCCGACCCAATCAGAGAACAGGGCGAATACCGACTCAATCACCAGTGCAGGGCAAGTACCAATCCAATCACCAGTACAGGGCAAATACCGACCAAAACATGACAACAGGGCAAATACCGACCAAAACACAAGTACCGGGCAAATACCGACCCAATCACCAGTACAAGGCAAATACCGGCCGAAATAGAACAGGGCAAATACCGACCCATTCAAAATAACAGGGCATATACCGACCCAATCACGAGAACAGGGCATATACCAAATACCACCCAAACACGAGATCAGGGCATATACCGGCCCAATCACGAAGGATCAGGTCAACATCCCCTGTTGACCAGTGTTGTAGATCAGCCCTCCCTCCCATTTCTGGGTAACAGATCATATATAAAAAATGTTCTCCTGTAGAAGGTTTCCCCCTCGCGTTTTGGTTTAAATACTCATATAAAGCCAACAGCCAGGCTTTAAATCGATGTTTTGTACAACGATTTGAACAACGAATGCAGTAAGTTACGCTAACTTGCATACATCTGTGCACGAAAAGGTGTGCTATGCCAATTATTTAAATGTATGGAATTCCTTATTGACCATCTTTTGATTTGTTTTATCAGATTCCCTATAATTCAAACTTACGTAATTATGTACGATATAGTTATGCAAACACATGCATGCACGTGCTCTGAGTTTCGATTAATCTGACTATTTTGTAAATGACAAAGAATCTTATTTTCAGCTGAATAACTTTTAAAGTTAACCGTATTTGATAAAACATCCTCTGTCGTAGTCTGTATATTTCAATGAACGTATGAATTATGCCCTGCTTAAGAATAATTTTATCTGTCTACAACTTGTCTCAGACGCTTAAAATATTCGACTGCATGGTGAAATTAGAATGCATGAAAATGTGCAATTACGGTCGCGTGTGGGCGTTCTCAATCTCAAACAACACTTCCGTACAATTTATTATTTTTCAAAACTGAAATACGCTCATATGACTACAGATTATTGATATATAAATAACTATATAAAACTTATTAATATTACTGTTTAAACCTTCACACGTTATCTGAAGACTATAACTACCCCCTTTGTAATTAGTCCTTAAGCTAGCCACGACATTTACAGAGGAATAACGCAGAATTGAATCTTAAAACCCTTTGGGACGATAGAAGTGGCAGCTTTTGGTTGTTGTTTTTTTAAAGCAAAATATTCATTAGAAAAAAAGATTTCAAACAAAATGTATAATAGTTTTGAGAAAATATTCGTTATCAATTTTTGCGCCATAACAAGCCCCGATGCTTTGTACCTCGGGAGTCCAAAAACTATATCCTTCGTAACTTCAACTTACATGTATATACATACCCTGAAATTTTCATACATGTATCTTGAATACTTTCTGAGGACTATTTTGATCGTAAAACTTCAATTAATGGGCGATAATCCAGAACCTGAGGTGACGTCATACAAAAATCTCTCGAATGAAAAAGTGAAATTAACGATCAGTAATCTATCTCATAATTCCTAGAAAGAATGCAAAATCAAGAATGGGGCAAACACGGACCCCTGGCCATACCAGAGGTGGAATCAGGTCCCAAGGAGGAGTAAACATCCCCTGTTGGGTGGTCACACCCGCCGTGAGTCCTGTATCTTGATCAGGTGAACGGAGTAATCCGTAGTCAAAATCAGTGTGCCAAGAACGAGCTAACAACTGGTATGAAACTCTTCAGATAGATTCAGCCTTATGTCAGTTTGTTTTTGTATATCAGATCGTTATAACGACCATAGAATTTGTGAAATGCTGACTTTAATCGAGACTGTTGAATATAAGAACATCATGTAACGATGTAATTTAGGTTCGGTAGATTTCGAAAAAAACATGTACATATCTTTGGAGGAGTGATAACAGAGAATAAAACAGTGGAATCACTAGATAGTCCATTATGAAGCATTCTATCACCTATCATCGTTTTTACATTCTCGTTACAAGGTAATATATGAAAGTTCAAGGTCACTGGAAGGAAACTCAGATATTCTTGAGTACAAGGTGTAGACACAAATTATCAAAAATAGAGCCTTGTATAAGCCCCTTGATTTATTCTAGTTTCCAAGGTTACATCTTGAAGCGATATTCTGATTTTTTGTCCAAAAGACTTAATTTTTATTTACCTGTGTCATTTTCATTAGATATATATTGCATGTAGTTGAGGGTAACATTGAAAATTTTCATTGTCAACCGAGGCGTACGGGGTGAAAATTTTCAACGTTACCCTCAACTACAAGCAATGTATGTTTTACACTGGTATTGAATGATATTGAACAAAACAGAAAGACTTACCTTTGTTGACTTTTGATCTATCACTGTCCTGTGACGTTTTGTATATCAATGCAACCATTTGCATTTATTGCAAAAGCTCAAACGACGTCGTCTAACAATTTACAGCGAACTGTTCGCGTATAACTTTGACGCATGTGATATTTTTTACAATGTCACCCGTTGCCAAGTAATGGTACCCGTTGGTAGATACTATCACCTTTGGGTGTGTGCGTTCCATTCTCAGAGGGAAACACTGTGTTTTCAATAAAAATATTGAAGACGATTTCTTTTCGTACGTAAAATTCGACTTTTTGGAATTTTTAATGGTTTCAGAAGAACACAAAAACACAGATGAACTGATGTCGGTCCTTGCAGGACACACACACACACACACACACACACACACACACACACACACACACACACACATATATATATATATATCACCACCAGAAAACTGTGTTTCCTCCCCCTCCCCAGTGATACTTATATATATATATATATATATATATATATATATATATATATATATATATATTCAAAGAAATTTTATTCATGCATTACTTTTAATTGTCTTGATTTGTAATAAAAATAGATACAGCTGTCAGATGTGGCGATGTTTAAAAGAAACATCGAAAGAAGGCAAGAAGGCCACTTAAATCAATGTCACTTAAATCAAGGTCACTTAAATCAAGGTGGCAGATATGTGGGGGGGGGGTGTCTTATTTTTGCATTTTCCATTCATGGGTCGCTTAATTTCAACGATATCTGCAAGATAAGATCAATATACCGATCGATTAATTATATACCTAATTATGAAATACGCTTTATTTTCAAAATACCCCTACCCAAGCAATAGAGATATCGGGCCTGCTACGGTTGGCCGTACGTCTCCATATGAGTGAAATATTCTCGACCGGGACGTTAAACAATATACAATCAATCAATCAATCCGTCTGTGGGTCACAAGGCATCATTACTATTCATGGCGCAGTGATACTACACGTAGGTGTAATGTGGCGGTCAGACGGGTTCGATCGCCGGTGGCCATATAGCTCAGTTGGTAGAGCACCTGGCTAGAATCCCGGTTTGGTCCGTTGCATTTCCCCCTTCCTGCTACATTTGGTGCCGTATACCAGCCCTTGGAACTGCCTGCCAGGGGATAAAGATCCTGGGTTGATGTCTTAAAAGTGTTAAGCCATTTAAGGAGGGAGGAGAGTGGTTGTCAGACGGGTTCGACTGCCGGTGGCCAGACAACTTAGTTGGTATAGAACTTAACTAGAGATTCAGGTGGCCCGTGTTCGAATCCCAGTCTGGTCCACTGGATTTTCTTCCTTTCTGTTTCATTACATTTTATTGACTATGTATATTTATTTACTGTACAACTTCTGTTTCTGAAATATTCCATGTCGGTTCATAATGTCAGTGAATGTTGCTACACTTCTTGTAAAATGCAAACGACTGTAAAAATGGCAATTAATATTCAGCTCTTGCACATGTGAGTACTAATTGACTCTTTGTAGAGGTGATTTGTATGAATTCCTCCCGCTCCCAGCTGACGGACGAGCAGAGGTTGTACAAAAAATTGATGTATAACTACGATAGGAACACACGACCCGTGTACAACGCTTCCCACCCCGTAAAGGTCAACATCAGTATATCACTGACACAGATATTTGACGTGGTGAGTACCATCAACGTTACTTCTACATCTATTTTGATTCAATATATCTAACACTTATCAAAGGACGAGGTGGATGACAGTCGCTGGCGGTCCTGAAATTCAAACAAAAACTCAAAATCTCTTTAAACTCAGTATTTTCCACGTTGAAAGAGTCAAAACAGAAAAGTATGATTATTTTTTTTTAATGAAAGTAGTTCTGAATTTGGATATGACGTCTCAAAGTCAAAGGAGTCTTTTTCACTTTCCTTGAAAATGATAAAAATGTCAATCATACAGTTTGTACGTCAGAAAATCATAGGCACGTGTATCGGCCGTCACTATTTCTTGTATCTCAATTTCAACGTGGTAGGGTTTTGAAAAATTGCTGGTTTTGCCTAGTTGATAGAAAATGCTGGAAAAGACTTGTGTTTGTGACGTTATACATAGCAAGTCCATGATTCATTACTAAAATTATAACAGTGTTTGTGACGTTATACATAGTGAATTCATGATTCATTGCTAAAATTATAACTGTGTTAGTGACGTTATATATAGTGAATTCATGATTCATTACAAACAGTATAACAGTGATTGTGACGTTATACATAGTGAATTCATGATTCATTACTAAAATTATAACCGTGTTTGTGACGTTATACATAGTGAATTCATGATTCATTACTAAAAGTATAACAGTGTTTGTGACGTTATACATAGTGAATTCATGATTCATTACTAAAAGTATAACAGTGTTTGTGACATTATGCGTAATAAAATCATGATTCATTACGAAAATTATAACAGTGTTTTTGACGTTATACATAGTGAATTCATTATTCATTACTAAATTATAACAATGTTTTGACGTGATACATAGTGAATTCATGATTCATTATCAAAGTTATAACAGTTGCTAAAATTACGATTATTTATGTAAAGGCACATTCATACCAACACCTCTGCAAAAGCCATCATTTATTTATTTACCTACTTGCTAATTTTAAGGAGTTGCTAATTTGTTTTTTCAAATGAAAAACAAAGAATCATATATGAAATATTAGAAAAAGTTTTGCATCCTCACATCTCTCTCTCTCTCTCTCTCTCTCTCTCTCTCTCTCTCTCTCTCTCTCTCTCTCTCTCTCTCTGGTGTGGTCGGTTAACTTGTACATAAAACATGCTAATCTCAGTCAAATATGATCCACTTAAAACCGACAGATATTCTCAAGTTTTAAAAGCTGCATCAGTATCTTTATACGAAGGCTGACAGCTATTTAAAGAAACGTTTTGGAATAGTTATAATCACGTTACGATTAGATTGACCCTTGTAAAAGGTTTCCCGCTTCTTTGTCTTACGAGAATGACATAAATAAAAGTTCAGCAGACATTTTTCTCTTTGATTCTACCAACATATTATTTTATCTGTCAGTTAAGAAAGTTTGCAGAGATAAACAAGCCTAAATAAGGGATCAATAACACTCCCCAACAACAAGATATCAATATTATAGGGCTGTAAAAGCATGCAAAACTGTACTATATCGAGCCAATCAAACGGCAATCATACTGGAAACTTACTCTAGCTTGCTAAAGGTTCACGGCCAGATACTTTTGACTTGGCGCCGCTAAATCTGTAGCATTCACTGTAAAAATTCTCGCCGCTGAAAAAGACAAAGTGAGAATGGGTTGTTTAATAAACATTTAAACGTTGTCATTAAGGAATGCCCATCACCAATCACATATTCTTTATTTTTACTAAAATGTACCCAGAATCAAAGCTATTCCACACTAATTATTAATCTATTATTAAATATAATGAAATTTTATTGACTTCCCTCTTGTACGCAAATAAAAGTATCAAACTGCTTTAATCCTTTTAAAACGATCTGATGATGCAATATTTTCGTTTTTTGAAAAATCCGCAAAATTATGACGTGAAATGAATACAAATTCTGGCTAAAAGTTTAAACAATGATTTATTTGATTAATGAGCACTGATGCATACGTATTAAAGTGGATTTAGCGTTTTCCGTTGACTGCTTTGCCACCTGGAAATACGCAAGTTCCTAAAAATTACTTTTTTGCTGTCATTTTCAGTCGGAACTAGCTCGTTAAAAAAATGAGGTTTGGAATTTAGAGCCCGAGGTATAAAAGGGACGTTAACCGAGGCTCTAACTTGTTGCAGTAATTGGAAACTGCATTTTACAATATTTACTACCTTAAAGTCATTTTCCTAGTCGCTGTTTGGTACCTCTGGTCTATACCATAAAAGTCTACTTAAATACACTACCAACTCTGCCATAAAAAGTATTCAAAATACACCAGCATATCTGCTATAAAAGTCTATTCAAATACACAATCTGTATGTATAACTCTTTTTCATGTATGCACTATTATTGTTATTGAAAAATTTCTCACAATTGATCTGACAAGATTCTCCATGATCTTCGTCTACATCGCTCACTTTCTTGGTTTGATTGAACGCGAAATAGCATGACTAACATGTAATACTTATAAAGTATGTCTCTCAGACTCGAGAAACCAGAACGAGCCCACGGTGTGTTATCAGTGCGTGGCAAGCACACATTCAGCGGGGGTTTAATCAGATTCTATTACCACATATTGGTGCAATTCTGAATTGAATTAACGGACCACTAATTACTCGCTACTCACGCTAGGTTTGTTAAAAGCTGTACATATTTTTTGTATATTACACAATTATACATATTCTGTCGTCCATGGTTTTACAGACAGATTGTCGATAAAGTGCAGTCCACGTCTACAGATTTGGTTCCAGACTATTGCCGCTGGTGTCTTTTATTTCCTTCTGACTGCATTTAATTGTTTTGGAGTGTCCGGGTGACTACGACTAGGAGATGGCATAATGGCTGATGATTCAGTTGTGATATTTAATCACCTTAATTAGGATATATTTAGTGATGCAACTGCCTTTTTTCTTGTCATAATCTGTCGTATAAAAAGATAAATGGGTTGGATTTGTTCCACGTTGTTTCCGTGGTTAGATATGAGTATTTTTATTTCCAATGTTTTTGCCTTTGATATCTCTACTTCTCGTTATAAACAATACGCATGTAAATACAGATGAATATAGTATGTCTATTCTAACGGCTAGGAATTCAGACAGAAATGAAAGTAGAATGTAAATATAAGAAATTAATTTCAGTTTTGAAAAAAACAAACAAACAAACAAAAACCTTAGATCTGAATCGCAACGCTCGACGCCGACATAGTATTCACGAAGCGGGAAGCGTTGCAATGTGTACATGCGTATTCCTAAAACTGAAATTTATTTCTTAAATATATAAGGAACGAAGAACAACGAGAATTTCATAGTTATACATGTATATCAAGACAAGTGTGTATTTTTGAAATTACTGTCATATATATAGGCAACCCAACTGCAAATATTCAATCATTATACCATACACATAGGCAAACCAACTACAAACATTCAATCTTTAATTTGTAATGTATACAATTGAAAATTAGATTTTTTCATGACCATGGTTTGAGTAATAATGTCTTTTAAAGTATTAAATACACACTAGTAGAATATAATCAATAAGAGAAAGAAACTGCATGATTCGGGGGGGGGGGGGGTTAAGTCTATCACTCCAGGGACCTTCATCAAAACGTATTATCTGTTACTGTAAGATCAAGGGGAAACGAAGTAAAGCAGCTTTTTGATATCAGTGTCAGAGCGATGGACGGGGGAATTTGGTTATAATGTTCCCATAATTAAGACTGGACAACTTTTAATGAAAGCAAAATCATTCCTTAAGCGCAAACATCGAAATCATTAACAGTCTGAAGTTTTCTGTTCTTTCATTTGTATACATACATATCAAGAAACCACCACAGCGGACAACCACTGTTCGCGATACCCACTTTATCTACGTATATAAACAAGTTCTGTAACTATGCCAGCATAGGAAATAGTGACTATCGCTTTTCTATTACATATTTATGCCTTTCAGTATAAAATAAAAGTCAAGTATTTTTAAAAGGCCATTATAATGCTTTACTTGCCGATCCTGGTTCGGTGAATAATGTACTTCTCAGGCAGCTAAAACATCGTGTTGACCTTAGGAATGTCACTGCAATGTAATTGTTTTATCACATGCTTGAATAATTTGAAAATGAATACAGCTTAATGAAACAATACTTGGTCGGCCATCTTTGTATACAGCTAGACTGCAAGACCTAGTCGAAAGTGATCAGAAACTTGAGGTTTTGTTTATTATATGACTAATATGTAACATTTAAAACATCGAAACAGGCTACCAGAACATGCAGAACTTACTAAACGATACTTGATTGGTTATTTTTAAATCGGGTTCGATGTTACTGAAATTCAACAATTATTGCTCTAGTTCGTGACAGAAACCACCCTTTCTTTATGATTATATTGCATAACAGTCAAAAGTACGTAGAAACGCGAGTTTCACTGGCTGGCCAAAAATAATAATCAATTATTGATTTAATTTTGAAATTCCCATTTATTTTTTGCCCGATGTTGGAGAATTCAGATGCTATCTGTCATGTTTCATACTCGGGGCCTCCGTGGCCGAGTGGTTAAAGCATTGTACTCAAAATCACAAGGCCTCTCACCACTAGTCATCGCGGGTTCGAATCCCGCTCGCGCCGATATATGTGAGAAAGTTTGCCAGTTTACTTTCGGAAGGTCGGTGGTCTCTTCCCGGATACAATGTATCTGGGTTCTCTCCTCCACCTACAAAACACTGGACGCCACCAGATAACTGAAAAATTGTTGAGTGTGGCGGAAAAACAAACAAACATACCAATTGAGGCCGTTCTTGACCACGGACTACCCCATTAATAGGGCTTATGGCGGTTGTGACTGGTCGACAGGATATGCTTACTCCTCCTAAGCACCTGATCCCACCTCTGGTGTGTCCAGGAGTCCGTGTTCGCCTTCTCTTAATTTTGTATTCTTTATAGGATTTATGAGGTTGATCACTGTTTGTTATCCTCACCCTTCATATTCACTTCGAAGTCACGTGCATGTAAATATAACGTTCTATTTTTTCCTCAGTTGTTGGATTTCAGCCAATCAGAAAGAACAGAATTATTAGATCATATAATAAATATTTATATTCTGTTGTTTACGATTTTTCTGTTTCATTTGACTGGGTAAATTGTTCAATATATTGTTGTACATGCTATTACTCTCAGTTCCACAATTGACTGTTACTATTGTTTTTACGGAATGAATGTCCAGTTTATTTTTGTAATTGTGGAGGACAGAAAAACAACAGAGTAAGCTGCATACAGTAATCGAACATTTTAGATATAAGATTTTTGTGTTAAGTTGAAAGGTCACTTGTGTGTCAGAGTTTTTATCGACGATAATAATGACCGGCAAAACATGTAAATATCTGTAATAAAACTACATGAATGATGTTTCAATGTATTTTATTTCTAAATAAAAGTATCGACCTTTCAACTTGCCATAAAAACCCAATATTCATACAGAGAAACAAGTCAATTTATGAAATAGAACGTAATAAATGTCGGGTTTGGTGGTTTTGTATTATGAGGATATAAATCTACTCTAGTATTTATTTCTGGAATATAAGTGTTGTTTAAGATTAATAACTTTCCTTTCTATTATAGGACGAGAAAAATCAATTCCTAACGACGAACATTTGGCTGGACCAGGTAATAAGAACACATGTAACAAATATACGTATATCAGTGTATTGAATATTAACGACAGTAAAGATTGGCCCCCGTCAAATACAGCAAGCTTGACGTCTTGTGGTTTATTAGCTAACGATCAGCTGATCAAGGTGAATTTTCTGTGTTGAAGCAGGTAGCGCTCTATCTGTAACATACCTGCAAGTTCCAGTGTAAATACATGTATATTATTGATAATAATTAGGGGAAAAATCTTCCAGATAAATAATTCGATTATACGAACATCTTAGTATAAATATGCCAGAACTCGTTTAGTTTGTGGTTTGCATTGTGATCTCTTTTAATCTACCGAGATCGAAGATCGGTTGTAATATTGCTTTCACCTGTCTGCCCTTACTTTGTCTTTTACATGTAAAAGATTATAAATGAATATTTGAACTATAATAGGTATATCTGATGATAAGTTTGGTAACGGTTAGTTACTTAATGTAGACACGTGTGGATGGTTTCTCAGCATTAATTTGAGACTTGGATCTTCATAAAATGTGTCTGGGATCACAGAGTCAATAGGTGTGACCTCTGTTAGCCAAAACAAAAATTTAGTTTTTAGCAGTGACTTGAGAATGTTTCGTGGTGGCCTTTGTTGTTGTTTTTTTTTAATCAAAAATTAGAAATCCTCATTAAAACACGACTATAATCGAAAGTATTTGTGTGTTTAATAAATGCACCTAGATCTTTTAGCTCCGCCCAGCAATATTTTAATTCATAGCTAACATTATACATTATACTTGTTTGTATATTAACATCTCGTGCCGTTTATTGACATAGCTGCAAAACTGTATAGCTCGATCGATCGATCGATCGAGAGAGAGAGAGAGTTACAGATCCACCCGTTGAGCCTTCGATTTACAGCCCAAGTTCTTTCTGGCCACAATTCATGTTTTAAATCTGCGCAATTTTACATTGCTGCCTCGACATTTTAATATAAAAACTTCTTAACACATTTCCTCCACTGCGCATTTTTCAAAACAAACCTTAAAATATTCATCAAAGCCCCATTTAAACTGAAAATTCACAGCCATGTTACACGTAGGTTCCAAGTTCACCCGAACCCCGTTGGTTTCATATACATATGTTTCAACACACTCGCTCAGTAGATGCAAACACCTATGTTATAGTTAGCTATTTTGCTACAAACATTTTGCCACATAAATAATCACAGATCAGTAAAACAAAGTAACTGTTTAAACGAGTTTGAATATAAAAGGTGTTTGTAAGATACCAAATTATTTTTGACCAATCAAAGAGTTATTTTTACGCTTAGAGGGGATTTTTTAAAAACAATTATATCAATAATTTGTATTTAAGATAATATTAAGACCGAAAAGTATGGCATTGGAAACATGACTAAATACAAGAATTAACGGGGTTCGAATTGACTGACAACCTCACATGGCAAACTTTGTTGAAGCTGTACGTTTACAGTTCGTATTGGGCTTTAATGTTTGAACGTATATTTTAACTCAGAGAACTATGTTTGAGATTCTTTTATATTAAAATCTTGAGACGGTGATTTGAAAATATGAAGATATAAAACCTAAATCGTGGGCAGAAAAAAGTTGTAAATGGAAGACTTTCACGAGTGGACTTGTAGCTCTCTGGTTAATATCGATTTTCCCCAGAGAGCTACAATATGCAGATGACATCAATGATAATGTAGATATTTCAAGGAATAAAAATGTCTGATTATTGAATGATGATATTCAAGGTACTTTTTTATTGTAACGGCACGTGGGCGTGTCCATCTTAAAATTTTCCATTAGAATTTATTCTTTGATGGATATCTTAACAAGTATTTGAAATATATAAATTCTATTTGTTTAAATATTACATTCGTATCATCAGCAAGAGACAATAAAACAAACTCATTCACATAAGGTAAACAATTTCTAATGTCATGGAAATCTCAAAATTTGTAATAAATGAATACGACATAAAATGACAGACAGACTGACGGACAGACATGGGAAGACACGTGGTCCCATCCGTTATCCATGATAAAATAATTAATAAATGAAAGCCTACTGCCTTTGCAGATGGTAATCAAAAGAGGTATACGAAAAGAGAGAAAGATATGTTTATTGAAAAGTAGATTTCTGGATGTAATTGATTCTATCTTGAAATACTTTTCTTGAAGGCTGGCAACATGAAACCACTGGAAGATTTCATTCAGCTTGCAATGGACCATCAACCTTCTTTAGATTACAAAACCCTATTCATGCCAATTTGATAATGCTGGGAATAAATAAATTCATGTGTACGATTCAGTGAAATATTTATACCCTTCAATAGACTGTGATTAGTGAGTAGTGTTTGTGTAGACGGTGACGGTCTCATCACGATATTCTCCCCTAGGTGACTGTATCTATTCTGACACTCTGGTTTTACATATTTTGTTTTGGTATAAACTACACTCTTTTAAGTAAATGGCAATTACGCACGAAAAATATATACATGTACAACACATAAAAAAAGCATTAAAAATTCCAAATCATATCTTCTTTATATGCTTTTTATCACTGTATCCCTGTGCGTTTCTAGTACATCAGTAGCAACAGCTGTGTAACGTTTATAAGTCACGTCAAAATTACTGCTGATGTTTTTTGCACTTTATGAACTATACTTATAAATTGTGTGATAATTTGTTTAGAGCTGGGTGGACGAAAAACTGATTTGGAATCCGGAAGATTACAACAACCTGACTGTTCTCCGTATACCCTGTACCAATATCTGGTTACCGGACATCGTCCTGTACAATAGGTGAGTAAATGCACGATACATAGCTACAACACGCGAGTCATCAAATTTAATGCACGATACAGCTACAACACGCGAGTCATCAGATTTAATGCACGATACAGTTACAACACGCGAGTCATCAGATATAATGCACGATACACGGCTACAGCACGCGAGTCACTCAGGTTTGATTGATTGATTATTTATTGCTTTCAACCACACGCAACAATTTTTCAGTTATCTGGTGGCGTCCAGTTTTTGTTGGTGGAGGAGAGAACCCAGTTACAATGTATCTGGGAAGAGACCACTGACCTTCCGCAAGTAAACTGGCAAACTTGCTCACATAACGCCGCGGCCGAAATTCGAACACGCGCCGACAGAGGTGAGAGGCTTTGTGATTTTGAGCCCGATGCTCTAACCACTCGGCCCCCTCAGGTTTGATAAATTACACACACCTACAACATGGGATGCTTATACAAATTGATTTTATGTTACGACTTGTTCAGACCTAGAAGAAAAGGTTTGCTCAGAATTAAGTTTTGAAGGGGCTAGTTCGTTACTACATCCCCTGGGGGTCTTTGGATCTGAAACGATTCTAATGATTAATGGACCATTCCTAATGCATGCTTTGTACATTGTCATCACCAGCGAGAAGAGATTAGAGCGCAGCGAATCTGATGATGATGTAGATACTATCTATTACTTCATTACTTTGAAGTCAGAATTATTTACTTTACATAATGTATGTTAAGTTACTATTACAAATTCACTGAATCCAATTTAATACGATCCCTTTATTTCAGCGCTGAAGACTATACAGAAGGTTACATGGAGGCGCTTGCGATGGTGTCCTATGATGGTCAAGTCTTCTGGCCCCCCATCGTCAAGTTCCGCAGTACCTGTGAAATTGATATTACGTATTATCCATTCGATGATCAGCTCTGCAAAATGAAGTTCGGAAGCTGGGCCTATGACGGATCACAAGTCGATGTTTTTAACACAACAAAAGGAGTAGATCTAACTAACTTTGTTCTTAATGGTGAATGGGAACTATTAAGTGTAAAGTCCATTCGCCATAACATCCGTTACCCATGCTGCTCGGAAATGTTCCCGGATGTGACGTTTTGGATCCACCTCAAGCGTCGCACGCTATATTACGCGTATAATGTCATCATTCCATGTGTGATGCTGTCCGTTTTGACTATGTTGGGGTTTTGGATCCGCCCTGAAAGCGGAGAGAAGGTGTCGCTAGGATTGACCGTTCTTCTGGCGTTTTCTGTGTTCATGCTACTGATTGCAGAGAACATGCCAGCCACTTCTAACTTTGTCCCATTAATAGGTACGAATGAATTCAAAGCATATTATTTAATGATCTGCTCTTTATCATATATCTGATTTACGTTTTCTTTGAGATATAAAGCAGAGAGATATGCAGAATAGAAACTGTCGAAGTAGGTTCATTTGAGGTCATTCTATGAAGAGTAAGTTGGAATGTTACTCGTACTCCAACGACAATATTATCAAGAAAATAATTACACAGTACCTTCGATTCTGCGATCTTAGATCTCGCATTCCAGATTGGTTGTCTTATTTATTGAATACAGCTTTATCCGCTGTTATTGCAAATTAAGGACCAACAGACACAAGAGGCGTGCCAATCCATCTTCATTTTTTGAAATTACAGGGCAATTGTTTGATTGCTACAAAATTGTCAGGCTATTTCCTTACTTTTTGCATGAATTCCATGCTCAGCAGATTAGTATAAATGAACTTCATACATCAACTTCAGAGAGGACTCGAGAATTCCAATTATCCTTAGTAATCATCGACCAAAGTTAGTTTTGGTTTAAAAAAAATAATTTTTACATGAAAAACAACAGCCATAGAGTTGTCTGTCTTGATTGATGCCTAAATGAATGGACTCCAGTACATTAAATGCCGTAAGTGTGGAGGTTGAAATGACAAATTTGTCGACATAATCTTTTTTTTTTTTTACAGAATATTTCTTGATCATATATTTTTTCTTTATCAGGGATATATCTCACTACAGTAATGTCTTTGACATCGTTCTCCGTCATCATGGCTGTCGTAACGTCAAACATAAACGTCCGGGGATTCAAGGAGGTGGACCTTCCGAAATGGTTTCGAAAATTTATCATATTCTGTGCTAAGGTAAACGGCATGAAGCTGGCATATGTAACACATACAGAATGTGGAGCAAGCGACGCTAGAGAGCGTTTAAAAGAAAGGTACTATCAGATGCATACGACATTCTCTAATGACTCAGGATGTGCTTTAATTGACTACGAGAACAACAGCACGAAGCAAAGGTGTGAGATGCGCGGCCCCTCCACTGAACACGTGAGAGAAATCGATCTCGGCAGCGACTCGTGGGTCACGAGGGAAATTCTTGCTCGTTTGCAAATGTTGGTAGATAAGGAGGAGGAGAAAGACAGATCTGACCTATTGTGTAAGAGATGGATGGAGGCGGCGGAGGTGATTGACAGGTGCTTGTTTTGGCTGTTTATTTCTGGGACTTTACTATCAACGATAATTCTGCTGGTGGTAATTCCTACAGTTCGGCCGTATAACAACCACGGCCAGTCAACCCCCACCTGATGTATATAGTTCCTCTGTACCAGCGCTCAGTGAATGAAAACAGCTACCTCTAAAATAAAGTGTTCGATTTGGTTCTCGAAATGTGAAAAATGTCTGAAAAGTTTGGGGTATTTTATTTCAAGACAAGCGGGAGCCATTCCCTAACTGATACAATAAATATATTCCACTCATCATTTTCACCAAAAGAAATCAACATTGTACATTACAAATACCAGTCCATTATCAATGTGACGCTTTAGTGTCTATTCACAATGCTTCAGCCAAAACGTTGTGTGTTTAACCTGTAGTAAACAAACACATATTGTGAGTATGTTTTGCTTTTCGTGTCCAAATGATGAAGTGATTGCTTAATCTACAGCTGCTGCGTATTACATAATTGCACTGCAGTGAGGTGCACACATAACAACCCCCATCACTGATATATTGAATATAGAAATGTTATACAGTATTATGATTGAAATAAAGTCAGGAAGAACTTAAATTTCTGTCATGACGTCAGTACAATGTGTAGGCAGTGAATTATAAATTTTTGGACGATGTGGTCTCCTTACTACAATGGTGTTTGCATATAAATTGAATAATGCGCATTAGCGCGTTATGAAAATTGTTTGCACACACCGTTGCAGTTATGAGACTACATCTTTCAAAAAAAATAATTCATTGCTTGTATCTACATTTTTAAAATCCTTTTCGATATGTGCATTTTTTCTGTAATTTTAAGATCATATGAAGAGAAATCTTCGTCACAAAGAATGGGCTTCGTTACGCTCCGCTCCGTCCATTCTTCGTGACGAAGATTTCTCTTCATATGATCTTACTGACTTAGAACAGAACCCAGCCAATCAAGTCAATACTTCAAAATAAACCCCACCCATTATTATGTCATGTCCAAATTGACAGTTTTGATTAGGGACATTGTTTTGATTTACTTTTGCAAGATCAATAAAGACACTCCCATTTTACAGTTTCTTGGCAAATGAACCAATCAAAACATTCTTCAATACATGAAAAATAGAACGATTCTTCGCCATGAAGAATCTATTCTCTGCGAGATTTCGGGGTAAAAGTGGGTTATTTTCTAACTGCATTTTGATATGGGTTAGTCGCGGAACGGCCATTGGAACAGCAGATACGATGTCGTATGGTAAAAGTAAAGAGTGTGCAATGCTGCAAAAAACTTAATAATCCAATTGCTGAATTGATTTTCAATCAAATATCAAAAAACCATCAAATTATTAACAAAGTTGTAAAATCTGAGGTTAAAACAGTTCACATCTTTTTAAATCTATCGAACTGTAAACACCACAGGTACAATCACAATGCGAATGTAAATTGGTGCCAGTCGACCGCGTTGTCACTTGGAGAAAACTGAATGAAAAATGGTTGAAAAATTCCGCATTTTGATTAATTTCTTGTGTTTGGCTGTTAATATCAACTACACTGGAGGTAGGATACACGTATCTAGGCACATAATGAGGTGCAGTTTTGTTGTCTGAGACGAGAAGGGCCACAAATCTTTATTTTCATTTTGCACACGAGGGGTCAAGATGGATATGCCATGCTCGACAGTGTTAATACGTCTAATTGACTTCAGTGATTCGGTCATTATACTCATTAAAACTTTTTAATGTTTTTTATTAAAGAATTAAAAAGTGAATGAATACGCTTGTTTGAAGGTCGAGATGCATATAATATTTGGTATATATTTATCTAATACGTGTCCGAACAATAAACCACAATATTCCTCAGAGGGTCTGAAAACAGATCATTGTTCTAAAACTCTTGATACTATAATGCATAATAGTTTATGATAGTGATTTGAATGAAGATATTTTATTCACAATGCAATATTTTATATATCAAAAGCCATGATAATATTATTTCACTCAAAATCATCACTTTAGTTATATTCTACAAAATTCATCAACCTGTACAGTATTAGACTATCAAACAGAAATCACTTTGCTCCTCGACTTTCATATAAAAATCGGGCAACGTTTGAATTTGAAAGTGTTTATAATATTTTTATTAAAACGCTATACAATCATGAATTAAGCTGCTCTCACTGTATATATATGTAGAGGCTTTTTTAAAATATTTTATTGCAGGTGGATTTGTAGAAGGGAAGCCTTAAAAAACAATGTTTCAAAGCACCATCTATTTGCGATGGCTTTTTACATTACAATTAAACATTTGATGTACGTAAAAATATCAATCAATCAATATTTAAATGAATACCCATCATGCACTCTGCAGACCAGTTTTATCTAATGATTCTTTTTCTGCTCGGTAAACTTTATGTCACCAAAACATCCACGTGGAGCTCTCTGGCTCGATAATTGCACATATTCCAATACATTTTTTTTTTATTTTGGAGTAGGAATTTATGTTACAACCATGTAAAATATATGAAAAGTTGAAGATAACGAACAGTGATCAATCTCATAACGCCTATAAGGAATATAAAATTTACAGTCAGGCAAACACGTACCCCTGGATATACCAGAGGTAGGATCAGATACCCAGTAGGAATAACTAAAGCATCCCCTGTCGACCTGTCACGAGTCCCAGATCTTGATCAGGTGAACGGAGTAATCCGTAGTCAAAATCAGTGTATAAAAAACGGTCCAACACTGTATAAACATGTCAGACAGCATTTGATCCAATGACAGAGAATTTGCGAAATGCTGACTTTAAACAAGACTGTTGAAACCCCAGTAACATCAGCTTGTTTGTCAGTAGCCTGTATCGAATTAAAAACCTACTCATACGCAGAACATGCTCTAGCGTATCGAATCAGTTGAGAAACATGCAGGTGATAATAAAATATTGCTACATAAATATGGGAAGTTGACGATGGAGAAGTTGAACTTTTTGATGTTATTGATTTGAGAAAAGTTTCGTGATTTCAATAGTTGCGTAGAATTGTTTAGAATCCACATTTGATGCACACCACTTCTGGCGTATGTTGTGGCACAATACGATTGAAGTTTCTCCTTTACAGCTGTTAAATTTTCGTGAGGAGCAAAGATAGGGGTTTTGTAGAACATTTACTGGATCCATCAGTGTGTCTTTTTAAGGTTTTTGTGAAGTTTAGGAATCCAGTATAGGTACGGTAACTCATATTCATTCGTCCCATTGACTGGGATATTAAATTTGTCCCATTTAATAAAATATTATCAGATATACTGCAGGGAGTATTTATTGTTTGTTTATTGATACTGATATTCTAGAGGGAGTATTTATTGTTTGCTGATACACTACACGGTATATATATTGTTATTGCTGATACTGATATACTACAGGGAGTATTTATTGTTTGTTTGCTGATACACTACAGGGAGTATTTATTGTTTGTTTGCTAATACTGATATACTACAGGGAGTATTTATTGTTTGTTTGCTGATACTGATATACTACAGGGAGTAATTATTGTTTGTTTGCTGCTACTAAAATACTACAATGAGTATATATTGTTAAAACGATATTTCAAAATGTTATGATATAACCTCTCTGGTCGGAAAATTGGACTATAAAAAATATCTAGATATTTTGTATTTCTTTCCAATTTCTCATAAGTAAATATTTACATTTTGCCAATGATTGCCTTATATGACACTACTAACAAAATTGACATTCAATTTTCCATAACATGAAGTCAGTCATGTGATCAGACATTTTTTTTCTTGCGTATGAATACAATCACCGCTTCAAAAGTATTTGAGTCAATTGTACTAGGTACCTTCACCTGTCTTGACATCATAACGGAAACAAAATAAATAAAGCACATCAGAATATTACAAGGGGTTTATTTAGTAAACAGTCAAGAATTTCATTAATGAATAAAACAGAAACATTCTCCATACCGTTCAGTTGGTTTTATTTTTTAAAAATACTGTCTATTACTTAAACTGCAACTTCTGAAGTATGGCGAATTCATACGATATCTTTAATATTTACACTATGGCAATCTAATATCAGATTCACTTTATGATGATGGTAACCTGTTGTTTCCGGGCAATACCCATCACTGCCATGGCTGAGGCTGGTTTCGAGCTCGAAACATTGTTCAAGTCAGGGCACCGCTGCGAGTCTTTACTTAAAGCCTAGAACAGAAATTTCTCGATTGAACGAAAAGTCTCTTTCAGTTTGTTTTTATCTTCTCTTACAAGCCCTGGAAGTAAAAATAATTAAAATACAACCTACCTGCACTTCGTCTAAATCTTTCGGTAGAGTCTTAACGATGAACATGCCATTGTTTCCTTTCAAACACCTGACGTAGAACTTCACATCAACTTGATCCAATTATCCTTCGTCATCTCTCTTAGATCCTCTGAATTTCTGTCGAAATCTACGTTCAGCAATTGCGTTTACAAATTTAAATAAGTTAGGTGACTGCCACCGTTTCTCTATCACCGATTGACCGGATGTAGTTACTCTGCGTTTCTTGTTTTCAATTGAGTTAACTTGACGTTCTTAACTATCTTTATTTTACACTTGTTTCATCTTTTTTTTTATCCATCTAACATAAATATTTATATTTTATACTCTCCTAAATATTGTCCCAATTATTTATTCGATCATACATTCTCCCGTGGGGATCCGGGTTAGAATGGATCCTCAGTACCCCTTGCTTGTCGTAAGAGGAGACTAAATGGGGCGGTCCTTCGGATGAGACCGCAAAAACCGAGGTCCAGTGTCACAGCAGGTGTGGCACGATAAAGATCCCTTTCTGCTCAAAGGCCCTGACCACCGAACATAGGCCTACATTTTGCAGCCCTTCACCGGTAATGGTGACGTCTCCATATGAGTGAAAAATTCTCGAGCGGGACGTTAAACATATTAGCAACCAATCGATCAAACTTGAACGAACTATAGCTTGTGTTCTTTGATCGTCTGTCTACACAGTATGGTTGATTGTTTTGATTGATTGTTTGTTTGTTTTACGTCCCGTCGAGAATTTTTCATTCATATTGAGACATCACCAGATGTAGGTGAAGTACCACAAATTTAGACCTATGCTTAGCGCTCAGGGCCGTAGCCGCGAGGGTTCTTTAACGTGCCAACGCCTACCGTGACAAGGGACCTCCTTTTTTAAGGTCATATCCGAAAGACCCGTCATTCTCACTTCTAAATGCCGAGCGTTTGGCGAAGGAGCGATCACTACCTATTTTTCGTCTTAGGTTTGCCGCGGCCATGGCACGAGCGGGGCTCGAACTTGAGACCTCCCGGTTACGAAACGAACGCTCTGACCACTGAGCGGTAAGTTTGCCATTTATGGGACAAAATATTAGAATAGAAAACTGATCATTAATCACGATTTATAAACTGACATGGAGTGCAATTTATCATGTCTCCAATCTTCCAGGGGGAGACATTTTTTGTACTTTCTGTCCGTCCGTCTGTCTTGTGACCGCTTCTCCTCCTGTAGGCTTAAAGGACAGAAATGAAACTTGTACAATGTTTCATTGCCATTTGTAGATGTGTATATTGTCGGGACGCGAGAATCCAGTTATTTTCCTAAAGTTCATTGTGGATCTTGGAGGGTAGGGGATATAAAATAGTTTGTGAACACTTCTATACACTATATCCGACAGACTTGAAACTTTGTACAATGCTTTATTGCCATTTGCAGATGTGCATATCATCCAAAAGGGGTGGAGGGTATAAAATAGCTTGAGAACACTTCTCCTTCTATATATTTTTAGCTGATAGACTTGAAATTTTGTACAAAACTTTTATCATTTAATGGTGCTCACATTGTTCTGAACCAGGGGTCCAATATAACCTACAATTTACAGTGGATCACAGAGGAGCGTTTTATGGCTTTTCTCACGTACAAGGATGTTCACTTTCCTACTGGAACTTCAGCATAACAGTCATTGTTTTGTATCATATAGAACAATGACATTGGTCACGGCCATGTAGAATCTTTTCTTCATCCAGTTCATAATTTCTATGTTTCTGCCCATGCTTTCTCTACCACAGAATGCAGTACATAAATGGGTGGGGGAGGGGTGTAATTTGAAGCGTTTACAATTTGGGGAGTTAGAGAGATATTTGTTTTGAAGAAAAACAAATATTTTCCTCTGTTTTGCAGAGGTGCTTTGAAAACTGATTAACTTTTGTTTTTATATTTTGATAGAAGTTCATAATTGAATTTTCCCTGTTTTCGTGGAGACAAACCGGGTTAAGAAGTCATATGATGAAATGAACTGGGTCGCCATCCGGAAGTGGCGCCCATTTCCAGTTTCAAGATGCTGGCTACTGGTAGATGACTTTGCCGGAGTTTATATCAAGACATTCATACTGAGAACACCAGGATCCGCCACTCTTTGTGACGCTCCCAAGAGGTTCTAAAGTCATAACATGTGGTACTTATGTATTTAGCGTAATTTCAATTGAAATTCAAAATTCAACAACATGTATTCTTATGCTAGAAATTTTATTCTGTGTGTGTGTGTGTGTGTGAGAGAGAGGAGAGAGAGAGAGAGAGAGAAGCATAAAATTTGCTTTCGTGGTAAAGCTCTAATACGGAATTGAGATCGTCCTTTACCATAGTACATTATCTTACATACAAGTCTCCATTTCTAAATACTGTAAGTTATCTCATCGCATCGTGCCAGGAGACATAACTCTCACGACGGACAACTAGTCCCATCGACTGCAAGTGTTTGCAAAATGGAAAACGCTGAACATTCTGAATTTTATTGTTTATAGATGCAAAAAAGTAATCCATATATCATCTTTATTTAATGGTAAATATAATTAATGGCCTAAATTTTTGCAGTTACTCCCCTTAGACCGGAAGTTGGGGGGGGGGGGGGCGCTTACCATTGCGGTCCTAAGCTTCACATAAATAGTATTAAAGCAATATAAGCTGTCAAAATTGTTATTTTGGGGTCCTAAAATTTAATCAAAAATTTTGTAAACATCTACCTTCTAATACCTGATTTTATCGATTAAACTTTTGACATGTTGTATTTTTTGCATTAAATGCAAGAATGTTCGACAGTTGAAATTAAGTCTTCCCGTACCTTAATTTTCCCGACATTATTTCCGTATGCAATGACCTAAAGTTGAACTCATTCGGCAAAATCAAATGCGCAAGCGCAATATTTCCGGTAAGCACGAAAGATGTCTGACACGAAAGGTTCTAAGCGAGGGAGAAAGCCGACTTTGGAATTTTGCGTAATGTTTCGAGCGATCCCTTAAAACTATCATAACTAAAAAACATACTATCATAACTTAAAAAACATATAACATTGTTAACAATGCCAAAATAATGATGGTAACTAGATTTTATCTCACCTCGCCGTCCATATTTTAATGACCCGGATACAACCCGATCCACCCGATCAGCATCAGAATCATTCGTGTCAACATCGGTTATCTTCGGGATTGTCGCCGACGATTAATCAGCTGCCATTGTTAGGGTCAAACGGAATGTCGAGGAATATATTTATCATCACGTAAAGGTGTGTAAACGATGCATAAGAGAGGAAATTCGATACAGTTCTTTTTTTCAATCATATCAACGTTCATTTAACCTCTTTTAATGCCACTATAAAAAATTGCAATTTTGGCAGCTTATATTGCTTTAACAAACAGTGTATAGTAAAGTTTACGTAACCAAACTCTTTATAGTGCTGAATTTTAATAGGCTGTATTACATCTATGGCAAAAACAAGGCTTGGTTTCTTCGATTACATGGAGAAAACTTTTGAAAATTTGTACTTTGTAGGGTTGGAGAAAGGGGGGGGGGGGGGCAATGTTATAGTCGTATTTGTCGTTTATGTCTGTCCAAGTCATAATGCAATTAATACCAAGAATTTCAGAAGTAATCTGTTTAAAAAAAAAGACACATGGAATTAAAAGCACAATGAAAGCCTGTGATATAATCAGGTACGTAACATCGTTAAAGGGGGGGGGGGGGGGGGGGGGGGGCAGAAGAATTGATTTCACAGTATTGCTTAAAATCGTTGACAAGCGATATAATAATTATGGATAAAATTCCAAAGTTCTGAATCCTAAATTGTAGGTAATGAGGGTAAGGGTTGATTTTTCAGTTCAGTTCATCGGTTAAAATTTACATTTCTACTACAATTATTCACGACAATGTTACTTTAAAAAGTTCTGTATGTAAATATAACCAACTTTGCATGTTATGATAAAAGGGGGTAGACTCATTGTTGCTACGTGCCTGATAATTAATTTTGTGCATAATTCGGTAATTTCAGTGCAAGAGGAGCGTACAATAAATTTAATTTTCAAAAGATTGAATCATACGCGAAAAAACATATTTCAACAGAAAAATTTCACTAGAAATATCAATGTTTGAGATAATTAACATGTTCTGTTTCTCGGCATCCGATGTGCATTTAGCAACAAGTAGTTTGTCCAGTGTGAAATGATGTTTTAAAATAATGTACATGCGTTGGTTTGCTCTTGTAATCTCGGGCATAACTAATTGTGTTTTGGTTGTCGAAAATATTGATAAAAATCAATAATGACGAATTGTTGATATACTAAAAACATCCTGATCTGAAGATGTCGAGGACGAATTAATATTAATACTTTGTTCAGTATATCGTGACCCTACATTGCATGCGAAAAAATCGCACAAGGGACACATTGAATGTAATCATTGACTAAGTTATTATTATTCAGTCATGCTATGTTTTAGTCTTTACTCTTAATTCTTAGAAAGATTCATTAACTGGCAAATAATTACAATCAGAAATTGTAAATTTTCTATATATTTCTTACATGACGCCATCAGTTTAGGACCGCAATGAGCTGCGCGCCCTCTGTATTCAGGGGGAAATAACTCGCGCAGCATTGTGAACAATGTATCCCATTATCATAAATATATATATTCCTAAGAAGTAATTGATATAAATCTTTGTTTTGAGGTAAATATAATTGAACGCACGATTTATCTTATTGGGCTCACGGCGGGTGTGACCGGTCAACAGGGGATGCTCACTCATCCTGGGCACCTGATCCAACCTCTGGTGCGTCCAGGAGTTGGTGTTCACCCGGCCCTTTATTTTTATTAGTAAAACTATGTCGTTTGTCCTGAGGAAGGGACGGGTTGTTCCTTGGCTTTATCTGATTGTTCGTGTCGTTGGTCATCTTAGTGCTTCGTGTATTTTTTCTTCTTCGACTTTGTATATACTATGTAGATCCGACACTTCTAAGTATCGGGTGTTGTCGGGTTTTAGTATTTTGGATGAGCATTTATTCACTGCATCGTCTTGACCCGCCCTTTTACCTTTTTTCCCTGTTTGTTTCATGTTTTTTTTAACTACGCTCCCCCCCCCCTTCCATAATTTATTTGTCATTTATGTTTTTGTAGTTTGACTTAGATTTGCTGATTAGTTCCCCTTATATTTAAATAACTATATAATGCGTAATATCATAACGTGCAAATCATCTGTTTCTTTTCGGCCTTGAATGTTAACCCTAAGTTTTCAAATCATATCATCCCGTGGGGATCCGGGTTAGAATAGATCCTCAATACCCCTTGTTTGTCGTAAGAGGCGACTAAATGGGGCGGTCCTTCGGATGAGACCGCAAAAACCGAGGCCTCGTGTAAGGACATATTTTTAAAATTAAAGTATATTTTTGTCAAACGTTGTGCCCCATTGAGATCCGGGTTAGAATAGATCTTCAGTACCCCTGTACTTGTCGTAAGAGGCGACTAAATGGGGCGGTCCTTTGGATGAGACCGCAAAACCCGAGGTCCCGTGTCATAGGAGGTGTGGCAAGATAGCGATCCCTCCCTGCTCAAAGGCCGTAAGCGCCGAGCATACGCCTAAATTTTGAAGCCCATCACCGGCAATGGTGACGCCTCCATATGAGTGAATAATTCTCCAGTGGGACGTTAAACAATATATAATCAATCAAACGTTGTAGCACAAAGGCTGTATATAAAGCAATCCATTTATTTAATAACCTCAAGGTTTAATGGTCATACCCTAAAATTACACTCTAAAAGCGAAATTGAAAAAAAAAATTCTACACCCTTAACCCCCCCCCCCCAAATATCAGCGGAGTTATTTGCATTAACGTTCATCTGCTCTTTTACAACTGTTGGTGTTATTATCAATAATACGTAATAAGTCATTTATAACCAATAAATAATAATATAGTTAATCTTGTGACACCTTTACAAGAATACCCAGGCCAGCTCTTAGTGACCTCAACATTTTTGTTCTTTGGAATGCCGTTAAACGTGTTGCCTGTAAGAAGATGCTCCTTGTCAAGCTTGAAAATAGGTAGTGATTGCTCATTCGCAAGACATACGTAATTTAAAAGAGAGAATCGCGGAGTCTTTCGGATATCAACTTGAAAATAAGTTCTGTGTAGCAGCAGTCTTAGCACGTTGAAAAAGCCTCACTGTTATGGCGTATACGTAGTTCACAGGCGAATCAAATACATATTGTCGTAAATAATTATTTCACATTTGGAACAAAGGCTCTACTTGTTTATAAAGTAATTTATTATTGTTGCTGGATAGATGCAGCTCATTTACCACCAGTCAATAATAACACTCTAGTGCTACATGATTGATCATGTATTGTTTAACGTCCCGCTCGAGAATTTTTCACTCACATGGAGACGTCACCATTGTCGACGAAGGGCTGCAAATTTTAGGCCTATGCTCGGCGCTTATGACCTTTGAGCAGGGAGGGATCTTTATCGTGCCACACCTGCTGTGACACGGGACCTCGGTTTTTGCGGTCTCATCCGAAGGACCGCCCCATTTAGTCGCCTCTTACGACAAGCAAGAGACCGGTCGCGGTAGCTCAGTGGTTAGAGCGTTCGCTTCGTAACCGGGAGGTCGTGAGTTAGAGCCACGCTCGTGGTATGGCCGCGTCAAACCGAAGACGAAAAATAGGTAGTGATTGCTCCTTCGTCAAACGTTCGGTATTTAGAAGTGAGAATCACGGGTCTTTCGGATATGACCTTATTTATGGCAAAATAATCAACATGTTGAGGGTGGCCATTATTGGGAAGAAGAAGAAGAAACGGAGGTCCCGTGTCACGGTAGGCGTTGGCACGTCAAAGAACCCTCACTGTTACGGCCCCGAGCACTAAGCATAGGTCTAAATTTGTGATACTTCACCTACAGCTGGTGACGTCTCAATATGAGTGAAAAATTCTCGACGGGACGTAAAACCAACAAACAACGACAAGCAAGGGGTTCTGAGGATCTATTCTAATAACCCGGATCCCACGGGGTTTCTAATTATGTATGCGTTTGCCTAATGAGACTTTTATTTCTGTATTCTGAAAATGACAAGAACTAATGTTTCTGTTTGTAAACCCGACTTAATTAAATACTGCATTATCAGATATCCTTAAATACGGATTTGGCACGGAGTCCCGTGTCTCTCGAGGTGTTGGCACAGTAAGGAACCTTGACTGCATGGCCATGGATTCTAAATTTGTGATAATTCTCCTAAACTTGATTATGTCTCAAGACGAATGAATAACAAATTAGTAACAAATGTAAAACAAAGAAATAAAGACTAAATGTAAGACGAATCTAAACAACAGTCGCCGAAGCCCAGTGGTAGAATGTTCGCATCGTAACTGAGGTCGTGAGTTCCAGCTCCGCTCGTGGCCACATCAAACCTGAGACATTACCTAATGAGACTTTTATTTATGTACTCTGAAAATGACTCATAAGAGCTAATGTTTCTGTTTGTAAACCCGATTTAATTAAATACTGTATTTTCAGACGACATTAAAACGGGTTTGGCACGGAGTTCCGTGTCCCAAGAGGTGTTGGCACAGTACGGAACCCTGACTGCAACGGCCATAGATTCTAAATTCTATGTAATTCTCCTAAACCTGTGACGTCTCTAGACGTGTTGATAACAAATTAGTAACAATCGTAAAACAAGCAATGAAACAAACATTGTAAAATATTAAATGCAAGATGACTTTCAATAACAGTCGCTGTAGCTCAGAGGTAGAACGTTCGCATCGTTACCGGGAGGTTGTGGGTTTGAGATCCGCTCGTGCCATGCCCGCGTCAAACCTAAGACGAAAAATATATAGTGATTGCTCCTTCCCCAAACGCTCGGCATTTAGAAGTGGAAATCAAGGATCTTTCGGATATGACCTCAAAAACGGAGGTCCCGTGTCACACGGTAGGCGTTGGCACGTTAAAGAACCCTCATTGCTACGGCCCTGAGCGCTAAGCCTAGGTCTAAATTTCTGGTACTTCACCTACAGCTGGCGACGTCTCAGTAGGAGTGAAAAGTTCTCGACGGGACGTAAAACAAACAAACGAAGAAAACACTGTAACATCAAAGGATACTATACTAATATGTTTCATGTAGAAGTGGTACTACAGCTATTATGTCTGTTATAGAATTTTTGTATGTTTGATGATTTAACACCTTTATATTGTGAAGAGCTTGGCTGTAAAACACTAGGATATGACTTCTGTATCAAATAGCCGATCTGTTGTTGTTAGATTTGACACTCAAGTCGTTTAATATATACACACAAAAAAAATTAGAGAAAATGCGGGAGGTGAGAGTTTCCCTCAAACACCTCAGATATGCAGCACTTTTTGAATCAATATTATCAGTTATATTGCTTTCAGTACGAAAGTTCAAAGATGAGTAGCCACATAATTTCGATAACTTGCCTCGACAAATGTGAATTTCACATTTCCCAGTACACCCACACACCAAATTATTCCCCCAGTCGTCCAATGCGTCTATTGTCGCGACCTTGACCTTTGTGTTTAAACTTGGGTAAACTTGCACAAACTGTGTAATTAATAAATTACAATGACAAAAATATTTTACAGTTAACTATAATTACCCATGTAATCGTAAAAATAATGAAATTATACACAACAATGAACAGGCCAAGATAACTAACGGTATTCAATATCGTAATTCCTATAGAAAATAGAAATCAGAGACATGCGCAAACACGGACCCCTGGTCACACCAGACGTGGGATCAGGTGCCTAGGAGGAGTAAGAAAAAATTTCTTTGTGTTAAAAAAAAAGAAGAGTGGGTCAATTGATGTAAAACAACATTAAAAAATCGATAAAGCTGTATCAAACTTTATTTTACAATTCCTATATAAATACAAATCTGGTAACTCCACCCCCACCCCCACCCCTCCATCAGGTTATCCGTTTGACCGTTTTCATTTCGGGGTTGTACAATAAAACTTCTTCGTGCCCCTCGCCTTCTCTCAGCAGCATTACAAAGTTTCTCTGTCTGTAGGCGTTTCGGAAACTGAAATATTTCGAGTTTTATTTATTCATGATTTCGGTAACTATAAACTTGAAATTCTCGATATACATAACAGAAAGGAAGAAATGTATAAATGTACAACTCCATCCAGATAATACTCACATATGATAGTTAATAGGCTCAGGACGTTCTTCCACAGAGACATCACCGGCGGGATTCTTCTGCTTTTGGATTATCTCTATTCATTAAACATAACAATAAAAAAATCAACCATGAAGTCTATATACAGAAAGACAAACTCAATATTAAGTCCATTATCGCCAAATTCTACCTTTCATGCGAGAAAGACCTTCCTTCACGATCAAAATAACGCCGGTGATCATGGAGTTGGTTCCCTTTAGAACTGCTGGTATGGCAGTGCTGGTTATAACTGCCGCTACACAGACCCCCATCTCCACAGCCATCTGTCAAAGATGATATTGACATACAATGAATATGAAGACAATAATCGACGAGTTACTTAAGCTCAATATTTGTAAATGTAAATTATATGAATGAAATCAGTACATGACCTCAGGATCCACGCAGAAAATATAAGCGAGGTTAAACCGGATGCTGTTGAAAAGTCAACATGCGCAATTTCACCGAAGTCAATTGGAAAATCGCTCGACCTTTACTTTGACGAGATTTTTTTCTTCTCGACCTGACGGAAAAGACCGAGCAATATTCCGATTGCACCAAGAAATCTTGAGAGACAACCTTCATTCATAGATTGGAGTCTACCAGGATAGCATGTGACCCTTTGCACGGGGAAAAGTTCAGTTTGCACACGAACAAGTGCATTATCGAAATTTGCAATCGAAGAAAATGTTCTTTATGGTTGGTTGGTTGTATATTGTGTAACATCCCGTTCGAGAATTTTTCACACTAATGGAGACGTCACCATTGCCGGTGAAGAGCTACAAAATTTAGGCCTATGGTAGGAGCTTCCGGTCTTTGAGCAGGGAAGAATGTTTATCGTGCCACATCTACTGTGTCACGGGGCCTAGGATTAACCGGTCTCATCCCCAGTACCGCTCCATTCAGTCGCCTATTACGAAAAGCATGGGGTACTGAGGACCAATTCTACAATTCGGATCCCCTCGGGAGTGTTCTTTATGGTTTGTGAAAAACAGGTTTTAATGGTCTTAATGCTCAATTAATGTTATTGAGTCGAACTTAATCTTTGTAAACACGACAACATATTTACCTAAGCTCGCTCAACAAAGGAAGTAATATATTGTAGTTCACATTTAAAAACTGGACGTCATTTCTGAAGTTGCACCAAGATTTTCAAATGAAAAACGACATTCAAGTCTTTAAGCATCAATATTTTGTTGCCAGATTTGTATCATTAGATCAAGGTTTGAAACTGAAAACGTTCTTATCTAGACCCAATAGTGCCCCCTGTTGAATTTGAACTGGAAGATCCAGATTAAATTTAATGGTCCAACCTACAAATATTTCTTTCATATCTATTGGGCCTAAATAGCTCTACCAGTACGACTCATTAAAGAGATTCAAAACGCGTCTTTATTTCAACCTAGGACATTAAGTTTACGTTTACATATTGCCATCCTTTTTTAAAAGATAACAACTTTCTCTGTTTAATAAAGTTGATAAGTATTCCAATTTTCTTACTCACAGAATACAGTTTCTCGATTCCAGGACACGGTGCCGGCTTTTCCATTACACCTATCCAAACTGCCAATTTCTCGAGGGAACTTAGGGTCTTCTCTTGACTGTATTAACAACAATAACATTAATAAATATAATTTAAATATAATCTATAATTGAATATAAGTGAAAAATTAAAAATGGTGTGTGACATTGCAGTGGACCCCCCCCCCCTTCCCAATCTCTTCCGTGTATCACTCACCAGCAGAAGTACTCTCGGTGTTTGGCCGTGAGGACAACAGCCATCACAAACAACAAAGCTATAACCTTTGTCCAGCAAGCCATGTAGACTGTCTTTTGTATTTAAATTGCTTACTAGAAAACAAGAAACACATCAACGAAACACAGATCACTAAACTGTGTTTGTTGTGATGTCATAGCAGAGTCTTGTAATTATGACGTCATTTAGTCTCGACGGAACAGTATGTTTAGGTCAAGTGACATAACAATCGATTATTACCTATATAACTTCATTGGATAGTCCAAGTAAAAAGAAATATTATGTTGATCTATACATCTGTGTCTGAATGAAAGAGTAAACATGCATGAAACAAAAACACACTTTGTAGGAGAAATTTAATTCAATTGAAATCCATTTTGTACATATTAGAATGAACTTGGTTTTATATTGTTTAACGTCCCGCTCGAGAATTTTTCACTCGGATATGGAGACATCACTATTGTTGATGAAGTGGAGCAAAATTTAGCTTATGATTGCCGCTTACGGATTTTGAGCAGGGAGGGATTTTTGTCGTACCACTCCTGCTATGATACGGGGCCTCTGTTTTGCGGTCTCATCCAAAAGACCTCACAATTTAGTAGCCTTTTACAATAAGAAAGGGGTACTGAGGACTGTGGACAAAAATCTGAACAGTCTTCTCATTACTGAGTTTCAAGCATCGCGGGTTATCTATCGTTGCACAGCATGATATATCCTTTCACCTATGATGTATTTTAAAAAGTCAAAGGTCATCGTAACCAGAAATACTGTTCGAAATTCCTATTTACGAGATATGAAGTCATAATGAATATACCTTACAATGGCATACCAGTACTTTTAAATGACGTCTAAATACGGATGTGTCGACATCAGGAATACGCTATATTTAGAGATCTATGACAAAGAAAGAAACGAGGAGAATAAATAATTCAGTAATAACTACTGATATGAAGAGTCATCGCTTGAAATATTCGTTGTAACTTGAGAGTTCTGAATTTATATTCTACTTCATTAACGATTCAGAGCTCCCCCCCCCCCCCCCTTCAACAATTCCACTCCGTACCCATTTGATTTCAACTAAATATTATTTCTACTCACCGAAGTAAATGTCAAATATCAAATTCAAAAAACACAGCGAACCAACATTTCAGCCGCTAGAAGTTCATTAACAATGGGTACATGTATCACCCCCTCCCTCCCTCCTAGTTTCGCTAAATTTACAGAAAATCTATTTCTATAAATGAATGTTCAGTGGAGTTATCGAGCTATAACAATATCTCCTAGCACATACCTGGAATAATAAGTAAATAATTTAGTTTTGATTCAGTAGTATACTTTGGCCCTTTAGTGATTGTTTCCGCCACACTCAATAATTTTTCAGTTATCTAGTGGCGTCCAGTTTTTATGGGTGGAGGAGAGAACCCTGATACAATGTGCCCAGGAAGAGACCAGCAACCTTCCGAAAGTAAACTGGCAAACTATCTCACATATATCGGCGCGAGCGAGGTTCGAACCAGGATCCTTTAGTGAAAAATCAGATTGCATCATTTTGAATAAAACGAGGAACCTTCAGAAATGAAGTCTGAATGTCGAAAAGGTTGCTAGAACGTTCTTCATGGACCAATTTGTATCAATAAATTGAGGATTTTTCTAAACAATGAACGATTTATGATTGTCTGAAGTTGATGCTTTGTGGCGTTTTGCGATCTTTTTCTGTCAACTGCCATTGGAAATATGGTGATTTATCCTCTGTGTTTTCAATCGTTCTGGACACCTTCCCGCTTCTACGTATTTTAATACTACAGTGCGACTTGAATTGATCGATTGTATTTGGGGTATTTCCGAGAATCTTTCACTCCTATGGAGATGTCACTGTTTATACATTCAAGGCAGTGATTATAAAACATGGGTTGTAATTATCTGAGCTCAGTAAGGGCTCCATAGAAAACATTGTAACATTAGAGTTTCTGGGGAGTTGAAAAAGTATTACAAATTCCACAGTCAACTGTGTATAGTGCTTGGAAAAACTTTCGTGAGTGAGGTACGACAGTGAATAAAGAAGTGGACGAAAGAAATTCGTGGTTAAAAGCGCACAGAAGATGAAAAGACCACTGTCGGACGTTACAAGAAAATATAATGAAAAAAAACCAGTGTAAACATTTCAAAGAAAATTATTTGGCAATGTTTAAGATATTATTTGTTTGTTTTACGTCCAGTCGAGAATTTTCACTCAAATTGAGACGTCACCAGCTGTAGGTGAAGTACCACTAATTCAGACCCAAGATGCCAAAGGCTGTAGCAGTGAGGGAGGGTTCTTTAACGTACCAAAGCCTGCCACGACACGGGATCTCCGTTTTAAGGTATTATACGAAAGACCCGTGATTCTCACTTGTAAATGCCGAGCGTTTAGTTCCCGGTTACGAAGCGAACACTGTAACCTCGAAGGATACTACAATGTGTTTCATCTAGAAGTGGTACTACAGCTAACATGTCTGTTCTTGGATTTGTGTATGTTTGATGATTTACCACCCTTATATTGTGAAGAGCTTGGCTGTAAAACACTGGAATATGACTTCTGCATCAAATAGCTGATCTGAGTAAGAAGCAATTGCTTTATTTAAAAAAAAAAAAGGGGGGGGGGGGTCAAATGATGTAAAACAACATTTAAAACAGCAATAAAGCTATATCAAACTTTATTTTACAACTCCCATATAAATACAAATCTGGTAAATCCACCCCACCCCCTCCATCAGGCTATCCGTTTGACCGTTTTCATTTCGGGGTTGTACAATAAAACTTCTTCGTGCCCCTCGCCTTCTCTCAGCAGCATCACAAGGTTTCTCTGTCTGTAGGCGTTTCGGAAACTGAAATATTTCGAGTTTTATTTATTATTATTTTGGTAACTATAAACTTGAAATTCTTGATATACTTAAGATAACGGAAGAAATATTTAGATGTACAACTCCATCTCGATAATGTTCACATATAATATTTAATAGGCTCAGGACGTTCTTCCTCATAAACATCACCGGCGGGATTCTTCTGCTTTTGGATTATCTCTATTCAGTAAACATCAGAATAAAAAATTCAACCATGATGTTTATCTACAGAAAGACAAACTCAATATTAAGTCCATCAGTGCCAAATTCTACCTTTCATGCGAGAAAGACCTTCCTTCACGATCAAAATAACGCCGGTGATCATGGAGTTGGTTCCCTTTAGAACTGCTGGTATGACAGTGCTGGTTATAACTGCCGCTACACAGACCCCCATCTCCACAGCCATCTGTCAAAGATGATATTGACATACAATGAATATGAAGACAATAATCGACGAGTTACTTAAGCTTAATATTTGTAAATGTAAATTATATGAATCGAATCAGATTGCGCAATTTCACCGAACTCAATTGGAAAATTGCTTGGCCTTCACTTTACAAGCTTTTTTTTTCTTCTCGACCTGACGGAAAAGACAGAGCTATACTCCGATTGCACTTAGAGCTAGAAAGCGACCTTCATTCATAGATTGTAATCTAACAGGATACCACGTGACCCTTCTCACGGGGAAAAGTTCAGATTGTGCACGAATAAGTGCATTATCGAAATTAGAAATGGAAGAAAAAGTTCTTTATGGTTAGTTGTATATTGTGTAACGTCCCGCTCAAGAATTTTTCACACGAATGGTGACGTCACAAATGCCGGTTGTAATGATGTAACAACCCCCCCCTTTTTTTTTTTGGTTTGGTTTTCATTACCGAAAGTTATATGACACAGTGTAACTTATTGTTTCAACCATGACAGTGATAGTTAAATGAATGTAATTTTGCACGATATTTGTACTTACTTGGAGCGGGTTGATTTTTCTATCAAATAGAGTTAATGACTGTAATATTTTATCGTACATTATTGTGAACCGGAGCATGTTGTAGTTTTTATACATCCAGTGTTTAAGATTAAAGAGATAAGAGGTTAACAATTGATGCTAATATACATAGAACGATATTATGATACACTGTTGAGGTTTAGAAAGACAGCTGAATTGGTGTTTTCTAATGCTAAGATACGTAAACAATATCGAGGAAATTCGGACTGTGCACGAATTCATTTTTATTTCAGGTTAAGACATGATTGAATATACGAATGATATTATTTAGTTGTAGATTATGTATAAACATTGTTCAATATCAGTAGTTAGGTGTTACCTCATGATAAGACCAGGAAACGCATTGTAGATAATTGTTATCCAGCACATGTTTTTAAGTCTGCTCGTTTTCGGTTTACTGCGCATGTGATATAGTCGATAAATTTATCCTAATATTATGGATGTTTACAGGTCGGCGACATGTGAATTTACATGGTGAATTATTGAAAAGTTGATTGAAAGGTGTTTGGTATACACTATATTCGATGTTCAGATTGTTATTTTATTTCACGCTACATTATAAGGATGGAGAGTGGCGTGAAAGACCCGAGTTCATCGATTATTCATGTTATAGGTGGTGCTGAACAAAAGCGATTTTTTTTAATAATCCAATCAGATATCGATTATCAATTTCCCGCCGATATTTGATCGTCTGTTTGCTAAGTTTTAATATAAATACTGTGAACTCGGCATTTGACTCGCTTTTGTTTTACTCTATCGGGAAGTTCTTGGTACGTTCGTTGTCCCAGAATTTTCTTTTTTGTTTTTTTTATTTTATTAAATGATATTTAGGATTAGATATTTATTATTCATTGCGATCGGTACAGTAACTAATGCGAATATTTAACTGCAAGTTATTCCCGTGGTTATTTTATTGATTTGGTAAAGACTTAGAAATTCATTTATTTTCAAGATCCACTAGAATTAATTGAAATTTAAAGTATTTTTAATTCGGAAATATTTTTGAATAATTAAAAGTTAATTTATTATTTAATCTTTGGTTTTAGTGACATTTTAGTATTTTTTTTTATATTTTGAATTACTTTTAGTAAATAAGTTAGGAGTCAACCGAACATTATATCAATGCTGTAAATGAACTGTGATATACATGAGCGGTTTAGTTTTGTTTATAACTTCTGTAGGTAGTTGATCATTGTGGGCAATGCAGTAATTGAACTACACGTTCACATATTGGTGATTTACTCTAATAAATATCATCTTACAATAGAAATAGTAAAGCCACGGTGAACAAGTAGTAAGTGAACTACACGTTCCCAGGTTGATAATTTATTCTTGGTAAATATTTTATTTCAATAGGTTAACCATTATGAACAAATGAGTAATTTAACTCGGTTCACGAAATGGTATTTTATCCTGTTACATTCAATAAAATGTTTCATACAGGATTATTTAATCAGAGGTGCCCCTTTACACAACCCCCTTAGTTTTGGCTGGTTTAGGGTATAAGTTCTGATAATACATTAAATGCATGCCTCTAATTAATTAGGATTGTTAATTATGAATAAATGAGTTATGTGAGTGAAGTTATGATTATCTGATATGATATTATAGTGCATTATACATTTAGATATTTATGTGTTGTGGAATAAATTTAGTGTAAACTTTGATTAATCTTCATTATTTACCGAAATGAAATTGTGAGTTCTGCACAGGTCCGTCTGGTTTTGATAGTGTTTAGTTTTATTATGCGCGTCTTACAACCACTGCCGCGCTTCGAGGAAGCTCTATAGGTTAGCGATATAATACAGCTGCCTTGGGCATTGCACCGGTGAAGAGCTACAAAATTCAGGCCTATGATAAGAGTTTCCGGTATTTGAGCAGGGAACCATTTTTATCGTGTCACATCTACTGTGTCACGGGGCCTAGGATTTAGCGGTCTCATCCCAAGGACCTCTCTATTCAGTCGCCTATTACGAAAGGCATGGGGTTCTGAGGACCTATTCTAAAATTCGGATCCCCTTGGGAATGTTCTTTATGGATTGTGAAAAACAGGTTTTAATGGTCTTAATGCTCAATTAATGTTACTGAGTCTAACTTATTCTTTGTAAACACAACATATTTACCTAAGCTCGCTCAACAAAGGAAGTAACATATTGTAGTTCACATTTAAAAACTGGACGTCATTTCTGAAGTTGCACCAAGATTTTCAAATGAAAAACGACATTCATGTCTTTAAGCATCAATATTTTGTTGCCAGATTTATATCATTAGATCAAGGTTTGAAACTGAAAACGTTCTTATCTAGACCCAATAGTGTCTCCTGTTGAATTTGAACTGGAAGATCCAGATTAAATTGAAGGGTTGCTCTTAATGGTCCAACCTACAAAAATTTCTTTCATATCTCTTAGGCCGAAATAGCTCTATCAGTACGACTCATTAAAGAGATTCAAAACGCGTCTTTATTTCAACCTAGGACATTAAGTTTACGTGTACATATTGCCATCCTTTTTTAAAGGATAAAAACTTTCTTTTTTTAATAAAGTTTATAAGAATTCAAGGTTTTTACTCACAGAGTACAGTTCCTCGATTCCAGGACACGGTGCCGGCAATTCCATTACACCTATCCAAACTGCCAATTTCTCGAGGGAACTTAGGGTCTTCTCTTGGCTGTATTAACAACAATAACAATAATATATATAATTTAAATATAAGGTATAATTAAATATAAGTGAAAAATTAAAAATGGTGTGTGACATTGCAGTGGAACAACCCCCAACCCCCCAACCCAACCCCGCCTTCCCAATCTCGTCTGTGTTTGACTCACCAGCAGAAGTACTCTCGGTGTTTGGCCGTGAGGACAACAGCCATCACAAACAACAAAGCTATAACCTTTGTCCAGCAAGCCATGTAGACTGTCTTTTGTGTTTAAATTGCTTACTAGAAAACAAGAAACACATCAACGAAACACAGATCACTAAGCTGTGTTTGTTGTGATGTCATAGCAGAGTCTTGTAATTATGACGTCATTTAGCCTCGACGGAACAGTATGTTTAGGTCAAGTGACATAACAATCAATTATTACCTTTATAAGTTCATTAAATAGTCCAAGTAAAATGAAGTATTTTTATCTATACATCTGTGTCTGAATGAAAGAGTATACATGCATGAAACAAAAACACACTTTGTAGGGGAATTTAATTCAATTGAAACCCATTTTGTATATATTAGAATGTACATGGTTGTATATTGTTTAACGTGACGCTCGAGAATATTTCACTCGTTTATGGAGACATCACTATTGTTGATGAAGGGGAGCAAAATTTAGCTTCTGCTCGACGCTTACGGCCTTTGAGCAGGGAGAGATTTTTATCGTACCACACCTGCTATGATACGGGGCCTCGGTTTTGCGATCTCATCCAAAAGACCACTCCATTTAGCAGCCTTTTACGAGAAGAAAGGGGTACGGAGGATTTCTGACAAAAATTTGAACAGTCTAGTCATTACTGGGTTTCAAGCATTGCGAATTATCTATCACAGCATATATCCTTTCACCTATGTTGTATTTTTTAAAATCAAAGGTCATCATCACCAGAAGTCTCTTCGAAATTAGTATAGCTATCAAGTAATACTGAATATACCTTTCAATGACGTCTAAATGCGTATGTGACAACATCGTAAAACTAGAGTGACACAATAACAATAATAATAATATGACATCATTGATACAAATAGTAATATGCAAAAAGCAATCATTGATTTGGATGCATGAATATGGCGCCAAAAACATGTTGCACTGCATTTAAGGTGTACATGAAATAAAGGGAGTACACACACACAGACACACACACACACACACACACACACGTATACTTTCATACATATACACACATATACATACACACACGTACCTCCACATACTATACATATACACACATACATAGATATAAAAATAGCAACAGAACTTTCTCATGATAAATCACGTGATCATGTTGAAATCAATTACTTCAGAAATTCCTTTCATTTGACAATTCTTCAATAAATTTAGACTGACATTTCGGTATATCATAGGAATTGGAATTCAATTATAATTTTGACCTAATAGTGGTATCATTGACCAGCCTGTCGTTAAAATTATGTAAATTTAATAGTTTACTGTAAAGGGATTCTCTTTCTTGGGAGGGATCTTTAACGTGCCACACCTGCTGTGACAGGGGACTTTGGTTTTTGCGGTCTCATCCGAAGGACCGCCCCATTTATGTAAATGAAATACATGGAACCCGAACAAACGCAGTGCAAATGAACAACTATGACGATTATTACAGGCGGCAGGGAACAGTTATGTTGGTTCTGAAACATGTAGGCATGGGGTGTACATCAAAGTCTGGTTATGAAATATTAATGAAAATTCATATTTCCCCTTTTTGTCAATATTTGTAGTTTCATATTGGTGTAGTTAATAATTTATGATCCTATTACATGTCATTACATGCTGGTGCACAAAACATGCTCCTAGCAGGTGCCCCTTTCTTACTCCGATTTTCTCTCATTTGGGCTATATCCGCACCAGCCAAACCCCATCATAGTACCGTGCGAGGCAATTTAGACACTGTGTACCATCAAGAACTCTGTCTGCCCTTCTTAAAAACCTACCTTTCATATGGAGCCATCCTCTTTCCATCTTAGCTACATATCTTTTCCTGGATCATGTAGGTTTTCATCTGATTTTCTTCAGCAGCTGACCACGTGGCTTACTTTCGAACTAGCACCCATCTCTATGCTAGGAATGTTCCACATCAAGGTTTACAATTAACGTTCAGCTACATTTGACATGTATCCTAAAATTATTTTACACACTTTTACATATGTAATATCACTTCAAATATGGGGTATTTCCATTTTTTAAGAAAGTTGACAGCGCGATTAGTGCGAAACTGTCCCTTGGTTACTACAGGACGCGCAAGAGTGCTGTTTGTTCTGATATGGGTTTTCAAATTGCACGTGTACATGCGCTTCTGCGGGATTAACATTTAATGTATTTTTCCTAATTTCCCCCAAAATTAATGTAATATAATACTTAAAATTATTATTGATATTAGCGTTCGAGTTGTATAATTGTGACAGGCGGGGTGTTCCTCCCACGGGAACGCCTGTAGGGTTCAGGTCCGTGAGATAAGACATACACAGTGATGGATCTTTACACAGTATTTTATTAATGAGGAATATATATGAAAATAGCCCTGAAATACAATAAATAACAATATAATATAGGTTTAACAATCAGAGCTTGCAATGATACAATAATGATTTACACGTGTACATCGAGATTCGTTTAAGCATTTAAGGGAAATAACTCCGATAGGCATTACTTTACAAAAATAGTGCTTCTCCCGTAGATAGCTATAAAAGCAGTTAAATACGATAAAAGAACAATATAGCCTAACATACCCTTCTATGGGAAGAAGATTCCCTCGGAAATAACAGTATGTATCAGCTAGGCAATCTATCCATTCTATGACCCTATAATCAAATAAAGTTACATGAATATAAAAATCTCAGTTACATGAATTAAACTAGTATTAAATTGCTCATTTAGAACAAAGTCATCAAATACCTTTGATATAATAAAATCTATGTAAACTGATTTATCTATCATTTACAATGTACAAGTATAAATAGTTGTACTGATTTCAGAACCAATATAATGAAAAGATCTGTCTCATTCATTCTCTCTGTCAATAATTTAGTAAAAGTGCCAATAGGTAAGTTATAATGTAAATTTCTATAAGATAGACTTTTAATTTAATTTACTATCAGCAGTAGGAATTAGTATAAATGAGTTACTTACCAGAAATCAAGGGTTTTCAGTCAGTAAGTCTGTAATTTGTCTATAAAAATCTGAGCAGCAAAATTGCATACTGTCAAGTCTCTGACTAGCTTCTGAATGCCTAACAAGAGTTCACAAGTGGAGGTAAAAATCTAGCCAAAACCAAGAACCAACCAACTGCCACTTGACAAACTCTGACCAATAAAAATTGACACACTCAGACCCATAACCAATCCCCCCCCCCCCCCCCCCCCCCAGGTATATTACCTTGTGTAGTGTACCTGTGTAGTGTCGCAATGTAAATAAAGGGGTGGATCCAAGATCTAAATGTGTAGGAATAAAAACAAGTGACTGTTCTCTAGATATAAATCATGCGTATTTTGAATTAACTTTAAAATGCCATAAATGTTATATAGTTGTCAATTTTCACTGCGTTGTTTCCGGTCGAATTTATTTCATTCATATGAAATACAAAAAGGGTGTGCAGTGTTCTGTGAATTCAAGACACAAGAGTAATATATCCAAGTGATCTGGAATCGATAAGGGGAGTCGAGTCAAATGCGTCCATGACACTCCTTTTAAAGCCCTTATACTTCTCCATAAAGTTATTTCTACTAACTAATTAAGTATCTTAATTAAAGTACGAGTTTACAATTTCGGATGAGACCGTATAAACCGAGGTCCCGTGTCGCAGTAGGTGTGGCACGATAAAGATCCCTCCCTGCTCAAAGGCCCTGAGTGCCGAGCATAGGCCTAAATTTGCAGCCCTATCACCGGTAATGGTGACAGCCGCCGGATAGCTGAAAAATTGCTCAGGCGGCTATAAACAAACAAACAAACAAACAATCATCCAGAAGGGATACTTGTACATACAAAATGCATATCGACCGTGTAGTTTGATCTAAAATAAAAACTAATAATAAATATAACTTCTTTCGTTATCTTCTGCGGCCGGATACCTTCGTCGAGTTGATTTATAGTAGCTACTCAAAGTTAATTGATTTGTACAAAGACATTATACAACTTTAATGCTCTTGCGCGGCCCGTAATGATAGCCATTCCTCATGAATGCTTTATAGGTGTAAACAATACGCCTATGAATCTTGATAAATATAGTTCATTGATACAATAGCTATACATGTATAATGCAGAACACAATCTTTCTAACTGTACATGGCATGCTTGCAAGGTTAACTTTTAAGACATTCGCAAAACATCATACAGAACTGAAATGGAGCTTTTCCCCCAAAATTTTTTAAAGATATTAAACTTATATTCTTTAACTTGCACCATTGAAAAAATTAAAAGCAATTCAAGGACGAAAATTGTAAACAAATTTTGATATTTTGTCCTGTTTCAGAAAAATTGTCGTGTCACACTGAAAATAATTTTAGTTGCAAAACACAGAATGCTAGTGGACACAGGACTTTAGCCTCCCCGCCACCTTCCCTGCATTTTTAAAATGTTCAATGTCTGGGTATTTTTCACAAAATATTTGACTAGTGTTTCGCTCACTTGAGCCTAAAGAGCTTTCAGCTGAGGAAAGTTTTTCTGATCACATTTTTTCCGTCCGTCTGTCTGTAAACTTTTCACATTTCATCTTCTCCATGTAAAACCACTGTATCTATTTCAAATTCATTTAACACAATTTATCCTAGGATTCAGGTTTGTCCACATGAAGGACGATGTCCCCTTCAAAGTGGAATATTCAAGAAAAAAAATTTAGGGTGGGGTCAATTACAAATCTTAACAAGATTCACTGGGCCAGAAAAGTGGAAATTTACATAAAAGCTTCCTGACATAGTATAGATTCAAATTTGTTCAAGTTATGGCCCCAGGAGGTAGGATGAGTCCATAATTGGGGATAAAATTTTATATGCAGAAAAAACCATGATTAGTCACATTGACTTGCAAGCATCCCCGATTTAAGTTTGGTGACATTGTGGTTCTCGGCAGTTGGGTGGGACCACAAAAATTCAATTGTGTTCAATACAGAGACCCAGGGCTAGTTTGGAGCCACAACAGGAGATCAAATTTTTATATGGGAATATACAGGAAATCAATTAAAACAATTTTTTTCAAGAATAGCAGGACCACACTAAATACAAACGTTCCTACATTATATGGATTCAAATTGTTTGTGGTTTGTTTTTTTTTAATGCATTCTTGGTGTATTGCAGGCAACACGAAGTCCACTACCAGTAGGATAATTCAGCCAATGTGGGTCAAGCGAAAAGAAATTCAAATTTGATCTGTAACTATCCAAGACAAAACCATGTATAAAATTTCAGATGAATATCTTCACCCAGTGCGGAGAAAAGACCAGAAAACCTCAAGAGGAATGACAGACGGACGGACAGACGTGGGTAAACTAATAGTCCCCTCCGGCAAAGCCGGTAAGGATTGATTGAATGTTGTTTAAGGCCCCTCTCAAGAATTTTTCACTCACATGGTGACAACACCATTGCCGGTGAAGGGCTACAAAATTTAGGCCTATGCTCGGTGCTTTGAGCAGGGAAGGATCTTTATCATGCCACACCTACTGTGACATGGGGCCTCGGTTTTTTCCGTCTGATCTGAAGGACCGTCCCATTAAGTCGCCTCTTACAACAAGCAAGGGGTACTGAGGACCTATTCTAACGCGGATCCCTACGGGGCTAGCCGGTAAGGGACTAAATATTCCAGATCAGGTCATGTTAGTCATTTTAGTATTGAAACATTCCATTGTCTCGGCCCTTCGGGTCTAAGTTAGGGCCACAATATGGAGTAAAAAACAATGAAAATAAGCCAATGAAAATGAATAAATAAAAACACTCAACAATAGAAGGGCTAAAGGGAGTCAGGCGAGCAATGTGGGCGATGAACTTCTTGTTATTTCAATTAACAATTGATCATTCCAGTTCACAAAAAGTTGACACTTTTAATTTCAACGAGCGACAATTGATGGAAACAAAAATCACTTTTGTTGTATTAGCTAGTAGAAGGTTAATCTGGCCAAGATCGTCATTTGTAATGCTCGCTGAGCAATCACTTCACCCAGTGGGGGTCCAGGTTGTTAGAGTAGATCCGCAGTACCCTTTGCTTGTCGTAAGAGGCGACTAAATGGGGTGGCCTCGTGTCACAGTAGGTTTGGCACGTTATAGATCCCTCTCTGCTCAAAAGCCCTTAGCGCTGACCATAAGCCTAAATTTTGCAGCCTTTCACCGGCAATTGTGACGTCTTCATATGAGTGAAAGATTCTCGAGCGGGACGTTAAACAATATACAATAATCCCTCTGGAAAGCGTTCGTTTCGTGGTTCATTTATAAGTGGTACTTCAGATAACATGTCTGGGTTTTTTTGTTGTTTTGATTTGTTTTTGTTTTTGTTTTTTTGTTGTTGTTTTTTTTGTTGTTTTTTTTTTTTTGTTTTGTTTTGTTTTGTTTTGTTTTTTTTATTTTTATTTTTGCATATTTAATAATTTACTCCCTTTATATTGTGAAGAACTTGGCTGTAAAACACTGGAATATGACTTCTGTATCAAATAGCCGATCTGTTGTTAGATTTGACTCTCATGTCGCCTAATACGCAAGTTCAATGTCCGAGATACCCAGTAGTTGTTTCCCTTTGTTGAACTCTTACGTCCGGTGAGATGCAAAACATGTTTTCGTACACACGCGGTTTGTACAAATGCTTATCAATGAGGTCATATATTGTCTATAGACAACTACCAGCTGTCATGCAACCACCCCAACTGCAGGGGGACACGGATTTAGATTTAGCAAGTTTATGAGTAAGAGATAATAAAATAACTCAAACACAACTCAATAATCTTTATCTTTCATTGTTAAAAAGTAGCATTCGGGTCGAAGAGGAAAGAGATAATTTCATATTTACTTTGATGGCCTACTTCAAACAAATTATTCTTGATCTGGTCAATTAATGTGTACCAAAAGGCCGATAAAAACAAACTTTGCGCTACATTATAACTTTTATCGGTATCTACATAAACAGTCTATAACATATGTATGCATAGTGTTCAACGAAATACCGAACGTACCTCCATCACAGAAGAGTTGATATTCGGAACTTGCGTATTAAAGAATATATATGCGGGAGTGTGAGTATTCCTCACAGGCAGTTGATATATGTAGCACTTTTGGAATCAATTGTAAGTTACATAGCCCAACCGGTCGCGGTAGCTCAGTGGTAGAGCGTTCACTATGTAACCGGGAGGTCGTGAGTTAGAGTCCCGCTCGTGCCATGTAAATGTAATCTGTCATTGTCGTAAATGTTGCTTCGCCAAATTCTCGGCATTTAGAAGTGGGAATCATGAGAGTCTTTCGGATATGACCTTAAAACCGTGTCGCGACAGGAGTTGGCACGTTGAAGAACCCTCACCGTAAGCGCCAAGCACATGTCTAAATTGTGGTACTTCTGAATTAGAAATTCTCGACGTGACATCAAACAAACAAACCAAACCATAGCTTTCGTTATGAAAGTTAAAGATAAGCAACCATGCACGAACTGTTGATGATCGACCTCAACAAATCACAATTTTTACATTTCCCAGTGCATCCACATACAAAATCATTCTCTTAGCCGTCCAGTTGTGGTGACCTTGATCTTGTTTTACTTCCAACTTTGGTAAATTTGCAAAAACTTTGTAATTTTGAAAAAAAAACCTTTCATAATTACCCAAGGACTCGTAAGAATAGGAATTTGTATATCTATCCATAGGGAAAATGGTCAAGTGATATAAACAACATACAAAAATCAAGAAATCTATATCAAACTTTATTTCACAATTTAAGTAAAAATCAGGTAACACCCCCCCCCCCCCTTCCCCGTCGCATCAGATTATTCGTTTTGGGGTTCTACAACAAAACTTCTTCTTTGTCTCAGAAGCATCACAAGATTTCTTTCTTTGTGAACTGAAATATTTTGATTTTTATTTATTTTTTATTCCGGTAACTATAAACTTGAAATTCTTGATATACATACTCATAACATAAAGGAAGAAATATTTATATGTAGTCCTTGAAATGAGATATAATACTCACACTCTGTAGACGGGATACTTTCGCTTTTGGATTATCTTTATTCAGTAAGCATGTCCAAAAGATCGGCCAAGAAATATATCTACAGAAAGACAAAGTCAATATTAGGTCCATCATTGCCAAATTCTACCTTTCATGCGAGAAAGACCTTCCTTTACGATCAAAATAACGCCGGTGATCATGGAGTTGGTTCCCTTTAGAACTGCTGGTATGGCAGTGCTGGTTATAACTGCCGTTACACAGACCCCCATCTCCACAGCCATCTGTCAAAGATGTTTGTTTGGTTTTTTTGGGTTTTTTTGTTTGTTTTTTTTTGTTGTTGTTTTTTTAAAAAAAAAATATGTTGATAAACAATGTATATGAAGAGAACAATCGATGAGTTACTTCAGCTATGTTTGTAAATTTAAATTATATCAATCACCACATGTTTATTGCGTGGAAACACGAAGAAAATATATAACCGACATTAAACGGATTGCTAGTCGGAAAAGTCAACTTGTGTATGCACGATTTCACCGGAAACAATCGGATAATCGCTCGACCTTTTCCGTCAGTCGAGAAAAATCGAGTTTTTTCTTCTGGAATTGACGGAAGAGATCGAGCGATGTTCCGATTGCACCTGGAGTTTGATAGGCGACCTTTATTCATTGACTGAAAGCAAACATGATGGCACGTAACCCTTCGCACGGGGAAAAAATCAGTTTGCGCATGCACAAAATATTATCGAAATAGACAATTTATATATATATTCCAGAAATAAGTATAAAAATCAGTTTGCGCATGCACAAAACATTATCGAAATAGACAATCGAGTTCGCTCACGGCCTTTGAGCAGGGAGGGATCTTTATCGTGCCACACCTGCTGTGGGCCTTGAATTTTGTGGTCTCATCTAAGGACCGACCCATGTAGTCGCCTCTTACGACAAGCAAGGGGTACCGAGGATCTATTTTAAAACCCGGATGCCTAAGGAAGTATTCAATATGGTTTATGAAAAACTGCTTATAGTTTTCTTACTACTGTATGAGTAATGCTACTGAGTTCAGTGTATTCATTAGAAGAAATATATAATATATTGTTGTTCCCATCTTAAAATGGAAGTTGCAATAAGCTTTTAAAATGAAAAACGAAATTCAGATCCTAAATCATCAATACACTGTATTTTGTTGCCAGATTTATGTAATTTTTTTTTTTTTTTTGCCAGATTTATGTCATTGATTAAGGTTAAACTCGAAAGTTATTATCTAGACCTGTTGGTGCCTCCTGTTTAATTGAACCAGATTAAATACATGGGTCGTTCTTAATGATAAAACCTACAAATATTTCATAGCCTATATATCAGTACAGCTCTAGCAATAAGACTTGTTGTAAATCTGTTTTAAAACACATCTTTATTTCAACCTAGAATATTAAGTTTCTGTTAGAAAGTCTATGGTTTACATATTGCCATCTTTTTTTTAAAGGACAGCAACTTATTATTTACTTTAATAAAGTTGAAAAGTATTCAAATTACTTACTGCGTACAGTTCCTCCATTTCAAGACACGGTTCCGGCTTTTCCGCCACACCCATCCAAATTGCCAATTTCTCAAGGGAACTTAGGGGCTTCTCTTGGCTGTATTAACAATAACACCAATAACTATAATTTCAATTTAAGCTATATTTTTAAACACTGTTCTTTGTGGATAAACTGAAGAGAAAAATAATGAATGACATTTCAGAGACTGATATAAGATAGGGCCGGGATTTACACTCCTTCACTTTGAGGAAAATGTTACCCGGGTCTTTCGGATATGACCTTAAAAACGGAGGTCCCGTGTCATGGTAGGCGTTGGCACGTTAAAGAACCCTCACTGCTACGGCCCTGAGCGCTAAGCATAGGTCTAAATTTGTGGTACTTCACCTACAGATGGTGACGTCTCAATATGAGTGAAAAATTCTCGACGGGACGTAAAACAAACAATCAATCAATACCTCGATGAATTAGTGGAATTTAGTTCGCCCCTCACCCCCTCCTTCTCCCCCGTGTTTGACTCACCAATAGGAGAACTCTCGGAGTTTGACTGTGAGGACAACAACCACCACAATCAACAAAGCTAAACCTATCACTTTTGTCCAGTTAGCCATACTAAGATCAAGAAACACAGATCACTAAGCCGTGTTTGTTTATGACCTCATAATAGAGTATTGTAATGATAACGTCATTAAGCCCTGAGGAACAATGTATTTATATCATGCGACGTAACAATCGATGTTACCTATACTATGACGTCATTGGATTATCTAAGTAATATTTTGATATGCCAATGAGAGATCTGTGTCTGAATCGAACAGTAAAAATGCATGAAACGAAACACACACTTTATAGGGGATAAACAATTTTATTGAAAGTCGTTATGCAAGTCAGAATGTACTTGAATTTTTTTCCCATTTCGCCTTTTTGAAGTACACTTTTATCTTATATTACATTGTAAGTAATTTGTCTCAGATCTTAAAGTTTTGCTGATGATATTTAGAAGATTTGAACTTGATATCATTAATTTAAAATATACCACGGCTGCGAGATACCGCGGGCTGTACCTCATTTTCAAAAAAAAAATTTCAGTTCTCCGCTTGTACATTTAACGAATGATAGATAATTTGAGTACTTTCAAAATAAATAACTAGCTATGTAGCAACCACTAATGGTGCAATGTCGCTTAATGATTGAAATGCCATTTTAAGCTTAATGTTATAAATTGTGCGTCAATAGTTGACATTCTCAACATCCGCGTAGGGGCCTCCGTGGCCGAATGGTTGGAGCATCGCGCTCAAAATCGCAAGGCCTCTCACCTCTAGTCGGCGCGGGCTCGAATCTTGCTCGTGCCGATATATACTCTGCAAAAAAAGAACGCATAATGGATTTTTTAAGATTTTAGTAGATGTATTTTGGATTATGATTTTACAATAAAAAATGTAGATATTCACTAGAATTGTTTCAATTGAAAAAAATTACAGTCCAAACCTTAGATATTGGTGAAAAAAAAGTCAGATCATCACAGTTAAGAACACTTCCTGTCACGTTTAAGTTAGTACCGTGTATGACCACCTCGAGCTGCCAACACAGTTCTGCATCTCCTTGGCATAGAGTCAATCAATGTTCTTATGTTATTGCGTGGAATTGTTCGCCATTCCTGTTGTAACATTTGACGGAGCTGATCGAGGGTCTGAGGCGGAGGTTGGCGCAGGCGCACACGTTTATCCAGTTGGTCCCATAAGTGTTCAATCGGATTCAAATCCGGTGATTTGGAAGGCCATGGTAGCACATTAATGTTGTTCTGCTGAAGGTAGTCAATTGTTAAGCGGGCTGTGTGAGGCCTAGCATTGTCATGTTGGAATAACTCCCTCTGTCGGTCAATTACGCGCATAAGGTGAGGTTGGAGAATTTCGTCTCTGTACCTTTGAGCCGTTAAATTGCCCGGGACATGTACCAGTTCTGTTTTACGGTCATTAGAGATCGCCGCCCACATCATGACGCTACCTCCACCGAAGCTATCCACTTCTTGGACACACGAGGAAGAGAAACGTTCATTCCTGCGCCGGTATACACGGATTCTTCCATCACGTTTCTGTAGCAGAAAACGGGACTCATCGCTGAACCAGATTCTACGCCAGTTGCGGAATGTCCAGCCCCTCAATCTGTTGCACCATCGGACTCTTTCTCGTCTGTGTAACGGTGTCAAAACTGCTCCAAAATACGGTCTTCTGGGTCTAATGCTATATTGTCGAAGTCGGTTGCGGACTGTCTGCGAGCTGATTCTTCTCAATCCAGGTATTCCGACTGCAGTAGCTGTTGCAGCAACGGTTCGATTCCGTAGATGAAAGACCCGGATGTAGCGATCTTGTCCAGGAGTCGTAATGCGAGGTCGCCCACTCCTCGGTCGGTCATTAGTAGAGCCAGTCTGCTGGAATCTGTTCCACAGCCGAGAAATTGTGCTCTGATTTACGTTTTCAGTTCGTGCAATCTCACTTTGGGATACTCCGGCCTGCAGACGGCCAATGACGATATTTCGAGTAGCAGGGTCCAACCTTGGCATGGCAGCATTTTAACGTTATGATGAATTCAAGCTTCAAACTTCGTCCTTTTATACGCTTTAATGTAGTGGTTGAATTAAGCACAAAGTTCTCGTGAAAAACGTAAGCCAAATTCCATGGCGATAGAGGTGATGTGCAATTTTAGAGAGTCGCCGAGCTAATTTGGCAGAGAGCCAAATCAAATGAACAAACCTTTAAAGTTTCATACTTACCTGTAAAAAATCAATTACTCAATTGACCATTTCAGTTTACCTGGTAAAATACATAATTTGCATTTTTAAAATTTCAAAAGGGCTATGCGTTTCTTTTTTTGCAGAGTATATGTGAGAAAGTTTGCCAGTTTACTTTCGGAATGTCGGTGGTCTCTTCCCGGGTACATTGTATCTTAGTTTTCTCCTACACCCATAAAAACTGGACGCCACAAGATAACTGAAAAATTGTTGAGTATTGCGGAAAACAACAATCAATCAATCAACATCCGCGTATTGACAAAATTATATTAAGGTCACAAATTCACAGCAGCCTTAACACTTACTGAAACGGGCAAATTTCTACCAGACTAACCACATGTAACACATACTAATGTATCATTAAGTCGTACCCTTTAATAATAAACATTTTCACTCCGCCCCCTTCTCCACCAAGAAGCGACTGAACAGAACTGCAGGTTACCTATATTATAATTTGTTTGAGTTACGTATATCCATGTTCATTTCTGAATGAACTTTACAGTAGATGTTGTAAATCTCCAGCCGTAGTAACTTCCTTTTGATTCACCGTCTCCAAGAATCTACCTACGGTCGTCGTCTTGCCAACGATTTTCATGTTAATAAAAATCTGAAATGTAAATGTCCAAAGAGCTTCAATGTGGACATACAATATGCAGGCAGTCTCCATAATAAAAAGAGTTTAATTCAAGATTATGATTTCTGCAGAAGCATCTTAATGAATTAATTTCAGGTAAACAAAAAATCCAAGGAGGTAGATGTAGGCAGAATTCTACGCCCCTTTTCAAATTTGAAATGCAATGTCATTGTCGTCTCCCCCCTCCCCCCGAAAAAAATAGGGTGGATGACAAATGATTGTTATTTTCTCATACCCACTGCATGATAGTAGTAATAAAAATATTGACCAACAATATTGTGTGCTATCTTTTATTCTACTTTTGATTAAGCTTTGTAGCCAATGCAAGAAATGAGATAGGGTTCATTAATGGCCAAAATGGAGATGCACTTATCTAGTGCATTGAGATTATTGCCAGTCTTCCCTGAAGACTGTGGATTTTCTAGATTGTAAGTTTCATTATACTGACTGATATTTGTCAATGCGTTGTTCATTCTTGTGTTCATTATTTGTGATGTTCTTTCCATTCTTCATGGGGAACAGTGGGAATCCGGGTTAAAATAGGTCCTCGGTACCCCTTGCTTGTCGTAAGAGGCGATTAAATGGGACGATCCTTACGATGAGACCGCAAAAATCGAGGCACCATGTCATATCAGGTATGGCACGATAAAGACCCCTCTCTGCTCATGATCAAAGGCCGTAAGCGCCCAGCATAGGCCTAAATTTTGCAGCCTTTCACCGGCAATGGTGACGTCTCCATGTGAGTGAAAAATTCTCGAGTAGGATGTTAAACAATATTCAGCCAACCATCATAGGGAGCCGAGGCAAAGTGTAATGTAAAAGGAAAATCTACTACTCGAACAATTTTTGGAAGTGGACCTAAATCATCGGGTCACAGCGGGCATTTTCACCTTTTTTGATACATAAAAGAAGTATAATAGAAAATGTCCACTAAAATATATTATATGAAATTTGAAATATTTTGAAACTTAATACCAATACAAACTTTCTATCACTAATCTTAACTTGCTGGCACAATTGTATCTATGGACGAGTTCGTGGAGGATTAGAGGGATTGAAGGTGATGACATACTACATAACACGTCCCAGTCTATGAATATAATTGAACCAATGTTAACTGCACAAATTTCAGTGGCGTAGCTGCCATAAACGCCAATACGCCCGGATGTACATATCAATTTGACAACAGCAAAAAAATGATTGTTAATTTTTCATTTTATTATGCATGATTTCATAGCTAGAAAAACCCATAAATGTAACCTGAAAAGCCTAAAAACCCATGAGCTTCCGGGGGCTTCCATCTGGGCACCACCAGGGCCTTGCCCTGGACCCACTGGGGACCCTAAGACGGCCCCCGGCCTATTCTGGATTTGTCACTGTGCGTACACTTCACTTCAAGGCTAGTTAATTGAATTTAATGAAAATATATCGCTATTATATTTTAAATAAACCAGTTTTTTCTTTAAATGTTTGAAGAGCTGCACTTCCAGGAGTACATCTTTAACATGGTGAGGGGACTCTCGGATTTACTGATCAGGTTCATAAGGGTGCGGGATTATTTTAGGGAATGTTCTTTGGCTTGACCTTCACACTGGTTTTATGACACAATCAGAGACGTAATGTTCCCAGGACTTAGGTCTCGCTAGTTTTTACATGTTGACAATCTGATTCTAGTTCACACAAGTAAAGCATGCACAAAAAAAATGTCCGTGTTTAAGAACAATCTTTTAAAGAAGTATTAAAGAGGCCTACAATACATTGCGATAGATACATGTGTGCACGGGTACTGAAACTAAATACAAATATAGTGTAGACTACACACACATATATGAAATTTACACTTCCAGTACGTGTTCGTGAATGCAAGTACTCAGGGTATGGAAATTGTCATCTAAAAATTTGAGTCGTGTACTAGTCATAAAGACATGTTTTGTGTGAATTTAATATGGAAGAAATTTTTGACCTTGAAATGTATACGACCGGACTATGAATTAGGATTGATTGACTGATTGTTTGTTTGTTTTACGTCCCGTCGAGAATTTTTCACTCATAAATCAGGAAAGGGGTTGCTATATACTACATTTAACAATCATATATGGGCATGTGAAAGAAACATTTTATGTAGATAAATAAATGCTCTTAAAATGACATAAAGAATTAAAATGTCATTCACATTTAGGGTAACAATGTCATTTTTATGCAAATAAAATAGTCAATGAGGGCTTTTATTCTCACCTGTTTAAATACATTAGGTAGTCCATTATGTTTTTTGTTTTGTTTGTTTGTTTGTTTTTTCTTTCTTTGCTTTATTAAGAGTTCGTGAAATAGTGTCATTAGAAAGAAATCACATTCGTATGTTAGACGATGAATTATTTGTTTTAGTTCGTTGTTTGAGAACAGATCAGTTTGGTAAAGATGCATCCGTTTCTTATTTCTTAATGTTTCAAGTATTTCAGAAATTCTCTTCACTCCGTCACTACATTCAACGGGAACATCTGATTGCACATTGAAATATTAAATCCTTAACTCAATAAATAAATGAAATACTAAATTCTTAACTCAATAAATAAATAAATGAAATACTAAATCCTTAACTCAACAGATAAATGAAATACTAAACCCTTAAATCAATAAATAAATGAAATACTAAATTCTTAACTCAATAAATAAATAAATGAAATACTAAATCCTTAACTCAACAGATAAATGAAATACTAAATCCTTAACTCAATAAATAAATTCCCATGCGTGTTACATGTATCTTTAACATTTTAGATGTATCCAATTCTTCATTCACGTTTCACTCATTTTTCATTGGAGTAGCAACTTACATGTAATTGAAAGGAATGTCTGAAATTAACATATCCAGCAAATGGGGAGCGAGAGGTTTTCTTTAAATCCCACATAAGACAGATTAGAGTTCTATTTTTAAATTTATCAGTATAGATCATTGGATCCTCTAATGGTCATTCGGTCCAGCACTAGACAGAGACCACAAATTGATTAGACCTTGGTTTAAAGCAGTTTACCATTGCAAGGAGGGGGGGGGGGGGTTACAAGAAGAATGGTTTAGGAGTATGTGTTTTCAACTGTATCAAGTGTGTTGGAATGTAATATTTTACCATCTATTTTGTTATTACATCCATAGGGTAATAGCATAGGCGACTTACCAAATACTCTCAGAGGTGTCCAAAAATTCATGAAGCCAACATTACCTGGAGACAGTGTCTTGTGATCTATTTGACATGCGTTTGATTGAAATACTGTCTCTCTGGGGGCTACTTTTTTCAGGCTACTGGGGTAAAGACAGTATTTCTAAGATATCTGTATATTGTATTGGTTATACTGCCATATTATATCATTAGTGCACGTTGCGCTTCATATATATCTTTAAACATTTATCGTATTTAGCTAATGTATCTGTGTTATATCTACCGGATATTTATCTGATATTCACGTTATATCTTAGAATAAACGGTCATGATAATTACGCCAAAGTCAGTCTTAGTATAACGACGCGTTTCAGATCATGAGGGTAGAATCTGATGAATCAGATTTGTCTGTGTTCTTCACATTTGTGCAAGAAATTTTTCATGTAGTTTGAAATTTTACGAATCAGGGGAAATAATCTGCCTGACAATGTGAAGTTAAGAAAGGTTGGCTGGTTATTTTGTTTTACGTCACGTCGAGAATTTTTCACTCATATTGAGGCGTCACCAGCTGTAGGTGAAGTACCACAGATTTAGACCTATGCTTAGCGCTTACGGCCGTAGCAGGTTCTTTAACGTGCCAACGTCTGCCGCGATACGGGCCTCCGTTTTTAATGTCACATCCGAAAGACCCGTGATTCTCTCTTCAAAATGCCGAGTGTTTGGCAAAGGAGCAATCACTACCTATGTTTCCGCCTTAGGTTTGACACTGCACCGCCATGGAGGGGCTCGAACATACGACCTCCTGGTTACAAAGTGAACGCTATTGTCATGATTGCCAATCAGTTTTGAAGTTTCGATGAAAGAAGTAACGTTTGAACTGACATCAATAAATTAAACAAAATTTACCGTCAAAGGTTCCAACACCGTAATTAAGACTAGCTACAGAACTGTAGCTCTCGAGGAGTAGGGGGATTGTGGTATACTATCTAGAGAGCTACAGATCTACCCGTCACAGATTCCTTTGAATTACAACACAACTCTTTCTGTGCAGGATTGTTTTTATATTTCTGTTTATCGCTGCCTCAAAATTTTAATATCAGAATTTCAATATTAAAAGAGATATTTCCCACTATACTTGTGTCAAGACATACCTTCAACAATTTACTAAATGTTCCATTTGAACTGAAAATTCACAGGTTGTATCTTTACGTAGCTATGGTTAGCGCGTTCGCTTCGTAACCGGGAGGTCGTGAGTTCGAGCCACGCTCGTGCCATGGCCACGTCAAACCTAAGACGTAAAAATAGGTAGTGATTGCTCCTTCGCCAAACGCTCGGCATTTAGAAGCGAGAATCACGGGTCTTTCGGATATCACCTTAAAAACGGAGGTCCCGTGTCACGGTAGGCGTTGGCACGTTAAAGAACCCTCACTGCTACGGCTCTGAGCGCTAAGCATAGGTCTAAATTTGTGGTACTTTACCTACAACTGGTGACGTCTCAATATGAGTGACAAATTCTCGACGGGACGTAAAACAAACACACAAATAAACAAAACTAAAACGTAGCTATGGTTTGGTTATGTTTGATGAAGAATATGTCAAGACGGACGAAAACGCCAACAAAGAAACAAGGACTTATTCGTGATTTTTTTTTTTATTCTTTAAAACTTGCATTAGTACTCTTCTAAGGGGAAAAAAACCCAAATTTTAAACTTTTTAAAGTAATACAATAGTCTCAGAATTCTTGCGCGGTTAAAATTCATATGTACTAACATTTTAAATGAAAAGGTTTATGATTAATATAATAGGTGACATCATGAAAATTTCTTTTGTTAAATAAGATTGTTTTACTTTATTTCTTAGTACTTTTATTATGGAGATTGAATCGTGCTAAATTTAACAATGATAAAATAAAGTTCATAAGTATATAACCCCACACTGTTCTCTCAGAGTATGCAGATCGTCATAGATGTAGATGTTTCTCAGTATAGGTTTTTTTTGTCAGTCGGTCATAATACATCTAAACCGCCGGCGACGCCATTTTTTTCCAAGTGACCCAAAGTAGTTGCATTATGATGACGTCCATGGTTTTTCCCCCGAGACATGACGGAAAAGGCCGAACAGTATTTCAAATGGCTGCATGTGATGAGAACTGCATGTGATGAGAGTTGCTTGTGATGAGAGCTGCTTGTGATGAGAGTTGCTCGTGATGAGAGTTGCTTGTGATGAGAGTTGCTTGTGATAAGAGCTGTATGAGATGAGAGTTGGTCGTGATGAGAGTTGCTTGTGATGAGAGCTGCATGTGATGAGAGCTGCATGTAATGAGAGCTGTATGTGATGATAGCTGCTTGTGATGAGAGCTGCATGTGATGAGAGCTAATGTTCTTTGGAGAAAAAAATACGTACCAGTATAGGAGTACCCGCGTATCAACTGACGAGTCATTTTTGTTTTCTTTGTGTACGTGGTTTGAAAGAGGTTTCTCTACAAATCACGCTAAATCTTCTTGTTACATGATGCACTATTTCACCAATGATAATACTGATACTACATACATTACATTTATTTCACGATTTTCATTGATAATCACATGAATTGTACAAACAAACATACCAAAATTCAATCTGTTTAAAAAATTCTAAAATATTTTGTCTTGATGACTCGGTATTTTGAACAAGAAAACATGTCTATGGAATCCATTTCAAGATTTCCACTATTCACACATTACATCCATCAAACACAGTCTTTTACACCAACTTGTAGGTATTTTCTTCGTGACGTTTTCATACCAATGTTGCTTAATTACCAGTTTAGTCAAAAGGACATCCTTGTAATGAGCAGTTTGATTTCATAATGCAAATAGGCGATTATTGCTTTGTAATTTAGCGGAAGACGTTTTGTTTAATGTGTGGTTATCCAGCTTACTTTCCATACAGCATTTCCTTCGGAAGTGGGCGAGGCTTCATGAGTTTGGTAAGGCGTGTTTTCTGTTCCTGAGTCAGGGCCGGAAGTCTTCCTGAGGCCGAGGATACCCGAGAACTTGGAGGCCGCTTCTGTCAACGTATAATTAGTTATATGTTATGTTTTATCATTATGATCTCATAAATCAATTATTAATCATTTTACTTAAAAGTAAAAGGAACATCGATATCGGCATTCCGCATTGTTATGAAATCAACACTTTATAATATTACGTTTCAAAGGCACATATTTGTTAATGAACGTAACCATGCTGAAACATGAACATTAGTTTCTTTTGTTAAAATATATAATTTATATATATATATATATATATACAGAGACAGTTATCGGGCTTATATTGTATATTGTTAAGAGGATGAGATTAAGCACAGTGTTATATACCCTACCAATATCTAATGACACTGCCCATTTCTAATCATGCACTTTCATATAAATATTTGATACATGGATGACCCTAACAATCTATTCTGTTGAACCATAGTAATGTTTGACTTCGATTTGTATAACAACTTGTCTTAACTTTCTGAAAAAGTAAGTCTTGAGAAACAGAGTACTGAGGAAATATTCTAACCCGGACCCCACAGGATAGAAAGAGTTGGAGCCGCCGAAGTACCGGTGTTCGTTTTGTCTTGTTCAACTAAGGGAAAAAATGTACACAACAAATTGTCAATGAACACGAATTTCGTCAACCTTTTCTAGCGTCAACGTTTTATCATTAGGAAACGCAATGAAGCGGAAACAACATGCAATGACAGCTACGAACATCTGAGGAGCAAAAACATTTTTTGTTTACATGAAGTTTTTTCCCGTGTGTTACCCGCGTTGGATATTTGTAACTGCCGTAACGAATATTCCAGTTATAATCAGTAGTTAATGAGTTACAGAACAAAAGCAAAACAACCGCCATCCATTAAGGTGTATATATATATATGCAATACACATAGCAGAAACAGCATAGGTGAGGAAATGCTTGCTCTATACGACAAATGTTACCGCCACTCGGACACCGTCGGTGCTTACGGATTCGTCCAGAGACTGCACGAAAGCATAGGAGAACGATTTCTCCCTGTTGGTAAGGAGGGGGTCCGACTTAGATTGTGTGGGGCCGGCAGCAAGCACCTGTTGTTGTGTGATGGCGATTTTTCCTGCCCTTGGATCAACCATCAGCTGCTGACTGTCCGTGAACATCCGGTTGAAGTTATTATCTCTGTTGCTAAGCTCCATCCGGTATCTTTGCACTTCCCGTCTTAATTTTTCTACTTCTTCGTTGTAATCCTGAAAAAAATATATCCAGGGATTTGTTATTCTCATTGTATAAACTAGGCAGTCATTGGATTACGAACAGCGGCAATACTTGAAACTAAATTATCAGTATGAAAGATTTGTAAGTCAAGTTTAATAGCTCCTTAACAGCGCAAGAGATGTCGCACTCGAACTCGTTTTAACTACCACTTCTGGCAAGACTGCGGTTTCCTTCAACTTCTCCAAGCAAACGTTATGTAAAGTGTAGTGTAGATATCAACATCTATTATATTAAGAGTACAGTAATGTGTAAGGAAACAAGAGTGACTTGGAAAGTCGGTGTCTTTGTCGAATATGTATAGAATACTTCTATTGAATTAGTGGGCTTATTATTATATGTTTCAATATCGTTTAAGTGTCTCCCATAAAATCTAATTATAGTGCTGGGTATCAGACCCGGATCCTCTAGGTTATAATTTAAATGCGGCAAAGTGTGCTGATTTAAACATGGATTTATTACCAGATTGATTGATTGATTAAATATTGTTTAACGTCCCGCTCGAGAATTTTTCACTCATATGGAGACGTCACCATTGCCGGTGAAGGGCTGTAAAATTTAGGCCTGTGCTCGGCACTTATGGCCTTTGAGCAGGGAGGGATCTTTATCGTGCCACACCTGCTGTGACACGAGGCCTCGGTTTTTGCGGTCTCTTCCGAAGGACCGCCCCATTTAGTCGCCTCTTACGACAAGCAAGGGGTACTGAGGATCTATTTTAACAACATGGATCCCCACGGGCCGATTTATTACAAGAAGAAAGGTGTACAAAATAGTTCTAGAAGTCTGTATGCTGCTTTACGCCCCGTCGAGGATTTTTCACTCATATAGAAACGTCACTATCTGTAGGTGAATCATAGGGGCTCCTCACGAATTGACCCTCTCTATTCTATATTTACACAAGGGAAGAATCCGGGTCTCAAATGTCGATACTTCAAATTTTCATTCGTCTCGTTTTATATTTTACGAACGTTAAACTTTACAATCCCGGTCTCCATCGATCGGGGAAAGATCATAGATTGTAAAAATACTTAATATCTGTTTGCAACTGCAATAACTATCAAGAAGCCATGCATTTTCTGTGGTTTTTAAACCACAGGAACTTTTCCTCAATCACCCAAAATAGAATGAGGGTTCTCATTGGTCAATTCAATTCGCTCTCCAATTTCGATCAATTTAATTCGTACGCAAGAATGTTTTCGCGGGAATCTGTCAAAGTGGACAGGGAAAATGCTGTATTATGAGGTCATAATGTTTTGATACTTATCATATATTATTCTAATATCTATTAAAGTCTTACTTCCTACTTACCACGAAACCCATCTGTTTCCTTCTCAACCTCCGACAGCCCACCTTACCTACTCTCACACACTATGTACGAATTAACTTGATTGAAATTGAAGAGCGAATTGAATTAACCAACGAGAACGCATATGCCATTTTAGGTGATTGAGGAAAAGTTCCCAAGGTTCAAAAACAATAGAAAATGCATTGCTTCTTCATATTTATTGCCGGTGCAAACAGATATTAGGTATTTTCCCAGCTCTTTCTTTTCTTTTTGTCTGCATTTATGTTGTAATGTTTCAAGTTTTATTACCCCGTCGGGATCCAGGTTGTTAGAATAGATCCTCAGTACCCCTTGCTTGTCGTAAGACGCAACTAAATGGGGCGGTCCTTCGGATGAGACCGTAAACACTGTGGCCCCGTGTCACAGTAGGTGTGGCAGGTTAAAGATCCCTCCTTGCTCAAAGCACCGAGCATAGGTCTAAAATTTGCAGCCCTTCACTTACAATGGTCTCCATGTGAGTGAAAGATTCTCGAGCGGGACGTTAAACAATATATAATCAATCATTTTTTTTTCATTCGCTGGTAACACAACACAGAGAACATATTAAACAAGCATTTAGAAGCAACATTCACGCGTACACGAGTAATTCCATATAGTGCAAGTGTACAGAACGCTTGGTGGTCAGGCAATACCAAGAGAGTACATGCCTCTTAAAATACTTTGGTGTGCGGATAGAGTCACGGTGTTCACTATTTCGCGCCATCGTACTGTTGAGTTGTTGATTGATTGATTGATTAAATATTGTTTAACGTCCCGTTCGAGAATCTTTCACTCATATGGAGACGTCACCATTGCCGGTGAAGAGCTGCAAATTTAGGCCTATGCTCGGCGATTATGGCCTTTGAGTAGGGAGGGATCTTTATCGTGCCACACCTGCTGTGACACGGGGCCTCGATTTTTGCGGTCTCATCCGAAGGACCGCCCCATTTAGTCGCCTCTTACTACAAGCAAGGGGTACTGAGGATCTATTCTAACAACCCGGATCCCCACGGAGTCTGTCTAGTTGTAGGTCTATGGTTCAGTGGTACGGTGATAAAGGAGCAATAGTTGTTCTGTTGATGATGACATTAGCACGATGCTATATTGCCCCAGTGTCAAAAACCCATCGTCATTGTGCTATCGCAGAGTCACCCAGATGAGAGCCATTCATCGTACTACCGCGTGATATCGCTCCAAAGTCGTCATGCCATCGACCAACGGATCGATAGTACATTTGCGATGGCGCTATTGAAACAAGGTGTTTCTATGTGAATTGTATAGTGTATTAGTATTCTAAATAGCCATCGTTTATAATCCTTTATTATTAGTTCTTTACAATCTGCGCATGCGTGATATTTTTCACTTGGTAAGTTAAATAGATGTGTTTAAGCACCATTGTAAATACATATTGTGTGTAATGAACGATGGTTTCAAGAAGTGTCATAAAAATGCAGGAATATTTTAGTATACAATACAGTGAAAGGACGAATTAAGAAATAACACATATAATATCAGATACGAATATGTGGGTTATTCTCAGAGTTTGGTATTTTAACTTCTACAAATGTCAAAATATATTCAAATTGAATCGCATTTTTTTAATCTCACAAAGATTTATACTATCAATCACAAGTGCTTCGTGTTTTCAAAAATATCCACAATGAAAAAGAACTACGTGATTTTCTCTCTGTTTCGTGCTTCTGGGCTACCATTTTTTGGGCATAAATATAATTATGATTGATTGAAGCAAATTTCCCTAACTTTACATCGACTCTGGAATTGTGAATCTATGGCCATGAAAAAAAACCCTTTAAATATCAACAACAACAACAAAATATAATTGAAGGGCAAACCAACAAAAATAGAATTAAAAGGAAAACCCAGCAAAACATAGCAAGGGCATGCTCTGAAATGCAGTCAGACGCACGAAACTGGAGAAACGGTGACAATTACCTTCACCATGCGCGAAGTTAAACCCTGGAAAAATCGAGAACTGCGAATTAAATCCCCAATCTTGCTCATTTCTGTGAGAAGAATCATTAATCATGATGCTTTTTGTTTATTTCAGAATAAAAATATTTTTAAATATGTCTAAGGAGGGAGAAAAAGGGAGAAAGAGAGATTATTTGAACCAGAACCAATGTTAAAGCTCTCATTCCCAAACGAATATTATCAAGAGAAATTTTCAGTTAATTTTAAATAAAAGCATCGCAAGGATGGCTTAGAGAAGAAGAAATGCTTTATTTGTTAATAATGAAGGCTGTACGTAGGTAGGAGACAGAAATTTACTTGGTAAGAGAAAAGGAACATGCAATTCGTAATTAAACAGCGGGATATAGTCATATCTAAAATTGACTACATGTATATAACACGAAAATATATTCATGTCAGTATATTTAATGCAGTTTGAAATATAAAAATGCACAGAAACTAGCACCATGCCAATATGGTGTCATACCTTAATCGTCATGGTTCCGGTTGGCTGAAATAGACCATGTGACTATCAAAATGGTCTTATTTGTGAGTATCATGTCCTGGTAGCATAGTAACTACCAGACTGTTATGAATGTGTAATGCTACTGGCTTTCTCGACAGATCCATGCTTTTACTATTCATAGCTTACCGAATCGCCACACTTAATGCATACATTCCTCAGTCAGAATTCATTTAATCAATTAATTGGTCTTTTTCAGTTTATTGCAGATTTTGCTCAAATCCAGGGAGTAAAATGAATCAAAATGTTGCATATAACAGATACAGTACTTTTGTAAATTGAGGATCTTACCGTGTACTGTCGCTGGGCAGGTAGCGGATGACTGGCCTGCTGGGCCCGTTGACTAGCGACCACCTCTGAAACTTTTTTGCTGAAGTCCTTTTTCAGATTTTTTAAGTCCGTCTCTAGTTTTTGACTTTTTGATTCAAAATGCATTTTTGATCTATGAGTTTCCTCTAGCAGTGCCTGAAGTTGTGCTAACTCTCGTTCCAACTTCTCGTTGCTTTTCTCTAAGTCTCGAATAATCTCTTTGTAATGTTTCTCATTCTCGCTCTGTGTATGCTCCAGATTCGCCACTTTTTGTCTAAGTCGCTCCAATTCCTGATTCTTCCTGTGAATTTCTTCATTCTTACTTTGTAATTGCTCTGCTACACCTTGTCTTAGTTTTTCAATATCCTTTTGAGCATTAATCAACAAATCTCTTAGATTTTGACTCTCGTTTTTCTCGTCAGCTAACTGCTGTTCCAAGGCTTTCACTTTTTCTTTCCATTGTTCCTCTTTCGTTGAAGCTTCTTGTTGAACGGCACTCTTCACTCTTTCGCGGCCCGCTTTCCGCTCCTTTTCCAAAAGCTTTTCCAGTTCCTTTCTTTTTTCTTCAATTTTCCCTAGTTGTTCAGTAGCGTCTTCTTGCACTAGTGATATTTCATACTCATATGCTTCCTTCAGAGCTTCGATTTCTACTTCTTTTTCATGATTTCTAGTAAACAACATATGAACCACTTGAGTCAGTTCAGCAACCTTTTTCGACATTCGAAAATCAAACGTCTTTTTCGCCTTTTCCTTTTCGGACGTCATTGTCATCTGACGGTAAAGAAGATGTGAGGCTGTTTTACTTTCCTGTGCATCCAGCTTGGCGATCTTTATTAATTATGGTTCGGTTCCGGTAAGAAAATCACTTCCGGTAACAAACCTAGATTCTTCAAAGATTTAGCAAATGATCAATTTCCACTACCAGAAACTTCCTGAAATAAATAGAAAAACAGAATATTAACAACCTTTCTACTCCTATTGATCATTGGAATAGTTGATTATATTTCAGAAGCTAAGAATTGTAAGTACACAGTTTACGTGTGTTAATGCAAATTGAATCGATTGTATGACCAATAACGTATATTGATTCCGGATTAAAAGGGTGCATTCTTTATAAATCACCGGCAATGGGTTGATCTGAGGTATTGACTGCAGACAAGTGTGTGTATTGTAAATGGCAACTTTGGAAAGTGGAGCTTATATATTTTATGCTGACCCCACTTGAAGGAGATAAGAAGGTGAAGAAAAAGACAACCAATATTTGTTGCTCAAGAACAGGAATATGTCTATTGTCGCAGAAGGATTCATGTTTTTTCAATCAATAATAATTCCGTATAAACATTGCTGCAGTGCTGTAATCCTGTTTGTTGCAAGCAATCAGATATTTTTACATTTGTATGATTTTGTTTTGTTCTTCAATGTCACTATAGCTTGTTAATTTGAATAAATTCTCGGTAAACAAAGAATTAATGAATTACCAAGATCTGAGGTTTTTGTCTGGAAAATTATTCATCCATTTAAAGTAAATTGCAGTATATATCATAGATGATCATATCTGGTACACACTCCATGGCTGCAAATATCTGGCAAATGAAACTCCTGAACAAGATTAGTCGATGTTTAGCATTATCGGATTAACTCTCAGGGGAGCCTAGAAATAATGCCATAACTATTCTAAAACAGAAATCCTCTGCGTTGTATTTTTATTTCGTTATTTGATATTATACAAAGATTAAAACTTAATGGCAATGCCCATGTGATTGTAGAATAGAGCTAAACAGTTTTCATTTTGTTGTGAAAATGGTCTTTTTCTGTGTGCACGTGTTAACTTTCACCTATAAGGAACCTTCACAGACTGCACGTTGTTCCCAATAAGTGCACTTTACTGGTCGAAACTCTAAGAGCGGAATACTTATTTCTATAATACCTCACAAAAAATCGAGTTGGTACTAGGATGATGAAGAAAAATGTTTCATGTACGTTTTAGTGCTTAAAGTGGTCTGTCCTTGGCTATGAGACTATCGAACTAATTCGGAAATCAAAGTTTAATCTTCCAATCATATAATTTTTGAGTTTATGAAAGTAGTATACTCTTTTCAGACTTGCTACAGTGAGATTATTATAGAATGTTTTGGGGCAGAAGAAGGTTGCTAACCTTACTAAGATTTTACTGTAGATGATTTCTTTATATATGTGAGATTAAATAAAAACAATATTTATTTGGTTGACCAGAAAGTATTTCATGTTAGAGTATATATAGGTTCTTTGAAGTAATATCTGCCACTTGAATTGGAAATGATTCATACATGATTTTTAAATATTTTGCATGCACTCGTTACCGTATGGACAAACATGAACTTCAACATATATATATGTGAACAAAAGTACGACGAAACGAACTGGAGAGCAAATCTGTGTATACCCTGCCGTTTAACACAATCCTTTGGTCAATTAATCGACTTTTTAAACTGTGATAAATTGACTTCTTACGCGTCTATCTTGGACGTTAAACCCTCTCCAAGATGGATCTGACACCTTTGTGCTGGTACAGACCAGACTTTATAATGGAGATATTTGATTTAAATTTCTGAACTATTTAAAGTTCAATAATATACCTACAGTCTATCGATCAAATGTGAGAATAAAGATTCGTTTATATCACAGCTCTATTTTTATTCATTAAAAAGTATAATACAAAACTGATGATTTTTTTTTCTTCTCTTTTTCAATAGTTTTCTATCTATATAACCACACAATGACTTTTTAAAAAAAATATTGGAAGAATGAAAAAAAAAAAATAATTACACAGCATGCATTATTCATGTGTGCACATATGCTGTATAGATATAAAAGTACTTCACAAATACAAAAGCAATTCGTTCTTCACGGAGATAAAATGACTCTTATCTGTTATGAGTGACAACCATCCATCACCAGAAGAGGAAATCTTACCCCCTCCATCACCATGGTGTAGTCAGATTGTTCCTTGATCGATGAATATGACCCACATTTTAGAAAGAGTTATCAGAAAAAATACGTCTTATTCTGTTATTCAATTTTTAAAAACAGATTTATATGTCTTTAGAGAATCCCTCTCAGCGTTGAAAACTATATGTATATATCCTGCTGTTCTGGACAGACTTTCCCCGATTTGATTGGTCAGTTTCATCAATATATCGTCTTTGGGTCATTTCATATAAGATAAAAAAAAAAAAAAATAAAAAAAAATAAATAAATATATATATATATATATATATATATATATATATATATATATATATATTACTTCTATCTTATTTCATTTATTTATTTACATGTAAATCGGCTTAGACTTCTCGATGTAAAACCTGATGAAAATTATCAAACATATTTGCATGCCAAAATGTGACCCCCAGTCTTAATGATGACGCGAGATTCCACAAAACTCGGTCCTAATGTGTGGCTCTCCTTACACACATGGACACGGGTGAGTTGTACACCTCTAATAATCATGACCACCACAGATCCTACATCTTAAAATCTCTTGGGGTATACAATACAGAGTCAGAAAATAAGACACACAGTTTTAAATCACTTTCGATGATCTAATTGAAATTAAGTATGTAATTACAACCTCTAGCTACGATACCAGGGTGCACGTCAGTACTAGATTTGTATGGAAGGATTTTGATCGGAATTAGGTTATACTAGCTGTCGATTTTCACAATCTGGGATTCCAGACACCGCACGCGATACTAATACTAGAGAACCATGCCATAATGCTGGTATCCTCCTTTCGTCTGTTCAGGCCGACTGTAGACTTTAAATAGATAACAAGTGCTCAATTGTAGTTTGATTTCTACATGTCAATATTTTTCCAGTATGCTTTAGGTTTAACAAAAAAAAACCTGTTGCGACACATCAAGGTGATCGGTATAAAGGGAGAGTTATTTAAAATAACTTACCTTGATAAGAAATCACAAGGGTAAATTCTCTCTATATATACACATCTCTCACTGCTACCAAACAACACAAAGAATCTGTACCCTGTTTACCATCAGTGTTGGCGTCATCTTATATACAATGGCCGACTCGCGTTTCAAGTTGTTAAATTCCAGTTATCAAAATGTTGTAGTGGTGTTGTCCTGAAGATTTTTGTTGAAGATCGATTTAGATATATCTTATCACACAGGGTTGCCTTTTGATACAGTAATAATGTGGCTTTTAAAGTTTCGACGATGTAAAGACGATCGTAGAATTGCACCCGTGTACACCATTCAATGAACGAACGGTACAACGCATGAACTATTTAGAATGCCCGCTACGAAGCATTAAGTAAATATGTAGATATATAGTGTGATTTTATTTGTCGTGGGGTTGAGTTTTGGGTATTTAAAAATCTCGTAATCTGAAGCGGTCATTTTGCGGCGTCCTTGGAAACAATGGCGGACTAAATCTCCTTATTGTGTCTGCACGGACTTTTACGCTTAACGAAGCTCCAAATGTATAGTCGCTCTGGAAATACCAAAATCAAGTCAAATAGGATTACAGGACCACACAAAATATGCAGACAGAATTACTGCGAAAAATGATAATGTCTAGAGCCAAAAAATATCATATTGCATTCGAGAATCCCATAACGAGTATCGACAGACTGTTTAGAATAACCAACATGAACATTAATGATAGTCATTTGGGGGTCAGGGGGGGGGGGGGGGTCAGACCTTTGATGAATCCACACGTAAGAGGAGATTACGTACCCAGCCTCGCGGTCTTTTGTTCTTCCTATTGTCATTGTTAGACTTCAGTGTTTTTATTTTTTTGTTCGGAAATTTTGTATTAACACAAGTAAGGAAAGGACTCCACTGAAGAAAGAATCGGAGTGATAGAAACGGACACTGAGGAGATAATATAAAAACCATCAGTCAATATAATGTAGTGTATGGACTTCAGAGTAGTAAGAATCAGAGGAGTATTAACGTATACTGGGGAAATAATATACACAGCAGTCAATATAATGTGATCTACACATCAGTCAATATAATGTAGTGTATAGACCTCACAAAAGTGAGAATCGGAGGGGTAGTAAAAGACACCACAGAAGTGAGAATCAGAGAGGAAATAATAAACACACTAGTCAATATAATGTAGTGTAGAGACTCCTCAGAAGTGAGAATCAGAGAGGGAATAATAAACACACTAGTCAATATAATGTAGTGTAGAGACTCCACAGAAGTGACATTCAGAGAAAACATCAGAGTGGTACTTGCTGATTTTGGAGTCAGTGACTGAATTCGTCAGGGAGAGATAAAAATTATCAGTGTAGAGTAACAATTTAGCCCTTGTCTGTGTTTATAGGGACGAAAAGGCGAAGGTAACGAACAGTGGTCATTTTTTCATAGAATACAAATTAGAGAGTTGGGCAAACACGAACCATTAGATAAACTAGAGATGGGATAAGATGCCTAGGAGGAATAACCATCCCGAGTCAACCGGCCAAATCCGCCGTGAGCCCTATATTTTGATCAGGTAAATGGAGTAATCCTTAGTCAGAGTCAGTATGCCAAGACCGGTCAAACAATTCGTATGAAACATGTCAAACAGCATTTGACCCAATGAAAGGTTGGATTTGCAAACTAGATCGTTATAACGACCATAGAATTTGTTAAATGCTGACTTCAAACGAGACCGTTGAAACCCTGTAAACATCAACTTCTTTGTCTGCAGCCTGCCTCTATTTAGTAACTTATCATACGCAAAACAAGCTTTTGTGTATGACGTATCGAATCAGTTGAGAGATATAAACACCATATACAGTTGATAATAGAATATTGCTGCATAAATATAGAAAGCTGACGGTGGAGAAATTGAAATCATCCCGTTTGTCATAAAGTTGTGTCGTTAGTTTGCCGTTAATACCTACTTACAATAAAATATTAGATTTTCAGAATAAAAATACTTGTTTTAGGTACAATGCTACATGATCTAACACCTACATTGGCGAGTACACGTTGAAAACCCGCAATTAATTCATCGAGAATGTCCTTAGAAATAGGAAGCATTAGTTTCAGTGTGATGGTTCACGCATTCCAGTGAACATCACATTATGATATGTATTTGTTAATAAACAGATCGGAGAGTGATCACAGATCACTAGGTAATCTTCTTTGTCACCCTTCTATATTGACTGATGTTATTATTATCACCAGTCTCCGTTACTGCCTCTTTGATTCTCTCTTCTGTGAAGTGCCTATACTATATCATATTGACTGTTGTGTCTATTGTATCATATTGACGGGTGTGTTTACTATATCATATTGACGGATGTGTTTCTTATATCATATTGACGGGTGTGTCTATTGTATCATATTGACTGTTGTGTCTGTTATATCATATTGAGGGGTCTGTTTCTTATATCATATTGACGGGTTTGTTTATCATATCATATTGACTGTTGTATTTATTATATCATATTGACGGGTGTGTTTATTATTTCCTAAGAGTCCGTTTCTACCCTCTGATTGTCACTTCTGTGGAGTCCTTATACTACAATCCCGTGGGAATCCGGGTCAGTACCCCTTGCTTCGAGTCGACTAAATGGGGCCGTCCTTCGGATGAGACCGAAAAAACCAAGGTCCCGTGTCACAGCAGGTGTGGCACGATAAAGATTCCTCCCTGCTCAAAGGCCCTGAACACCGAGCATAGGCCTAAATTTTGCAGCCCTTCACCGACAACGGTGACGTCTCCATATAAGTGAAAAATTCTCGAGCGGGACGTTAAACAACATACAATCAAACTTATACTACATTATATTGACTGTTGTGTTTATTATTTCCTCATATTGACTGGTGTTTTTATTATTTCTTCAGTATCCGTTACTACTTCTCTGATTCTCATTTCTGTGGATCCGGTCGCGATAGCTCATTGGTAGATCGTTTGCTTCATAACCGGGAAGTCATGAGTTTGAGCCCCCTTCGTGCCATGGCCGTGTCAAACCAAAGACGTAAACATAGGTAGTGATTGCTCCTTCACTAAACCGCTCGACATTTAGAAGTGAAATCACGGGTCTTTCGGATATGACCTTGTATTGTGTCACAGCAGGTTAAAGAACCCTCACTGCTACGGCCCTGAGCGATAAGCATAGGTCTAAATTTGTGGTACTTCACCTACAACTGGTGACGTCTCAATATGAGTAAAAAGTAAAAAAAAATTCTCAACGGGACTTTAAATAAACAACCATAGAACAACAAACCACTTCTGTGGAGTCCTTACTCTACATTATATTGACTGGTGTGTTTATTATCTCATATTGACCGGTGTGTTTATTATTTCCTCAGTGTCCGTTACTATCCTCTGATTCTCACTTCTTTGAAATTCCTACATTATATTGACCGGTGTGTTTATTACAGTATCTCATATTGACCGGTGTGTTTATTACAGTATCTCATATTGATTGGTGTGTTTATTACAGTATCTCATATTGATTGGTGTGTTTATTACAGTATCTCATATTGATTGGTGTGTTTATTACAGTATCTCATATTGATTGGTGTGTTTATTACAGTATCTCATATTGATTGGTGTGTTTATTACAGTATCTCATATTGATTGGTGTGTTTATTACCCCCATAGTGTCTGTTATTACCTTCTGATTCCAATTTATGTGGAGTCTTTACAATACATTATATTAACTATCCTCATTGTCCGTTAGTACCCCCTTTATTATCTCTTCTGTGAAGTGTCTATACTACATTATATTGACTGGTGTGTTTATCACCTCCTCATATTGACTGGTGTGTTTATCACCTCGTCATATTGACTGGTGTGTTTATTATCTCCTGAGAGTCCATTACTACCCCTCTTGTGTTCACTTCTGTCTACATTATATTCACTGGTGTGTTTACTATCTCTTCATATTGACTGATGTGTGTTTATTATCTCCACATATTGACTGGTGTATTTATCACCTTGTCATATTGACTGGTATGTTTATCATCTCCTCATATTTACTGGTGTGTTTATCATCTCCTCATATTGACTGGTGTGTTTATCATCTCCTCATATTGATTGTTGTGTTTATCATCTCCTCATATTGACTGGTGTGTTTATCATCTCATATTGACTGGTGTGTTTATTGTCTCCTCATATTTACTGATGTTATTATCTCCTCAGTGTCTGTTACTACCCCTCTGTTTCTCACTTCTGTAGGAGGCGCCTTGCACTACATTATATACATTGTGTTGACTGGTGAGTTTCTCCTCAATGTCCGTCTTCTGACTTGTAGGAGTTCCTTTACTTTATCACATTGACTGATGTGTTCGTTTATTTTAATTTACACAGAATAACATTTCTATTGAGGGGGCAGGGTGTCCAAAAGAAAAATTAGATTCCTACGTATAGTCAATTAGAAGTGAATGAAAGGACGAGTTCAACATCATCTGCCACAGAATGAGACCATTGTCCCTGTCGTGAAATCCTTATAGCTTAACTGTGATGTCACATGGAAAATTGACAACGACACGGATAGGAATCAACAAAATGGCAACGACATGGATAGGAATCAACAAAATGACAACGACACGGATAGGGATCAACAAAATGGCAACGACACGGATAGGAATCAACAAAATGGCAATGAAACGGATAGGAATCAACAAAATGGCAATGACACGGATAGGAATCAAGAAAATGGCAACGACACGGATAGGAATCACGAAAATGGCAACGACACGGATAGGAATCAACAAAATGGCAATGCTACGGATAGGAATCAACAAAATGGCAACGACACGGATAGGAATCAATAAAATGGCAACGATACGGATAGGAATCAACAAAATAGCAACGACACGGATAGGAATCAACAAAATGGCAACGATACGGATAGGAATCAACAAAATGGCAATAACACGGATAGGAATCAATAAAATGGCAATGCTACGGATAGGAATCAATAAAATGGCAATGCTACGGATAGGAATCAACAAAATGGCAACGACACGGATAGGAATCAATAAAATGGCAACGATAGAATAGAAATCAACAAAATGGTAACGACACGGATAGGAATCAACAAAATGGCAACGACACGGAGAGGTAATCAACAAAAAAAGAAATTCGTCAATGTCCGTTAATGTTGCACCATTCATTTACGATGTATATATCATTGACTAAAGCAATGTGAAGTGGTAACGAAAGAGACTTCTTTAATGACAAATCTGTCAATTGGAGAGTTTAATTTAGATTCAATAATGCATACAGTGAAATGTACATTTATAAACAGAGGTATTGTAACCACTGTAAACCTGTCACCGCTACGATATAAATCACTATATACTGACGGACTTGAAAAACGCAACACTTGATAATTTTCTATATTATAAATTTGTTTATATATGTAATAAACAAATTCATGGTACCGGTATATTATAAACAATGTTAACTGAACTCTATTCTTTGATTTTGAACATCATTTTATTCACAAAGAGGCGACAGTTGAAATGAATGTCAATGAGGGGTGCGTCAAAAATGTGGTTTTATTCATTAGTACCAGGTATGACCCCCATTAGCAGTGATGACAGCGCGAAGGCGACGTGACATTGTTTGACAAATATTTCGGATGGTCCACTGAGGAATATTCTGCCATTCCTCCAACAAGGCTCTCCCTAATTCTTACGGATTGAGGTTGAGGCTGGCGGCTGCGCACACGTCTCCCCATCTCGTCCCACAAATGCTCGATTGGATTCAAGTATGGGGACATAGCGGGCCAATCAAGGACATCAATGGCGTTCGTTTGAAAAAGGTTTTGTGTCCATCTTGCCGTATGTGCGTGCGCATTGTCCTGTTGGAAAATTAACCCATTCCCTTGGCTATGCTGCTGTATTAATGGTGCTGAAACAGGCTGCAGAATTTCGTCCACATACCTCCTATCAGTGAGGGTTTCATTTAAAACGACCAGTTGTGACCGAAAATTGTGGATAATCGCACCCCAGATCATGACACCCCCCTCCTCGAGGACACAATTATCTGCAAAACGTTCATGTAAACGACGGTAAACTCGACATCTGCCGTCTGCGTTGCTACCGTAAATCTGGACTCATCTGAGAACACAACATGTGACCCATTTTGACGATGAGTCAGATGCTGTCTTGCCCATTGCAATCTGTACCGTCGGTGATGCGGTTTAAGCTGTAGCCCCTTAAAAGGTCTTTTGCAGAGGATCCCATGGCGCTTCAAAATTCTGGAAACGGTTCTAGGATGAATAGGCCTTCCATGACGTCCAATGATTACTCTCGCCGCGGTCGCAGCGGCCGTAAACCTATTGCGCAGATGACGTTGCCGTATTAACGCTTGTTGCCGTGGCGTTGTCACAAACGGTTGACCAGGTCTTGGGCGATCATCTAGGGATCCTGTCTGATGGAATCGTGACAACCGGCTGACTGTACAAGGATGGATATTAAAACGCCTTGTAACCTCACGCTGACTAACTCCTGCTTGCGGCGTACCAAGTGCCTGATTGTGCATTTCATTGCTTAAGCGCGGCATAGAGTTGGTTTTGAATTTTTTCTATTAGCGGTGTCTATGCTTTCACCAACAAAGTTGTTTTATCGCGAAAAACTCTCTATTACCTTTCCATGTGTTTGAGAAAAAGTCCTGAAAATTTCATGCGATGCTTCTCACAACGAGCAAACAATGAACAAAGGTAAATGGAGAGATGGGTTTCAAAAATCAATACGATATATGGTGGGTAAATTTTGCAACATAAATTTTATATATAATGTTTTCAATGAATAAATTAAAAAACCGTGTGTTGCGTTTTTAAAGTCAGTCAGTATATAAAAAGAGAAAAGAGCTACAAATCTTTGCCACCAATGGTCTGGGTGTCGACTTCCATGAAGCTAATTGGTTATTTTACAGATTTGATTTTAAAAATAAAGCATCACTGCGCATTGTGTATAAAACTTTGTGATGCGTGTATTGTAACAATTAATTCTAAGCGGGATATACTCAGTAAGACTTGTCATATGGAATTTAAATTTCAGCTTTACCGCGTGTACACACTTCATGCACTGTTTCCCCGAGCCCTACAAATCGGGCTTTGGGGACACCAACACTGAGACTTTCTCAAATTTGAGAAATCTTAGAAAATGTGAGTTTTTCTCACCCAGCTGTGCCATCAAATAAATATTTTCTCAAACTCGGTATGTTTTTGAGTTTTTTGGTTTTTTTTTTTCGAATTTAAGAATTTTCTCAAATGTGCGTGCCACCAAAATATTTCTGAATTCAGCTGAGAAAAATATTTGAGATTTCTCCGAAAATCCTGAGATTGGTAAATAGCAACCTCAAATAAAAGCTCAAGTGTATTTAGTCACAACAAAAGGGCTGCCAGACGACTTCATCAACGCAGACGTCGTAAGAACTTAACTGATAAACAAAATGAAAGTGGATTTTATTTAAAGAAAGGTCCCTTGTAACAATGTTGAGTTTTTTCTTAAATCTCAACTCGCATGAGGCGTGTCTGAGAAGTTTGGTTGCACGCTATTTTAGCAAAATCTCTGTTGAGGTGAAAAACGTGAGTTTGAGTTAGAGTTTGAGACTTTTATCTGTTGGTGGCCCCGAAGCCTGGCTTACGAACTGGGCTTAAATTAGCTACCCTTCCTTTTGTTATCTAGTGATGTGTTGCTATATATTTTATTGTAGATAGAGGAGTCACATTATATAAATGTCGGCATTCTTTGTTTGCCTTTGTTTGTTTGTTTATAGCCGCCTGAGCAATTTTTCAGCTATCCGGCGGCTGTCACCATTACCGGTGACAGGGCTGCAAATTTAGGCCTATGCTCGGCACTCAGGGCCTTTGAGCAGGGAGGGATCTTTATCGTGCCTACTGCGACACGGGACCTCGGTTTATACGGTCTCATCCGAAAGACCGGCACCCACGTCCCACAGTGGGATTCGAACCCCCGACTCAAGGATCATCAGATCTTTGAGCCCGACGCTCTAACCACTGCGCCACGCGGGCGGCTGTCGGCATTCTAAAGGTCCATATGATTCCTTAGCGGCTTAAGAAATACAATATTCTCCCGGACCGGAGGCGTCTTCGAAGGTAGGTAACGCATCGTATTGGCCGAGGAAACGTCAATCAATTGTTTTATTTTAAGACTGAATAATTCAAAACATCAAAACTGGCGACTATTTCCTAGGAACAGTACCTGTCCGCCATCTCGTTATACAGGTAGAAAGCAGCACAATGTAGAAAGGGGTTTTAGACGCGTGGTTGTTATATGACTAAATAATTTAATAAACATCGAAAACAGCCACTAAAACATGTAGAATTTATCAAACGATATCTGATTAAGCAGTTTTAGATCTGACTCGATTTTACTATAATTCAACAATTATTACTCCATTTTGTGAAAGAAATTCCCCCCTTCCCCTTTTTAGTCAGCGTAGTTCAAGATAGTCGGTCACTGGATACGTGAGTTTTCACTGAATGACTAAAATATCTCAAATTTGAATTCCCAATTGTTTTCCCATGCAGGAGAAATAAAATATCGTATTCACCTCGAAGGCACGTGTAGGTGGAGATAACGTTGTATTTTTCCAAGGTTGTTGCATCTCAGTCATTTAGAATTATTTGATCATATAATAAAATATTTCTTGTCTATTGATAAAATATAGTGAAACGTGCGTATACCGAAATCATTAGGTATACTTTTTGCGTAGTAAAACACAGGATATTGGATTACGTTGGGAAGGATTCGGAATACAGAGTGAAGCGGATTGCACATGTTTAGACAGACAGACAGTCATATTGGACAGGTTTTCCTGTATTAAAGCCATGTTCTCGTATGAAATTGTCATTTTATGAGAGAATAAAGAGATTCTATGAAACTTGCCCCAATATATCCAAACCACAAGAATGGCAGATCAGTTTGCTGTTTAGAATACCTGGTATTTCCTTTTCCACTTTGTAATTAATATGCAGATAGTGGTCAGTAAAACAATTGTCAACATTTTTACAATCAATGTGTTTTACGACAATAACAGTAAACTGTCTACTATAAAACATACACAGATTTGTGACACGTGGCCCTGTCCACTTGTCCATGTCCAGCGATCGGCAGCCTTGTGGTCACTACCTACAAAAACGAAAGCAAGAAAAGAGTCTCTGGTCTGTTTCCATCCTCCAACTTGTATGCAAATGAGGGTCGTCTGTAGAAAGAGGAATCCAGTCCAGAGGTGCCAACAAAATCCCGCCATTATGCATACACAGCTCGGTAAGTTCCTCTATCTTAAAGCTTTCTCCTTAAGGAAGCTTGTTTTCAAATCTAAAGACAGCAAACTGTCATATAAATCCATAATAATTCATGTTTTCTTTCTTCTTCTTTATATATATATATATATATATATATATATATATATATATATATATATATATATTAATGGTGTAAATTGTTCAGTCTCTTAATGCATGCTGCGCGGACACCATATTCTACGCTTATATAAGATGTCCTATTTGAGGAAAAAATAAATCTTTTAAAATAAGTATCCTTTAAAAAAAATAATTGAGTAAGAATGAGATCGTTCAGTCAACTCAAAGTCTAACTTATAATGCGAGCTGCAACAGAGTATCGTGATCAATAACTTTTGCTATCCACCACACAATATGTTGTAAAAATAAATGAATGCATGATAAAACATTAATAGATTGCCTTATATAATAACAACTACTCGAAGGCGCTTAATAATAAGGTATAATATAAACAAAGTAAAAAACAAAAATAAAGTGAGTATATATATATACATAAACAATGGAAGACTATTTTGGAAGTTATAGAGTATTAGACATCAATGAAATAAAACATTAAGAAAATTTGAATTTAGAAATTTGAATTAAAAACGGTCATGGAGAAACTACCATAAAGTCAGGGAAAAAGTTGTCAAAGGAAGCCATCCTTTATAATCACCCTTGAATCTACCTTAATACATCTGTAGGAACTCACCTTAAAACTGAGAACCAGTAGGAACTTAAAAACCACCTTAAAACTAAGAACCTGCAGGAACTTAAAAATCACTTTAAAACTAAGAACCTGTAGGAACTTAAAAACCACCTTAAAACTAAGAACCTGTAGGAACTCAAAAACCACCTTAAAACTAAGAACCTGTAGGAACTTAAAAACCACCTTAAAACTAAGAACCAGTAGGAACTTAAAAACCACCTTAAAACTAAGAACCTGTAGGAACTTAAAATTCACCTTAAAACTAAGAACATTTAGGAACTTAAAAACCACCTTAAAACTAAGAACCTGTAGGGACTTAAAAATCACTTTAAAACTAAGAACCTGTAGGAACTTAAAAACCACCTTAAAACTAAGAATTTGTAGGAACTTAAAATTCACCTTAAAACTAAGAACCTGCAGGAACTTAAAAAACACCTTAAAACAAAGAAGCTGTAGGAACTTAAAAACCACCTTAAAACTAAGAACCTGCAGGAACTTAAAAACCACCTTAAAACTAAGAACCTGCAGGAACTTAAAAACCACCTTAAAACTAAGAACCTGTAGGAACTTAAAATTCACCTTAAAACTAAGAACCAGTAGGAACTTAAAAACCACCTTAAAACTAAGAACCTGTAGGAACTTAAAATTCACCTTAAAACTAAGAATCTGTAGGAACTTAAAATTCACCTTAAAACTAAGAAAAGGAAAGCAACAGGTTTATATCACAACTGAATAAACCCTAGATTTATCCAACATCTGTTTCTGCGCAAACGCAAAAACACATTGTGCTTTGTAACCTTGCGTGGAGTTCAAATGGTGAGCACGAAGAAGAAATAAATTACTTTGTTTAACACGCTGAAATGGTGTGTATACCATAAAATCACATTACCCAAGTATTCTCCATATCTTCATGCATTATTCCGTGCAGTTCCTGAATATTCTACAATGATGAAAATTACATGCGTGATACGCGTAAGGATACAGTCCAAAAGACACGCTTCAGATGATGCAATTGTCTTGTATTTTCTGGATGAGTAATCAAGTTATAAAAAATGGCGGTAGGGTGACTCACTTCCTAGAAGTATATGTAAATTCTGTACAGATAAATCATGCACGCATCGAGATGAAACAGAAGTTTAGGATTGCTGAAATTGTCTAATGAGTTTCAGAAGAGTGACATGAAATTCCTTGGGCTAAATACATTAGCATATAACTTTACAATCTACAGTAGTGAACTAGACGAGAATGATACGCGTAAATTTGTGTTCAATCCGACTAGATTTCATGTGTGATATTACTTGATTAAAAAAAAAAACGTTCAGTATGTTAAGGCAAACACCGTGGTACAGTTGGTTTTTGTTTGTTTTTTGTTGTCTTTTTTTTGTTTGTTTTTTGTTTGTTTTTGTTTTGTTTTTGTCTTATTGACAGCATTACGTTTCTTTCGCAAATAGTATACTGTGGAATCATTAATGTTCGTGAGGGACAATGTTCGCGGGTAGCTAAATATTTACTAGTTTTTGGGGATGTAATTTCGAGGGTTAACATTATTTTGAAATTAGACAACAATATACTTTAGAAACTATTGCAAAGAATAACTGTTCCCGAGGACATAAATTCGTTGGTAAAAGATATCCATGAAATCCACCAACATTGAGCCCCCACGAACAATAATGATTCCACAGTAGTTTTAGATCAGAGCCAGATATTGATAAATTGACTGCTGATTATCACCACGGATTACATCTTTTTTATGGAAACCCTCGTAATCCATAAGCCGACTTCTACTTGATGGGTTGATTGATTGATTGATTGATTGTTGTTGTTTTCCGCCACACTCAACAATTTTTCAGTTATTTGGTGGGGTCCAGTTTTTATTGGTGGAGGAGAGAACCCTGATACAATGTACCCGAGAGGAGACCACCGACCTTCCGAAAGTAAACTGGCAAACTTTCTCACATATATCGGCGCAAGCGAGATTCGAACCCGCGCCGACTAGAAGTGAGAGGCCTTGTGATTTTGACCGCGACGCTCTAACCACTCGGCCACGGAGGCCCCCACTTGATGGGTGATCGCCTTTAACTTGTGCAAGATTTTATCACTTATGAAGGGAGATAGCGATTGCTAGGTAAATGATTTGAGGGTTAAAACTATTTACAATGCGAGACATCAATTAGTATTGATGAGATGAATCCGACACCGCTGATTTTAACTTAGTCGCTCATAACAGTGTCAAGAGGGAGATAACCCATTACAGTGTAACCCCATGGGGATCCAGGCGACTAAATGGGGCGGTCCTTCGGATGAGACCGCAAAAACCGAGGCAGGTGTGGCACGTTAAAGATCCCTCCCTGCTCAAAGGCCATAAGCGCCGTGCATGGGCCTAAATTTTGCAGCCCTTCTCCGGTAATAGTGACATCTCCATATGAGTGAAAGATTCTCGAGCGGGACATTAAACAATATAAATCAATTAATTAAATCATTACAGTGTCAAGAGGGAGATCATTCTTTTCTTTTTTCACCGGTCGCGGTAGCTCAGTGGTTAGAGCGTTCGCTTCGTAACCTAGAGGTTGTGAGTTCGAGCCCCGCTCGTGCCATGACCGTTTCAAACCTAAGACGTAAACATAGGTAGTGATTGCTCCTTCGCCAAACGCTCGGCATTTAGAATTGAGAATCACGGGTCTTTCGAATATGACCTTAAAAACGGAGGTCCCGTGTCGCGGCAGGCGTTGACACGGTGAAGAACCCTCACTGCTACGGCCCTGAGCACTAAGCATAGGTCTAAATTTATGGTACTTCACCTACAGTGGTGACGTCTCAATATGAGTGAAAATTCTCGACGGGACATAAAACAAACAAACAATCAATCAATCTTTTTTTTCAATGCTTCAATGCTTAATTAATACATTTACCTAGCTAAAGAAATGATTTCCAAAGATGTGTCCATTTTGTTAAAACCATCTTTTTTATAACATGAAAAGGAGTCTCTTGACGAAAGACACACTGTGAATTGTGAGAATAAATATTTCGGTTTTTTAACAAAGGTCATTTCCCAGGTCAGCGTACAAGTTATGAATGCATCTGAACTCCTCTACGAAACATAAAACTGTCAAAGAATGGATCAAAGTGATAGGATACATGCGTGGATCCAGGATTTTTTTTTCGGGGGAGGGGATTTTGGCAAGAAAAACTCAACCCTTTCCATTTCAAAATCTGCATCTTAGCATTATGGACCACTGTAGATCACTAAAACTGTACAAAAGGGGGCTGGGTTGAAATACTTATACGACCTGTACTGTAATTTAATCTGATTTTAAGCCGCCCGCGTGGCGCAGTGGTTAGAGCGTCGGGCTCAAAGATCTGATGATCCTTGAGTCGGGGGTTCGAATCCCACTGTGGGACGTGGGTGCCGGTCTTTCGGATGAGACCGTATAAACCGAGGTCCCGTGTCGCAGTAGGTGTGGCACGATAAAGATCCCTCCCTGCTCAAAGGCCCTGAGTGCCGAGTATAGGCCTAAATTTGCAGCCCTGTCACCGGTAATGGTGACAGCCGCCGGATAGCTGAAAAATTGCTCAGGCGGCTATAAACAAACAAACAAACAAGCAAATCTGATTTTAACAACAATACACAGGAGACATAAGACGAAGGATGCGAATTTCTAAATTTATTCCTAACTTTTAATCATACGCTGATGTTTTCTGTAAGAGGTGTTATTTAGAATCTTGATTGAAATAGTCTTCAGCTTCCCTGTCTGATTTGTGATGATGAACGAACTACAATAGCACATTTTCGGGCCTCTCCGGCAGGCGGAAAAACAACCTTGCTGGAAAGACCAGGGAAAGTACGCACTGTGCCGAAGTCAATGACTTTCTGGCAAATATACCATCAGTCAAAGGTTTCAACATCCAGAAGTTTGTTGTTGCAAAAAATAGAAAGGTTTAAATATTGATACATCGAATCCTTTGATTTAGTCCTCACTACTTCGTGCACAAACGTAATCACTCATTTTCCCATAATGCATGCTGGTATATACTTTGCAAATTTCCGGGATGGAGGAGGGAGACCCATCCCCCTAGATCCGCGCAAGGAATACCTCATAGCGGTATCTTACTATTCAACGGTAGAGGAGACTATTCACAAAGGACAGATAACAAGTAATTGCTGGTGTAGGTCAATTGTTGCATTTGTTCTTGGGCCCCTTTAATACTTAAAGTGTGGAATTTTAATGTTTAAATTAGTTATAATCAGCGCACTCAGTTAAAAGAAAATGACATTTAAACAAACAGGGTAAAAATGTCATATGGAATTCTTTCATATTATGACCTTTTAGCACTTATTTTGTTATTTTCAATAAGCCATTTTCAAAATTCAGTAAGAAACCAGGGGGTTTGTGATGGTTTTATTAATTTTTTTTTCAGACAGAGAACATTCAATGTTAAAAAAAGTTTTTAAGTTTGAAAACAGCTTAGTGTAAATTCCATTCACTATGGTTATTATTGTTGTTTAATATGATTAAATTGTAACTTTAGATTGTGTGCCGTACGTTTTGGAAGGTAGCTTTTTATCAGTGCTACATGTATATAAGGCAAATAAACGCATTTTTCATTTTAACTCCACAACGTTATCGGACATAGACATTTAAAAATGATCTTGACCTTCCAAGATGATAGTTCGACACAGCGTCGTAAACCGTCTCCTTACAAAGTTGTGGTCAAAAAACACAAAACATGGGGAACACTGATGGGCAGCACAATGATTCTGTTTACAGAATTCATAACTGTATCTAGAGAACATTTCTAACAATGCAATACAGCTAGTTTCGTGGCACAAACAGACCCACCCTGGCGCCAGAACCCCTTACTTTGGAGTCATGTGTTTCACAATAATATAAAATGCCCCCCTTTACGTACTGTATTTTCAGATGTAAGAAAATATCACGTGGTCTATATATCCCCGCCTTACGGCCTGAACCCCTTTTTCCAAGGACCACGGGTTTCATATCATTGTTAGAGCCTGCATGGTCAGTAACTCAATTCTTAATGAGTGATTTGGTGATTTTCTTTCTTGTCTCAAATCATCTTTTTCCTTTCTAATATCATATACAAAAAATACTGTGTTATTTTTTAAAAAAGATAGATGAATGATATTTATCAGCCATGAAACTATAGCACTGTTAGAAATGATAACATGATCACCAACAGTTATACTAAGAGCCAACTTATATTGCAGGTTGAATTTTTTTGTCCAGGAAGTAAACATTTGAAGATTGTAATTGTTTAAATTCAGAAATAAATGCAGATAATTGCATAAAATTGTTATTATTTACAGGAAATGACTTACGAGTCACTTAAACTTTGAATTTAAATTCTTTAAAACTTTTTCAACAAATGACCTTTACTATCCCTTTAAACAAGCAACATTGTTAGTCGGTTGACCTTAATCAAAAGACACAGTCTCGTCATTCATTGTTTGGTGTATCAAGTACGATATCAGTACGATATACTAAGGTTATACATGATGGAGGTTTGATTTTACTGGGATTTTCAAATGAGTGACAGGATTTTGAACTTTTGTTTTTTTGGCGAAACTTACAATGCGGGATGCACCTAACTTTTCATGAATACGTTTTCAAGCTAGAACTTTTCTATTAAGCAGGTATTAGCAAGTATTAGTGCATATACCAAAGCAATGGATATTGTCAAGATTTTCAATTTCTTGCAACTTTCGACGAGTGAGTGGAAAATTGAAGATAACGAACAGTGATCAACCTTATAAATTCTATAAAAAATACAAAATGACGAGAAGGGCAAACATGGACCATTGGACTCTCCAGGGGCGGGATCAGGTGCCCAGGAGAAGTAAGCATCCCCTGTTGACTGGTCACACCGGTCAATGGATGTTGAACTGTGTACCTGGGAAGGCCGTTCACATTACCAGGACTTCTGATGGAAATTTTTGATAAGGAAACGTAAAAAAAAAATGTTCGTCACTGTAAATGCGGTTCACAGCAGAAATATCAGCACACAAATGTTTGCCTTTAAATATACTCTATACCATATATGTTCTTGCTACATATGTCAAGATGCATTGAGTATTCTGTCGGGAAAGTGCTCTGGGGTCATCCCAAACCCTATATTATTGAAGTATATCTAAGACTAGATGCTGTCACAAGGCATTAATCCCTGCATGCAAGTGTTTGCCTTTAAATATACTCCCCGTCGTACTTGTGTAACTACCAAAGAAGCCACAATAGTTATTTCATAATTTACCTGAATATATACATATTAAAATTTAGCATAAAATGTTCAGGTGAGAATTTGACCTTTGGAATACCTTACCGCTACACTGACAGAAATTTATATTCTTAATGCACATATCAAGATGTATATATTATTCTGTTCTGCAGGTGCCCGTGGATCATCCCCACCCTCTCACTCTGTAACTGCTCAAAACAGATGAGATCCTCACCACCACTCCCTATACATACATACATACACACACACACACACACACATATATATGTATATGTATATATATATATATATATATATATATATATATATATATATATATATCTGTGTATGTGTGGATAGATAGATTTGCTGCATATGTGTCAAGTTGCATCGAGTATTCTGTTGGGCAAGTGCCCTGCATAGGTTATCATAAACACTATTTCATAATTGTTTAATATATTTAAACAAACTAGACCATATATATGCCTGCTACATATATCAAGGTACACTGAGTATTCTGATGGGCAAGTGCCCCGCAGTAACCCCAACCCCTATATCATCATTTTTTGATTATTCAAATATCTTTAAAAAGGTCGAGATTTCAACCCTTGAAGCAAATATATTCTTGTTGCAAATGACACAATACACTGAGCACATTTTTCAAAAATGTTTTTCAAGCCTGTTTGTCATTCTCATGTTGAAAAATAAAATTCCAATGTTTTTCAAGACCGTTTGTCAGTCTAAGGTGAAAAAGAAAATTCCAAAAAAACTTATTGCACATTTAAAGGACACAACCAATCATCTCTCAAACGATGATTTGACTACTGCATAAAATGTAAGAGGGAACCAGGTGTTTCTGTATATGAAAATTCTGAAACCTTGTTGCACATCTACAGGACACCATGAATCATTTCCCAAAATATGATTTGGATACTGAATAAAAAGTAAGAGGAGTTCTGAGAATCAGGTATTTGTAGAAAAACATTTTTCCTCCATTTTGTCCCCATTTGAAAATAAAAAATTTAACCCCTTATTGCAGGGCACCAATAATCATCTTCCAAAAGATGACATGGTTACTGTGTAAAATGTGAGAGGACAACTGAGAACCAGGTGTTTTTTCTTTCTTCTTTTTAGGGCCTCCGTGGGCGAGTGGTTAGAGCATCGCGCTCAAAACTACAAGGCCTCTCACCTCTAGTCGGCGCGAGTTCGAATCTCGCTCGCGCCGATATCTGTGAGAAAGTTTGCCAGTTTAAGCCCATGCACGGCGCTTATGGCCTTTGAGCAGGGAGGGATCTTTAACGTGCCACACCTGCCTCGGTTTTTGCGGTCTCATCCGAAGGACCGCCCCATTTAGTCGCCTGGATCCCCATGGGGTTACACTGTAATGGGTTATCTCCCTCTTGACACTGTTATGAGCGACTAAGTTAAAATCAGCGGTGTCGGATTCATCTCATCAATACTAATTGATGTCTCGCATTGTAAATAGTTTTAAACCTCAAATCATTTACCTAGCAATCGCTATCTCCTTTCATAAGTGATAAAATCTTGCACAAGTTAAAGGCGATTACCCATCAAGTGGGGGCCTCCGTGGCCGAGTGGTTAGAGCGTCGCGGTCAAAATCACAAGGCCTCTCACTTCTAGTCGGCGCGGGTTCGAATCTCGCTTGCGCCGATATATGTGAGAAAGTTTGCCAGTTTACTTTCGGAAGGTCGGTGGTCTCTTCTCGGGTACATTGTATCAGGGTTCTCTCTTCCACCAATAAAAACTGGACACCACCAGATAACTGAAAAATTGTTGAGTGTGGCGGAAAATATCAATCAATCAATCATTTTATTTTTCTTTTACCGACGATCCGGAACACAAAATTATTCATGTCATCTTAACCACTGTTGCAGGGATGGTTTTAAACATTACCGCTTATATTACAGCAGTAATGGTGTAAATATGGGAATTAGGAGATTTGACCAGATTTAAGCATATGGAAATTTTAAAGTGTAATTTGTGAGAGTTTCAATATGATTATGAGGAAATGTGGGAATTTCCAGGAAAAAGCGGGAATGGAACAAAATAACTCCGGGAAGCATGGGATTTACTCGGAATTTAGTGAGTGAGATTGAGAGGGACTAACTTGCCCCATACCACATTTTCTTACGTATTTCCCAGTTCTACCTGCCCCCCCCCCCCCGCCCCCCCCCCCCCCGGAAAATCCCACTACCAATACTATCCCATTTATTCCTACTTAATCCCATTTAAAGATAACAGTGTGTTTCTTGGGTTTTAATGTGATAATCTGGGATATCTTAGGACACCCACCCCAATACATTGATAACAACACATTATAATCGCTTGCTAATTCTATACTGTCTTAAACACTTTATTCAGTCTACCGTGGGGCCATCATCTTTCTCTAGTGTCTAAAAATTTTGTTTCAGAATGATAACAAATTTTCTGTGCATAAACAATCCCTGTATGGCGGTCTCATGTTCCTTATTAAAAACATACCGTCCAAACAGATATTTCTATTTTTGTCTTCTAATGACCTTTATGACCTTGACTCAGGTCATGTTATGCATCTAATAATAAGCAACATCTATGATAAATAGGAAAGTGTAATGCTCCTCCATTATAAAAATGATGACCCGGCCACATACGAGGGATGATGGTCAGACGGAGACACGCTGATATGCCATATAACGCGTTATTTTTACTGCTGTAAATTTTTTACGGATTTTTTATGTAAAAATCATGTTTTTAAATTTTATGTGTTAATTTTTTACGCATTCATCATTAAGTATAAGAAAAATTAAGTAACAACAAAACACCCAATCCTGGGAATTTGAAGTTCCATTATCCGTAGCATATTTTCCGATCTCCGCTCTCTCCGTTGGATCAGACTTTGTATATTTTCCACGCTGTGGGGTTGTAAACGAGTTTGCAACTGCTTGGTTGATATCCTTTATGATGACTGTAGGAATTTTTGTATAATTTTCCAGTATAGTTTGGTAAAGTATTTCCGTGTACACGACATATTGGAAATACAAAATAAGTATAAGTAAAAATTAGCAGCACGTAAAACATTACAAATATATATATATATATATATATATATATATATATATATATATATATATATATATATATATGTGTGTGTGTGTGTGTGTGTGTGTGTGTGTGTGTGTGTGTGTGTGCAGAGGTTATATCTATGCAAACTCTGATTTGCTAGATATATTTCTCTTGTAAGAAATCACATGATGTAACATCTCATTAATTAAGAGAAAATACATTAAAGAAAAGGGACCGCCAACTTGGTGTTGAAATATCTTCTTTAATTTCACAGTATCCTCACGGGAGTCATAGATACCCGAAAAACCTCAAGCAATAGGCATCAAAGTAACTCTCTAGGATACAAAGGAATATTCCACATACGATGTGTAGCATATCACAAAAATAATACACGTATATTAACACGTCGTCGCAAGTTACGTCCCTTTATGGGGTCAAGCAAAGGTCAACCGGTGAAATCTTTACCCTACCAAATAAAAGAAGTTACTACAGTGAATTATTGCTAATTATTAAGTTTTCATACAAGTTTATGGATTGCCACACTGGGGCATTATTGAAGTGAACTGCAAGAAGATGAGTGACAATGCCTACGAGTGGGTGGATTTCGAAGACAAAAATAAAATCTGAATTCGTCAAATAATTTTAAGTGTGTATATTTAGCATAGGTTGTAAATGAAACACACGAGCAATTAAATTATTTGAAATATTGGAATGTGGAAATGAGATCACAGTGAAAATTTTCAAATTTGACCATTTTATAGTCGACTTTGGTAAAATTTCAACGTGTGTGGGTTGGGTCTCCATTTTATTGTAAACAAATACTTGTAGAAAAATTAAAAACGTATATTTTTTAGTCTTCAAAAACATTGAGCAATGACCCATAATACATGAAAGATGTAAAATGACAGTTAAAATATTCTAAGTCCCTTATATTGAAGACGGTATACCATGAATAATTTAAATCCTCACTGCAGTAAGCAACTAAGTAAGTAATTTATTATAGCGTCATCAAAATCATACAATAATACATGTTCATTCAATACATAGTTAAACAGCCAGCCCATCGGACCTATATGTCACTGATAACTTATATAACATATGAGATAAATATATAAATTACACATTGCGTTTTCTGTATAAGAAAGACTACCTGCACATGTAAGCTGAATATAGGTATTTGGAAGTTTGCCTAGGAAAGTTATATAGAAGAAAATTAATACATTCTAAACTAGACATAGATAAAATTGGGTTACATCCAATACTAGTATACAGATCTGATCGAAGATTGGAATATTTGGTACAATTAATAAAAAGTGGCCCTCATCTGCTATTTCATCTGAAGAACAAAAATTACATAACCTGTCATCCCTAGCTTCCTCCCTATAGTGCCCAGTTTCAATTCTAGTAGGGAGTATGTCACATCTGAATTGTGCAAGGATAGATCTATGGTATTTTGGGGATGTTCATTCCAATATAATTTTCAGTGGTAAAGTTTCTTTTAATTTCTTTATACAAACGTAACTTTGGTAGTTCTTTTATTTTTTCTAACCATTCATTTTCAAACTTAAAAAGCAATTCATTCTCAAAATCAAAAATACCACACAACAGTAAATCCCTGTATATATGTCCAAAATCTATAGAATCAAATAATAATTTCATTTTTGAAGACCAGTTTTGATCATTACATTGACTTAAGTCCCAACTGAAAACCTTTTTGGTTATGTGGTCATCATCCATTGTGAGTAATCGATTCTAGTATCGTATTGCGTTAATGCAGTGTCTATGATTTAGGAGTTTCCATCCAAATTCTCCATGTAGCGCTTGTAAAGGGGTAAATCTATGAAAACTTAAGTAGCAAAGGAGAGCTCGATTTTGTACCATTTCAATGCAGTGATAATTTCTAAATTCCCATACTTCACTGCAGTAATCCAAAACTGGAGCTACACAATTAAGGAACAGTTTTTCGAAAGTAGAAATCCAATGTCCTTGTGCGAGTGATTTTTAGAAAGCATTCTTCCTAGAGCTCGTCCACCTGCTTTAGCTAAAGTGTTGGCATTGTTTTGGAAATTTAGCTTTTCATTAAATATTACCCAAAGATATTTATAATCCGAACTGTATTGTAGAGTATTTTCTTGAAGCTGGAATTTAAATTAATTTCGGGGACTTTCTTTTCGAAAATGCACAACTGTTGATTTTTTTCATATTTATACACAGACACCATTTCCTACACCATTTGGACACAGTATCCAGTATTTTTTGCATATTTTCTGTTGAATAGGCTAAAAGAGCAATACCATCTGCATATAGTACTGTTTCCGATTTTAATTCCATTATTCATACCTTTAATTTTTTGCTTTTGTTTTTTGGGGGTTTTTTTGTTTTGTTTTTTTTTTTGCGCAAGATCGTTGGTAATTAAATCAAAAAGGGTTGGTGATAAATTGTCTCCCTGTCGAACTCCTGCTGTAGTTTGGAACCAGTCAGTGTGTAGAATATTAATTTTTACGCATGATGATGCATCTCCATAAATAGATTCTACTGCATTGTAAAAGTCTCCGTCAATCCCATTACGTAATAATGAAATTTTTAAAAGGTTACGATCAACTGTGTCAAAGGGTTTTTGTAAATCGATGATTGCCACAAATGTTTCTTTTCTGTTCTGTATAATGCTATTGAGTGTGAATACATGATCAGCAGATGAGCGTTCACGCCGAAATCCATTCTGTTCGTCGACTAACAGGTTATTGTCTTCCAGGTATAATATCAGCCTATTGTTTAAAACTGAGCTGTACATTTTGTAAATAGTTGATAAGCTGATCCCTCTATAATGAAGTGGTATCCTTGGATCGCTGTTAAAATCTTTTAGAATAGGGCATACAATCGCTTGGCGCCAAACTGTAGGTATGATGTTAGATTCGAAACATAACATAAATAAACGATGAATTACTTCTAAAACGCAATCATATTTCAGAACTTCATAAGGGATTTGATCCACACCAGCAGCTTTTCCGTTTTTAGTTTTCCTGATAACAACTTTAATTTCAGAAAGCCCTAAAGGTCTGTTGAGAAAAGTATTGTGGTCTCTTAAAGGATCAAGCATGTTATTTTCCGCAAAGTGGACTGATTACATTGCGTGTTGGAGAAAAGCGTCATCGAGATTTGTATTCGTTGAAAGTGGATTATATAAATTCGAAAATTCCGATTTCCATACATTTTTCACATAATCAGGTTCATTAGTTACGGTCCCAGAATCTGTATAGCACTCTGTGGGTATTTTGTTTTTCCTTTTCGGTCCAATAGATTTTAATTCTTCCCAAAATCGTTTGGGAATTTTTTTTTTTTGAGGAGAACAGTTCCACGTTAATTGCTAAGTCATAATTATATTTTCGTTGAAAAAATCGCATCCGTGTACCTGATTCTTGCTGGCATTTTTGTACCCAGTAAAAGACATTTTTACCGGTTTTATGTTTTAAATGATTTTATTTCCTTTTTCACGCATGGTCAGCCATAATTCAATAACAATTGTTCGGAGCAAGCTGGTCGAGTGGTCAAAACCTCTGGCCATGCAAGGTGCTTTATGAATAGAACAATTTGGATAATGGTTCGAAACCACTAATATCTCATTTATTATCATAATTTTCTGGTGGTTAATATATTCTATTTTATCATCGATTTTTATATATATTGTCAATAAATAAAAAATGTCAAAAATCAGTTTATCATAAGAAAATATGTTTATAGTATGTATTTCGATGAATAGGCATTTTCCCTGGCATGCTCGCCCATCTTCTTCCTAGAAAATTAACAAATATCAGAAACGCATGGAAATAAGTTTTTCCACCGCACGTTGGTGGACAAAGGACATAACTTGTGAATTTTTTATTCAACCGTAAACCCTGAAGGAAATGAAGGAAACCGTAAACCCTGGAGGAAATGAAGGAAACCGTAAACCCTGGAGGAAATGAAGGAAACAAGAACTACGCAGCGGAAGCTTAACGTAGGACTCCTGTAAGTGCAGAGGAAATAAGAACTAGCGTCAACTGTATTTAATCTTATAGATTTTGGTTTTCAAACTAGCTGAAATAAAAAAAAGTTCAAAGTCGTTTCTTGTGTTTGACTTCAATAGCCCCTATAGAAATATCACCTTACGATCTGACACGTCAAGGGGACGCCCTGTCATGCTGGGTACTTGTTATCTCATCCCTTAACAGAGTCAACATAGTAGTCGGGAGGCCCGGTTTAGTTACAGGTCTTTTAAAAATTAAAGCACGAAAGACATTACTCTCAGCATTACTGCCCTGATCGCCATGCATAAGTCAAAAATTACGCCACTGGTGGCGTCTCTATAGAGTGGAGAATTTTCTAATGGGTCGTAAAATAAGATTACGTTTCTGTTTTCGTAAATTTAGACTGGTGTGCAAAATTTATCCACCCTTTAGGAATGGCACTTTAAATAAATACGTGCCCCCCCCCATCGGTTTTCACTGTCAGTGGACAGTTGTAGGAGGTTAAGGCAGGTAAAGTGGAATTTCCTTGTGTACACGATAAGTGTACTACATTTTTTATTTGATTATAATCGAACTTTCATGAATTGCACCTTGCCAAAATAAATTTTCAAGGCCTGATGTAAAAAGATGTAAAAACAGCAGAACAATGTGACGGAAATTCCCAATTTTCTGGATTGATAGATGTTGAATGTGTTTATAATTCTATATTTCATTTACACAAGTAGCGATGCTGTCTTAAAGAGTCGAAGGACAGTCACTGAGGAGCACAATTTAGAAATATGCTATATTGCGAGGAAACATCGCGCTGTGCAGAACCCTTGTCGATAATATAACCGTAATTCATAATCCGAAAGCGTTTCGATCCCGTGGGGTTGAAAAAGAAAAAAGTTTCGTCACGCATCACTTGCTGAATGGAAGTAATGAACTTGATACTTGGAGTTCGAATAGAGGCATGTTAAATCCGGATTGGGTCTCATTGTTTACTTTCCAACTTCCACACTATTCGTCTATTAACATAAAGAGTCGCGGTAGCTCAGTGGTTAGAGCGTTCGCTTCGTAACCGGGAGGTCTTGAGTAGGAGCCCCGCTCGTGCCATGGCCGCGGCAAACCTAAGACGAAAAATAGGTAGTGATCGCTCCTTCGCCAAACGCTCGGCATGTAGAAGTGAGAATCACGGGTCTTTCGGATATGACCTTAAAAACGGAGGTCCCTTGTCACGGTAGGCGTTGGCACGTTAAAAAACCCTCACTGCTACGGCCCTGAGCGCTAAGCATAGGTCTAAATTTGTGGTACTTCACCTACAGCTGGTGACGTCTCAATATGAGTGAAAAATAATTCTCAAAATAGAAAGCTTGGAGCAGTTGTCTGTGTTTGTTTGTATTTTTAAATCAAATTCCAATGCAACTGTTTTGTAATCTACAATTTGATTGATGCACAAAGGGTAAAACAGTTGAATGAGCATTAAAAATGGAAAGCTTTCAATTGTGAGGTCATGATACAATGATGCAGGAACAAAGCGAAATTGCATTAGAATGGCAATTTGCCACTTTCGACCGTTAATGCTGATTTAACGATCACAAACATCCATTTAACAGGTTAAGTGTATACCAAAGTAATCCTTTGCATAGTGCACTGCAGTGGGGAAAGTCATCTGTAGCCATATATAAACTAAACGTGGAGTGGAAAAAGAATTAACAGGTATTTCCGGCGAACAAATGTAACAATTTGGGTGCATATCCCTACGCCAATCATATCCGAGATTTGTGCAGAGTAGCAGAAGTGTAACGGAATCATCCGAGGATTGCCGATTGAGCTCGAACTCACGACCTCTCGGTTACTGGCGAACATTCTTGTATTGTGCTACCACGACGTGAAAAATTCTCGATAGAACGTAAAAAAAAAAAAATAATAAAAAAAAACCCATTGTACATTGAAGATGACCTGATGATTCGGTTCGTAACATTGCGTTATTCTCATCACATCATCGGTATTGTTTTTGTCATAATTTTGTCATAACATTGTCACTGCATCATCGCGTTGTCGTCATCGCAGAATCCATTTACAGTAGTAGATGAGTGCGACGGAGAACACCATGGCCTATCTGAATGCCATACCCTTGTAAACTGTTATCTGCATTGTGAACTATGACCTCATAACCAAGATTAATGAGACCTTTGAATTAAATACATTAATTACATTAATGTTTTACCTTTAAATATACATAAAACTTCTGATGTACATAAAAAAAAAGCTTATTATATTTACTTCTGTTTAATAAACAAAAACACAAATAAACAAGCTATGCTCTGTCAAATAAAATATCAACAAATAACAAACATATAAAATATTGTTAAATGCGTGCAATGCTTCAACATTTCCTAATGAGCCACTGAACTATAACTATATAACAATAGATATCCAGTGTCGGGTATTCCAAACTATCTAGTACAGTAAGACATTTTACAAACCCTACCACGGGGTACGTATCACAGAAATAATAGTTTGTAGATGTTGACGTCATATGCTTTGGTTACTGTGACGTCAGAAGGTAGAGCCAAAGAGGGTCCATAAAGTTATTTTTAGTGCGAAAATTAAAGGGCTTCTCGATATTATGCACCAGTCGCTCTGCTAAAATTTGTTTTCTCTCGTTCTTCAGTTTTTTGAAGAAATGAAGGTCATTGTGCAGACTGTTACTATGGTGATCATTGTATCTCCCGATAATTTGTTTATTGTCATATGTTTCGGGATACAGTTTTGTTTTTTCGAAATTCAAAAATCCCCCATTCTGTTCAGGGTACACGTTTGTTGGTAAGGGATTAAACGTGACTGAAAAAGTATCTCCTTGAACTGGATCCACGAAGTCAAGCTTATGCATCGAGCTGTCTGTGTGCGAAATTTTTGATGTGGTTTTCTTGCTGTTGCCGGTAGGAGAAACGGTGGTGGTTACTGAAGGATAATCCAAGTGATAGTCATAATTAAGGAACGGATCTAACGTTGGCGGAACTGTAGTAAGCGGTAACACTGAATCTGTTTTGCTGAAACCACTTTCCCCGGGTCTCGGGAGTCGAAGTTGTGGACCAAGATTGAGAGCCAGCGATTCTTCTGTAAATTTATCAAATGGGTCCTTGATTTTCATAGTTCTCTGATACCAGCGGCTTGCATGCGAATGATCCCGACCTGGAAAAATGTCACAAATTGTAGATAAGCAACGGATGCCAGTATGAATGAGAAGTACATTTAGCGTAAACACTCTGGAGATGGTAATCCCAAGATACCGCAGATTCTATTTTTAATATAGACTTTAAGCGCCGGGAATCCCATAGTGGTTACTCGTGTATCTTTCAAAGACACGACATTTTTATGTTTACTAAGCCGATGACGAATTTTCGAGAGATTTCAGAGGTCACAGTTCATTAACCGACAAAGATGACTTACCCATGTGTGCAGACACCGCTCGATAAAGAAGAACCACCGAAAGATATCTCCAAGCATTCTGTAACCAAAAAAAGTGAAAATCGTAAGTATATATATATATATATGAATGATAAAATAACACCCATGCATACAAATATGACTATCCTCCCTGTTTGGGTATATATAAGTTTACATGGCTCTTGTTTAGTAGGGTATTTACCTTTACACGATGCACGTTTTCATTTAAAAGGGGCATGAAAACTATGTTTGATCGATTGAAATTGACAGTGGTTTTTGCTTTGTTTTGGGGGTTTTTTTGTTTGTTTTTTTATTTTGGTTGTTTTTGTTTGTTTTGTTGTTTTTTTTGTTTGTTTTTTTTTTTTGTGTGTGTGGTTTTTTTTTGTTTTGTTTTATTTTTCTTTGTTTTTTGGGTTTTTTTTTTTCTTGTTCCTTATAGAAATAAAGAATTATTTGTTAATTAGTGGATTAATAATATATTTACAGAAGATATACTTTGTATTTATATAAACCCGGCTCCAAAATCGTGTTTGTCAACACACTTGTCATAGCCAGGAAACAACATGCAGAAATGAGACATAAAGATTTCTAAAAAGTATGTCTAAACATTCAACATTTCGTTGCAAAAGTTTTTCACATTTGTATTTGAGTCATGTGATCTGTAAATATAAACTGGGCTCGTGCCTTGTTTTGAAAAGTTTAGATGCCTCAAATTTATTTGTGTCTTTGCGTCACTTTTGTTGAGTTACGTTTTACACGAATTAAATACTACCTTATTAATATGGTAGTATATTTATGAATTGTGATATTTTTGTTTTTGAAAAAAAAAAAAAATCACAGCGTGCGCACAAAATGACATCTCGAGCACACAACATAATATCTCGTACAATTCAAGCCGATAAGTCACGTTCCATGGTTAATGACCTTTAACCTTGAACTTTGACCTTTAAACCAATCACACGGTGGGGACCAAAGAGATGCATTACATCTGACGGATGTCTAGTTCAACGAGGAATGGCACACAAAAAATGGGAATGCTTAGTGATATAAAGCCATCAAATTTGAAGGCATGAACTCAATAACTGGAGTACTTACGGAGACTCACTATAGATAGGGGATATCATTGTTTGGCAAAGGAAAAACATCAGAGAAAAGCTCACTAAAACATGTGTCAGTGTAATGTGCGTATAGTTTTAGGAGTCTACGGAGCCAATGAGAAACATAGAAAGCTTTCAACCATGGTCAAATGCATGTGATAGGTTTTAAAGGGGAGAGCTCAACAGATTAAATTAGTTAAGGGGAGCTTAAAACTCCCGTAAGTTTATATCATCCAACATTGATTTTTATACACAAATTAATTTTTTTTAATGATTTGATTTTGATTAACATGACATTTTAAGTGACATTTAAAGACTGCACATTTTGGGGGAAAAAAAGGGGGGGATGTATGTAGTGTCATTATTAAATAGGACACTGCATTATGATTTTATATGATTAAAACTTTTGGACACTAGAGATTGTTGGCTGCCTGAATCAGAGCTAGTAACGGAAGACTTCTCTAATTTCTACTCCTGTTTTTATATTAGGTATGCACGAGATATTATATTGTGCGAACGAGATAAAAGTCGTGCGCACGAGATATTATATTGTGCGAACGAGATAAAAGTCGTGCGCACGAGATATGTCGAGTGCACAAAATATTATGTCGAGATAATAAGTCGTTCGCATAAGATATTATGTCGAGATAATAAGTCGTTCGCATAAGATATTATGGCGTGCACTCGAGATATGTCGTACGCACGACATAATTCTTTTTTCAAATATTGCGTGTCCTAATATACCACCGTATTTCATTAAATATCTAAATATTTTTTGTGCCAAATCGTATCGTCCTGTCATCTTTTGTGACGTGTATTGTTACACTATATATATCATTACTTTTACACGAGGACGACTGGCATTGAGAATGTACATCTTTAACAAGTAAGGATATAAAGATTGAAGGTACCCGTTTTACAGGTCCTAAACTCTTGATGTTTAAGAAAATTTATAATTACATGCATTCATTTAATGTTTCTAAACTTCAAACTGATTATGAAATCTGCGCGCCTTTTAGTTAAGACAATTTCATACACCGTTAAAAATGTCTACATCCTCCAAAGCGAAGTGTAAAGCGTTGATCCAAATTTCTGTTCTATCTTATCAGTTTCTTTCATTGCAGAAATAAATATGCGCATTTTCTGTCTCAGTATTAACTTCTGGAGTAATATTTCAATATTTCATGGTATCAATTTTTTTTGGGGGGTGGGGGGTGTTTTGTTTTTTGCTGGGTTTTTTGTTGTTGTTGTTTATTTTTTAATTTATTTTTTGTTTTTATTTTTGGTGTTTTTCTTTTCTGTTTTTTGTTTTTGTTTGTTTGTTTGTTTGGTTGGTTTTTTTTTTTTTTGTTGTTGTTTTTTTTTTTAGATACGTGTGATTTAAGGCAAATGAATGGAATAATTCAAAAATCACAGAATTTTATTAGACACGGTGAAGGTCTCCAAACGCACTGTGTAAAGGTTCCTTATAGGAAAAAAGACCTCCGTGTGCCAGTTGATCTAGGTCAGAGAGAGTTAACATGAGTCACTCCTAGCGCTGATTCCACTTTAGACCACATTCTGACAACTGACGAGTTACGATGGATATATGATAGCAAGCTTGACCACATTTATCGTCCATCTAAGTCAAAAAGTTCGATTTATCGATTGGCAAACATAGAATTTGTCGTATATGTGTGGTATATTTTTACACATTGAAAGAGAAACAGACGGAAAATTGTTGTAGGAGACACAACATCAAAATCTATCAATGCCATTTTAATCAAGTCGTCGTTAATGGTCTCCTGACAAATTGCTACGATGCCTATAAAGACATACAGTATGTAAATAAAATGTACAACTCTGATTATATTATGTCAAATTTTCGATCGATTTTCTACGATAGAAAATTTTGCTTCACCAACGATTTTGTTTCTCTAGAACGATATTCAAAAATCCATGGCGACAAAACATGTTTTGCAATGGAGAGGACAGGCATTTTTGACTAAGCGTCGATCCCTTAACAATAATCAAATAACTCTACAATATACAACCTCCTAGGCTTGTAAACTGAATCTGTCGCAAATCATACTGAAGAAAATTTTTGACAAACTCTCATATAATCAAGTTACGACGTACTAAAATCGGGTATTTTATTGAGCAAAATAGCGAGGTTTTTCCAACTTCGTCTAAAAATTGTGAGCTGCATATAGTGATCAGGATTATCTAATATCAAGAGCATTGTAAAGTGTCTAATCAACCAGGTTAATATCACTGTTTTATTTATTTATTGTGTGTGTGTGTGTGTGTGTGTGTGTGTGTGTGTGTGTGTGTGTGTGTGTGTGTGTGTGTGTGTGTGTGTGTGTGTGTTTGTATCGCTGAATGCAATTCAAGTTCGGTCAAAAATTATGCTAATGATGACGCCATGACAAACTAACCTTCCAGCAACCTCACCAAACGTTTACGTCAGACCCTCAAGAAATCTAGTCCTTTATCGGAAGTTGATTAAAATATATATTGAATACTAGCCCTGGTATATAATGAATTTCATGACACAAGTTCTGATATTTACGAAAATTAATATCAAAACACAATGTCATGATATCAGACATCCTGTAGAATCAATTTGATTTAGTACACCAATAAAGAATATTTATTATTATTCATTCCTATGATAATAACCATAGCATCAAAATCTGAGCCTTTTGTGTGTTCCCACGAAAATAAGCGACTAATGTAACCTCCCCCGCCATTTAACCACAGGTGCATAAATTAAGCGGAAGTAATATAACGTGTACCTAACAACATTCGCAAATCAAGTGTTGATTGGATAAAGAATGCAAAACTATGTTTTTCTATTGGTCAGATCGTACGATCGGTCTAGGCCTTTGACGATATGTTTATTGTGACAGACGATAATATTCTTGTAATTTTCTTGTCAACACTCATAACTGATAATTATCTTATGTGAAGAACACTACAGAGAAAGCCGAACCTTGCGTAATGCCATTAACCAGCCCTGTAAACAATGAGCATATATATATATATATATATATATATATATATATATATATATATATATATATATCTGTGTGTGTGTGTGTGTGTGTGTGTGTGTGTGTGTGTGTGTGTGTGTGTGAGTGAAATCTAGGAAGTAAGTTAAAGGTACATTTGTATGTTGATTCTATTCAAATGCTATGTCTCGAAAAGCTAAGGAAAGTGCATTTGCAATTGTCGAGAAATATTTACATGAAGATGCATATTAAGTAGCTAAGTAGTACAATTTAAACAACCGTATGTAACAAATGACAGGAATCTATCAAGTTACAAAGTTTAAACGATCGAGTGGAGGTCTGTCATACCATTCCACATTACCCAAGTTTGAGTGACGATATCAGTATAATGATACATCACAATTTATTTTAAAAGAAATAGTTGACAGATATATTCCTCGGTTCGTATATCTGCAGTGTTTCCTTAATGCATATATATAGAATAATATATAAAGAATGATGTTTTATGTATCATCATAACATTTCATACGCATGACTCTCAAATGTAAATAATTTTCCTCAAATGCATTTTTATATTTTTCTTCAACTGTTTTAGAATTTCAGGAAATGAAATATGAATAATGGAGAAGATGAAAATTAAGACACACCATATATTTATTTGAATTATATATATATATATATATAGAGAGAGAGAGAGAGAGGAGAGAGAGAGAGAGAGAGAGAGAGAGAGAGAGAGAGAGAGAGAGAGCATCTTTGTTTCTTTCCTAATTTTGGACTTATTGTATATCATTATTTAGTTGATATGAACATACAGAATTACTTACATGTGACAGTTTGTTACATTTACATGTGGATACCGGACATAGACAGTTTGATACCCTTACACGTGGATACCGGACATAGACAGTCTGTTACACTAACACGTGGATACCGGACATAGACAGTTTGATACACTTACACGTGGATACCGGACATAGACAGTCTGTTACACTTACACGTGGATACCGGACATAGTTTATTACACTTACATGTGGATACCGGACTAAGACAGTTTGATACACTTACACGTGGATACCGGACATAGACAGTCTGTTACACTTACATGTGGATACCGGACATAGACAGTCCGTTACACTTACACGTGGATACCAGACATAGACAGTCTGTTACACTGACATGTGGATACCGGACGTAGACAAGTCTGTTACACTTGCACGTGGATACCGGACATAGTTTATTACACTTACACGTGGATACCGGACATAGACAGTCTGTTACACTTACATGTGGATACCGGACATAGACAGTCTGTTACACTTACATGTGGATACCGGACATAGACAGTCTGTTACACTTACATGTGGATACCGGACGTAGACAAGTCTGTTACACTTGCACGTGGATACCGGACATAGTTTATTACACTTACACGTGGATACCGGACATAGACAGTCTGTTACACTGACATGTGGATACCGGACATAGACAGTCTGTTACACTTACATGTGGATACCGGACATAGACAGTCTGTTACACTTACAAGTAGATACCAGACATAGAAAAATCTGTTACACTGACATGTGGATACCGGACATAGACAGTCTGTTACACTTACATGTGGATACCAGACATAGACAGTCTGTTACACTTACATGTGGATACCGGACATAGAAAAGTCTGTTACACTTACACGTGGATACCAGACATAGACAGTCTGTTACACTGACATGTGGATACCGGACATAGACAGTCTGTTACACTTACATGTGGATACCGGACATAGACAGTCTGTTACACTTACAAGTAGATACCAGACATAGAAAAATCTGTTACACTGACATGTGGATACCGGACATAGACAGTCTGTTACACTTACACGTGGATACCGGACATAGAAAAGTCTGTTACACTTACACGTGGATACCGGACATAGACAGTTTATTACACTTACATGTGGATGCCGGACATAGACAGTCTGTTACACTTACACGTGGATACCAGACATAGAAAAGTCTGTTACACTGACATGTGGATACCGGACATAGACAAGTCTGTTATACTGACATGTGGATACCGGACATAGATAGTTTATTACACTTACACGTGGATACCGGACATAGAAAAGTCTGTTACACTGACATGTGGATACCGGACATAGACAGTCTGTTACACGTGTTTACTGTGCCATCTCTTAATCGATTATTTTATTCTTTCCGCAAGATTTTTGTACCGACATTCGTGGGTTGTTTTTTTTTCCCGCAACAAAAGTACCAAAGTCGAATGGAAATTAATTCTCGTCTTTCTACCTTACGGTCATTAATTATCACTCAAAATCAGAAATATTTTATTGAAGTGTCGTATACCAATGCACGTCAACGTACAATTCATATATATAAAACAATATTCCAATATTAAAAGTGACTATTTCCATGGATTGTAACCCTCCAGAAACCTGGTCTTACGTTTGATGAATTATGATAAGCAATAATACGACGTTGGCCCAGATGCGTACGTCAAGGTGAAAAATGGATTCTTTACATGTACTATATATGGAGAATTCTTCCGTGAACGGTCAAGACTTGTCATCAAATAGGTCATTCAAATTCATGATATGTTTTTTAGGATCATTTATTAAAGAATTTACCTTACCTGACGCTTGCTTGCAGCAGTAGATAGATAATAATTAATTAAGTAATAATGGATGGCGTGGTACCTGTGTACAGGTAGATTTTACAAGAACGAGATATTAATGAATAAATAAACAAACAAATAAATAAAAATCAAATAAAACAGAAGACTACAAAATTCACACAGCACATTTCTTGAATTAGAATTTAATTCTCAGAAGCATAATACAGCTTTGTCTAAAGCAGTTTTTTTGTTTTCTTTTGTGTTGGTTTTTTTTTTGTTTTGTTTTGTTTTGTTTTGTTTTGGGGTTTTTTTTTTTTTGGTTTTGTTTTTTTGTTGTTGTTTTTTTTTTGTTTTTGTTTTGTTTTGGGTTTTTTTTTATATGAATTGATATTAATAACTGAGACATTTATATTCCTTCAGATCATGTGAGTTAGTTTTAATTGTTCAGCTCGATACATCATTGCATGTTAAAACCGTGTCACGGATATTGTGAACAAAAATTTCCTATAGACAGATCAAATTTAAAGATTAGTTACGTTTTGATGAGAATTATTTTAAAATATAGATAAAATGATCCTAAAACTATATATGTAACGCAAATCAAAATGAAATTATCAAAATCGTTTAAATTTTCCGACTTGTCAATAATTTGATCTTAAAAATTGCATAACGTACTGTAAAGAATCACCAATGAGGACTTTCAAAATGAAAGTTGAGATTTGAAAATCAATATAAGACATTATTATTTGTTAGATTAGATACGAAGCAGATAACAGTGAAAGAAATGTGATGCTGAAAATAAAAAAAATAAAAATAGGCACATGTTTACCTACCATTGCTCTGTATTTTTGTAGTTAATCCCCTCACTGACTTTAAGATGACGATGCTAAACCCAGCAACACCAACTAGCAACCTCGTGTTTCCCAGGAATTATGAATGAAAAATGAACTGTCGCATTTTCTTATAGTTCTTTAAACCACAATCACGGTCAGCGAAGCGTGAAGGTGCGGAGGGACGCTACCTCCTGTTCAATGAGGCGTGGTATCGTCGGCTGTAGGTGAATCCTTTTTCACGGTCAGCTAGCGTAAATACGCAGACAGCTTACGTCAAGGATTGATAAATCTGTGATTTACCGATTTTAGCCACTGTGAAACATCGCTCTGGAAGTCCCAGGTGTGATAAAGTGTTAACAAACAAACCTAATTAATTCTTTATTTTCCTTTTATTGGCATATCGATCTCTGTCGGTCGGAAATAAGGGTTGAATTTTATGTCATTCAAAGCATTTTATTCACAGTCTTTTGTTTGTTTTTTTACTATAAACATTTCACACACACACACACACACACACACATGTATGTATATATATGTATGTAGGTACGTATGTACGTACACACACACACACACACACACACACACACACACATGTGTGTGTGTGTGTGTGTGTGTGTGTGTGTGTGTGTGTGTGTGTGTGTGTGTGTGTGTCTAAATGACATATTCAGACATATAAACTACAAAGGCAAGAAGGGCTGTGGTCTTTGAAAGATTTTGTTGTGGTGCCGCACACCGTAGTAATAACACCCTGAAGTTCATTAGGAAGAGGGCTCCTATGAAAACCCCATCAATAAATGTGAATGAAAATATTGTGTAAACTTTAGTAATGTGTATAAAATACCAATGAAATCTAAAATTACTCTCCTACAAAAAGTTGTTAGTTTATTCATATTTGTATTTTCAATTCATTAAATTAATTGGCGATTTTAAGTTATCCTGTTATTATATTTTTCCCCACTATCATCAAGGCTATTAGAATACGAAAATTAAAGAGTAAATACGGAAAAAAAACACCTGTATTGTAAATTCCTCTTTACTTTCATAAGAAAAAAATAAGTAAATAAACAGCCCATTGTTGAATTTTAAATTACAGACAATTAAATTTCAAACCTCTCTGCTTCTCGTTTTTCATAATAAATTACATGAGATAAATTACCTGACTTCCTAATAAAACTGTACTTCTTTCAACCTTCACTGATTAATCTCTCCATTAATGTAACGTATTCAGTTCTTTTAAGACAGCTAACGACATGTATTATTAAATGTGTCTTGCTTCTTTTTACTTCTTCTTTAAAATTCATAGATTTTTTATGTTCTGTTAATTAGAATTGATATGATACGCTAATTAGACATGAGTAAGAAAGACATCGCCATCACGGCTCGTAAACTGGATTGGAACCTGGGAGGGAGGGGGACTCCCAGCTCCACACTACACATTATGGTCCGTCCCCCGCATTGCTCATGCGGATATTAGTCAAAGACCACAGACACCTGCAGTGATGAAACATTAAGCTTAACGTGATTTCTAACAGACTATTAAGAATTTTCGGATGAAAACTTTCATGGCAATTGATTTAGTTCGGTGACTGTAATTATTTGAGAATACCTCACTTCATGAAGTATGCCGGCATGAAGCATTGTAGTAAATGAATTTTTTTAATACTTACAATCTACTTTCATTTCTGTCGGAATTCCCAGCTGTTGAAATATAGGTACTATATTTATCAAGTAGTTATATATTCGCACGGGTATTCTTTGAATGAGGTATGCCGTTTTAGCTTTTTATGAATTGTAAAGATATCAAAGACAAAAACACATTGGAAACGTAAATATTTGGTTACATTTATCAATCTAGGTAAAACTATTCAAAATGCAGTGTATGGGATGGTTTATTGAGCGTAATAACAAAAGTTTCAGTGATTCTCTATCTATCTATCTATCTATCTATATATATATATATATATATATATATATATAAAACACAGAGAAACACACACAGAAAAACACACACAGAAAAACACACACAGAGAAACAGAGAAACACACACAGAGAAACACACACAGAGAAACAGAGAAACACACACAGAGAAACACACACAGAGAAACAGAGACACACACAGAGAAACAGAGAGAGAAACACACACCGAGAAACACACACAGAGAAACAGAGAAACACACACAGAGAAACAGAGATACACACACAGAGAAACAAACACACACAGGGAAACAGAGAAACACACACAGAGAAACAGAGAGAGAAACACACACAGAGAAACAGAGAAACACACACAGAGAAACAGAGAGAGAAACACACACAGAGAAACAGAGATACACACACAGAGAAATAGAGAAACACACACAGAGAAACAGAGATACACACACAGAGAAACAAACACACACAGAGAAACACACACAGAGAAACAGAGAAACACACAGAGAGAAACAGAGAAACACACACAGAGAAACAGAGAGAGAAACACACACAGAGAAACAGAGATACACACACAGAGAAACAGAGATACACACACAGAGAAACAGAGAGAGAAACACATACAGAGAAACAGAGAGAGAAACACACAGAGAAACACAGAGAGAAACACACACAGAGAAACAGAGAGAGACACACACAGAGAAACAGAGAAACACACACAGAGAAACACACAGAGAAACAAACACACACAGAGAAACAGAGAGACACACACAGAGAAACAGAGATACACACACAGAGAAACAGAGATACACACACAGAGAAACAAACACACACAGAGAAACAGAGAGACACACACAGAGAAACAGAGATACACACACAGAGAAACAGAGAGACACACAGAGAGAAACAGAGAGACACACACAGAGAAACAGGGTAACACACACAGAGAAACAAACACACAGAGAAACAGAGAGACACACACAGAGAAACAGAGAAACACACACAGAGAAACAGAGAAACACACACAGAGAAACAGAGAGACACACACAGAGAAACACACACACAGAGAAACAGAGATACACACACAGAGAAACAAACACACACAGAGAAACAGAGAGACACACACAGAGAAACAGAGAGAGAAACACATACAGAGAAACAGAGAGAGAAACACACAGAGAAACAGAGAGAGAAACACACACAGAGAAACAGAGAGAGACACACACAGAGAAACAGAGAAACACACACAGAGAAACAGAGAAACACACAGAGAAACAAACACACACAGAGAAACAGAGAGACACACACAGAGAAACAGAGATACACACACAGAGAAACAGAGATACACACACAGAGAAACAAACACACACAGAGAAACAGAGAGACACACACAGAGAAACAGAGAGACACACACAGAGAAACAGAGAGACACACACAGAGAAACAGAGAGACACACACAGAGAAACAGAGTAACACACACAGAGAAACAAACACACAGAGAAACAGAGAGACACATACAGAGAAACAGAGAAACACACACAGAGAAACAGAGAAACACACACAGAGAAACAGAGAGACACACACAGAGAAACACACACACAGAGAAACAGAGATACACACACAGAGAAACAAACACACACAGAGAAACAGAGAGACACACACAGAGAAACAGAGAGAGAAACACACACAGAGAAACAGAGAGACACACACAGAGAAACACACACAGAGAAACAGAGAGACACACACAGAGAAACAGAGTAACACACACAGAGAAACAAGCACACACAGAGAAACAGAGAGACACACACAGAGAAACACAGAGAGAAACACACACAGAGAAACAGAGAGAGAAACACACACAGAGAAACAGAGAGAGTAACACACACAGAGAAACAAACACACACAGAGAAACAGAGAAACACACACAGAGAAACAGAGAGACACACAGAGAAACAGAGAGAGAAACACACACAGAGAAACAGAGAGAGAAACACACACAGAGAAACAGAGAGAGAAACACACACAGAGAAACAGAGTAACACACACAGAGAAACAGAGACAGACACACACAGAGAAACAGAGACAGACACACACAGAGAAACAGACAGACACACACAGAGAAACAAACACACACAGAAAAACACACACAGAGAAACAGAGAAACACACACAGAGAAACAGAGACACACACACAGAGAGAAACAGAGAGAGAAACACACACAGAGAAACAGAGAAGCACACACAAAGAAACAGAGAAACACACACAGAGAAACAGAGTAACACACACAGAGAAACAGAGAGACACACACAGAGAAACACACACAGAGAAACAGAGAGAGAAACACACACAGAGAAACACAAACAGAGAAACACACACAGAGAAACAGAGAGAGAAACACACACAGAGAAACAGAGATACACACACAGAAAAACAGAGAAGCACAGAGAAACACATACAGGGAAACAGAGATACACACACAGAGAAACAAACACACACAGAGAAACAAACACACACAGAAAAACAGAGAAGCACACACAGAGAAACACACACAGAGAAACAGAGAGAGAAACACACACAGAGAAACACACACAGAAAAACAGAAAAACACACACAGAGAAACAGAGAAACACACACAAAGAAACAGAGAGACACACACAGAGAAACAGAGAGAGAAACACACACAGAGAAACAGAGAGAGAAACACATAGAAACAGAGAGAGAAACACACACAAAGAAACACACAGAGAAACAGACAGAGAGAGAGAGAGAGAGAGAGAATTATATTACTTGCGTTCAAATTTATTAACTGAAGTTCGCAGATGAATAAAAAAAAAATAACCAAAAGGTATAAGATTTTACTCTGTATTCTAATATATTCACACATAATCAATCAACATTACCACCAAAGCTCATCTCGAAATTCAGTGCACTTCCCAAAATATGCAGAAATGAATTCTAAAAAAATGTCTTGTTATTTTTCATCCGAATTTTATCCGTAGGGTATCCTCAAATTTCAATTATTATTTTTATTTATTTATTTATTTATATAAAAACCTTTTAGAAGGAGTTTTGTGCTTGCGTTAAATATCTGACTAATTTTACAACTGTACACATGACGAGAAGTGATATTGAGGGATACTGGTATATCAGTGTGCCATTAATTTTCAGATTTCACGCTTAAGGAAATCAGCTACTTAAACATGTGCATTAGATTTATCCCGAAATTTCAATATTTAGTGAAAACCTTAAGGAGTTAGGTGTTTACAGTAGATATCTGACCAATTTAGCAATATACACGTGACGAGGGGTGACGCTGGGTATGTTGATATGCCATCACTTTTCAGGCATCACGCTCACATCAGGAACTGCGCCGTTATAGTGATGTCTGACTAATCTACGAAAATGCTCATGACGAACGTGATTAAGTCAGACGCGATTAAGTCTGTATGCTGAATCTTATTTGAATTGCTCGTGCATTATTAAAGATCATAAGAAAAATGATAAATTTGAGATGTTAATTGTGGAAAATATGTTTAAACATGGAGTTTGGTGTGCCTCTGTAACACCTACTTCTGGACTATGGGTTTTGATTAATGATACGCTGCAGAACCCCAATCACACACTGAAGTACTAAAAATTTCATTTTCCTATAAATAGCCCGTCGATGTCTTCGAGTACGATGTTTATTCTGTGTGGTTTTATTTCATGATATACCTTGGATTTCATATTGTGGTGATTTTATTTCGACAGAATATATTTGGTGTCTGGTGAGAAATATATTTCTTGTGGCGACCGTCTTACGATTATCTGACGGTTGCCAGAAAGTTCAGCGGCCGTTAAAATAAGTTTCTGATGACCGCCAAATACCTACGTGGCTGCCGACATATAAAGGTTGCATTCGCCAGAAATTCAAACGTCAGTAACTCATTTGTTGACCGACAGATATCTGTGGAGGCCACCAGATATTTATATTGCGTCTGCCACAAACTGATATTTGTGGTGGCCACCAGATATTTATATTGCGTCTACCACAAACGGATATCTCTGTGGTGGCCACCAGATATTTATATTGCGTCTACCACAAACAGATATCTCTGTGGTGGCCACCAGATATTTATATCGCGTCTGCCACAAACAGATATCTCTGTGGTGGCCACCAGATATTTATATCGCGTCTGCCACAAACAGATATTTCTGTGGTGGCCACCAGATATTTATATTGCGTCTACCACAAACAGATATTTCTGTGGTGGCCACCAGATATTTATATCGCGTCTGCCACAAACAGATATTTCTGTGGTGGCCACCAGATATTTATATTGCGTCTGCCACAAACAGATATTTCTGTGGTGGCCCCCAGATATTTATATCGCGTCTACCACAAACGGATATCTCTGTGGTGGCCACCAGATACTGCTAAGGCGACCGCCAGTGAGTTATTTTGCGATCGCCAAATAAACGTGGTTGCCATTTCATAGAATTATCTAGCTGTCGTCACATAAATATATGGTGGTTGCCAACTAACTTTCTGGCGGCCTCCAGGGTAGTAGATTACCCCTAATGATTCAGGTCAGAAGGTCGAAGGTCAGCAGATACAGTGTAGTAAAAAAAAATTGTTATCTGCCCAATATCTTGAGAAGCCTTTTCTTGATAGTGGTGATATTTCATGCATGGTTTGGTCACTGGTATTACAGACCTCTGGTGATTTTCAGTTCAAAAGATCACCCAATGCAATGATGCATCCCATGCATTTGATGTCAGCTAGGGGTACACATGCATTTGATGTCAGCTAGGGGTACACATGCATTTGATGTCAGCTAGAAGGGTACACATGCATTTGATGTCAGATAGGGGTTCATATGCATTTGATGTCAGCTAGGGGTACACATGCATTTGATGTCAGATAGGGGTACACATGCATTTGATGTCAGCTAAGGGTACACATGCATTTGATGTCAGATATGGGTACACATGCATTTGATGTCAGCTAGGGGTACACATGCATTTGATGTCAGCTAGGGGTTCATATGCATTTGATGTCAGCTAGGGGTTCATATGCATTTGATGTCAGCTAGGGGTACACATGCATTTGATGTCAGCTAGAAGGGTACATATGCATTTGATGTAAGCTAGAAGGGTACACATGCATTTGATGTCAGATAGGGGTACACATGCATTAGATGTTAGCTAGAAGGGTACACATGCATTTGATGTCAGCTAGGGGTTCATATGCATTTGATGTCAGCTAGGGGTTCATATGCATTTGATGTCAGCTAGGGGTTCATATGCATTTGATGTCAGCTAGGGGTACACATGCATTTGATGTCAGCTAGAAGGGTACACATGCATTTGATGTAAGCTTGACCACCAGAAAGAAGGGAATATTCCACCTTTAACCATCACCATATTTTGATGAAATATAAGAAGCAACACATTGGTAGCTTATTCGTGCCCTTAATGCCCCTGGCGCTTTCTTGCTTTGACTCTGGTACTATAAACATTTTCACGAGTACAGATGGCACAGCTGAGGGGGGCATCTATGTTTTACAAATATTTCTTGTTAAATCAAGGTTGGCTACTGAAAAATAAATTGATGTTACAGGTGTTTCGACTGTCTCGTTTAAAGTCAGCATTTCACAAATTCTATGGTCGTTATAAAGATTTAATTTACAAATACAACCAGTCATTGAGTCGAATGCTATATGTACCAGTTGTTCGATCGTTCTTTACATACTAATCTTGAATACTGATTACTCCGTTTACCTGATCAAGATATAGGGCTCACAGCGAGTGTAACCGGTTAACAGGGGATGCTTACTTCTTCTAGGCATCTGACCCCCTTCTGACGTGCCCAAGGGTCCGTGTTAATTTTGTATTCTTTATAGGATTTATGAAATTGATCACTGTTTGTTATCTATACTTTTTCATGTTACAGACGTAAGAAAGATTGATAAGGCTTCATGGCCAACGTGTTTCATAACTAAAGAGAATATGCATTTATAACACATGCTGCATCTCCTAATTTGTCTGAATAATGACGAAAATCCATCATATCTTATAAAGAATATACTGAAAGAATTATTGCTTGAGTTTTTGGGGGGGTTTTTTGTTTTTGTTTTTGGTTTTGGTTTTTGTTTTTGTTTGGGGTTTTGGGTGGGTGGGTTGTTTTTTTGTTTTTGTTTTGTTTTTAAATCTTATTTACTTATTTGTTAATGGACAGTTAGTCTCCATTCATACCAAATACTCTGACCAATACAAAAACTTGTTTTGCGGAACCAAAAATTATATGATAAATAAATCACGAGACAACAAGCACCTGTTGTTTATTATTGGATCGTTGCACGCTCGATTACTACAAATGAACAGCAAGGGCCCATTCTACGTAAGACTAAGACCAATATATTCAGTTAGTGTAAAATGTTAGTGTTACCTTGTATTCAGGTCCACTGCATGTTCACCCCCACACCCCACCCCCACCCGCACCCCCACCCCCAATAAAAACTGCAGCCAGCATCACAATAAATTGCAAAATGTTTTATTTTAAGACTCTTATGAAATTGACCTTTGACTACGTTCTTTACATACTAATCTTGACTACTGATTATTCCGTTGGTCGCTGCCCGCCAAACTTTATAGCTTATTAAGAGCCTCTCTTGTATTGATCAATGTGTTTAAAAAAAAAAAAAAAAAAAAGCATAAACGATTATTGGTATAAATATCGACAACTGACCGGTTAGGTTTTACATGCTTGGAATACAGAAGAGAGAATTAGTTGCATATTTAAGAAATGTCTTTTGGTTTTTGAAAGTATATAAGTATATATATATACTACAGAAGTTCGAGTACTCTTCCGGCATACTGAATGGAGCACATCAGCGCGCTATGAAATACCGGTGTGAAGAGGCCAAAGGTCAAAATTGAAATTTATTTCTTACTTTTACATTTTAATCATTTTCATTGCATTTTATTGATAAACCTTTGCGATAGTTAGCCGACATGTAGATTTAGGTCAAGTGTATTCATACGCAGTGGTTAACAGCTTATTTCAAAAGTTGAAAGTTTTTTGAGATATTCAAGTTCATATGGGGTGAGGCACAAAAAATGTCTGTTGCTTTATATTTAAACAAAAGGCCCATAGGCCTTATCTGTCACCTGAGTATTAGTTAAAAGTATCACTAGCTACTGAATCTAGAAACAAGTTACCCCCCACCCCCCACGCCCCACCCCCAAGTATCAACAAACCTGACCATTAAGGCCCTGGATATTGTCATAATCATTATGCACAGGAATAATTGTCACAATACATAACATTAAAGGAGATTTCTACTGCGGATTTAAATATGTCGCAAGGTCGCTGTTTTGTTTCACATAACACAAAACCGAGGTCGATCTCTGACAAATTCATAAGATTAATAGAAACTAGAAAATACGAAAACACACTCACAAACATACACACAAGACAATAGACATACATAAAACACAAAACATAAAGACATTAAACATATGCAATAAACAATTGTCATTTGCATATTAATACGACTGCCAGCAAAATTACACATATTTAACGAGTAAATGAATTACAAGATTAATGTAAAGCTTACCAGGCATGCAGTATTTTAAGTGAAAAATGTTACATCAAGTGAATCGATATCCTCTATACCGTAAAGGCATAAAGCTCAGAGTGGGGGGTTTGGCGGGGTTTCTTGCTTTATATTGTGTACAGGTTAATAAGACATGCATAATTAATTAGCATTCAGTAAAATCCATTGTTCAGCATTATTTTCAACTCGGACCACTGGTCAGTCAAACGTAGAATTGAATTACAAATAGATTTAATTACCACCTGTGCAATACAACGCTCGTACTCACTCTAACAAACTTGCAAAACTAGTTTGTATTCAATTTGGTATGGAATACTTATACAATTACAGCTATATCGAATAAATATATTTTAAATAAATTTCAACTGTGACAAATACATTTTGCTGTATAACCATATGGGCCACGCCCTAAGTCTGATCCCCTGACTTAGTGAGGGGCAATGCATTTCACAATGTGAGTACTTGCAGATTAAGGCTTCGTGGACACCATAACCATGCATTTATCTTCCACTACCGTGAAAGTAAAGAAAAGGATTTTAAAAAGATTTGATGCATTTTTACTATACATGGTCACATTGGCCCCACCCTAAAGCATTCTCACTAGAGAGCCATATTGGCCCCTCACTAGGGCCTAAACCATTAACCCAGGTGCCATGATTTTCACAACTAAGGTTGAAGGCCTCATGGACATCATAGCTGTGTATTTAGTTTTTCTCGTACGTCTTTGAAGGAGAGAAGATTTTATGAGAATTAAGACTTCTCACCATATGGTTATATTGGCCCCACCCTAGGGCATGAATACTTGACCAGAGGGCATGAATTTCGCAATTTAGGAAGAGAGTTCATGTTCATTATAGCCATGCATTTAATTTTTCTCGCACATGTCTGAGAGTAAAGAAATTGTTTAAAGATTTAATACATTTTCACTAGAAAGCCATATTGGCCCCACCCTAGGGCATAAATCCCTCACCCAGGGGTCATGATTTTCATAATTTAGGTAAAGAACTTCATGGAAATTAGAATCATGCATTTAGTTTTGCCTCGCACAAGTCTGAAAGTGAAAATTTTCTAAGATTTAATACATTTTTACTAGGTCATACAACCCTAACCCAGGACCATAATTCCTACAATCATGATTTTCACAATTTAAGTAGAGATCTTAGTGGACATCAGAGCCATGCGTTTATTTTTTTTAACACATGTCTGAGAGTAGAGAAGAAGATTTTCTAAGATTCAATATATCTTTAATATATGGTCATACTGGCCCCTCCCTAGGGACTGAACCCCTGACCAAGAGATCACGAATTTTACAATTGTGGTATAGGGCTTCATGATTATTAGAACTATGCTTTTGGTTTTTCTCCAAGATTTTTGAGGATGTTTTTTTGCAGGCTTGGCCCCACCCGTGAGGCCGTGGGAGAGCTAAGATTATAAGTTTACATTCATCTTATCCAAGAGATGGTTCACACCAAAAGTGGTAACAACTGGTCTTGTAGTTTTCAAGAAGTTGAAAATGTAAAATTGTTAGCGGACGACGGACGAAGATGGCAATAAGTCAGCTGAATGACTCGGGTGACGTAAACAATAATTGTCCCGTACCACCATTACACAGCAAGTGAAGCAAGGTAGATAACGGTCGGATTTCCTTACAGTGAAACCTGTGTAATCCGACATGTACCGGGAGACAATTTTTTTTTGGTCGCAATACAGTTTGTCAGAATAAGCAGTGTAAATATGAATTTGAGAATGAAAATAAGGGTTGGAATGCTCAGGTAAACGGATTACACAGGTGTCAGATTAGGCAGTTTTCACTGTATTGTAACGTTGTCATAGTGACAAAAGTAGATGACAATCGGCAACTTAAGAAATGTCCAAAGAACTGTAAATAAAATAAATATGCGTCAGAAGAGTTCCCCAACTCTCTGTTAATATCATACGTCACATCTAATGTTAGCGAGTTCTCCATCTCTCTGTTAATATCATACGTCACATCTAATGTTAGCGAGTTCTCCACCTCTCTGTTAATATTATACGTCACATCTAATGTTAGCGAGTTCTCCACCTCTCTGTTAATATTATATGTTACATCAAATGTTAGCGAGTTCTCCACCTCTCTGTTAATATTATATGTCACATCAAATGTTAGCGAGTTCTCCACCTCTCTGTTAATATTATATGTCACATAAAACGTCAGACGAGTTCCTCACCTCTCTGTTAATATTATATGTCACATCTAATGTTAGCGAGTTCTCCACCTCTCTGTTAATATTATATGTCACATCAAATGTTAGCGAGTTCCCCACCTCTCTGTTGATATTATGTGTCACATCAAATGTGACCGAGTTCCCCAGCTCTCTGTTAATATTATGTGTCACATCTAATGTTAGCGAGTTCTCCACCTCTCTGTTAATATCGTATGTCACATCAAAGGTTGCGCTTCCTATTCTGGGATTTGGCATCATCAATGAACTTTTATAATTCTTTGAGATCTTGTGAATTAGGGGAGTTAACATTTGTACATCGAGAATAGAACATGTGAAAACCAACAAGAGGCCCATGGTCCACATCGCTCACTTGAGTGATCTTTGCCTATATTTTTAAAGATTTTCCTTATATATATTCGCATGTAAAACTTTTATTCCCTTTCGTGGTTCCCTATCCCCCCGGGGGGGGGGGGGTGGCATGATTTTAACAAACTGCACTTTAAATGACCCCACCCTGATTTTGCATTTTTGTGATTATTTCCCCTTTGAAGGAGGCATGGTCCTTCTTTTGAACATATTTAAATCCCCTTCACCCAAGGATTATTTGTACCATGTTTGTTTGAAATTGGAACAGTGGTTCTGTAGCAGAAGATATCTTAGCATATTTTCTCATGTAAAACTTTGATTCCCTATTGTGTTCCAATCTTACCCCTGGAGGCCATGCTTTTAAGAAAATTGAAATTCCTCTATGCCAGGAAGCTTCCACATAAATCTAAACTTTTCTGGCCCAGTGGTTCTTGAGAAGATTTTTAAATGACTCCACCCTATTTTTGCATGTTTGTAATTATGGCCCTTCATTTGAACAAACCTGAATCCCCTTCACCCAAGAAAGATTTGTACCAAGTTTAATTGAAATTGGCCCGCTGGTTTTGGAGAAGATTTTTAAAATTTGTCAATCTGTTTTTGCTTTTTCGCTATTATCTCCCCTTAGAGAAGGGCATTGTCCTTGATTTGAAGAAACTGGAATCCCCTTGACCAAAGGATGATTTGTGCCAAGTTTGGTTGAAATTGGTCTCGTGGTTCTGGAAAAGAAGTCGAAAATGTAAAAGTTTACAGACAGATGGGCGGACAAACGGTCAGACGGACAACTGGTGATTAGCAAAGCTCACTTGAGCTTTCAGCTCAGATGAGCTAAAAATGAAGACTTGTCATTTTCTAATATTGCGCAGTGATCCCGAATGCTCTAAAAGACACGAAAGACATCAAAACTATTGCGTAAAACACAAATTCCTGATAAAGTGATCTAAAAATTATTTCTGGGATGGAACTTTATTGTGCAATATTTACAAATTTTAAGCTGTAATCGTGTCTGACCGTCAAATAATTTTAATGTAATATATCTAGATGATAATCACTGACGCTGTATATTCCCAATCTTGCCAATTAATATTCCGCGTTTTTAAAGAAATCTATTCAAACCCATGGTATCTTAAATAATAACAATCCTATGTAGGAAAAAAAAAATAAAGAAAAATGTATTGATGACATATAAGATCGATTCGAGACCTTCAAAACAGTCCTGTTAAATCCATACGTCTCCAACCTTCCAACCATTTGACCTTTATCTCTGAATTCTGATATTTTCACAAAAGATACTAATGTTATGTAACGAAATTGCATTTACAAATCGTAGGCTTTTCCTTCACATTGTGTTAAACGAAATGATAGGTGACACATGTCAAATTAAAGCGCAAAAATATAGTTCATCACTTATCCTTCATTTGATTTAATGGGGGGAATGACAATTGAAAACAGTTCGCTTTCTCATATGGAGTCCGTTCTGACATAATGTTGAAAAAAAGCAAGAACATTTGACTGCCTAAATGACGTTGTTTGAATACTGCAAGTGCTGCATGTACGCAAATTATTGAGATCGCTGTACACTTAATCAGCACTAATTGATCACAAGAACAGGGAACGTTCCTTCAACATTCCTCGTAGTTCTCAATCTCATCCATTACCACAAAGCGAACTGGTGTAGCACCTACGCGTTGTCTACAGCCATGTCACTATTAGTACTAAAGTGTCAAGCTTAACACGCCTAATCTTTGCAGAGATCTCCACGCTGCAAAACGGTCCTAAAAATATCCTAAAGGGTACAGGATTATGAGGTCGAGATTATGATTGTTGTTTTAGGTTAATGACAAAAGATGATTCACGAATAGTTGTAGCAAAAGTACATGTGTATATTGAACCTTTACTGAACAAGCTCGGTGTTAGATGTCTATGTCGCTCACACACATATGTCAACGGTGACCCTGATCAGTATTTGGCAGGGTGACCACTTCATGTTACAACGAGAGTTTGGGATACCATGGTGGTGGTTTGCAGTCTCTGGAATGCTAGTTTTGTAGATTGAAACATGTGTACAAATTATTATCAAATTCTGAAATATATAGGTGACAGCGTACATTTTCAATGGTTTTTACAGGTTGTAATGATAAACATTTTTTCATGAATGCGCTGCAGTTGTAAACGATGTGCGTATGAATCTTCATAAACATAGTAAGTCCATTGTAACCGATAGAATTCCGACAGAAATGAAAGTAGAATGTAAATATAAGAAATAAATGTACATGAGGATATGAATTGCAACACTTCACGTTAGCACGTCATGAACAGTTGCCCGTGTTAAAGCAATATAAGCTGTCAAAATTGTTATTTTGGGGTCCTAAAATTTAATCGAAAATTTTGTAAACATCTACCTTCTAATACCTGATTTTACCGATTAAACTTTTGACATGTTGTATTTTTTGCATTAAATGCAAAAATGTTCGACAGTTGAAATTGGGTCTTCCTGTACCTTAATTTTCCCGACATTATTTCCGTATGCAATGACCTAAAGTTGAACTCATTCGGCAAAATCAAATGCACAAGTGCAATATTTCCGGTAAGCACGAAAGATGTCTGACACGAAAGGTTCAAAGCGAGAGAGAAAGCCGACTTTGGAATTTTGCGTAATGTTTCGAGCGATCCCTTAAAACTATCATAACTAAAAAACATACTATCATAACTTAAAAACATATAACATCGTTAACAATGCCAAAATAATGATGGTAACTAGAATTTTATCTCACCTCGCCGTCCATATTTTAATGACCCGGATACAACCCGATCCACCCCGATCAGCATCAGAATCATTCGTGTCAACATCGGTTATCTTCGGGATTGTCGCCGACGATTAATCAGCTGCCATTGTTAGGGTCAAACGGAATGTCGAGGAATATATTTTTCATCACGAAAAGGTGTGTAAACGATGCATAAGAGAGGAAATTCGATGCAGTTCTTTTTTTCAATCATATCAACGTTCATTTAACCTCTTTTAATGCCACTATAAAAAATTGCAATTTTGGCAGCTTATATTGCTTTAAGCGTGATAGTTTATACTCCATGTTTTCAAAAATGAAATCTCTCTCTCTCTCTCTCTCTCTCTCTCTCTCTCTCTCTCTCTCTCTATATATATATATATATATATATATATATATAAACCGAGGCCCCCTGTCACAGTAGGTGTGGCACGATAAAGATCCCTCCCTTCTCAAAGGCCATAAGCGCCGAGCAGAGGCCTAAATTTGCAGCCCTTCACCGGCAATGGTGACGTCTCCATATGAGTGAAAGATTCTCGAGCGGGATAATAAACAATATTTAATCAATCAATCAATCGTAACCGGGAGGTCGTGAGTTTGAGCTCCATTCGTGCCATGACCGCGTCAAACCTAAGACGTAAAAATAGGTAGTGATTGCTCCTTCGCCAAACGCTCAGCATTTAGAAGTGAGAATCACGGGTCTTTCGGATATGACATTAAGAACTGTGTCACGGTAGGCGTTGGCATGTTAAAGAATCTTCACTGCTACGGCCCTGAGCGCTAAGCATAGGTCTAAATTTGTTGTACTCCACCTACAGCTGGTGACGTCTCAATATGAGTGAAAAATTCTCGACGGAACGTAAAACAACCAAACAATCAATCAATCATATATATATATATATATATATATATATATATATATATATATATATATCACAAAGCCGATTGAGTTTTTACTCGACTAGTTTCTTCACTGTTCTTCAAGAGTATACTGAATATTGTCTAGTAACACATCAACACAGGGATTGCATAGTAATATCATAAAGCGCCAATCACAGGCAATTATATCGCTTGGGTTCGAATTTACTAATAAAGAGTAAATTCGAACCAATATATTGTTGCTCTTAAGCAGAGTTCATTATGACGTCATAATATAACGTCCGTAAAATAATAGGGGGAAATTGTAATATTACAAAAAAGTGGGCGGGGGTTAAATATTAACGCTTTGTAAAACTAAATTAAGTAGCTTTTTTAAGACAGGTTTATAGTTTTGAATAGTTTTTCATTGGTTTCAAGTTCTTTTTCTCTTGTGTCTATCTATCGCGCTGTGGTACAATACACATTCCATATCGAACAGTTCTCGAATGCTTAGCTCTCGGGGTCGTAGTTGAACGACCGCCGCGATATGTGAACTCCGTTTTTAAGGGCATATCCGAAAGACCCGTGATTCTCGCTTTTAAATGCCGAGCGTTTGACGAAGGAGCAATCACTACCTATGTTAACGTCTTAGGTTTGACGAGGCCATGGCACGAGCGGGCTCGCAATCACGACCTCCCGGTTACGAGGCGAACGCTCTACCAAGGTTTACATGTGTAAATTATGCTGACATTGTGAAAGTAAAACTCAGATTCCCTACTTTCACTTTATGCCCCAAAAATCAAATTCGGGGGCATATAGGGTCTGGTCCAATCAAATTAAAAGTCATGTTTGATCTGCTCGCATACACAATGTATGCGAGCGGATCTAACATAGCATCTAATTTTAATTAGATTGGGTTTGGTCTTTAAAAAAAGAAGAAAAAACCTTTTACTTTGACATTAACAATTAAATGGATGGTGATATGGCGTTCATATTTCACAAGTCTATTTTTGTGACAAGACCTTTTCTTCGGATGAGACAGTAAAAACCGAGGTCCCGTGTCACAGAAGGTGTGGCACGATAAAGATCCCTCCCTGCTCAAAGGCCCTGAGCACCGAGCATAGGCCTAAATTTTGCAGCCCTTCACCGGCAACGTCTTTATATGAATGAAAAATTCTCGAAAGGGACGTTAAACAACATATAATCAATCAACCTTTTCCTAGTACCAAAATGTTTGATCTTCGCCTAGGAGTTAGACCTGCTTTTGAAAAACTTTTCCAGAACTTTTGAACTGTTAGTAACAGGGCTTTCATATTTCAATTTTGTATTCCTTTAGACAAAACATTTCTTGAGGTAATAAAAATTTTACCTCAAGACCTAGACTTTCACCTCTTTTGAAAACTTTAACCTTGGTCATAACTTTTAAATGGTTTTCATACTTGTCATGTATACCGCTTTTGAGATTCCTGTTCTAATCCCAAAATTTTAACAGTTCAAATTTGATCTCATGTTTTATCTATAGAGGAAAGTGTGGGATTTTTAGACTGGATTTCTTCTTCTGCAGCTGGATGTGTAGGGGTAATCAGGTATAATAAATTAACAGGAATATTATGTTTTTCATGATATTCATACATATTTACATTCAATAGTATCCCCCCTTTCAATTCTATTTTACAGTTTTGAGTTGATATGTCAATGGTGCGTAAAGCAGTTGGTAGTACTTGGCACCATGTCAAACTATGATTCTGGCAGACCACGTGTCAACTGCTGAACCACTGAAATGTGCCATTTTTATTCACGAGTAAATTTTCTATTTTTTCAATGAATTATCACACAAACTCATAACAAACTTCAGACTTTCCTCCAAGCCAAAACAAAAAAAAAACCAAAAAAAAATAACCCGTATCATTTAATTTTCCCACAATGCTAGCATACGTCATATCCCCAAATGACAATAAAACCACATCTCATTGTTTAAACGAACAATAAAACAACTGATGGAACTGTTTTTACTGTGCAAGATTGATTGGTTCAGTTCAAATAAATTTTTCAAACGTGAGTTTGGTAGCCAAAAAACATTTATTCGTGTCCGTATAAGAATTATTATGATTTAGTTACTGCATCAAATAATTGATGACAACTTACAGAATCAGAGTAAGCGATCTACATGTAAAGAATCGGACAACCCAACCTACTGGATCCTGTACATGTAGAGAATTAGACAACTTAAGAATCACGCAACTCAACTCAACTGACACACCGGTCACAGTAGCTCAATGGTAAAGTCGCAACCAGGAGGTCTTGAGTTCGAGCTCCACTTCTGCCACGGCCGCGTAAAACCTAAGACGTAAATATAGGTGGTAATTGCTCCTGTGGTGATTTTTTTTTATGTAATCAAACGTTTACATGACTTCATATAATGGAATGATCCAACACCCTTTTGTAAGATAACACAGATTCTTCTAAGTGTATATAAAGCGGTATCTGAGCATTCTGAGTCAGTCTCACTGACTCGTTCTGCAAGAGAAGTTCTACTAGTACATCTTTTGTACTGAAGGCAGACCAGAGAGTAATTCAGCGGCCCGAATAGAGCTTGACTGTTTATATCCTTGTCTTGCCTTAGTGGTTAGCATTCCTGGTGGTCGACCAGGTCCATGGTACCGACTTTGTCAGGGGATAGGTGTTCTGACAGAGACAATGGCTCGAATAGAGCCCACCGGTCTCTGTCGCTTGCCTATTAGTTAGGAAGTTGTTGGTCGTCTATTTTGTACATATATTTGATTTATTCATTGATTATATTCCAGATAGGGAAACACATTGGATAATACATATAGGTCTAATTAGTGCTAGTGAATAATTTTTATTGTTGAAAACTTAAAAGTGGTAGAACTCTTTATATTTGTTTGACGACGGGTCATAGCCGTTACACTCCTTCGCCAAACACTCGACATTTAGAAGTGAGAATCACGGGTCTTTCGGATATGACCTTAAAAACGGAGGCTCCGTGTCGCAGCAGGCATTGGCACATTAAAGAACCCTCACTGCTATGGCCCTGAGTGTTAATCATAGGTCTAAATTTGTGGTACTTCATCTATAACTGGTTACGTCTCAATACGTGTGAAAAATTTTCGATGGAACGTAAAACAAACAATTAATCAATCAACTCAACTGGCTTTGAGTACTTTTGCCATGAATTTATTTATAGTCTGCAATTTTTTTTGCATTGCAAAATTCACATCATACTTTTGACTAATGAAACAGATGTAAAAGTCAACTTCAAATTGTATTTTTAACAAACAAATGAAAGTCTATCAAAATAGCAGTAACTAAATCCAAAGAAAATAATCAAACTGGATTGACACATTGCAGCAAGGAAGACAGATTATATTACATATATTGAGTCTCTTCTGCATGATCTCAGTGGTATTTTTGTTTGTATTGATGAGCAAACAATAGAGATTCATTCACGTCCATTAGAATACTAACACACAGCAACTTATACAAATTGATCCATTTCCTTGTGTTTTTTTTTTAATTACATAAAAATCATTACAAATTAGCTGATCACAATTGCTCAGTTTGTCAGATGTATACACTAAAAATAAAACAGACACACCTCAATGGTGAATGTACTACAAATTAAATTTTTTCAACATTCTTTGGAAAAACTATGAATGCAGAATGCAAGTCATAGGAAAATATTACAAAACCATTAAAGACTGCCATAACTCTTCCAGTATTGTGTACCACCAACACAAGATTTCAACATTACCGAGTACCAGTATACCTGCTGATCTGTAGTCACACTTGCCTCTTTTTATCAGGCTTGTCAGAAGAATCACTACTTGGATCATAATCATCATCCCCTTTTTCTTTCCCCTCATCCTCCGAGACATATACTCGCTCAGGCTCGTATCGCTTCCTCTTCCTCATTCTGAGATTCTTTTTTTCTCCGGTGTTCTTCTCATCCTCAAACATTTCAGAGTCTTCCTCCTCTTCTTCTTCCTCGTCTGAATAATTACCTTTGGTGTCATCTGGATGTGGTCTGCGTTTGTATGTATACTTGCGGGGTATTGATTTTCGGGCTTTCCTTAGCGACCTGGAATTACTGTGATCTGAATCTTTTTCATCATCACTGTCGGAGTTCATTGTCTCTGACAGATTGTCATTTTTTCCTTTTCCTTTACTATCAGACTCTGGCCTCGACCGATCACTGAGTTCATTCAGAAAACTTACTGCCTGCTCCTCCAAGTTTTCTGTGCTTTCATTTAATCCATGTTTAACCTTTTTATGGCGATTAAGATTTCCTGGAAAAGTTAAACAATTTTAAAAACTTTGTACTGCATCAGCAGTGTTAGGTAGATCTTTTTCACCACAGTCTGAGACCATATAACCACACTATCATTAATGACAAACTCGAATTAGTTTTGTTTTCATATAAAGTTATTACCAACATAGCATTGTTATAGTTTCTTAACATATATCAACTATATTTCCTTTCAAATGCAACCACTGACACTAAAATTTGTGGGTAGATACTTTAAAAAAAAATATCCATGAATTTGATTGCTATCAGTAAAATTATGAGCACACACAAAGAGAGAAAAAAACACATTGGTTTGTATGACACAGGTCCTGGGTAGATTTTATTAATAAAAATGGCTAAATTCACTTTATGCATCTTTACTTGTGTTTAAATGTAGATGATTCAAAGGAAATAAAATATGACGAAATACAGGTATGTCTTTGTCCAACTTTAACAAATACCATCCATCTTTGGTCATTTTCTCACTTACAACTTGCATAATAATCTGTGACAAACTACAAAACACCTGGATTTATGTTGAAATTTTCAGATCTTTAGAAAATAATGAAAATAGTGACAGATGAGGACGTATTGTGTGGAAATTTGTTAATCTCATTTACATGATATCAACAACAAAAATTGTGTCATAAATTGATGTCACCTGTAAACAGTGCATCATGTGTCTTTATTGTTTAGACGGAGAAAACAAACGATTGCTTGTAAAATTGAAGGGTTGATGGAAATCTACCAGAATTTTATTTCATGAGGGCACAAAGGGCATAGAGAAAACGATATGCTTCAATTATATACAAGTACCAGTGTGTGTGTGTATCTATGTATGTGTGTGTATGTATGTATGTATGTGTATAATGTATGTATCTATGTATGTATGTTATTTATGTATGTATGTATGTATTCATGTCTGTGTATATATGTGTGCATGTATGTATGCTATTTATGTATGTATGTATGTGTGTGTATATATGTTTATATTAAAAAAAAAAAGAAAGGATATTTGGTGTACCTTTGGAAGTCTGAGTGTATGGAAAGTTTATAAAAGTTTATGAAAATTAACATACGAGACACATTAACAGCAAATCTGATAGCTGTAGTAGTGGAACAACAGGCCCATGGTACACTAAGCTATAAATCTGATAGCTGTAGTAGTGGAACAGCAGGCCCATGGTACACTAAGGCTATAAATCTGATAGCTGTAGTAGTGGAACAGCAGGCCCATGATACACTAAGGCTATAAATCTGATAGCTGTAGTAGTGGAACAGCAGGCCCATGATACACTAAGGCTATAAATCTGATAGCTGTAGTAGTGGAACAACAGGCCCATGGTACACTAAGCTATAAATCTGATAGCTGTAGTAGTGGAACAGCAGGCCCATGGTACACTAAGGCTATAAATCTGATAGCTGTAGTAGTGGAACAGCAGGCCCATGGTACACTAAGCTATAAATCTGATAGCTGTAGTAGTGGAACAGCAGGCCCATGGTACACTAAGGCTATAAATCTGATAGCTGTAGTAGTGGAACAGCAGGCCCATGGTACACTAAGCTATAAATCTGATAGCTGTAGTAGTGGAACAGCAGGCCCATGGTACACTAAGGCTATAAATCTGATAGCTGTAGTAGTGGAACAGCAGGCCCATGATACACTAAGGCTATAAATCTGATAGCTGTAGTAGTGGAACAGCAGGCCCATGGTACACTAAGCTATAAATCTGATAGCTGTAGTAGTGGAACAGCAGGCCCATGGTACACTAAGGCTATAAATCTGATAGCTGTAGTAGTGGAACAGCAGGCCCATGGTACACTAAAGCTATAAATCTGATAGCTGTAGTAGTGGAACAGCAGGCCCATGATACACTAAGGCTATAAATCTGATAGCTGTAGTAGTGGAACAGCAGGCCCATGGTACACTAAGGCTATAAATCTGATAGCTGTAGTAGTGGAACAGCAGGCCCATGGTACACTAAGCTAGAAATCTGATAGCTGTAGTAGTGGAACAGCAGGCCCATGGTACACTAAGGCTATAAATCTGATAGCTGTAGTAGTGGAACAGCAGGCCCATGGTACACTAAGCTAGAAATCTGATAGCTGTAGTAGTGGAACAACAGGCCCATGGTACACTAAGGCTATAAATCTGATAGCTGTAGTAGTGGAACAGCAGGCCCATGGTACACTAAGCTAGAAATCTGATAGCTGTAGTAGTGGAACAGCAGGCCCATGGTACACTAAGGCCATAAATCTGATAGCTGTAGTAGTGGAACAACAGGCCCATGGTACACTAAGCTATAAATCTGATAGCTGTAGTAGTGGAACAGCAGGCCCATGATACACTAAGGCTATAAATCTGATAGCTGTAGTAGTGGAACAGCAGGCCCATGGTACACTAAGGCTATAAATCTGATAGCTGTAGTAGTGGAACAACAGGCCCATGATACACTAAGGCTATAAATCTGATAGCTGTAGTAGTGGAACAGCAGGCCCATGGTACACTAAGCTATAAATCTGATAGCTGTAGTAGTGGAACAGCAGGCCCATGGTACACTAAGCTATAAATCTGATAGCTGTAGTAGTGGAACAGCAGGCCCATGATACACTAAGGCTATAAATCTGATAGCTGTAGTAGTGGAACAGCAGGCCCATGGTACACTAAAGCTATAAATCTGATAGCTGTAGTAGTGGAACAGCAGGCCCATGGTACACTAAGCTATAAATCTGATAGCTGTAGTAGTGGAACAGCAGGCCCATGGTACACTAAAGCTATAAATCTGATAGCTGTAGTAGTGGAACAGCAGGCCCATGGTACACTAAGGCTATAAATCTGAAAACTCCTTATGTGGACCCATTCTACCTCCAAGGTCATGCAATGAAGAAAATTGACATCTACGGAGACTTCCATATTCATTAACTGCAGTCTTGAGGTTCTAGAAAGGAAGATTTTAAAGAAAATTTCCTATCTCTTCCAACCCACTCTATATTACTACTAAAAGGAAAAAGTATTGAGAGTTATTTTTGCTGTTATTTGGTGATATTTACTGACAAGTTGTGATAATTACTGATATTGCACTGCTAGTACTGATTAGTTCTGATAATTACTGATATCGTACTGCTAGTACTGACAAGTTGTGATAATTACTGATATCACACTGCTAGTACTGACAAGTTCTGATAATTACTGATATTGCACTGCTAGTGCTGACAAGTTATGATAATTACTGATATTGCACTGCTAGTATTGATAAGTTCTGATAATTACTGATATTGCACTGCTAGTACTGATAAGTTCTTATAATACTTTTTATCACCAGCCCACCAATTACAGCCCTTTGATGACTATTGTTCATCATTGGTAAGAAATGAACAAGTCTCTTGAACAAGTATGAGATTACCAGGACATAAACTAAACATTGTGGTCAAATTTAATTTTTTTTTTTTTTAAATTCATTATTTTTAAAAACTAATATGCTTTTGAACTCCATCACCCCTATTTTAAAAATTTCAGAAATCAACATTTCTATCTAAATTCCACTGAGTTTTGGCAATTTTAAAAATAACTTTGATGAAATTTGGAAATGCATCAGTTATGTTCAAAAATATTTCAAAATAAAAAAAAATAAATGCATTTCAACCAATAGATAATTTATTTCAAAATATTGGAAGGTGGGTACATGTATGCTTACAAAGTCCATTCCATATAAACCTGTGCTAAATGCAAGATAAAATATCTTCATAGTCTGACAGAATAACTTAAAAAGCATATGAATCCCATTATTTGCAAGAAAAGTTCTTGTGTTGGATGTGCATAGGCCTATAGGTTTTTCTCATTACAGTTCTTCTTGTGATTGATGTTAAATATATCGGTCAAATTTGGCAAATTCAGTACATGTGTTCCCTCACATAGTTTAAAATTCAGGTTTTTTCTTGTTGGAATAATTCCTTTTGAATGTAGAATTTTTATTAGTGTTGTGGTTTGCAGTCAATTATAATTTGAATCAGATGCCATATTACGTGAATGTTTATTTTGTCTTGGTAGCACGACTTTACCGGCCTTTACTTTGAAAAGTTCTACTAATAGAAATAACAAGTATTAATGATATTTGTACTGTTGGTACTGATAATTTGAGTTGGTTCTGATAAGTACTGATATTTACTGTCATTTGTACTACAGGCTCTGATATTTACTGATAAGTACCGATATTTACTGTCATTTGTACTGCAGGCTATGATAAGTATTGATATTTACTGTCATTTGTACTGCAGACTCTGATATTTACTGACCAGTACTGATATTTACTGTCATTTGTACTGCAGGATCTGATATTTACTAATAAGTACTGATATTTACTGTCATTTGTACTACAGGCTCTGATATTTACTGATCAGTATTGATATTTACTGTCATTTGTACTGCAGGCTATGATAAGTACTGATATTTTCTGTCATTTGTACTGCAGACTCTGATATTTACTGATCAGTATTGATATTTACTGTCATTTGTACTACAGGCTCTGATATTTACTGATCAGTATTGATATTTACTGTCATTTGTACTGCAGGCTCTGATATTTACTGATCAGTATTGATATTTACTGTCATTTGTACGGCAGGCTCTGATATTTACTGATAAGTACTGATATTTACTGTCATTTGTACTACAGGCTCTGATATTTACTGATCAGTATTGATATTTACTGTCATTTGTACTGCAGGCTATGATAAGTACTGATATTTTCTGTCATTTGTACGGCAGGCTCTGGTATTTACTGATAAGTATTGATATTTACTGTCATTTGTACTACAGGCTCTGATATTTACTGATAAGTACTGATATTTACTGTCATTTGTACTACAGGCTCTGATATTTACTGATCAGTATTGATATTTACTGTCATTTGTACTGCAGGCTCCGATATTTACTGATAAGTACCGATATTTTCTGTCATTTGTACTACAGACTCTGATATTTACTGATAAGTACTGATATTTACTGTCATTTGTACTACAGGCTCTGATATTTACTGATATTTACTGTCATTTGTACGGCAGGCTCTGATATTTACTGATCAGTATTGATATTTACTGTCATTTGTACGGCAGGCTCTGATATTTACTGACAAGTACTGATATTTACTGTCATTTGTACTACAGGCTCTGATATTTACTGATATTTACTGTCATTTGTACTGCAGGCTCTGATATTTACTGATAAGTACTGATATTTTCTGTCATTTGTACTGCAGACTCTGATATTTACTGATCAGTATTGATATTTACTGTCATTTGTACTGCAGGCTCTGATATTTACTGATAAGTACTGATATTTACTGTCATTTGTACTACAGGCTCTGATATTTACTGATCAGTATTGATATTTACTGTCATTTGTACTGCAGGCTATGATAAGTACTGATATTTTCTGTCATTTGTACTGCAGGCTCTGGTATTTACTGATAAGTATTGATATTTACTGTCATTTGTACTACAGGCTCTGATATTTACTGATAAGTACTGATATTTACTGTCATTTGTACTACAGGCTCTGATATTTACTGATCAGTATTGATATTTACTGTCATTTGTACTGCAGGCTCCGATATTTACTGATAAGTACCGATATTTTCTGTCATTTGTACTGCAGACTCTGATATTTACTGATAAGTACTGATATTTTCTGTCATTTGTACTGCAGACTCTGATATTTACTGATAAGTACTGATATTTTCTGTCATTTGTACTACAGACTCTGATATTTAATGATAAGTACCGATATTTTCTATCATTTGTACTGCAAGCTCTGATATTTACTGATAAGTACTGTGGTAAATACTGCTGGTGCTGATAAATGTTGCAGCTGTTCTCCCTACAGAAAGTGTGAAAATGAGGTCAAAATAGATATAATTAGAGTGGAGTTTGGTTATTTTGAATGAATAGACACCAGTCATTTTGTTCTACCTCCCTTAATGTTAAAATAACAAACATGGCAAACAAAATGTCTCATGTATGATGTCTTATGTATGGTTCTACATCATTTTGATAAAATGGAAAATAACTAATAAATTGCAGTGGAATTTGTGCACAAAATACACTTAATAGCAGAGCTGTCGATTTGTGTTGATAAACAGAGCCCTTAATGTAGATAGTCCTTTACTTTTTTGTTTACTTTTAAGACAGAAAAAATTACTGTATGTGTACTTATTTTAGTGCACCTGAAATTTGGCACAATTGGAGCTGATACACTGTTTGACTTAATCATGATTTTGCACTTGTTTTGTGTTTGATAATGAATAGGGATTTTCATATTTCAGCACACCCAAAAATAAGCAAAGTTGTTTCACTACCACAGCTGCTACAATGTGAATCCCACTAAAGGTGAAGTACTGTAATTAACAGTCCTTTGTGGAGTTCTGGCAATGAAATAGGGAGAGAAGACTTTTGCGTTATCAACATGAATGAAATTAGTGCAGGTTTTCTGGAAATCCCTAGTTCAAAGAAAAGTAACTCTAAAAGTATTCTCAATGTCTATTAATCAATATGGTTTAATTTCCTTATATTTGCTACAACAGTAATATTCATTTAACCTTTGATACATATATATTACAGTGAAAAAAACCACCAACCCACATAATCAGAAATGGTCCACGAGTCATAATGCTCACCTGAGTCCTTTCCTAGTATTTATTGAGGTCTCACTCTGAGACAAAATCCACAACAGTACCACCATAACATAAGGATGCTATTTGTTGATTTAATACATTGAAAAATCATATGGAACAAAGTTTTATGAAGAGTATTTAAAAAATTTAGAGATATCTACTCTTGTTCACAGTAGAATGTAATGGAAATTGCCCAAGTAAAATGTCTTCAGACTTCCTATCTACGAAGTTTCAATTATATTTAAGTATTATAACGTTTACCATCCAAAATCTGTTGAAGTCAAGCGAAAAATTAATGTATCAAAGGATTAAAGTTTTGTGGAACCAATTGTAAAACATTTTTTACATTATACAAATGTATCATACAAAAAAATCATGTGCAAACCTGTTGTGTGTCATTAAATGTTTACAATGAAATGAACCTGTTCTTATTCCCCTATGAGAGAAAAATTTAATGGATATAACAAACTCTGGTTATAATGAACTTCTTTCTACTGGCCCTGGAGGTTTGCTATAACCGTGTTTTACTGTATAATGAAGTTTGGTTATAATGAACTTCTTTCTACTGGCCCTGGAGGTTCGCTATAACTGTGTTTTACTGTATAATGAAGTTTGGTTATAATGAACTTCTTTCTACTGGCCCTGGAGGTTCGCTATAACCGTGTTTTACTATATAATGAAGTTTGGTTATAATGAACTTTCTACTGGCCCTGGAGGTTCGCTATAACTGTGTTTTACTGTATAATGAAGTTTGGTTATAATGAACTTCTTTCTACTGGCCCTGGAGGTTCGCTATAACTGTGTTTTACTGTATAATGAAGTTTGGTTATAATGAGCTTCTTTCTACTGGCCCTGGTGGTTTGCTATAACTGTGTTTTACTGTAGACAGATGACCACCAAACTTTGATCACAAAGGCTCAATTGAGCCTCCATTTCAGGAGAGCAAAATAAATCATCTTTTCCATCAGACAATGCATGATTTACCTCTGAGAGTGAATGAGCTGCCACAGAAGCAGATGAATGGTTTGGAGTTGTTATGCATGTGGATATGGCCCTGTAGGTTATGGAGCCGCCCAAACTGTTTACCTAGTACAACAGAATTCATCCATGTCATACAGGTCTGAACTGCACATACTGTTATTTCTACTTGTGAAGATTTACATTTCCACAGAGCTCTACATTAACTTTTTCCTACTTGTCCATTTGGACAAGGGACAAAGATATTTACTTGTCTGAATTTCAACTTCACTTGTCCAAAAAATTTTCAAAGAAAATCTAATATTGTCAACTTGAAAACTATTACTTAAAATATAGTCCATTTTATACTTGCTTGATTTTTTTTTTCTTATTCAATTGATAAAAACAACAAATACATAAAACAAACTTTTATCTAGACTTCCTGTCTTGAATCAATGACCACATTTGCTCAATGATGATCTTGAGAATCCAAATTCATAAGATTCATGCCTCTTTACAAAATTGAAAGTAGTACGCAATAAGTGAACACCGATCCTGATCGAGTGTGACTCATTTAGTTTACGTAGCAATTGACATAAGGATTAAAGTTCATTTTCCATGCATTGCTTCTGACTCTAAACTACCGATAAACTTTTCACTAATTGTTCTTTTTATTATTTGGAGGCTTCTTTACATAAAAAAGCACTTGTCCAATCGGACAAGTGCCCAGTAATATTCACTTGTCCAAATTTTTTTCCTACTGGTACTGGACAAGAGGACAAGCGTTAATGTTGAGTCCTGTTCCAATGTTTTTGCCTTTGATAGCTTTACCAATTGAAATGTTATCCATTTCCTCATGAATGTGAACAATGGTTGAATGAATCTTAATAAATATAGTACTACTATTTTAATGGCTGGGAATTCTGACAGAAATGAAAGTAAAATGTAAATATAAAATATAAATTTCATTTTTGAAAAATATGCAATGCTTCAAACCAGCATACTTTTTGCTGGCATAAAGTGTCACAGTTCATTCCCTCATGTATTTTTCAAAATTGAAATTTCTTAAATATATATCATCGTTTTACAAAAGCTTATCATTTGATTGGATAAATCTAATCTAATAAAGAGAAATCAAACCATACAATAACTCATCAACACCTGCATTCTCAGATGTTCTTACCACAGAACTGGCATTTAAATGGCTTCTTCTCTGCATGGACAATCATGTGAGCCTTTAGAGTCTGCGGTTGCGTAAAAGTCTTCCCACAGGTCTCGCACTTGAATTTTCGTTCAGCGTTGTGAATCAGTAGGTGTCTCTGCATGTTAGCCTTCTGGTTGAAGCATCTTTTACAATGAGGACACTCCCATGGTTTCTTTCCACTGTGTGTGTATTCATGAGCTTTTAAGTGGTGCTCCTAAAAAACAAAATAAAAGCTGCACTTTAAATTAACAAATAGGAGTAATATCACATGGTTATGGCCCAATTTGGACCCCTTAAACTGCACATGAATTCTTAAGAGATTTCCAAATACCAAAGTTCACAATTCTGGTACACCCTTTTCTGCTTTTCCTAAGCATGCATTTAATTTCATACCATATTGGCAAACTTAAAGAAATCTTTCCAATGATAAAGACAGTAATTCCTATAATAATTTTGGCCCCACCCTGAAACCAAAATCTTTATGCCCTGGCTCTATTTAGTATCAACAGCATTAAAGAGCATATCATTTGAATGATTTACACATAACATGTATATTCTATATATAGCAGGTTTGGTCCTGCCCTGGAGTAAGAACCTCTAACTTTGTATGCGGTTGTAGATTTTTGAAAATTGATCAATTTTTGGCAGTTTATGCTCTATTCCTAAGGTGCCAGAGGTGCAGGGGTTCTGAAATTTAAATTTATGTCTCCCTTGTTACCAAGAAGTTAAGAATGTTCCATTGTCAACACATGATGGACAATGCACAATGGATGGTGACTAATTGTTTAAAATTTAGTTGAGTTTACTCAGATAACCTACAAAAAACATCATTTCGAAAAACACTAGGAGACTTCATGAACAGGAATAAAATTTCCACCCCTGATGTAACTTAGAAAAATATGTACCATGACACAATGTGAGTCATGCCCAACCTATATATAATCCTTTACAATTTCATTTAGAGCTTCCTGAAAACGTTACACCATAAATACAAAGATACACACATACATAAATACATACATAGGCATATATATATATATATATATATATACATACACCATTCACATAAGGTAGCATAAACAAAATGAAGGACAGCTCTCTATAATTGTTTTGACTCACTTTGAGAAAGTCCATCCCGCATTCAGTACACATATAAGGCCTTGCTCCCTCATGAGTCAAAAGATGATCCTTCAGTTGACTTGGATACCTGAAAAGCTTGTTGCAGTATTTACAACCAAGGCTCTGAATATTTCCATGGTAACCCATGTGAAGTTTTAAAGCTTTCTGACTACTGAAATCTTCTCCACACTCAGTGCACCGATTTTCCTCTCCCTTTTCATGTTTTTCTTTGTGAGCTTGAAGTTCATCAGGAAACGCAAATCCTCTACCACATATATCACACTGATGTGGTTTTTCATCTGACATATGGACTGTCAGATGCCTCTTTAAGTGAGATACCTGTGTAAAGCTTTTCGAACAAATGTTGCACACATGAGGCTTGATATTGTCATGTGTAAGCATGTGTGTGTTCAAATGACTCAGCTGTTTAAAGTATTTTCCACACACCATACATAAGTGAGGTTTAATGCCATTGTGATCAAGAATATGTGTTACCAGATTGTGTTTTGTGGTGTACGACTTCTCACATAAGAGACACAGCCATCGTTTTTGATCACCATGCTGCACCAACTGCGAGTCATCAATTCGAATGTTTATTTCTAATCTGTCCTTGTTCTCATCATAAGAATCTTGATTTGAATTTGACTGTGGTAAAACTGTTTTATTTTGGTTTTCTTTCTCCTCATTTCTAAAATTCAGAAAATTTTTTGACTTTTCAAATGAATCTTTCTTCAGTGTAGGAGGTAGGACTGAACTTTTGACAGCAGGTTCCCCCATAGTGGTTAAAGTAGACTGTCCTGGCTTCTTATTGGCAATGGATATGGTTACCATAGTAGCATTATCTGCCACAGTTGTTGTCATAACAGCTCTGGCTGTTGCCTTATTAAAACTTGGTGACGTTATTGCAAATGGCTGATTCAGCTTCTGTTTTAGTTTTTTAAGATCACTGTTATTTAATTGTCCCTTTTCATTTAAAACAAAATCCCTCAGGAAATCCAGTGGATTGGAGGGCAGTTCCTCTTCCTCTCCTTCACTGTACGAAGCACTGGGATCTCCCCCTGAATGTCTTACTTCCCTAGAAAGTCTTCGTCTAGATTCATGATAAGGCCAGAAGTGCTGTACACCAGGCTCCATATAACAGGCATCATCAGAATACAGAGTAGCATCATACTGGTACATCGGCTCTGAAGAAAAATCCAAAAATGGCTTTGGATTATTAATCAATAAAGGATACGGCCTGGCTATGTTCCCTTTCCAGAAGAACTTTACCTTGTTATTCAAAGATTTCTGTTTGTTTGTAGCATTCTGGATAGGTCTATTTTGTTGTGAAGTGTGAGTATTGTGTCCTCTCATTTGGGACAGTTTGGCAGCTATAGACTTTCGTTCATCCACCACTCCTTTGGCAGTACTATCTTTGGTGAAAGTTTCCTCATTTGCCCTGAAGGAAGATGTGAACTGAACCTTGTTTTTCGACACCATGCTATCAACAGCCATTCCACTAGACCGCTCTTGACAAGACCCCAGTCCACCTCCATCTTTGTTGTGACCTTGAGCTGCTCTTCCTGCAACATATAACAGGTTTTCTCCTGCCTGATGAGGAGAAAACACCTCCTCTGCAAAGTGTCTTGAATGTTGAAGATAGGAAAGACCCTCTGCCAGCTGATTTAAGGTGGCTTGTTGAATCTCCTGTTGATTGTTGAAGCTTCCAAAGTATGGACCGTAGCAGGAAGAAGATTTCGTCTGATTGTCTGAGAGGGAACCCTGTGGAATTCCCCCAACCATGCTTAAAGCTCCATGCTTTAAATGTGCAGATTGTACTGATGTGGCACTCAGGTCAATTCCACCAGTATTGTTGGGGACTATTTTACTGTGGGCAAGGTTGCTGAGCTGGGACGCTGCTTGACCATCTTTGACAGCTTCCGATGTTTGCGACAAAGAGAACATAAGAGGGGGTGGCTGGTTGGTGGTAGACCGGAGAGCGTCTAAATTCTGAGAGGCATCATATCGCTGATATGGAAAATCTGGTAATAAAAAAAGGTATAAGAAATACAAATGAAAAAGCTACAAATATATTTTTTACACTTATAGATTTATTAGGAAAGCACAACTGTCTCCATATCTGGCCCCAAAAAAGGAAGTAAAATTCAGATTGAATGAATAACCCTATTTTCCCTATAAGATTAAAGCAAGAGGGCTGCTAAGCATTCAGTACATTGCTCGAGCTGTGAGTCACCATTTGTGCCAGTGGTGACAACAGCCACTCTGCAGCCCTACAAAAGTCTTAATCAGCTAAAAACATGGAGACGTTTAAACAAATACCATCAAATTTGTTTTAATACTTCATCTTTTTATATTCTTTTACAACTAGGAATTTATATATATATATATATATATATATATATATATATATATATATATATATATATAATGTTTAAAAAATAGGTCATACTTTTGCCGCTCGAAAGTGGCGAAAAAGAATTTTGGTCCAGAGGGAGCGCTGATTCAGTAAATTAATTTTCCACTATAATGTATGTATTTTGTGAGAATGAATAATCAGAAGTCATAATTTTGCTTGAATTTACAAATTTCATAAGAAAAAAACCCCATAAGATAATGAGCAATTTTGGCACAAGTTTTGTGAGATATAAAAGTATCAAGCAGTTGACACCAATGTTATGCATTGTTCAGTCCAATTAAAAACCACTCCCCTTCTCTTTACACTCATCAGGACAAATATAAGGTGAAGAATCGGACTGTGCATTGTCAAACTTTTAAATATCCTTTACTCCATATTTATGCACTGTATCTTCTAATCAAGAATCTATCATGCAAATACCCAATTGTATATTTAGATCAAATCAAAGTACAGCATAATTAACACATATGTGACATATTAAATGAAAATTTTGCTGAAAATTTGCATTTTTTGTATTTTAAAACCCATGGTTTGATAGCTCTACTTTATTCATACTAGACATCAAGTATATCTTAGCTGAGGATCTAGGGAGTGATCAGGCCTCATTACGGGCTGGGCAGTGCCCTTCCACGAGTACTAAGGGACTGAAACTGTTGGCTTTAGTTTTAAATGCTTTAAAGAGCACCTGGAAACTGAGGATCAATAGTTTTGGGGTTGTTTTTTTTTTTTTTTTTTTTAAATTTCCCTGTTTTTCCTACATTAGTTTTTCTGAGAACTGAGAACTTTAAATACATTTTAATATATATATTTTTTTTTTTTTTTTTTTTAAATTTTCATATCTTTTATTTCCCAGAACTTACTCTATAACAATCATCCAAATCTAACTAACATAATAGGGCAGCTGCCAGGGATGGGGCCCTGACTAACCTCCCTCAAAATACATAAATAGTTCTCCCTAAGGTACCACGCAGGGTCCAACTTATTATTTCAATGACATAACATATATAAAGCAACATACACATGGTGTTTATAATATATAAATAAGGTATAGATAAACATATATATAGCATATTGATAGCGTTATATAAATCATATATGTAAATTGTTTGATTATTTGTTCATGCAGTATTTATAAATGCCACGCTGCCACAATGAGTCCACACATATCACAACAGTTCATAACCGACTCATTGGGCAGCTCTATTCAGGGACAGGTTCCCCTGAATAGTGGATTTATAGATTCATAATAATGACAGACATATATGTGAACAAAGTTAAGTAGAAGCATGCAGTTATGTTTGAATCTTATATGGAAAAATCAGAGAATAATTATAGCTTAAATATAAAATTTTGAAAAAAAGAGTGTTCTTTGTTTTTACGCAAAAGCTTTAGAACTTGACAATGTTCTCTCAAGTATTCCTTGACAGAGCGAATAACAAAATCATTTGTTTCATCAACCTGTACAACTCTACAATACATTTTACATTTGTAAATTCTAAATGCAATGAAAGATATAAAATAATTATATATCTTAGACAGTTCGTTATTATCAAAATAAAACCCGATAACAACATGTTTCCAAATAATCGTGAAATTAATGCAGATGCTTGCAATCTTCCAGATATGTTGTACATTACAACAATCAAAAATTAGGTGTTTTGCGTTTTCGATTTCATCTCGACACTGTTTACATTTATTAGTAATATTTTTATCCCATTTGCTGATAAGGAGATTGTTACTCAATAAGTTGTGTATTAGCTTGTAATTAAACTCTGCTAAGGATTTGTCTTTAATGCATTTAACTTTACATAAAAATATTGATTCCCATTTCTTTTTATCTGTTATTTGGAACTCTCTACTCTGCTTTGTAATTTAATATATATTTTAGAACTGAAAAGAATTCACTAGATAGGAAAATAATACCAACACTCATTAATAAATTTAGTCTGGATCATCTCTCCATTTGTACACATACTTCCCACACTTTCTATAGATAAAAGCATTTCCTGCTTGATGACTTGATCAGAACTAGTAAACAGATGACTTGATCAGAACTAGTAAACACAGATATGGGAAAGATATTTAAAAAAAAAAAAATGAATGTTGCATTAGCTAGTGCCTGATTAAAAAAACACACAAACTCCTGCACTCCTTGTAATATTTCTAGATAAATAAATGAATAAAAGTAAACCAGGGTCATATCAGGCTTTACATGACAGTCATGCCGCAAAGAGTCCAAAAACACCTCATCATTTTCTAAAATAAACACATTTTCGTTTTTTAAAAGGCAGATCTAATGAGAGTTTAAAATTGAAAAATAGTGCCTGTGTCACTTTTTTGGATGAATAAATCATCCATTTTAATGCCTAGTGTTAATGTGCATTATACTTCCAAAGTTGGACAGTCACATGATGACATATGATTAATTCTAATGAAGTGTTTCTTAAAGTAGACATAATAAATTACCTGTGTGTGAGCTGGGAAACTGGCCATGGTTAGATAAGTAAGGATATGTGATAGAAGTGGGTCTCTCCTCCAGGTCTGGGGAGGGACAGAAGTTGGCTTCATGATGGAGATAGGGAAAATCTCGGCCTGGGACATTGTCCATGCTGGTGTATTACCTGTCAAATTATAAAAAACAAAAATGTTTTTAGAATTGTGATAAGACATCTACACTGTACATTATAATTAACACCAATTAAATCAAGATGATTGTCATTCGTTTTTATCTAATAAACCATTGTAAGTTACACACTTATCTACAGTCATAACCAAGTTGTTCATTAACTTAATTAAAATGAGTTACTACACATCAGATTTGGAGCAGATTATATTGGTAGCTGACTTTTCTCACACACACACACCCCCCTCCTCCTCTCTTGCATTTTACACCCGGGTTTGATTTTTCTAGGTGTCCCTTTACAATGTCTTGTATTTTATATCTGAGTTTGATTTTTCTAGGTGTTCCGATGTTCAACAATGAACACAAATGATGACAAATTAAAACCGTTTTAACTTGATGCTGTTTTATTACCCAATTTTATTTCTCCGTTTGATGTTTCCCTGAACAATAATACCCTGACCCAGTGCATAATCATACAAAACTCATGGAATTAAACTTGCTAAAGTCATTACGACAAAATTCGCGAAACTAGCTATACATTTTTATGACCGTATAGCATTTTACTGCAAGGAGAGAGAGAAAACATGGCGTCCTGTATACCCATGTTAGTAATAGACGTTCACACGTAACCTCAGACGTAAACCATAAATATGAAACGCATTATCACACATGTATGTCAGTTAGAGTATAAATAAAAAATAAACACGTTACTGTTTGTAATTAGGCTCGGTAAATCGAAGCATACCCTTACCAATCTTTGGATAGAGTGATGGGCGAAGTCATAAACTGGTTCTCCTGCATGTATGCTTCAGGAGTACCAGATCAACTGTAAGCGTAGTAATCTGATAAAGTAATGAAGTAAGAAATTGCATTATCTATCAGATAAAAAACACAAATTGAAAGATATCCTTGTACATTAATTATAATCATGATATCAAGAAATACATAACATCTTATGAGATCAAGGTACTATATTTTGAATCGATCTCGATTGCTTCCCTGTGACAAATGGCGGGAAATTTCATTTTCAAAGTGCACATAACTGCATAACAGAAAAGCGTCGGTGTTCCCAGGGTGCAGGGCGAGTAGTCTCTTACGTCATTGATATACCTTTAGCGTTGTCATGATATGTGTTATTTGATATTTGAATAACTAACATGTTGCATTAACTAAATCTTTTACTGAGCTTAATAAACTCTTGAACCGTAATGAAAATCGGCCCATATTGTGCTTCGCTGTAAACAGGGCATCCTTTAAAAGAATTTCAGAATTAACGTTAATGTTCAGATTGAGTATTGTTTTGTATTCCCTAATAAGTTGTTGGTTGGTTTTTGTTTGTTTGTTTAGGGGTTTTTTTTGTTTTTGTTTTTTGTTGTTGTTGTTGTTGTTGTTTTTATTTTTATTTATTTTATTTATTTATTTATTTTTTGTTTTGTTTTGTTTTTTAAACAATATAATAAATAGTGCTCTGCAGTTTCTACAGATCCACACATACATTTATCATTATCTGAAATATGATTTTGAAATAGGTCTGCATTTAGAGAATTGCAGCCGAGGCGAGGTCTAGTATGCAGAATTTGTGTAATATACGATCGCCTTAATGATAATGTTCATGCACCTAATTACCACGATAGCTATTAATTTTTTTTCTCTTTAAATTATTTCAGTATACTCTGTTTATTGGGAGAGGTGTAGTCTTGGGACAAGACTAAATGTTTTTCTGAGAAATAGGCAGCTTATCCAAAGAGAACGAGTTTTTAGAGACAGTTTTTAGAGACAGAAATAACTTAATAGACTATAATATGGAGGATGTGAATATTATATTATTGACAAGTTTCGTTTACAGTGACAATGATTGATCTGTTTGATGAAATCAGTGCTCGTTTAGAACACCCTCAAGTAGACCACATGACCTACTTCACTGCAAGGGATGGTTGATAACAGTGGGGTTACAGTTGATCTCCATAGTGTTAATAGAACACGTTTACACCGTTTCATCAGCTTTAGTTAAGTCCGGTACTTACACCGGTATCACAATTCCTTCAACAGAAAAAGATTTTAACAATACCACACTTGTCTCTTTGCTTGTGTATGCAAGTTTCTCAATTTAATCGGAACCATAAACGGTACACATTTTGCCATCAAAGCCCCATCCATTGACGAATATCTGTTTGTAAACAAAACAACAACAACAAAAAACAAAAAAAAAACAAAAACCCAAACAAACAAAAAACAAAAAAAAAACAAAAAAACAAACTAACTTTCATTCTACCCAACATTGTAGATTTGGTTTTGTATTGCAAGAAAATAAAAAGATTGATTGATTGGTTGGTTGCGAAATGTCCCGGATCATCTCATGATGCATTCCGTGTTGTGTCGCATGTTCTGATTAGGTAACATCGCCAGAGGCAAAATTACTCGGTGACAGTGCGTACCTATTCAAGAAATATCTACTGACTCCCGTGTTAAACCAAAGCAAGCCCCACCAAGTGGCGTATAGCGAATCCCATATAAGAACCAACTGATATTTTGGCATCTTTAAAAGAAGATTCCAGTTCATCGATGATTGTGGAGGCACCCTTCTCTTCTGTCCTGAGATGTGCGTGTAAGATTGTCACTGCGTGTGTTGTCTTATATCTGTCCTGAGATGTGCGTGTAAGATAACACAGCTTGTGTTGCCTTCCATAACATTTACTCAAAAAACGATGTCTTCGTTCCTATTATTCAACCAGACAATCACGTGTATCAAGGATATAACAATGAAGGCGCAGAGACCAAGACTGGTCAAGCTCGCCAAATTACCAAAAACTCAAAAAATTGAAGATATCTTCAATTCAATTGATGCGCGAAATAATTCAATTAAGGATCTCTTGATTGAATTATTGCGTTCTTCAACTGAATAGGGAATATTAATTCGATTGATACGCGTAATAATTAAATTCTTCAATTCAACATTTCCACAACCGAATTAATGATTTCTTTGATTGAATTGTTGTTGCTAAATCTGTACATGTAATTATAATGGGAGAGAGCTAAATATATACATGTAATGAGAGAGAGCTAAATCTGTACATGTAATTGTAATGAGAGAGAGCTAAATATGTACATGTGATTTTAATGAGAGAGAGCTAAATCTGTACATGTAATTGTAATGAGAGAGAGCTAAATATGTACATGTAATTGTAATGAGAGAGAGCTAAATATGTACATGTAATTGTAATGAGAGAGAGCTAAATCTTTACATGTAATTGTAATGAGAGAACTAAATATGTACATGTAATTTTAATGAGAGAGAGCTAAATATGTAAATGTAATTGTAATGAGAGAGAGCTAAATCTGTACATGTAATTGTAATGAGAGAACTAAATATGTACATGTAATTTTAATGAGAGAGAGCTAAATATGTACATGTAATTGTAATGAGAGAGAGCTAAATATGTACATGTAATTGTAATGAGAGAGAGCTAAATATGTACATGTAATTGTAATGAGAGAGAGCTAAATCTTTACATGTAATTGTAATGAGAGAACTAAATGTGTACATGTAATTGTAATGAGAGAGAACTAAATATGTACATGTAATTTTAATGAGAGAGAGCTAAATATCTACATGTAATTGTAATGAGAGAGAGCTAAATATGTACATGTAATTGTAATGAGAGAGCTATCTAAAGCCTACTCCTTTTAATGTGTTGTCTACAAAATATATTCAGCTTCTTACAGAAACTCTTTACAACTGAATTATTTTCTGTAAAAGTTTCAGCATATTCATATTTACCTAATCACCTCAGGGTGTAAAGATAGCCATGGACTTCACACACGCGCGCGCGCGCGCGCGCGCGCGCACACACACACACACACACACACACACACACACACACACACACACACACACACACACACACACACACACACACACACACACACACACACACACACACACACACACACACACACACACATATATATATATATATATAAATATACATATATATATATATATATATATATATATATATATATATATATATATAAATATACATATATATATATATATATATATATATATTATATATATATATAACTCTGTAAAGGTCTAAATTTAAGATATTGTTTGGTTTAAATGTGTCCAACGATTTTGACCAATGTGTCTGTAGGTAGAAATCATATATATTATATATAGGTGCATAGCATGCTAAATTATGATTTTAAGGAGCAAATAACTTTTATCATGTTTTCAGTTTGAGCATACACTAACATTCGAGTCAATAAGCATAAATAATTCAGCAAAACGTATCGTACTTTGAAATTTTAACCAATTATTTTTTTCAAAATAGGCAACTAAAATTGAGTAGGGGCATCTTTTTCAGAGTCGGTCGAAAAGGTCTATCAAACAAAATTTTAAATTTGAGTCATACTTTACAAAAATGTTACATATGACATAGTCTCTCACTAATATAAGTAAATAAATAACGTTGGTTGTAAATTGTAGGTTTGATATCTACAGCCAATGTTCTGCTCGGTGTTGTGTGTGGTTATCTACATTATCGTAGATATCATCAAAACGTGCGTATATTTGGCCAGTTGGGTTTGTTTGGTCTGTTTAAAATATACTATCAACTTTAGTCAATATATATTTTCCGAAAATGGTCGTTAATTTGCGGGTTTTCTTTGTTGTATTTTCGTTACATCGTGGCGAAAAGTCTCTCATTATCATTTTGTCTTTTCATGTTCCCCCCCCCCCCCCCTCCGGAATCAACAAAAAGATGATAAAAAAAAAAATAAAAAGCACAATTCAACCACAGTAGGCAAGGGATTAATACGGTGTTTTCAAACGCATCAGCTGATCACTTTTTGTCCGCGTCAGTACGTCCATCTGTCCATTAACTTTTAACTTTTTCGCCTTCTTCTCCTGAAACACAGGGCTAATTTCAGTCAAACTTAACCACAAAGCATACTTGGGTAAAGAGATTCAATTTTGTTCAAACGAATGCCACGCCTTTTTTGGAGTGGATATGATAAAAAAATTAATAAAAATGTTGTGGCATCTTTTTAAAACTCTTCTCAAGAACCACAGAGCCAATTTCAATCAAACTTGGCACAAACCTTCCTTGGGTAAAGGGGATTCAATTTTGTTCAGTTGAAGGGCCATGTTTTGTCCAAAAGGGAGATGATCAACGAAATTAGGGTGGGATCATTTAAAAATCTTCTCAAGAACCATTATGAATGCCTTCTGACATAGTATAGATTCAAGTTTGTTTAAATCATGCCCCCGGGGGAGAATGTGACCACAATATGGAATCAAAATTTTCCATGGTGATATATAGAATAAATCTTTAAAAATCTTCTTCTCAAGAACAACAGGGATATGATTACTCATATTGATATGCAAGCATCCCCAGGTAGTGTAAATTCAAGTTAGTTTAAATCGTTGCCCCGGTGGAAGGATGAGATCACAAAAGAATTTCAAAGTTTTATATGGGAATATATAGGAAAAATCTTTTTGATAACAGCAGGACCATGACCATGGGATTCATAGGGGATCAAAGTTTTAAGTGTGATTATATAGGTCCTAATAGTAAACAGCCCCTGTTGACCAGTCACACCATCTTGTGGGGATACGGGTTAGGTCCTCAGTACCCCATGCTTGCAAGAGGCGACTAATTGGGGCGGTCCTTGGAAGAGATCGCAAACATTGAGGTCCCGTGTCACAGCAAATGTGGCCCGATAAATCTTCTCAGAAACAACATGGCGATGATTATTCTTAATAATAATGCAAGCATTCCCAGGTACTGCAGATGCAAATTTGTTCAAATTGTGGTCCTTGGGTATTCGTGGAGGCCATATTAGGGGATCGAAGCTTTACATGAGAATATATACATATATAGGAAAAATCGTCTCAATAACAACAGAGCCATGAATACTCATATTAATATGCAAGCATCCTTAGGTAGGGCAGATAGCTCTGTTGTTATTGAGAAGATTTTGCCCTTTATAGATGTGGTTGGGTTTAGATAAGACTTACTTAAATTCTTTTATTAGATTGATTAATTAGACGATATTCCTTTTGATCTAGAAAATACAAATGGAACCGTTGACTACAGATAATAGCAAAGTATATAAACATACAGAAACGGAAGCAGTCAGAGTTTTATTGCGAAATTGAAGAAGTAATCGATTCGCCAGACGATACACCATACGAGTACCGACTTCAGCAACAACCAGTGACGTCAGATTACTCCGTGCTTCGTCACACGATTTCTGTTGATGCAATGAGCACGATGTCGTTTGGTTTGAGATCTTTGTTGGGGAGAAGAATGTAGAAGAGGGTGATAAACAGATAAATATGGAGAAACTCTGAAGACCTAATGACTTAGTGGCGGATCCAGAAATTTCGGAACGGAGGGGCAGTAAACGACTGGGTGTCTGAAGGTTGTCTGGAAACTTTTAATGGTCTTTCCCCTGAAACAATTAAACGCAATATTTTAATTTGCCATTCCTAGACAGCATTTTACAACATTAACAAACAATATAAGCAGTAAAAATGCGCTGGGATTTATTTATCTATTTGGAGGGGAGGTGTTAATCCCCTATCGGTGTTTAAAACCAAAGGGGACTGTAGGTTTCTTCTCCGTCTGTCTGGCTTTGTGTCTGTCAGTCAGTCTGAAACTTGCAGTCTATTTTCAGAGATCAAATTCGAATTTTGTAATGTTTGATCGACAGTTTTATAAGAAATTAATTATTGTATTGTAACGTTTTTACATTCATCGGGATCGCGTTCCGATGGAAAGGCTGTAAAAGTAGGACATGCGATGAACTCAGTCGCTGACTGTGAAAATAATCACTTCATTTTAGCATTTCAAGCTCATTAATTACAAATGTAATGCATCAATGAAACTATAATATCAGATCTGTTAATTAATCACGTAAGTATTTTTTTCTGTAGGCGGTGAGCAAAGTCTGATCTGTCAACAGTACTCAATTTACTACAATCCGACTGAAATTGCAGGTATTCGAAATGGACCTCTCAACAGTTGGTAGCAAATACTGTTACAAGCAGGGTTCAAACACCCTTTCATATAATTTACAGTTTGACCGTTGAGACAAGCACAAGCGAAGACTCTTAACATTTTAGAAAATTGATCAGCCTATTCATTGAAGGCGGGGCATACAATGTATTGTGACGTCATATTTAGCTTCGCTCCCCCCCCCCCCCCAACCAAGTAATTTATCAACAGCACAAAATTGAGAAGACTTGTCATAGATATATGTTACTCTGTAGCAATTACCTTCAGGCTTTTACAACTACAGTTACATGCATACAATGACAGTTTGCATTTTCAAGTTGCTGACAACAGATGACGTCAAGTTTCCGTCAGTGACGGAAAGAGTCGAAGAGTCAAGAGTAAATAATCATATTTTGATGAAAATCGACGGATAGTAGGTTGTTTGAATACACCATGAAATCAACACGTCATAATAATGTCTCACAACTGATTCGATACGCAAGAGCTTGTTCTGTGTAAGATCCGTATTTAAATTGAGGCAGACTACTGACAAACAAGCTGATCTTACAGGGGGGTTTTACAGTCTCATTTAAAGTCGGGGGTTTTACAGTCTCATTTAAAGTCAGCATTTACAAATTCTATGGTCGTTATAAAGGTCTAGTTTGCCAGACAACCTGTCAATGCGTAAAATGCTGTCTGACGCGTTTCATACCAATATTAGTCCGTTCTTTATTCGTCGCTTTCGACTACAGATTACTCCATTTACCTGATATGGGGCTCACGGCGGGCGTGACCGGTCGACAAGGCACCTGATCTCACCTCTGGTATATCCAGCAGTCTTTGTTTGCCTAACTCTTAATTTTGTATTCTTAATATAAGAGTTGTCAGGTCTTTACTTTTTCACTTGTGAATTTAAGTCATTTTTATGATACTTCCAATAAATTTATATGTATTCGGTGATGACTTGGCCAAAAACAAACAAACAACAACAACAAAAAACAAAACAACCCCCTCCCCCCCCCCAAAAAAAAAACAACAACAAAAATGGTTATCGTGATGTCATATATTTCGAAGCGCTATACAAGCTTCTTCCATTCCTCATTACATAACTTCTAGCATAATTTTTGTTTCATAAATATGTTCCTCAACATTGATGTGCATAAAATATACTTATGAAATGAAAATGTTGACATCGATTTGGTCAAGGGATATTGCTTTGTTTCACTATTATCTGAAATTGAATAAATTTTTAATTCAATGCAATACTATTTGCTATGAATTCATTCAATCTACGATTCTTTATACCAACTCATTCAATCTGTAAGTTTGTATGTTATTGTCTTCATTTGTTTTTCATAATAAAATCATTTCATAAAAGAAAATACTAAATTCTTACGCCTCGACACTCGAATCCATAATTTGCATATTACAAATATAGATATGCACATTTGTGGTATTTCTTTATGACAAGATTAGTCGGATCTTATTGTGTACTGCGCACAACTTCCGAACTCTGAAAGAGTTATTGTTTTTTTTAAATGCAAAGCACAAGGAAAAAAATTCTCTTTCTCAGGCTTGTATAATTGTCCGGATTCTGAGGGTGAAACGTTGCCATTAATCCAAAGAACATTTGAAATAACGAAACTTTTTTTCCAGAATTGGTCATTGAAAGGAATTTATATCTTTATAAAAAAAAATGGCAATGTTAAATGTCAATTCATGCATGTAGTCAGAGGATTGCAGAGAGAAAGCAAACAATGTTTCAATATCGGTATTAGACCAATTGTCATAAATAAAAATAAACTAAAAGTCATATATACTTTTTATAACAAAATTGATTTTCCACAGATTTTGAATAACAGGATATTATATATTCCGTACATATTTTTTAGTTTCATCGAACAATCAATCCTGTCAGTAGCAAATATACATGTAGATATTATAAGAATTTATAACATGAACACAATTACAAGAATTATTATGAACACAACCGTATGATTTTAAGATCTTTCAAAAACTATCCCAATCCTGTGTGAATTACTGCTTTAATTAATCGTTTATCTTGGCCGAGCTTTGGTTCGGCTGAGTATTTTGACTAACTCCTCCACCGAATCTCGGAGCAGTCCTCCTTAATTCATGGCAGGAAATTTACATTCAGCTTCGGTTGGTTCTAAGAATTAACGTGCACTTATGATCATGAGACACTGCTGTTCGCTGCAAAGGAGTAATTCGGCTGTTAAACTAAAGAATTTCTAGTCTGCGGTATACAGTAGGTAAAGGTAGTTACTACAAAACGGATTATAGGAACTCTTCAGTATCAGGAGATAAACAATTCCTTCACTAGAGTCCACATTTGAACAGTAAAGTGGCTTTTTTTATTTTTGGGATTTTCATACCTAAACGGTAATCAATGCATCATTAGTAGTGATAGAAAGTTAGTTTAACTGTGAAATCAATTATCTGAAGCGCACAGCAGTGTCACCTTAGTGCACATTAATTGATAGAACCAACTGAATCTGATTGTGAATTTCCAGACATGAATTAGGAAGGACTGCTCCGAGATTCGGTGAAGGCGTTCGACCAAATATCCATCCGAGCCCGATCTCAGCCTAGATTAATGAATCATTAAACTGACAAAGTATAATGCTGAAACGGGTCTGTGTGAATTGAAAGTAAGAAATATAATACAAGTTTCAAAGGTTTCACTTTTGGCTCAGTTCCTTCTTGTCCTGGTTGACGACGTTCGATTTCTGGACGCATTTGGTTTCATTTTTGCACTGTGTTCCTTTTGCCTTGTCTTCTGATCGTGGGATTTATTGTCCGAACTTTTCACAGCACTCTCCGGAACTTGCGTCGTAATGACCGGAACTTGTGTCTTACTGACCGGAACTTCTGTCGCACTGATCTGTGCCTTTGTAGCTCTAACTGAGGATTCGATAGCACAGTGCTTTTCTTCCTCCTTGAACTCTTGTTCAAGCTTGGCATGCTCTTTTGTTACCAGGCATCTTAACTCCTCCTATACAAAATACAATATGCCTCAGAAAACTAAACATTCAACATCTGTGATATTTTGAATACCGACAGCATAAGGCGCTGATAACAGTATTGACAGGGCTACATAAAACTAGTAGTAGCTAAGTAAAGCAATCCAAAAGATCTGATATTTAATATCGTTATCCCTCATGATGTCAACATAATGAAATGATGACCCGAGACTTGACGCACGAGGTGACCTGACCATGAGTGGAGATGGATCATTGAGCGGGTCTGAGAGGCTTCATTTCACTATATTCATTTCCAAAGTGTCTGAGAAATGAAGGGTATACTCACTCCCCATCCCAGAAGATCTGCTAGTTTGAAACAACCTTCGTCGCACTGGGATTGCAGGAAGACATCTCTAAAACCAACAAAAAACACAAATCTAGACATTTCGGTTTCTATTCGAAGTCCACCGACTCTACTGCGACAAACAAAAGACAGTGTAAAATACTGACTATCGATAACTCTTGCCGTGAAATGCTACAAGATCTTTGCATTCATTTATTCAAATCTCATCACCATTTTACATTGGTATACAGAGATTATAAATATATTTGTTGCATATAGTGTAATGAAAATATACATGCGCAATGGAAATCTAAAGTGTTGTTTTATAAATGTGAAATATGGGAATTCTATGCTGGGGAGCAAATTCCATTAACAGTGTTTGTTATTAGACATAATTTGCTTAAAGCTGATGATATTTGTATTCTGCATTTGAGTTACTTTTAAACATCTCTTCTTTCAACAGATTGTTCTTACATTTTAGCATATAATGAAATTCATCTCCAATTTCTTTTAAATCACAGTAATTACATATTCTTTCATTTCTTTGTATATTCATCCACCGTCCACTTTCTACTGGTTAATGGTGATTACATGTCCAAAATCTACAGAAAGCGTATAGATCCTTTCTTGATAAGATTTTAAAGTAATTTTCAAATAATAATTCATTTTTTGTATATTCTGTAATTTAAAGCTTTTGACGAAGTTTGTAGAGTAGCTTGCCAACTTTGCTTAAATTGATCAGTCAATGTTAGCTTAACTTCGCTTTTAACTATTTTATATTATCAATGCGCTGATTAGCCCAAACATTAGAAATTCCACAATACTTCATGATACTCTTTATATTTTCAAACCATTCTATCTTCCACCCGTTTCTTGATTTACAATAAATCCTAATCTATAAATCAATTGAGCAATTTTTGTTTCTTTTCCGGACAGTAACTTTGACCAGTAAGAGATCATGCGGATTTTTATTTGAATTTCCATAGGATATCGACCAAGTTCCCCATATATCATGAAATCTGGGGTTGATTGTTTTAAATGTAGTAGAAGTTTACAAAATCTGAGACGAACCCGTTCTATTATTGCAACATTTGAGAATCCCCAGATTTCACATCCATATAACAATATAGGTTGAACAATCTTGTCAAATAAATCAAGTTGACACCTTATTGATAGATTATGCAATCTTCCCTTTTTTTAAAACTTCATACAATGCTTTTGTTGCTTTATCAGCTAGTTTCTGTTTTGCAGCTTTAAAAGAACCAGATCTACTTAAATAATTAAATTCTGTCACTACTTCTATTAGTTTATCACCATATCTTAACTGATAGTTGTCTTTGTGTCTACCTCTACTAAATATACTAATTTTGATTTGTCAATATTGATTTTTAAGTTCCATTTATTACAATAAATATAGAATTTATCCAATTGTTTTTGTAGTTCTTCAGAAGTTTCTGCTATCAACACAGTATCATCTGCGTATAGAATTGCAAATAATTAGGAAAAAATGTTTAGCTTATTTTCAAACATTTTAGATATTGTTGGTAAGTTTTCAATGTTCGAGGCATCTGAAATATCATGTAAATCATTTAAATACATGGGGAAAAAAGCTGATATATTTTCACCTTGTGTAACTCCGTTTGCACATGGGGAAAATCTGAAGTCTCATTATTACTCACAATTCTGGACTTGATCTGGCTATACATATTAAAAATAACATCAATCATTTTGCCATTGATATTGTGAGACAATAGCTTAAACCACAATGCTTTCCGCCAGACATTATCAAACGCTTTTTCGAAATTTACAAACATACAATTCAATTTATGATTCTTTAGCTTCAAAAGCTCAAATAATATATGAATATCGAATGGTGAAGTTAACAATGTGTTAATCGTAATCATAAATCCCTAAGACATATACAAGTTCGAGTGTAGGACAACATGGACCTCCGACAAAGCGAAAGTAAGATCAGATGTCATGGAGGAGTAAGCATCCTCTGCTGACCGGTCACACCCGCCGTGAGTCCTTAGTCGAAATTAGGTATGCGGGATTATCGAGAACAAATTGTCAGTAGTTGAATATTCTTTTCTAAATCCTGTTTGATTTTCGTGTAATATTTCAAATTCATTAGAGAATACTTTAATCTTTCATTAAGAATTGATGTGAAAAGTTTTCCCATGTAACTTAAGATAGTAATTGGTCTATAATTCTCTAGTTTATTTTTTTTCACCCTTATTTTTATATATAGGCGTTATATTTCCTTCTAGCCACTGAGGCGGAATTTTACCAGATGAAAAAATTAGATTAAACAGTTTTTCGTAAATTGTTAACATTAACTGCTGTGTTGATTTAATATATTCATTTTTAATTCCATCATTTCCACAGCATTTATTATTATTAATTTTTTTTTAGATTCTTGATGCATCTTTTTATTTCATCTTGTGTTATATAATCATTAAGATCCTGGTTTAATGTCATTTTCAACCATTTCATTAATCTCTTCATTAATCTCAGGAGCTTTATTTAACTCTTTATAATTCTTATACAGTGTATCTATATCTAATGCTTTTTTTTTTCTTGATTTTTATTTTTATTATGCCTTTTTATTATTTTCCAATATTCTTTTGGATGTTTGTTTTATATTTCTGTAAAATATTTTGTGTAATAATTGTTCTTTATCAAGAATCTTTTGATATATTTTCTCATGGTCTCTATATTTCCTTCTAGCATTTTCTGTACGTTTTCTAAAATAATATACTTTACTATTTCGGAATTTTCTACGAGCTTTTTGACAAGCGTTTGTATTTATTTGATTTTGGAATTTGTTTCCTATCACTTGCAGAGGTACGTACTCCGTAATATATCAACTTGACGCATGCGTCAAAGATATCACGCCGCAGAAGATGAAAAAAATCATTCTTTTTTTTTCCCTCCTTTTTTTCTTTCACACCACATTGAAGATTTGCATTTTGTACATCCCAAGTTAATTGTGAAGTCCTACTTTAATTAACCCATTTTAATTGCTATAGTAAGCAAAATTAGTAGAAACAAGTTCACGCGGAAGGATAACGTATATCACATTTACATAGGCTTGGATTTATCACTTGTCTGGATTCACTCCCCTTATCACCTCAAGACCACTCGAATATATCACTAGTTGTGTGAATTCGCAAAAGTAGTCTTGAACCCACAAAACATTGCACACCCTATTTGCATTTCATAAATGAATGAACAGATATAAAGTAACTAAAATAAAATGAACCAAAACAAGCAGTACTAAATGACAACTATTATGTTATTCCATTTTTTACGTTAATGATACGCTTGATTTATTTCTACAGATTATACAACTCGAAAACTAATATCAAAAATAACTTCAATCCCAAATTAAGTAAGTTTTACATTAATTTTGAAAATATTTTTAAAATTACATTCACATCAATCCTGACAAATCGAAAATATTAATCCCGCAGAAACGCATGCACTTTTGATTGATTGTTTGTTTTTCCGCCACACTCAACAATTTTTCAGTTATCTGGTGACATCCAGTGTTTTATTGGTGGAGGAGAGAACCCAGATAAAATGTACCCTGGAAGAGACCACCGACCTTCCGAAAGTAAAACTGGCAAACTTTCTCATTTTATCGACGCGAGCGAGAATCGAACCCGCACCCACTAGAGGTGAGGCCTCGTGATTTTGAGCGTGATGCTGTATATGTACATATCAGAACATATCGCGCCATTGTGGGACCCGTTATCAACCCGCCGTATGTTTTCTGCAAGTCCGCTTCAAATTTCAAATTATATTTCCGATATTTATGAATAGATGAAGGCCTGAGAAAACAATAATATGATTTATATTTTTATGAGAATCTGATAACTTATTGGTATTTTGTCTCAGCTGAAATACAGAACAGTATAACGTGATACAGGGATGTCGGAGAATTCACGTGATTTGAAATCATGTGATGAATAATTAACGACTGTATTGAAGTTAATGCCTCGATAAAGAAGTTTGACATCGTACTTAAGATATCATATACAAGAATATGATCTATAAAAAGCAAGGATCTTGTTCTAGGACTTTTTCAATGCTAATAAAGCATGAATGTGTTCATTGCTAAATAAGCATATGTATATTATTATCTATAATAACGTATAATTTGCGTTGATAAATCAGTATCTTATCCTACCGATGAGAAGCAAAATAACAGTCAAAATGCATTATCAACTAGACACTAAAAAGCTATACATGTAGTCTTCCTTCACGTGAAAACTGCTGGGGGTGGGGTGGGGATATTGATGGTGGGGTTGGGTGGGGTGGAGTGTATGTGTGTGTGTCTACAGACTTACCGATAATTGTCCTCATCGTCAAACTTAAATCCCCCACCGAAGATCAGCACAGCCAAGGGATGTTTCTGAAACAGATAAAAAAGGGTGCCTACAAGACTTTGTGAAATTTAAAACTTATTCTAATAAGTGATAATTCCTCCTTATTATATCATTGTCAAATATTCCTCATCAATATATCACTGTCAAATGTTCCTCATCATTATATCACTGTCAAATGTTCCTCATCATTATATCCCTGTCAAATGTTCCTCATCATTATATCACTGTCAAATGTTCCTCGTCATTGTATCACTGTCAGATGTTCCCCATCATTATATCACTGTCAAATGTTCCTCATCATTATATCACTGTCAAATGTTCCTCATCATTATATCACTGTCAAATGTTCCTCATCATTATATCACTGTCAAATGTTCCTCATCATTATATCCCTGTCAAATGTTCCTCATCATTATATCACTGTCAAATGTTCCTCGTCATTATATCACTGTCAAATGTGCTTCATCATTATATCTCTGTCAAATATTCTTCATCAATATATCACTGTCAAATGTTCCTCATCATTATATCACTGTCAAATGTTCATCATTATATCCCTGTCAAATGTTCCTCATCATTATATCCCTGTCAAATGTTCCTCATCATTATATCCCTGTCAAATGTTCCTCATCATTATATCACTGTCAAATGTTCCTCATCATTATATCACTGTCAAATATTCCTAGTCATTATATCACTGTCAAATATTCCTAGTCATTGTATCACTGTCAGATGTTCCTCATCATTATATCACTGTCAAATATTTCTCATCATTATATAACTGTCAAATGTTCCTCATCATTATATCACTGTCAAATATTTCTCATCATTATATCACTGTCAAATGTTCCTCATCATTATATCACTGTCAAATATTTCTCATCATTATATAACTGTCAAATGTTCCTCATCATTATATCACTGTCAAATGTTCCTCATCATTATATCACTGTCAAATGTTCCTCATTATATCACTGTCAAATGTTCCTCATCATTATATCACTGTCAAATATTCCTCATCATTGAACCACTGTCAAATGTTCCTAGTCATTATATCACTGTCAAATGTTCCTCATCATTATATCACTGTCAAATGTTCCTCATCATTATATCCCTGTCAAATGTTCCTCATCATTATATCACTGTCAAATGTTCCTCGTCATTGTATCACTGTCAGATGTTCCCCATCATTATATCACTGTGAAATGTTCCTCATCATTATATCACTGTGAAATGTTCCTCATCATTATATCACTGTCAAATGTTCCTCATCATTATATCACTGTCAAATGTTCCTCATCATTATATCCCTGTCAAATGTTCCTCATCATTATATCACTGTCAAATGTTCCTCGTCATTATATCACTGTCAAATGTTCTTCATCATTATATCACTGTCAAATATTCTTCATCATTATATCACTGTCAAATATTTCTCATCATTATATAACTGTCAAATGTTCCTCATCATTATATCACTGTCAAATATTTCTCATCATTATATAACTGTCAAATGTTCCTCATCATTATATCACTGTCAAATGTTCCTCATCATTATATCACTGTCAAATGTTCCTCATTATATCACTGTCAAATGTTCCTCATCATTATATCACTGTCAAATATTTCTCATCATTATATAACTGTCAAATGTTCCTCATCATTATATAACTGTCAAATGTTCCTCATCATTATATCACTGTCAAATGTTCCTCATTATATCCCTGTCAAATGTTCCCCATCATTATATCACTGTCAAATATTCCTCATCATTATATCCCTGTCAAATGTTCCTCATCATTGAACCACTGTCAAATGTTCCTCATCAATATATCACTGTCAAATATTTCTCATCATTATATAACTGTCAAATGTTCCTCATCATTATATCACTGTCAAATATTTCTCATCATTATATAACTGTCAAATGTTCCTCATCATTATATCACTGTCAAATATTTCTCATCATTATATAACTGTCAAATGTTCCTCATCATTATATCACTGTCAAATGTTCCTCATCATTATATCACTGTCAAATGTTCCTCATTATATCACTGTCAAATGTTCCTCATCATTATATCACTGTCAAATATTCCTCATCATTGAACCACTGTCAAATGTTCCTCATCATTATATCACTGTCAAATGTTCCTCATCATTATATAACTGTCAAATGTTCTTCATCATTATATCCCTGTCAAATGTTCCTCATCATTATATCACTGTCAAATATTCCTAGTCATTATATCACTGTCAAATGTTCCTCATTATTATATCACTGTCAGATGTTCCTCATCATTATATCACTGTCAAATGTTCCTCATCATTATATCCCTGTCAAATGTTCCTCATCATTATATCACTGTCAAATGTTCCTCATCATTATATCACTGTCAAATGTTCCTCATCATTATATCACTGTCAAATATTCCTCATCATTATATCACTGTCAAATGTTCCTCATCATTATATCCCTGTCAAATATTCCTCATCATTATATCCCTGTCAAATGTTCCTCATCATTATATCCCTGTCAAATGTTCCTCATCATTATATCCCTGTCAAATGTTCCTCATCATTATATCACTGTCAAATGTTCCTCATCATTATATCCCTGTCAAATGTTCCTCATCATTATATCACTGTCAAATGTTCCTCATCATTATATCCCTGTCAAATGTTCCTCATCATTATATCACTGTCAAATGTTCCTCATCATTATATCACTGTCAAATGTTCCTCATCATTATATCCCTGTCAAATGTTCCTCATCATTATATCACTGTCAAATGTTCCTCATCATTATATCACTGTAGAGAAATCACTACATGGATAACAGGCATTAAACTAGATATGAAAACAGTTTACTACATTCTGGCTTTAACATTTCAAATGAAACACACTGTGAACTCGAAACATATTGTTCAAGTCTGTAGACCGTTAGAGAAAGGGTTTTCTTTTTTATAATATATATTTATCTATCATTATTTGTTGTTGGGATATTTTTTGTTGGGATATTTGTTTTTGGAATATTTTTTGTTGGGATAATTTTTGTTGGGATATATTTTGTTTATTTTTGTTGGGATATTTTTTGTTTATTTTTTGTTGGGATATTTTTTGTTTATTTTTTGTTGGGATATTTTTTGCTGAGATAGTTTTAGTTGGGATATTTTTGTTGGGATATTTTTTGTCGGGATAGTTTTTGTTGGGATATTTTTTTGTCGGGATAGTTTTTGTTGGGATATTTTTTGTTGGGATATTTTTTTGTCGGGATAGTTTGTGTTGGGATATTTTTTGTTTATTTTTGTTGGGATATTTTTGTTGGAATATTTTTGGGGGATATTTTTGTTGGGATATTTTTTGTTTATTTTTTGTTGGGATATTTTTCGTTGACATAGTTTTAGTTGGGATATTTATTGTTGGGAGTAGTTTTAGTTGGGATATTTTTTGTTGGAATAGTTTTTGTTGGGATAGTTTTTGTTGGGATATTTTTTGTCGGGATAGTTTTTGTTGGGATATTTTTTGGTTGGGATATTTTTTGTTGGGATATTTTTTCAATGCTTCAAATAACAACAAGGAACAATACAAGCATGATAGTATAGTTTGGTGACGTTGTATTTTGTTGGGATATTTTTTCAATGCTTCAAATAACAACAAGGAACAATACAAGCATGATAGTATAGTTTGGTGACGTTGTGTGTACTTTTTGTACGGGTTTACTATTCAGCGAAACCTCTCTAATCCGACATGCAATGGGAGACAATTATTTTGGACAAAATACACAGTTTGTCGGAATAAAAATATATGAAAACATGAATTTTTTGTTGTTGAAATTTTGACAGACCATAAGTCTCTAGTCATGTACCTAAGTAAATACTATTTAATTAACATCATTATGTCTAGAAAAGGTTATCCATATAATATACGTTTTGTATTACTGTCCTTCTTAAGAAAGGATGTCTTATTGCATTAGAACGTACAAGTCAGGTACTTTGATATGACGTTTTGTAATAATAGATACTACTTCCAGTACATCATGTTATAATGTCTAATCAGAGACACTTTCAGTTTTTGAAAATGATAAACCTTGACCTTTTTTAAGCCGGCATATATACTGGACAAAATAAGTTAGGGATCATGGACTATTTCCTTGATTAAAACTAAACCTTTGTATGTACATGGCACTACATATGAAACACAAACGCTGACATCATTTTTCATCAATATTTTGTACCATGTCAGTGCGATCCGCCAGAGTGATCCCACCCCAAATCATCACAGAGCCACCCCCAAACCAATTGTGTTCAGCCACCAATGCCTGGCTGTATCTCTGTCTGGCCTCTCTCCACACATGCCTACAACCATCATGGAAGTCCAGACTGAATCGGGACTCATCTGAGAACATTACCGGCTCCCAACGTCGTGTATCCCAATTCACACGTTGACGTGCGAATTCTAAGCGTGCTTGTCGATGACGTGGTAAAAGTCTGGGACGCACCACTAGCCTGTAAGCCCTGATATTAGTAGCATGAAGTCTGTTTCTCAACGTCTGGGACGTGATGTGCAGGCCTGTGGCAACATTAAACTGACGAGTCAGTCTTGAAGTAGGTTGAAAACGGTGTGTCCTGACCAACGTTACGATGTACCGGTCTTGACATTGCGTTATGGCACATACCAGTGTCTAGAGAGGACACGCTGGGACACACCAAACCCGATAGCAATATCTCGCTGGGTTTGTCCCGCTCGAAGCATTCCGATTGCTTGATTGTGCTCATTTGTCTGTAAATGACTTCTTTGTTGGCATACCTTTACTTCAGTCACGTTCAATCGCTGTTCACTTTATCAATAAGTAGTGATGTCTGCTGACTGATTGTCTGCCTTACACAACTACCCAAAGTGTACCACATTTTTATCGTGCGACTCAAAGGCACGTGCATATTGTGAAGAAGCATACAGTGAACAGGCTTCAAGTCACAAAATGTTTTCTCAATAGATGTATATGTGTTATTTCACTAAAAATTCCTCCCAAAAACTTTATCAAACCAAAATGCCCATGATCCTCAAATTTTTGTCCAGTATAGAACAGAGCGCGTTAACATTTCATGAAATAAGAGTGAAAAGGGTGGAGGTGTATCGTCACAAAAACTTCAAAAACTAAAGAGAGAGAAAAAAACCCACATTTCTTATAGTTACATTTTAATCAATGCATACGAGGTGGTTATCCTACGTGTAGACTAGGGCGGCAATTCATACGTAATTATTAGCCTATGGAATAGGGCGGGAGAAACGGAAGGAATGTACACATAAATATTACGATTTGTTTTACATACCGAGTCCGACACGTTTTTCTCCAAATTAATATACAACCTAGGAGTTTCATCGGGTACACTGAAAAAAAAATTGAAAACTCAGTTTATTTAAATTCAGCTTTTTGTTTACATTTAATGGATCACATGCATGCTTATCTTCCTGATTTGAGCCAGCAACAGATATTTGATGAAGACAAAGCGTCTTTGTGATCAAGACGGTTTCCATTCCCAATGGCTCTGACTTTGATCCACCTCGTTTTAAAAAATATTCAGAATAAAGAATATAATTAATAAATTGTATTCAAAGAGTTTAGAACATTATTACAACGAAAAGAAAATGTACTTGATTGGTAATTTTGCAAACGGTTGAACTTTCAGAGATGTTCCCAGGATGATAAGCAGATCACAATTTCCAAAGTCCTGCAATTAATAATAATAATAATAATAATGCACTTATATAGCGCCTTATCTAAATATACTCTAAATCGCTTTACACTTATACTACAATGCAAATCAAAATTATACAGAAGTCATAAAATCACTTATTAATGTCAGATATCAATATCACACAATAAACAATTGAAAAAATGAAAGAAATAAGCTAGAGAAAATTAGAAATTAATTCGTATTATAAAAATCATAAATATAAAATATGTGATCGAAAAAGCTTTTTTTTTTTCTTTTTTTTTTTATACCGTTCTCGGCATGTTGCATAAAATACTGATTATAAAATACGTCAAATCAAAAAGATCACACATTAAAAGCCTGACGTTAGAGATGGGTTTTTAAATCTTTTTTAAAACAGTCAAGTTTCTGAATCTTCCTGATTTACAACGAATAAAAACTTTCATATAATGGTGTGAAACAAATTCATCAGCTTGCTCAGCATTTTTTTAGTTCGATCCCTACAATACTGACTATCATGTACCAGAGGGTGAAATTTTACCTGATCCATAAGCTCGAAAAACCTACTCGGGAGCCTCTCTCCAAAGAAAACTGTATCTGTTAACAGAAAACTGAAGATTTAGTAAGGCCTCAGACGACGTCATTAGATTATGGATCATTGTCAGTAATGAAAGCGGAAGGGAGGGGGGGGGGTATTCTTTGTAATAAATCCAATGTCCCTTCATAGTGTTTTACTTCTCAATAGAAACGCTTGATATTAAATCATTATCTATAAATAATCAAGTTAGATTGCAAAATACAAATATTAGGAATAGATATCAGGTTATTTTACCTGGAGGGGGTATGAAAACAAAGAAAGCATGTTGTAATGTCGTTACAGCGCCATGACCATAAACAAATTAGACACATGTATTTCTTACATCTATATTGTAGATTTTATACTCTGAGATTTATTAGTCCCACATGCAACATTATATTTAATAGACACTTTTATCGAGAATATGAGAAAACCAGCAAAGTTTCAAAACTGACAAAACATTGGTACAGTGTATATGTAAATGTCACGTGTATCTCTTAAGATGTTGTAGTATACTTTGTGTCCTGGCGTCTACCAACCTCCCAATATTTACTAGTCTCCTAGCGTCTACCAGCCTCCCAATGTCTACTAGTCTCCTAGTGTCTACCAGCCTCCCAATGTCTACTAGTCTCCTAGTGTCTACCAGCCTCCCAGTGTCTACTAGTCTCCTAGTGTCTACCAGCCTCCCAATGTCTACTAGTCTCCTAGTGTCTACCAGCCTCCCAGTCTCTACTAGTCTCCTAGCGTCTACCAACCTCCCAGTCTCTACTAGTCTCCTAGCGTCTACCAACCTCCCAATGTCGACTAGTCTCCTAGTGTCTACCAACCTCCCAGTCTCTACTAGTCTCCTAGTGTCTACCAGCCTCCCAGTGTCTACTAGTCTCCTAGTGTCTACCAACCTCCCAATCTCTACTAGTCTCCTAGCGTCTACCAGCCTCCCAATGTCTACTAGTCTCCTAGTGTCTACCAGCCTCCCAGTGTCTACTAGTCTCCTTGTGTCTACCAGCCTCCCAGTGTCTACTAGTCTCCTAGTGTCTACCAACCTCCCAATTTCAACTAGTGACCTAGTGTCTACCATCCTCTACTTGTATCCCAATGCCTACTATTCTCCCAATGTCTATCTGCCTTCCAGCGTCACTTTTGTCACGTTTACCCTACAAACTAGACTAATTCTTTATATTCATATTTGAAATGAAAATATAAAATCAGCATATCAGAAATTTTGCTTGATAGACATTGAAATGTACACGACATTCTATGTTAATTTCCCTACCCTCCCTCCTCCCTTTGCATACAAGTGGGAAATTTACATCCAGTTGTCTATAAGGGGAAATTAACACATTGGTGGATCACGAAGAAAAGACTTGAAAATGTTACAAAGGCCAACGTAGGGAAATACACGACTTTTTATCCAAAAAAGGCAGACAAGGGACGTAACTTGCGGGAAGTTTTGATACGTGCATTGACACATTGAAAGGTCAATAGTAATATCATGACTGATTGATTGTATGTTGTTTTACGTCCCGCTTGGGGATTTTTCACTCATGGAGACGTCACCATTGCTGTTGAGGTGAAGGGCTGTAAAATTTAGGCCTATGCTCAGCACTTAGGCCTTTGAGCAGGGAGGGATCACCTGCTGTGACACGGGGTCTCGGTTTTTGCAATCTCATATGAAGGACCGCCCCATTTGGTCGCCTTGTACCACAAGCAAGGGGTACTGAGGATCGTTTCTAACCCGGATCCCCACGGGGGTGATATCACAAAGAAAACAGTAAAAATGTAACTATTAATGAGTAACTCTCCAATTTGTATACTGTTTCATTTTTTATCTTATCAAAATGATATTTACCTGGTTTAATTATTCCAGAACACCCTTCTGCGGAACATTTTGGAATTTGGTCTCTCCTTAGGATATCTATAGAATCAGATGAATGAACAGGGAAATTTATACTGTTGTACTTCTAAATAATGGTACATTGTCAGTAAAAAGGTGTATTAGTATAAGATCCAAATTAATCAAATAAATTGAAACTTTCATTTCGTTGTTGAAATGTGACTTTATTTCAAAACAATGTTGTTGTTTTTTAATTGCTTTGTTTCTTTTAACTATTACTGCAAAACGTGCACCTTTTCACCAAACTGGAAAATATGAGCACTATAATGTAAATTGTGACATTATGATGAGATGGTCATTGATAGAGATTGTAAAACCATGATGGCATGATAAATTTTGACATCATGATGACATGTTCAATGATAAAAAAAACCCCAGTGAAATTGCAATAAAATAATCATGTTCCTGGTTTCAATGAAATCTGTGATTTGTGAGTATATACAAGGTTGAATTAAGGCCTTAGTATCCCTCACTCTTTGTTTGATCGATGTATTGTATACCTTTTATCCATTTCTGTGTGTATTCTGCGGAACAGTCCAAACAATGCCCCATCATGTTGCTACCGTGTGCCTCAACCATCATGTCGGGATCAATCCCTGCAATACGCTCCAAGCCATCGATATTCTATAAACATTCAATAATTAGTCAGTAGATCAAATATGTACCCTGTTAAATATGATGTAAAATTTTTTTCCCTTTTGATGATGTATAATATTTTATACAGGTACACACTTTACATTCTGAGGATCCGTTTTAGAATAGGTCCTCGGTACCCCACGCTTGTCGTAGGAGGCGACTAAATGGGGCGGTCCTTCTGATGCATTTAGCATCTGAGTACGGTTTTATTGCTCTATTTGACAACGCTGTACTTACCTGTGTGCAAGGTCTAAGAAAAAAGATACTGTAACTACCTGTGTGTAAGGTCTCTATAGGACGAGGCGGTAATTACCTTTGTGTAAGGTCTCTATAGGACGAAACTGTAATTACCTGTGTTTATTGTCTCTATAGGACGAGGCTGTAATTACCTGTGTTTAAGGTCTCTATAGGACAAGACTGTAATTACCTGTGTTTATTGTCTCTAAAGGACGAGACTGTAATTACCTCTGTTTAGTGTCCCTATAGGACGACACTGTAATTACCTGTGTTTAGTGTCTCTATAGGACGACGTTGTAATTATCTGTATTTAAGGTCTCTATAGGACGAGACTGTAATTACCTGTGGGTATGGTCTCTATAGGACGAGACTGTAATTACCTGTGTTTAGTGTCTCTATAGGACGACACTGTAACTACCTGTGTGTAAGGTCTCTATAGGACGAGACTGTAACTACCTGTGTGTAAGGTCTCTATAGGACGACACTGTAATTACCTGTGTGTAAGGTCTCTATAGGACGAGGCGGTAATTACCTGTGTGTAAGGTCTCTATAGGACGAGACTGTGATTACCTGTGTTTAAGGTCTCTATTGGACGAGGCTGTACTTACCTGTGTGTAATGTCTTAGTAGAAGTCCTCGTTCTTCAAGCATTCTGATGAAATAGTGGCATGGTGTTGGCTAAAATAAATGTCAAGTAAACCAGTCAGGCCAAGCTTGTGCACGGATGAATTTATCGAAACTTACATCGTTTAATATTTCTATGTTGAAATACATTGCATTATGTTTCGTTGCTAGTTTTTCTAGTAAATGCTGCTATCCACACATTTACGTTCCAAAAGGAGCATTGTGAAAAGAACTCACTTTGTAATTTCCTAAAAGCATTTGTTTTCTGACTGTGAAGTAGGGAACTGGATTCTCCTATAATAAATATAACAATTTCAAGTTTGCGTTCTATAAACATGCATTTGAACTGTCCATATACATTGTTTTAAAAATCTCTCTATCCTTACCTTGAAATAATCAAGTGAGAAGATGGCCTGAGGATTCGGTAGATTAAACTTATCCAGATTATCATACAATCCAGTCTTTGGTGAACGGAAATCAGGAATTCCCGCAGCTAAAAAATTACCGTCGTTACTTATATTTCATACATATAGTACAAAAATGTATTCACCTTACTTATTCACTTATACAGAAACACACGCTTATAGAGAAGTGTTAGGGACAAACAATTTTGATTCGTTATAAATGTAATTCAATATATCCGATGGGTTCAATATATGTTCATTTGTATATTTAAAAACTACAGGGAATAAAATTAATTTCGCTGTAAGCATGAATTTATTATAAGTGTGTTCACTGTAACTGTGTTTTACTGTAAGTGTGAATTCATTATAAGTGTATTCAATGTTAACTGTGTTTTAATGTACGTGTGAATTCATTATAAGTGTGTTCTCTGTAATTGTGTTTTACTGTGTGTGAATTCATTATAAGTGTGTTCTCTGTTAACTGTGTTTTACTGAACGTGTGAATTCATTATAAGTGTGTTCTCTGTTAACTGTGTTTTACTGAACGTGTGAATTCATTATAAGTGTGTTCTCTGTTAACTGTGTTTTACTGAACGTGTGAATTCATTATAAGTGTGTTCTCTGTTAACTGTGTTTTACTGAACGTGTGAATTCATTATAAGTGTGTTCTCTGTTAACTGTGTTTTACTGAACGTGTGAATTCATTATAAGTGTGTTCTCTGTTAACTGTGTTTTACTGCACGTGTGAATTCATTATAAGTGTGTTCTCTGTTAACTGTGTTTTACTGAACGTGTGAATTCACTATAAGTGTGTTCTCTGTAATTGTGTTTTACTGTGTGTGAATTCATTATAAGTGTGTTCTCTGTAATTGTGTTTTACTGTGTGTGAATTCATTATAAGTGTGTTCTCTGTAATTGTGTTTTACTGTGTGTGAATTCATTATAAGTGTGTTCTCTGTTAACTGTGTTTTACTGAACGTGTGAATTCATTATAAGTGTGTTCTCTGTTAACTGTGTTTTACTGAACGTGTGAATTCATTATAAATGTGTTCTCTGTAATTGTGTTTTACTGTAAGTGTGAATTCATTATAAGTGTGTTCTCTGTAATTGTGTTTTACTGTAAGTGTGAATTCATTATAAGTGTGTTCTCTGTAATTGTGTTTTACTGTGTGTGAATTCATTATAAATGTGTTCTCTGTAATTGTGTTTTACTGTGTGTGAATTCATTATAAGTGTGTTCTCTGTTAATTGTGTTTTACTGTGTGTGAATTCATTATAAGTGTGTTCTCTGTTAACTGTGTTTTACTGTAAGTGTGAATTCATTATAAGTGTGTTCTCTGTTAACTGTGTTTTACTGAACGTGTGAATTCATTATAAGTGTGTTCTCTGTAATTGTGTTTTACTGTAAGTGTGAATTCATTATAAGTGTGTTCTCTGTAATTGTGTTTTACTGTGTGTGAATTCATTATAAGTGTGTTCTCTGTTATTGTGTTTTACTGTAAGTGTGAATTCATTATAAGTGTGTTCTCTGTTAACTGTGTTTTACTGTAAGTGTGAATTCATTATAAGTGTGTTCTCTGTTATTGTGTTTTACTGTGTGTGAATTCATTATAAGTGTGTTCTCTGTTATTGTGTTTTACTGAACGTGTGAATTCATTATAAGTGTGTTCTCTGTAATTGTGTTTTACTGTGTGTGAATTCATTATAAGTGTGTTCTCTGTTAACTGTGTTTTACTGTGTGTGAATTCATTATAAGTGTGTTCTCTGTAATTGTGTTTTACTGTAAGTGTGAATTCATTATAAGTGTGTTCTCTGTAATTGTGTTTTACTGTGTGTGAATTCATTATAAGTGTGTTCATTGTAACTGTGTTTTACTGTAAGTGTGAATTCATTATAAGTGTGTTCTCTGTAATTGTGTTTTACTGTAAGTGTGAATTCATTATAAGTGTGTTCTCTGTAATTGTGTTTTACTGTGTGTGAATTCATTATAAGTGTGTTCATTGTAACTGTGTTTTACTGTAAGTGTGAATTCATTATAAGTGTGTTCTCTGTAATTGTGTTTTACTGTGTGTGAATTCATTATAAGTGTGTTCTCTGTTAACTGTGTTTTACTGTAAGTGTGAATTCATTATAAGTGTGTTCACTGTGACTGTGTTTTACTGTAAGTGTGAATTCATTATAAGTGTGTTCTCTGTAATTGTGTTTTACTGTGTGTGAATTCATTATAAGTGTGTTCTCTGTAACCTAGCATTACTGTATAATTCTATCCCCTAACCCTCTCCAATTGTCATTTATTTCCTCGTGTGAATTCTTTTGTAGTTTTATCTTACTTTCCGTTTTATTCTAGAACATTTAATTTAACATCAGCTCAAATAACTGAAGATATCTTTAATCATTTGAAGATATCATCAATTCATTGATGCGCGCAACAATTCAATTAATGATTTCTTCAAATAATTAATGATATCTTCAATTCTAAATTATTGACAGCATTAATTATTCTGCTGAATTAATGAGCAGTATAACTAAATTGTTGCTGTCTTCAAATGAATTGATGATATCAAAAATTGAATTGATGCGAGCTACAATTCGGTTGAAGAGAGCAATGATTCAATTAATGCGCGCAGTAATTTAATTATTGTTCTCTTCAATTGAATTGAATGATACCATTAATACAGTTGATGCGCGCAATAATTCTCTCCAATATCCACAAATGAATTCAGGATTTCTTTAATTGAATTGTTGCTCTCTTGATGCATGCATCAATTCCTTATACAAAGGCATTTTAAAATAATAAAATCATTTATACGGAGCTCTAAATTAATTTTTGCGGGCCATAATTTCACCACATTGATGCGAGTGTCAATTGAATGGATGAAAGCGTAACTGGATTGATGTGCGTATCAAATCAAATATTGCTCTCATCAATTTCGCACAGCGGTTACATTGATGATATCTTTCAATAATTAAAGATGTTTTCAATTATTTGAGTTTACGTTAATTTGGCGTTCCATAAAAACATTGATTGACAGTATTACTGTAGTGCTTCTTTTAAACTATGGTGTGCCGCAAAATTGGTTATATGGTCTTGCACACATACGCCAGAAGAAAGTTCGTTAAAGAAACTTGAAATTCTCTAACAATGGCACAAAAATAAAACGCAAACAAAAACTCACACAAAAAAAAAACAACAAAATGGAAAGCACACAAAGCATAAACTAACAAAACGGAAAACTCACAAAACATAAACTAACAAAACGGAAAACACACACACACACACCGAAAACTTACACGTGGAAATTCCGGCCCCTGCCATGGTAATGACATTTTTAACCTTGCCTTCCAAGATTAGTTTAGCTATTCCCTCAATATCAACTGTTGACAGGACTTGTTTTGGTGGAGGTCGAAGTCCTAACGCTTTCGCGAAATATTCCTTCAAAAACAGCTGATCTACATAAACAGAGGACAGTGGTATTGATTGAACCAATGAGGATGGAGAGTATATATATATATATATATATATATATATATATATATATATATGCGTGCGTGTGTATGTGTGCTGTGTGTGTGTGTGTGTGTGTGTCACTTTTTGCGATTACAGTTTATTGGGTTCCAATGCAAATCTTTACGTTTATTCGCAACTACATTATTGGTTTTTTGGTTTTTTTTCAAAATTTGTATGAACAACACCTACCTTTGGTTAATACTTCTGTTTGGGATTTCTTTAAATAAAAATATATAAAGTCAATTTATAAATTCTGAACAGCATTGCATTTAACAAATAGGATATGTCTAAACAACGTCATTCCGAAAGCCAGTCACCTTCTCTGGATTTTCTGTAACCTTTGTATCACGCGAGGACTCACTGGAATCAAGATGTTCCACGCTTTCAATATCTACAATAAAAAAAAAATAAAAAAAAAATAAATATATATATATATATATATATATATATATATATATATATATATATATAAGCACTAAAAAGGCCACGACAATATATGTGTGTGTATGTGTGTGTGCAGTTTTGGAGATAGAATTACAGTTCAACTAAGTATAGCGCCTATCCAATACCTGTATTGCCTTGCTAAATATCAATCTCTTTATTACAGTGTAATACTGCAAAAAGGGGGGGGGGGGGGGCGCACCTATAAATATGGGTAATAAATGACTAATAATTATGAATTAAAATATAGATTTATTAAGAAATTTACGGTGAAGGGTGGAGACTCGGTTTCTCACTTTACACGCCAACTTTAGACATTTCCCTAAATTACACAGTCCTCTTACTTTACGTGCAAACTCTCTCTCTCTCTCTCTCTCTCCGATCAAACCCAAACCTGTGAAGTGAGGACGTCCTCACAATGTCTAGAAGAGGATACACACATACGTTATTTTAAAGGCAAAATGTGCTATGTTAGGTATAGCTATAGGGACACCTATAAAAGTTTATCTAATACTCTCTTTCGAATTATGAGAATAATGGTTTGAGAGAGAATTAGTGAGGATCTGTCCTCACACCACTTGTCCTCACTACGCTAATATTTTGTATCTACATTTCTCACATGCTATAGGTCACATTTATGAGGACGTAATTGTGAGGACAGGAATTTTGTCCTCATAGTGCACTTGTCCTCACAACTTGTGTCAAATGGTTAAAATTTGTCTTCACTTAATACGTTTACCGAGTTATCTCTCTCTCTCTCTCTCTCATCAAAATTCAAAACTATGGAAAGTTTTTATAAAAAAAAAGAAAAAAAAAAGAATCCATTTACTGGCATTAGCTTCCTGAATGCATTATATTCGGAAAACTACTCGTCGATCTTAATTATATTTTAACAATTCACCAAGATAATATGTTTTACGATGGTAGTAGTCACAAGAAACATATCAAACGTATCTTGGGGGGAGGAGGGGGGCTACATCTCATTGAAACAAGTGTCCGATTGAGTGCGCAATGACTTACCTCAAAGGTGAAAATAGTAAAACTTTACACCAAAGTTAATAAAAAAAATGTCCAGACATTTACGAAGAAATCAAAACTAAAAAACAAACAAATAAACAAACAAACAAAAACAAAAAACTGACCTTTGTCGTTACTTGTTAAATCTGTCATCTCTGAAATATTATAATTCATATAATTCCACCTCACATTTACAGCAGTTGTTTATGTCAAGAAGTGAGTCATGTTCTATATTTGAAGTAATCCTGGTTTACCCAGTTGTTTCCAAGGGTCATAAATCATTAATAGATTTTCGATATATCATGGCCCTCGTGCCTGAGCTTAAATCATGGAGAATTAGTGGTCAATATACATTAAGGAAGTAGAATGACATCTTTAACGTAATCCGTTATACCTGTCTCGTTGCTGTTTACAAACAACCTGTCATTTCAGAATCTCGATCCCGAACTCTAGAGTGCATTATGAAAAAGGATGTTCAGTTGGTTGTATATGGTATAACGTCCCACTAGAGAATTTTACACTCCCGCCACATTAACATCAAATGAAATAATTAAAGAGATCTTCAATTATTGACAATGACTTATTTGCGCAATCACAACAATTATTGGAAGGGGGCCTCCGTGGCTGAGTGGTGAGAGCATCGCGCTCAAAATCACAAGGCCTCTCACCTCTAGTCGGCGCTGGTTCGAATCTCGCTCGCGCCGATATATGTGAGAAAGTTTGCCAATTTACTTTCGGAAGGTCGTCGGTCTCTTCCCAGATACATTGTATCTGGATTCTCTCCTCCACCAATAAAAACTGGCCGCCACCAGATGACTGAAAAATTGTTGAGCGCGGCGTAAAAAACAAAAATCAATCAATCAATAATTATTGGCAAAGGCACATAGTATGCATTACATTATAGGCATGTTATACAAATGGTAATATGCGAAATGCAATCATTGAATTGAATGCATGAATATGGCACCAAACAACATGATGTTATATTACGAGCCCTGTTCACAATATAACAAATAATATCTCACTGCATCTTGGAAATTGGGAAACTTTTTTACAAAACTGGTATTTTGGCGTGGGAGTGGGGTGGGGGTTTTGCTTGCTTCATCATGCTTAAAATTGGGAAAATCCCACCTAAATTGGGGACAGTTGATGTGTATACCTGAGTTGCCTATGAGGAGTGAAGCATTCCCTGTTGACCTGTCAGTGAGTCACAGCCACTTTAAGCCCTCTGTCATTTAATATTTTTTAGATCAGGGCATTATTTTGATTTAAAAATTTCCACAATACCTGAGCTGGGAACAGTTTAAAAATGTCTTGGGGGGGGGGGGGGGGTTGATTGTTTTACGTCCCGTCGAAAATTTTTCACTCATATTGAGACGTCACCAGTTGTAGGTGAAGTATCACACATTTTGACTTATGCTTAGCGCTCAGGGCCGTAGCAGTGAGGGTTCTTTAATGTGCCAACGCCTACCGTGACACGGGACCTCCGTTTTTAAGGTCATATCCGGAAAGACCCGTGATTCTCACTTCAAAATGTCGAACGTTTGGCGAAGGAGCAATCACTACCTATTTTATGTCTTAGGTTTGGCGCGGTCATGGCACGAGCGAGGCTCGAACTCACGACCTCCCGGTTACGAAGCGAACGCTCTAACAACTGAGAGAGAGAGAGAGAGAGAGAGAGAGAGAGAGAGAGAGAGAGAGATGTATTTTGAAACAATTATCTACAGACAAATTACTAATAAAGTACACCGTCACGGCATAACGTTACGCCCGTCAGATATTAAAAGTGCATGACACAAAATCATACCAACCTTAATTGGTGCAATGATTGCACCAGTGTACTCTTAGGTAAAGTGAATGTCCTTGTAATGTGTCTATTGTACATTGCAATTGACTTCAATATATCTCTTCAATTGTTTAAATAACTCAAAAATTTTATTTTATTACAATCCTGTGCGGATCTGGGTTAGAATATCCCTTGCTTGTCGTAAGAGGTGACTAAATGGGGCGGTCCTTCGGACAAAACTGCAGTCCGTGTCGCAGCAGGTGTGGCACGATAAAGATCCCTCCCTGCTCAAAGGCCATAAGTACCGAGCATTGGCCTAACTTTTGTAGCTCTTCACCGGCAACGGTGACGTCTCCATATGAGTGAAAAATTCTTGAGCAGGACGTTAAACAATATATAATCAATCAATCATTTTATTACATATATTTAGATTTCTTTTACATGGTATGAATTACTTATTTGGGGTTGTATAAAGAAATGCCCCAGACAGCCTTCTTGCATTATACTCATTAATTAAACTTTAACTGGACAGATGCAATTCAGTTCTTATCAAAATGATCTTTGAATCTCCAGCTGAACTCTGAAATACCATGGCTTACTCCCAAGGGGCTAATGAAATCTTAATTGTACAGCGAGATTAAACTGATGAAACACAGCTTGATAAACGATCATTCCTATGAGACAATTCCAGGTCTGTGATGTGTTTGCCAAGTCTTTGCAAATTTTGTTGTATAATACTGCACATATTTTATCATTAATATTAGAAACAGAAAAATTATTATACTAATTGTTATGTAGCTACATTTTATGAAAAAGAATGTGTATTTTTTATGTTATATCTACTTAATAGAGTAAATGCACCACTCATTAATATAGGGATCGACTCCCTTAAAACATTTTTTTAAATACTTACCATTTTAAAATGTTTCATGACCTGATTTTAAGCTGCAATTTACATTCCTCTACAGATGTACAAATTGACAAAGTTTGTTGATTCTAGGACTCAAATCTACAAGAGCACAAAAAAGGTTACGCCATATATGGCCACATTTCTTTAAATATAGGTCACAGTGACCTTGATTTAGGATACAACTCACCTTCTCCAAGATGCATTAACTGACCATATTTGATGATTGTAGACTAAATAATTGTCCAGTTAAAAGCTGGACAGGATTTTGCCATATTTGGGTATATCGTCTTAATCATATGTCACAGTGACCTAATTTTAAGGTGCAACCCACCATCTGCCCAAGATGTATCATCTGAAAAAGTTTGATTACTCTAGGTCTCATAGTACTTTTACTTTTGTTAAAATAGTACAAACATGAAGCTGGAAAGATGGATGGACACGATCGCCATACCATAACACACCCTGTCTTAGATGGGTGTCTAAAACGTAGAAGCTTCTCTGGTCTTTGAAAAAGCTATAAAAACTGGATATTTACAAATGCATTTATTATACAATGGATTCCACTAATTTTAAGCATATTACTTCATTGTTTCGATGTACACAATCTCTAATTAACATCACAAATCTGTACAATATAGTTTGACAATTTAACCCTCATCTTTGGCGATAGTCAATCTAATTAAAATTAGATCCTTTGATCCACTCACGTATATGTATATACCGATATACATGAGCAGATCAAAGGATCTAATTTTAATTAGATTGGGCTATTGTTTAATTGATGATAAACAGAAGTAAATGTGATTATATATTATAAATTATACAAGAAGTGTTTTGAATTACAACCTTGTATGCACTTGTACTATAGAATTTTTCAATGAGACATTTTTTTTCCCCCAAAACTATTACAGTTTTCTATAACAACAGAAAATTATCCTCCCTTGTCAAATTATAGTTGACCTTTAAAATTTCATCAACTCATTTTCATAACATTGACCTTTTCAACTGAAAAAAACACTGGTCACTAGATTTTTGGGTGCATTATTCTTTGTTTTCAGCTGATCTTAGGAGTAAGGCAATACCAATCCTGTTTATCTGGCTGACCTCAGTTAGTACTATGTTTTACATCAACTGCAAGTGCTGGTTTTTTGACAGCTGCAGAAAAAAATAAGTTGAAAGATCGAAGAGTTCTCCGGTCTGTCAGTGTAATTTTTTTGGAAGGGCCTACATTTCTGCAGCTAGTTTTTTGAAAATTGGCAAGACAAAAGTTTCAGGGATTTTTATGGTCATTTGAGTGCCAACAACCAATATGTATTAAGTTTTTGCAATCAAAATTTTATGTTCATTTCTTAGGCTTATAAAAGTAACTTTTTAATGGTGATCTTGATTCTGACAAAGACAATAGTTCAAGGTCATAAGCTGTTTCATCATAAGCAACCTCTGTGATCATGTGCATTTCAGCTATCTCCCCATCATAACAGAAATGAATATTTCTCCCATCATTTTACAGAAATAAATATTTGTAACACGATTTCTATATATCTTTGTCAATTTGACATTAATCCAAGGTCATGACACCGTGAAGTCATGATCACTTTTATGCCTCATATGAAGTTTTAATAATTCTCAACTTTTTTTTATCTAGTGACCTTGAAGTTAGTCAATAACCTTGGATAAGGGCATCAACAAACTATTTCTTGATGAGAAATCTTTGTGTAAAATAATGCATGCATTTTCAGAGTTGTGCCTTGAACAGATATTATTCAATACAAGCGACCTTGACTTTGGCAAAATGTGCTTGATTCTGGACAAGTACACATTGCTAATTAAACAAGAGGCCCATGGGCCTTAACAGTCACCTGTGTATCAAAGCCCACACAGAGAGTCTCAGCCATATAAGCCTCATCTTCTATGCACAAGTTATGATCTTTCAAAATGCATACCATTCCTATTCAATTACAGAAGAAGGAAAAATGGAAGTTTGAAGCAAATAAATCATTTCAACTTTCCCTTATTATTTTTATACATTTTCACTATGTAGCCATATTAGTCCTGCATAAGGGCCTGACCCAGGTGCCATGAATTTCACAATTTAGGTAGAATGCTTCATGGACATCAATATCATGCATTTACTTTTACTCAAATATATATAGCAATAAAGAAGATTTTCTTAGATTTAAAACTTCCTCAATATGACCCTAGTACCTGAACCCCTGGCCCAGTGGCAACAAATTTCACGATTTAGGTAGAGAGCTTCATGGACATTATAATCATGCATTTAGTTTTTCTCAAATATATGTGGGAGTAGATTTTCCGAGATTTAATACTATTTCACTATATGGCCATAGTGGCCCCACCCTAGAGTCTGAAACCCAAACCCAGGAGTCATGAATTTCCAAATTTGGGTAGAGAGCTGATATATGTGAGAAAGATTGCCAGTTTACTTTTGGAAGGTCGGTGGTCTCTTTCCGGGTACATTGTATCAGGGTTCTCTACTCCACCAATAAAAACTGGATGCCACCACATAACTGAAAAATTGTTGAGTGTGGCGGAAAACAACAATCAATCAACCTAACGCTGAAGTGTCCCTCCTCATCATGTACATGCTTTGTCTACAAGATGTTCCAGAATTACAAGGAAGATTCTTAAATATAACATTAATTTTAAAGGTTTTTTTTTTTTTTACCGTGACCCTCAGCTCCTTTCCCCTATCCCCTTACCCTATTGATGCAGCATGTCAACATTTGTCAAAATTGGTCCAATAGACACACAACGGTGTACAAGTCTCCTAAATTATTCAGGTGACCTAACAAATAACAAACACTATTGTATTAAGCATTTTTTTTTTCTTGTCCAGTTTTTCACAGCTTTGAGGATGAATTTAAGGTGGCTCATAACACAAAATTTTTATTTAATGGCTTGTTTAAGCACCTCAAAATGATATAACTATCCATTTTAAGCAATGCAGATCTCAGTAATACATAACATTCAGATTTTTTTTTCTTCTCACAACAGAAAAATATGGAAGGTATCATTCTAAAAAAAAGAATGCTTGAAATCTATCAAAGATAAATTTTTCATTATAAGACTTTTCAAATCACAGGTAATAGCACCAATGTCAGTAGAAGAATATGAACAAACTTCAGCATTGACAACAATCACAAGGTGCACATCTACTGTAACACACAGTATATATGTAAAAATTGTAAAATATATCAATGTATTTTTTCTTCTTTGATGAACAAATATATTAATTAAAATGCTCATCGCACTTCTAATATAATAAGTACAAGTACAATATGTGTACATAGTGTAGACCTAGACTCAACAGACCATCTATGTACAACACACAGTAAACATGACGTAGCTAATCTTTGTAAACATCACAGAACATAAAGCTAACTATGTACAGTCTACTCAACTTATACTGAAGCCACTTATAATAAACTATCTGTTATACTGAACTATCTGTTATATTTAAGTCACTTATAATGAAATGTCTGTAAAATTGAAGCCACTTATATTAAACTATCTATTATATTAAAGCCACTTATATTGAACTATCTGTTATACTGAAGTCATTTATATTGAACTACCTGTTATATTGAAGCCACTTATATTGAACTATCTGTTATATTGAAGCCACTTATATTAAACTATCTGTTATATTGAAGCCACTTATATTGAACTATCTGTTATATTGAAGCCACTTATATTAAACTATCTGTTATATTGAAGCCACTTATATTGAACTATCTGTTATACTGAAGTCACTTATAATGAACTATCTGTTATATTGAAGCCACTTATATTGAACTATCTGTTATATTGAAGCCACTTATATTGAACTATGTGTTATACTGAAGCCACTTATATTAAACTATCTGTTATATTGAAGCCACTTATATTGAACTATCTGTTATACTGAAGTCACTTATAATGAACTACCTGTTATATTGAAGCCACTTATATTGAACTATCTGTTATATTGAAGTCACTTATATTGAACTATGTGTTATACTGAAGCCACTTATATCAAACTGTCTGTAATACTGAAGCAAAATTAAATCCCCTGTAACATTATTTAATATGTAGTTTTAATATCGGTTATACTATACTGAGCTTTGGATATAATGAACAATTCAGGTCGGTCCCCTGAACTTAATATATCCCGAGTATACTGTAACAGCACAAAATGGAAATTGCAGTATGAGATGTTTACAAATGTAATAAAACACTTGTAATGACGTAATTTTACATTAGGTTTTATACAAATCATAACAGCCTTGTACACATATTAATGATATCCATTTCAACTCGTTATAAATATTAAACTGTGAATATATACTCGCTGTTTATTTCTCATGAACAGGTCTCATTGTTACTACCACCAATGCCATTATGCTTAAAATTCAGTTAATGTTTGCCTGTGTTTTACACAGACTCAGTATAACTGCAAACTGGGACAAAAACTTTCAGTTCTGAAACTTGAATAAAAACTTGAAACAAGATACAGTAAACCATGCTTATAATGGACATATTTATCATGAATTTTCACTCATTATAAAGTGATTTATAGTCCCCTATGAGAGGAAACTAATGAACACATTCTTGTATAACGAAGTTTTTGGTTATAACGAACGGTTTTTGGCTGGACCTGTTGGTTCACTATAACTGTGTTTTACTGTTTATGTAATTAACACTACAGTGTGCTGCCTATAGTGCCCCTATCACTGACCCAGCTTCCATCAAAGAATGAAAATTGAAGTCGGAAGTTTTGTGCCATAAAATATAGAGACATGTGTGTAATTCAATCAGCTTTGCATCCTTCACTTAAGAGTAAGTATGTTTATTTAATGTACAGAATATGGAATGGAAAAAAACCCACTCAAAGCACCTAGAGGCAACTACAATATCTAATATAAATCCACCCCACCACAGTGTGATATACATGACAATGAACTACAAGTAACATTTATGATTTACCAATACATTTAAATTCAATAGATTCTTTCTCCTTGTCAACTCTCTATTCAGAGTTTCAAGCACATTTAATAAATAAATTCTATTTTTGAAATATGCATGGGGGTATGAACTGTGACGCTTTACCCTGCTTTATGCCTGCACTCTTCATGAGGCGTGATAGCACTTCACAATAAGTATGCTGTGTCAAGCATTGCTGTTTACACCCTCATGTACTTCCAAAAATGAAATTCATTTCTAATATTTACAATCCATTTTTATTTCTTTCAGAGAACTCCCAGCCGTTAAAATAGTTACTACATATGTATATTCAACAAGATTCATACGCACATCATTCACATTCATCAGAAAATGGCTATAATTTCAATTCGTAAAGATACTGAAGGCAAAAACATTGAAAATGCAAATATACAGGTTATGTACTGATTGCCAAAACCCTGCAAATGACAGGTGCCAATTTCCATTTATCTCATATATTTGTCATTTTGGGCAAATCACTTATTAAAAGGAAAAAAAAGCTCACTGTGAATTTTTATAAATAGTTTTTCCAGTAAAATTAATATAGATTGAACCAAAAAGAAACAAACTTCAGCCTTTTCTGCAAAAAAAGAAAAATTCATGTGATTACCTGTCTTTGCCATTCCATTTAGTGTTCTAACTTTATGCAACATGTTCATAAATGTGTATATCACAGACCAAAAATGTGTTCTACTGTCTTTTCAGCATGTGTTGGTGTAAATATAAACAACAAAGTTCTGTTGTCATTAATGGGAGAAATGACAGTCACCAGTACTGTAGGGAAATCTGCACAAAGCTCTAATGTACATCATTTAATTTGCTTACAATACTGGACACTGCATAAGTAGAGCATCCCCATTGCAACATGTTTGACCTAAGACCTTTCTCCTAGAATTCATTATGTATCTTCCTGTCCCATCCTATCATTTTAGTGGATATCTGGAATGGTATTCATTACCTTATATGTAATTATACCAGAAAACACACACACACACACACACACACACACACACACACACACACACACACACACACACATGCAAACACAGATAGAGGTCACAAAAATGTTGTGACCTGGGTCCCAGATCACAAAGACACTTACAACTGGCCCATGGTATGTTATTTACAATATATATTGTATCCATATTTTAAAAAAAGGGTTCTAAACTGTGTAGAAATACATCGTTATGTTACTGGTCATGTCTGAAAACATTATGCTAGATATGGCCACCGTTTTGAGTATGTTTGTTCCATCATAAGTACTCTTCTTCCATTAGCTTTCCTCCTCCGCCTATGGGGAAATTAACAGACTGTGCAAAGTTCCTTCTAACCGTAGTTATGCATCGCCGCATTGGGGTAATTCCATCATTTTCTTTGGCTTCATCAAAATTGGATGACTTTGCTCGCAAACCTGAATAAAATGTCATGTGTAGAGATTACGCAATGTACGATACTGAATGTATATTAGCCTTTCAAAATCAAAAACTAGCAATTGGTTCACAATTTTAAATCATAATCTAAGAATTAATGTTATAAACAATAAAATTAATAAAACAAAGAATCATGGTTTAAAAGTTTGACTAAAAAATATACATGTATTTAAAATAGTACTATTATATACCATTTATTAACCAAAGAATTTAATTGAAATTCCATCAACAAATTTGAATATTTGTCATGTTATTAAACACCATCCCCATAACTCCAATTCATGCAATGACAAGTATGATTCATTTAAACAATGTACAGTCTACTCCGGGTACAAGGAAGTTCAATGAACTGACCTGAATTGCTCAACATATCTGATGTTAAACTACGTATTAAATACTGTCAGTGGGGATTTATTTCTTACTTCAGTATAACAAATAGTTCAATATAAACAACTTCAGTGTAAGTGGAGTAGACTGTATTAGGAAAAGTGATTTGAATATAACAGTAAAAGTTGATTTAGTTTTAATGTACAGTGGGACTTGAGCTCTGGTAGGGGGAGATTAGAAACGTCCAGATTCCATAACCTACCTTAATCTTCTCTCCTCATATGATTCACCTTCATATCAGTATAATTCATAGTTTAAATATGCATCAACTCTTAATAGAATTCACGTCAAAGACACCCACTCAACCAGGGAAAATATCAAACTCTAACTTCATCTGAACACAGAATTATCTAAATCCCTTATTTCTTTTTCACGTCTATTCTTGTACAGAAAAAACTGCCATCATATACTGTAAACATCTAAATTTTTAAAAGTTACAATTCAATTTTATAATTTGTAGTAAAAAAGCTAATTTATTTATGTTGGAAATAAATTTTCGTGGTTTCATGGTGAGAAAACATGGTGTGTATACTTTTTTTTAAAGGTTTGAAATATCTGTCAGTGTTTTCATTTTCTTAATGAAATAAACACATGATATTTACATTCTACTGTACTGTAAACATGGATTAATTTCAACATGTTGTTAATTACATTATTTTCTTTGCAAACCATATGCATAATGCTTAATTATGAGATGTCAGTATCTTTAATTAATAAATTGCTCAACTATGACAATAACTAGTAGGTGTGTGGGTAATTTACACAAAAATCCTGTTCATATTTAGTGCAAATAACAAACACTTGTAAATTTCCCTGTTTACAGTATTTTGCCAACAAATCACGTTGCATGCTTGAATTCATTGTTAAGATTTTGAGAAGGAATTCATATTCAGTACCAATACAAAGACAAATCCATACACAGGTCGATTCCAGCTAAGATGAGCACAACTAAATCTATACACAGGTCAATGGCAGCTTAAGATGAGCACAACTAAATCTATACACAGGTCAATTCCAGCTTAAGATGAGCACAACAAAGCTGTAAATTCTGGTAACTGTAAACTAAGTTTTCACATCCCTAACACTGGGTTTGAAGAATGAGCCTCTTTTAACTGGATGACCCTTACAACCTGATACTCATATCTATTACTATCACACAAAGTCTAAATCAGGGGTCTGGTGGCTCTACAAGCTATTCATTTCTACCTTAAACATAAAAATAGAACTCCCCAAGGTCAAAGCTACAAGATTCTGAAATTTGAAGGAAAATTACTGCATTGTACCATATTAACTGTGGTGGCACTTCACAAACTTTTACTATATTTGGAAAGACATATTGACATCTCTATAAAATGGTTGAAACCAAATTAAAATGCTTTTACACCAGAAATTGAAAGCAGCTAGAATTATATAAAGCAAAACAACAAAGCAGAACTGAAGCCAGTCTTTGTACTCACTGCTGGAGCGACCTCGTCTAAATTTGTTGGTTTTGGCTCGTCGTTGTAAAGTTTTACGAGCATGGATGGAATTTTTCATAATCATTGGTTTATCTTCATCAATTTCAGCCTCCATAGCCAGTCCCTCAAAGAAATCTGTAAATTTTACAACATCACATCATTTCTGTAGGAAATCACCAACACATGATCTGAGAATAAAAATTGTTGATCACTGGACAAAATCAATGCAACTTCAGTATGATGACTAGCCTCATAAAAGTAACTACTGAATAAAGCCACTACATGGAAACAAATCACAAAGCAACCTGGATTCCATTTTTATATTTTCGGTTTAAGGCTCTAAGGAAGCTCCCCATTTGGATAAATATTTCCATGATCTGTATGTTTAGTTTATGTCATGTCTCTTGGTAGATGGCAGTTATTGAAATTTTCATGTCACAGTATTCCTCTGCACTTGATCTGGTCAAGGAGAGACAGACGTCGGTTACATTCTCATAAAAGAAAACCCATTAACCCAAATTCTAACTTATGATGATATCTAATTCCTCTTTTGTATTTGATATGAGTCATTGGTGCCAGCTGTTTGAAGCCTGAAATTGAATATTGAAAATTGTGGTATCCTACTGAATTATTACAGTCCAAGTTTCACTTTCATCATGGCTGACTGTTTTACAAAGCTGATTGAGCTTTAGTATGAGATAATTACACTCCTCCCACACTGTCAATAGCTCTATAAAGAACCAGAAAAAAAACCTGTCTATCGTTCTCAGATTTCTGTGTCTCTGATTATAACGTACTAAACAGATATGACTGGTTAGATTATGCCTTTCAGAAGAGTTTGTAACTCAACCAATTTTGTGGCATTATTAGAGCAAAAAATAAAAAAAAAAAATGGAAAATTTCCCTCTCATGATATTATACCCCAACTGAGAAAAATATGTAACAAATCTGCAATCCACGACCCATCAAAATTGAATAATTATTCAAATCCCTACACAATGAAATGAGAATTAGCCATGTGTTACAGTCATCTACTAAACCTGAAAATTTAACCTTACAAACTTCATGACACTTCACACCTATTTCAATTCACTTCTCAACATTTTTTACATGTTAAATGCCATTTTCAAATCAAACTTTCAAATACTCACTTTTTAATTTTCTAACATTAACAACCATCTCTTGATGAACATCTTCCTTGATTATCATTGTCTGAGAGTCCACAGCAACCCCGAGTTTCCTTAGCGACTCCTCCGCTTCTTTCAGTTTCCGCTCAGCATCCATCCTGGCCATTACTTCTTCCTGTGTACAACATGATAATGAAAAATGCATGATCTGCGTACTGTGTAAAATGCTATCTCTTAATATCGCCATCTACTTAAAGATGGGCATACCTGTAACACTTTTTTGTGATTAGCTGGATTTCTACTTCATTTTCACATTTCTAGATAATTGCAACCTATCATCTGACTTTGAAATCAGGCCTACCTGTCTGCTACCTTGTGATAAGACATCAGATGGGGGACCAGTCTCATGGGATTGAATTTCAAGTCAGTGTTGCAGCCATTGCCATTAAGCCGACAGACACTCTTACCTATAGAACCGACAAGGCCCAACCATCTTACAAAAAACAAACTCGAAGAAAAATCCTGTCTACATAAATGTACACAATCTAGTATCCATTTCCCTTTTAATCAAATGTGTGATGGACTGTCAAATTTCACATAAATGTCAAGAATTCACATAAGTAGTGCTGTTTATAACTTTCGATAGTTCTGAAATTTTTTAATGCTCAATTTAGTTTCGTCCTCCCTCTTGGAATTTGTATTTGCTATAAATGTATGCGAGAATTTTTAGCTTTATTTTAGGAAACTCAGAATTCATCAAACAATACATTATTACAAATAGTTTTAATTTTAATGAAACAATACTCAGAAAACGCTGTTCTCCACAAAATCAGTGGAGTGAATGAAACAAGCGAATACACACCTCCCACACACAACAAATAATGTCCGTCTTTGTATATTTGATTTGTCTAGGCACAATGTAAATGTGCCATGTAATCCACTTAAGATACAACATTATTTTTTTTAAAAAAAATCTAAAAACCCATCTCTTTTGTCAGGCTTTTAATGTGTGATCTTTTTGATTTGACATTTTTAAAATCAGTATTTTATGCAACATGGCAAAGAACGGTATCAAAAAAAAAATAAATAAAATTCTAGCACATATTTTATGATTTTTATAATATGAATTAATTTCTAATTTTCTGTAGCTTATTTCTTTCACATTGTGCAATATTGATATCTGGCATTTATAAGCGATTTTATGTACTCTGTATAATTTTGATTTGCATTTTAGTATAGTGTAAAGCGCTTTAGAGTGTATTTAGATAAGGCGCTATATAAGTGCATTATTATTAACACTGTATGTCTACCTTAAGTAATCTGTCCCAGCTCTGCACCAAGATGTTACCATTTGACCTTCAATGACTTACCTTATACTTTTAATCACTTACCTTTGACCTTCAATGACTTACCTTTGACTTTCAATGACTTACCTTCAGTTCTGCTTCTGTCATCTCCTTCTGCGTTCTGAGATCCTACAACAAATGGACAGCATGAATCAAAAATCTCCCCACTCTAGAGCATTCACTTCCTCTACATAATACCACAAAACTGATTATTTTGTCTGTAATGATAATAGTAGGGGACTATTATACTAACCCCTCCCCCAATTATTAGGGGGTGGTATGGTGTAGACACCTATTATTAAAATTAGTAAAATTACCAGTTGTTGTGATAATACATATATGAAAAGACTTTCAGTGTGATACATGACAAAATAACTTTCCCAAAGAAGGCAGGAAAGTCCTCCGTTGGTGAATCTTTAGATAAAAATATTGAGGAACGTATGATTATTCCCCGATAACAAACACAGCCACCTTAAACGTGAGATGTGTTTATCCCTGCTCTGGGGCTAACATTGTATGTGTACCTATTTTAGTGTATTTAAAATCTGACACAGTCAGACCTGATGCACTATTTGGCATTATAATCATGATTTCTTACTTCTTCTATGTATGAGAATGGATGTATCAAGATTTCATATTTCAGCACAACTATAAATTAGTGCTCGTGCTTCACCACCAAATCAGCTAAAATTTGAATCCTGCTAACATAAGTGCACATACAGTACACAAGCAGGGCAGATGTTTCTCCATGTGTTAACCTATTCTCCCTTTGTACAGAAACATATCTGGACTTCCTCTTGGTGTTCTGTATAGATATATACTGTATAAAGGGTTATTTTTTCCCTGTGTTATGTTTACTTTCTACATACAGTTGTATTAAAATAACAGTTTCACTTAGTCTTGAATTTGTCCAGCGACAACATGGGTGAAAGGAACGAGAAAACTAAGAGTGAATATACACCTTTATCCTGCTTCAGACAAATTTGTCCAGCGACAACATGGGTGAAAGGAACGAGAAAACTAAGAGTGAATATACACCTTTATCCTGCTTCAGACAAATTTGTCCAGCGACAACATGGGTGAAAGGAACGAGAAAACTAAGAGTGAATATACACCTTTATCCTGCTTCAGACAAATTTGTAAACGTATGACTAGACATAAACGTATCATATGATGCCCTGAAATTTTCAATACACCGTCTCTATGCAGAGAGTTTGGCAACTGTCACATCACTTATGAATCATACGATGCTCCTAAATTTCAATACATCATACCCTTGCAGGGGTATATTAGTCCGACAGCTAACATAGCTTTAATGCATGTCTGCATTCAGTTTCAACTCACATAATGTAAGCAGTTAATTTCAAAGTGTTTTATTTAGATGAGGAAATTCAAATATAAGCAATAAATTATCATACTTTGGCATTTATTGTGCTAATAACACATACAGACAATTCATACCATGTTAAAGCACGTTATTCAATTTGTATGCACAATCTTTTTCCAGTGCACGGAAGTGACCATTTTATTGCTGCTGTCAGATCAAGCATTCACGGTTGACCTACAGACCTTATCATAGCAGATTTTACTGTTTTAAAATCTGTACACTTGATTTAGAAAATATAGACTGTCAAAAAAGTTGGCCGTTTTGGATTGTATGACATAAATTTTTGCCCAAAAGTCCATTAAAACCATTTTACTCTTACTCTTTTCCATCATGCATTAAACATATGATATTGATATTTCCAAATTTATTAAAACTTTAATTCTTTTTCTATCAACCAATCAAAAGAGGACTAGCCCAGAGTCTAATCTATTATCACCTTCCATCCCTATTTCACTTTGTAGAAAACCTTGTTGACGATTTGAAAATATTTTATTGTAATTTAACATGTACAATTGGATTGGACACAAGCTCTTAAAACTTAAAACAACCTTGCTCTTGAAACTTCAAATGTCCTCTGTCTCTAATCCTTGTTTTATCTAATCTTTGAAATTAATACCTTAATTGTCTCATTAAGTTGTTGAGCTTGTTCATCAAAATGCTGCTTTTCTTCCTCAAGTATCTGAGCTTTCTCCTCATTTTCTGTTAACCTAAAATACACCATCACAGGGCATGGCAGTTTTGAGTAAATAAAAATCAGCTTCACATTCAATACCCTAACTTCCTCAACATGTCATCACTGTGAGCAGACTCATGCACTTTATCACATTCAATAACCTAACTTCCTCAACACGACATCACTGTGAGCAGACTCATGCACTTTATCATATTCAATAACCTAACTTCCTCAACACGACATCACCGTGAGCAGACTCATGCACTTTATTTATCTTCACTCTGTCTCTGTGAGCAGACTCGTGCACTTTATTTACCTTCTCTCTGTCTCTGTGAGCAGACTCGTGCACTTTATTTACCTTCTCTCTTTCTCTGTGAGCAGACTCGTGCACCTTATTTACCTTCTCTCTGTCTCTATGAGCAGACTCGTGCACTTTATTTACCTTTGCTCTGTCTCGGCCTTTTCTGCCTGAAGAAGTCTCATCTTGTTCTCTATCTTCTTCAGCTGATCCTGTATGTCACCATGTGTTGTGTGTAATGTCTGCTTTTGATTTTCTTGTTCTTCCAAAGTACTCATTATCCTGTGTTTCTCTTTATCTAACAGCTGTTGATAAAAATTTACATTTCCAATGGTTTTGCCTTAATATCTTCAAATCAATTCAAATGATAACCATTTTTTCATGAATGTGAACAATATGCTTATGAATCTTGGTAAAATATAGCATGACTATTTTAAAGGGACTGATTCAAGATATCCCCCCCCCCCAAATTTTGTTTTTCACTTTTAATGATAAAATTCTGCTGTCTAATGTGTTTAAAAGATTTCACAAAAATATAGTCATACATCATGGCAAGAAGCTCATTATAGAGAATGCATTATTTGTTGTGTAAACAAAGATTGGAGTATGCTATTGTTTACAAAGTTTAGAAAATGTATGGTTATCAATCTAAGAGGCTAGCGGGAAGTTGTATTTCACATAATAATTAACTGTTTTAGATTGGTTGCTGTTTTGGGAGTATTTTATGAAGTGGTAGTTTTTCCGCTTTAAGTTTGATGCCATTTTTGGAATCGTACCTGTAATGCCTCTTGCTGATGTGAAATTGTTGATGACAATTCTTGACGATCTTTCTCCACTTCCTGCATATATTGGTTTGTGTCCTCTAGTTCCCTGTCGGATGAGGAAGAGTTCTTATCAACTCAGTCACAAAGGAAGCAACATAAATCGATTCAAGAATAGAAATGGCTGTGTTGCTTTAAAATATGTTATCTGTGATCGAGACAGTAGTATCACTCATTTGCTACCATGTTGAAGTTTGAGTAATGTCTATTGGGAAACCTGTGAGAAGTTTTAAATGTACAAAGTAGGTACCATCTATCCACAGTATGCAGAGCAAATGACATAGTTCAACTATTTGTAATTTTTCTCTTAAAAAGTCTGAGCAAATTCAAAAACTTTTTTGCACATCATCAATGTGTATACAACAACTGCACTGTCTGAGAGATGCCAAGTCAAAGTTGTAAGAGGAGTTGTTTACACAAAGTAGGTACCATCTATTTGAAAGATGCTGAAAAAAATAATGAATTTCAGCTATATGTAAACTTTTTGAAAATGTCCAAAAACTTCCCAAAAGTCACATGCATATCTTCAACATGTCCATAATAACTGTACAAAGTTTGGAGAATGTCAGCCTAAAGGTGTGAGAGGAGTTGATTACACAAAGTAGGTACTGCCCATTCAAAAGATGCTGAAAAAATGACAAAGTTCAACTACATGTAAATTTTTTTGAAAAATGTCCAAGCACTTCCAAAAAGTCACATCACATCTTCAATATATCTATTACAGCTGTGAAAGTTTGGGGAATGTGAGGCTAGAAGTGAGTGAGGAGTTGATTACACAAAGTAGGTACCCTATAGGAGGATGCCCACTTGTCCAGCATCCACCGTACTATAAGCGGGATGGACATTGCGCAACCTGGCCAAAAATTGTTGAACACCGATGTTCCTATGCACAAAAGGAATGAGAGATATTGTGGTTGTACCCATTCAAACATTTAGCATCTCCTGTTGATGCTCGTCTTCCAAGGGGCCTCCGTGGCCGAGTGGTTAGAGCATTGCTCTCAAAATCACAACGCCTCTCACCTCCAGTCGGCGCAGGTTCGATTCTCGTTCGCACTGATATATATGTGAGAAAGTTTGCCTGTTTACTTTCGGAAGGTCATTGGTCTCTTCCCAGGTACATTGGATCTGGGTTCTCTCCTCCACCTACAAAAACTGGATGCCACCAGATAACTGAAATATTGTTGAGTGTGGCGGAAAAACAACAAACAAACAAATAATCGTTTTTCAAACTCCAGTCTATTGAACACAGCACACTGTTAGGTCAGTGAACATACTTACTGTTTGACTTGATCAAATTCTTCAATTAATTCTTTCTGGAATTTTTCAATCTTTTCTTTTTCTTTTTCAAGGTTTTGGTTTATCCTTGCAAGTTCCTGAAAGGCACAGTAAGTGAACAGCTGGAGTACAAGATTTTACAAGAAAAGTTGACAGTATTGATATACTTTATGGAGTACAAGATTTTACAAGAAAAGCTGACAGTATTGATATATTTATGGAGTACCTCAGTTTTTTCTCTTTCATCTGACAATGCCATCACCTCTGATTGGAGCTGGTCTGAAAAATGTACATTTTCATTACAATAAAATGCATATTTTTAATAAAACAATATTCTGAATGAATATTTATCATTAAAATAAACATATCATATCATAAGGTGTTTTACTTCTAACATTTACATTGTATTCTGCAGACACGCTAATTATTTTTGGACCATTCGATATTCAGTCATATAAATACCCCTAACTTTGATCTGAAATTGAGGTATCTATTTTTAATACTCAATTCATACAACAGAGGAATACGCAACTATGGACACTGATGGAATAAATCATGCAGGTGCTCCAAGATCCCTCAAGGACCAAGAGCTTTTTTCATAACTAAGAAGTATCCCTGGGTTTTTTTTCAGGTTTTATGTTTGTTTGACAGTATGGTGTTTGTTTGGTTATATGAATGTTTATTTGGTTTTATGTGTTAAAAACAAAAGTTCCAGTTTTTCTCAAATATATATGGGAGCAGAGAAGAAGATTTTCTAAGATTTAAAGCATTTTCATGTACTATATGGCCATATTGGCTCCACCTTAGTGCCTGAAGCTTTGGCCCAGGAGCCACGAATTTCACAATCTCTGTAGAGAGCTTCATGGACATCATTATCATATATATATAGTTTTACTCCCAAATGTGTGAGAGTAGAGGAGGAATTTTTTTAAAATATAGCCTTTTGTAGTTTCTTTGGCCCTGCCCACTGGGCATTATCATTATAGTGAACCTCCAGGGCCAGTCAAAAACAGCTAATCATTACCAACCTTTGTTATATCCAATGCAATTTTCATTATTTTCCTCTCACTAGGAAATAAATATCACTTCACAATAAGGGTGAATTCATTATAAATGTGTTTGTTATAAACATGTTTTACTGTCCCATAAAAGTTATGATGCCAATGTGTTATTCAGTTTTTTCTGCAAACTCATTGCATGTCAAAATATAACAAAAACAAAAGCATAAAGTGATGGTTTACCAAAGTAGTCCTGCTTCTGTTTGGCCATTTGTAGTCCATGTTCCTCCAACCGATGAATCATTTCATCCGCAAGTTTGGAATTCTTCCAAGTTCTAGTGAACAAAGCATTTCCTGGTATTTATAACAATGTGTCAAAAACCATGCACGTCAAGGTGCACTGCTTAGTCCTAATGTAATGTCCCTGCTAGGATCTTTTCTTCTAACTGGTATTGCAGTCAAAATACTACACAATTTAATTCAAGCTACTATAGTACCTAATAATGCATAATATATCATTTACACAAAAAATTAATTAATAACAAAGTTATCACACAGAAAACAGCAAGAAATTGGCATATATTTTCCATATATAACACCAAGTTTAATTTCCTGCTCTTTATGTGCATGGCCAGTACATGAAACTAGTTAAATAATACTTGTTACACATAAACGCACACTGACATAAAATACTTTGAACAAATTAAGCAACGTCTATAACAATAGATAAGTTTTTGATGCTTGTCAGTAATATATCTATAAATAAGTTCAGCGTATAGGTATATGTATATGGAGTACAAACATGCGTTTGGATTTCTGTAACATGTCAATCCATCTGTCTCGATCAAAACCACTGTCTGCTGCCAGCAGAAGCTTCCCCTTAAACAAACAAAAATAAAGCAAATGTTTCTACAACGCAAAATAAAAATCCACGATAATGCACACAGCAATATCCTTATAAACATCATAACACAAAATTATAAAATGGTTTATAGTCAATGTGCCTAGAACCATATATATACTAATCTTGAAAAGAATATCTACACAGACACACACACACACAAAGAAATACAGCTTAATAAATGCCCTTGTTGGTGAAATCATGAAATAGCTCTACTGTTTTCTACAATATTGGATACAAAGTAAAACCTACTGTCTATAATTCAATGTGCTCAGGGGTACATATTACAGTTGTAGGGCATGGGAAAAGAGTATTGGGATATATAAAAAAAAAGGTTGGGGTATACTGCCAAACGAAATACAGAGATGTCCATTTGACTGCTTTAATTGAGTATTTTATGTCTTAGCATAAAAACCATATATTAACTAGCTTGCTTCTGCAACAAAGATGATTGAACATGGATCACACTAAAACTAAAGCTGTCCTATCAGGGCTAATACCTCCATGAAGCAACCCAACACTGGGGAACTGTACAATTGACAAGGATCATTCTTCTCATACTGCATACGGGGCTTTTTTCATGGGGTGATAAATTTGGCTTATTTTATTGGTCAGATAGCTTTCCGCCAAATTATCACTCACCAAATATGCACCCAAATGCAACTTCAGTATTTGCAAGAGAAATAACTTTCTTGTCCGCCAAAATTTATTCCACTAAAATTATTAGTAAACTTTTGAGTCGGCAGATCGCCAAATTTTAGATGGATTTCATCTCTGATCTCAAATCAGAGATGTTTCATATACTCACTGTGATGACCCCAATGTTTCATGCACTCACTGTGATGACCCTAATGTTTCATATAGTCACTGTGATGACCCCAATGTTTCATGCACTCATTGTGATGACCCTAATGTTTCATGCACTCACTGTGATGACCCTAATGTTTCATGCACTCAATGTGATGACCCCAATGTTTCATGCACTCACTGTGATGACCCTAATGCTTCATATAGTCACTGTGATGACCCTAATGTTTCATGCACTCACTGTGATGGCCTTAATGTTTCATGCACTCATTGTGATGACCCTAATGTTTCATGCACTTACTGTGATCACCCTAATGTTTCATGCACTCACTGTGATGACCCTAATGTTTCATGCACTCACTGTGATGACCCTAATGTTTCATGCACTCACTGTGATGACCCTAATGTTTCATATAGTCACTGTGATGACTCTAAAATCACTAGAAAATGATCAATAGGGTCATTTTCATACTTCAGTCTTGTTAACCTTTGAACTTTTGAATCCAAAATCACTAGAGAGATGACCCCCTTGTTGTGTGTACTCACCATTGTTGTAAGTCAATTCAAATTCAGAAAGTCATTAAGAGATTCCAAAATAATTAAGTAAGAGCTTCAGAAAGTAATTAAGTAAGAGCTTCAGAAAGTAATTAAGTAACAGCTTCAGAAAGTAATTAAGTAAGAGCTTCAGAAAGTAATTCAGTAAGAGCTTCAGAAATAATTAAGTAAGAGCTTCAGAAATAATTAAGTAAGAGCTTCACCGGTCGCGGTAGTTCAGTGGTTAGAGCGTTCGCTTCGTAACCGGGAGGTCGTGGGCTCGAGCCCCGCTTGTGCCATGGTTGCGTCAAACCTAAGACGAAAAATAGGTAGTGATTGCTCCTTCGCCAAACACTCGGCATTTAGAAGTGAGAATCACGGGTCTTTCGGATATGACCTTAAAAACGGAGGTGCCATGTCACGGTAGGCGTTGGCACATTAAAGAACCCTCACTGCTACAGCCCTGAATGCTAAGCATAGGTCTAAATTTGTGGTACTTTACCTACAGCTGGTGACGTCTCAATATGAGTGAAAAATTCTTGACGGGACGTAAAACAAACAAACAAACAAGTAAGAGTTTCAGAAAGTAATTAGGTAAGAGCTTCAGAAATAATTAAGTAACAGCTTCAGAAAGTAATTATGTAACAGCTTTTATAACTTCTTAACCTGATGGTCATCAGATTTCTATAGAACTATACATCGTATACATGGATGGAAGAAACAACATTTACAATTCACCATTATTTGGTCCGGCTTTCTATACAACTCTACAGCAATATGTCGTGTTCCTGTTACAGTTAAACAAACTTAAAGTGAAATACTAGGGACCAACAATTTTGACTCTTATAAAAATAATTCTTTCATAATGTTTAAAACTACAGGGAATAAAAATCACTTTGCTGCAAGTGTGAATTCATGATAAGGATGTTCACTGTAACCATGTTTCCTGTACTTTGACGGTATACATTCATTACAAACACTTACTTTAATGACATTTTTTACAAAACCTGCTAATTGTCATGATAAATTTGGTCCTCTTTACTTTAGTGAGAGACAAAGTATTTAGAGTTGCACAGTGCTTTCATTTGTATATCAATTTAACACCCATGCTTGTATGAAAAAACAAGATGTGTTTGTGAAACAATGATGCCTCCAGTTTACGACAAAATGGAGCTGCAAGATTTGCAAAGGTCACCAGGTCAAAGATTTTGGTGTCAATGGAGAGGTCTTGCTACAAGGAATACACATACCAAATATGAAAGGTCTGCCTCTTATGTTGTATGATTGATTGCTTGATTGTTTGTTGTTTTTTGCCACACTCAACAATTTTTCAGTTATCTGGTGGCATCCAGTTTTTGTAGGTGGAGGAGAGAACCCAGATACAATGTACCTGGGAAGAGACCACCAACTTTCCAAAAGTAAACTGGCAAACTTTCTCACATATATCGGCACAAGCGAGAATCGAGCCCGCGCCGACTAGAGGTGAGAGGCATTGTGATTTTGAGCACAATGCTCTAACCACTCAGCCACAGAGGCCCTTCTTACGTTGTAAAGATATGATGAAGGTTAAAGGTTTATCCAAAAACTGGATCAATGGTCAATGACAAGAAATCTAGTATCGTTGGCAAGGTCTTCTCACAAGAAATGCACATGCTAAATATAAAAGCAGTATCTCTTACAATTGGAAAGATATGGCTTATATTCGAATTTTATAAAAGTATTAATCAAAAGTCATTGTAAAGATCACCAGGTCAAAGATTTTGATGTCAATGGAGAGGTCTTGTCACAGGGAATACACATACCAAATATGAAAGGTCTAACTCTTATGGTTGTAAAAGATACGATCAAGGTCAATTTTTTTTGCCACAGACAGACAGATGAGAAATGGACAGGCCAAAAACTATGCACTTGAATCTTTGATTCCGGGAGCATAAAAATTTCCTAAATTTCTAATTAGATGGGTGTTTAATTTGGGCAAGATTACACTTTCATAATATCTACAATTTTTGTTGTTAACCATACAGATCCATTGCTACTATTTTCCACAGTCACAGTTGTAGCAAACTTCTAAGGCCAGTGAAGCAGTTCGTTATGACCAAACTTAATTAAATCCAATATAACTTTTCTTACTTTCCTCTCATAGGGGAATAAATATCACTTCGCAATAGGCATGAATTTGTTATAAGCATGTTCATTATAAGCGTGCTTTTCTATACAAACAACTTCAACATTTATCCCTTATGTTTGTATCTAGTCAATCTATTTTTGTTAAAATGAAGGTCTGTACTTTTATTAAGAAGTATAATACTTTCAATACAGCATATGGTTAGGACTAATAAAATATTAGTAAATATAAACATTATACAATATATATATATATATATATATTCACAAACACCTCGCACCATTTATATTGAAGTTAATTGTATTGAAATATTGATTTTTTAAAATCAAAATGAAATACTCAACTACAAAGTCTATAATTCTTTGCTTCGAAGCATCACTTACATTGAAATCACTTGTACGGAATAGCTGGATGTATTAACATGATTAACGCAGACAACTGACGTGGGGGGGGCTAACTGGTACCACATAACAGTTACCCCGAGAAAGTCCAACATTAGCAACACGGAAAAAAAAGCATGCGTGTAATTCTTTGTTCACATAGCATGTATGATTGTAGTAAGAATTTTCAAACCAATTAATTTCACTTGCTCTATGATGTAGAGATATTTGTGTGATATACTAAATGAGCTTGCACAGGTTGTTTTTCTTAAGACATGAGTTGTAAAACTTTACTCAAGGAAGTATCAGCCATCATCAAGCTGTAATATTCTTTCTCTTGCATCCCATGAATAACAAGTTTGATGATCCTAGCCCCAATGGTTTCATCTGTATCCTGCCTACAAGGTTTTCCCAGTAAGTGATACTACAACCGTGACCTTTGACCTTGAACAAAAGGTGTCCTCCACGTGACATGAGGACTATGTGTACCAAGTTTGACAGTCTTAGCCCCAAAAATTTGGTCTGTATCCTGCCTACAACATTTTCCTATCGACTAATGCTACAACCTTGACCTTTGACCTTGAAAAACAATATGCATCTTCTTTTCATCATGATAATCAAATGTGCAAGTTTGATGGTCCAAGCCCCAATAGTTTTTTCTGTATCCTGTCTAAAAGGTCTTCCTTTAACCTTGGTCATATCTTTTACACCTTAAACGGCATGGACATGATTTGAGCAGAAGATATTTAAATTTTGTTTTTCCATTTTTAAGGCCTCAGACAACTAACACAAAGGGAAACTACAAAAAAGGCCTTAGACAACAAAATACAAAGGGAAACTATAAAACAAAGGCCTCAGGCAACTAAATACAAAGGGAAACTATAAATTAAATTGTAGACACTGCAAAATTTTACTACATGACTAAGATCTATAGTAAAACACACTTAAAGCAAAATTGTGAGGATGAACAATTGCTACTGCTAAATCCAGATTAACTCTGCTAGTGTTAGCTAGGTGACCAATGACACACATGTACAATAAAATGAGTAAAAAGATGAGTTTGTGAAACACTGATCTCCCCGCAGCAAAGTAATTATGGTACCATAAAAAGGTCTTGTCACAAGGAATACACATGTGAAATATGAAAGACCTATCACTAACCATTCAAACGTTATGGCCAATATTAAATTTTTTCAACAGTAGATCAAACTCCTGAGGTTAAAGGTTTGGTACTAAAAGAAATGTTTTGTCAAAAGGAATACACATGTGAAATATGAAAGCCCCAAATAACTAACCATTCAAAAGTTACGGATAAGGTTTTAAGTTTTTCAATAGTAGGTCAAACTCTAAGGTGAAAGTCACAAGGTCAAACATATTGGTACCAAGTTCAAGAAATAAACATGTGAAGCCCTGTCACCATCCATTCAAAAGTTATGGCCTAGGTTAAAGTTTTTCCTGACAAACAGACAGATAAACCAAAAACTTCATGCCCTCGAATATCTGATTATGGGGCATAAAAAAATGTTTACGCCATGAACCAAATATAATTTTCCAAAAGTAATTTCAATGTCCATTGCAGTCATGCCAAATCAGTACAAAACAAAGAATAAGATGATATGATACAAAATATAATAAATATTGTGTATGAAATGGTTATATGTGGCAAAAGACAAGCTACAATCAATCAGTACATTGATGAATATAAAAAGTGTGTATCATTTATACTTACATTGACCTTGCAACAAATAAACAAAACAACAAAATTTAAATCACTTAACATCAGCAGATCTGTTGCTGGTTTCAGCTTTTTTTTTCTAATGATTTACTTGATCATACAGAAGTGTTATGGTAGGTATGATAGAATGTTTAACAATCTTCCTAGAATATTTAAATGATAAAAAAAAAATATTAAATGAAGGATGATATATTAAATGTGCCTAATTATGCCTCCTTAACATGTCTTTCTGCAAACTTTAAATCAGTACGAGTTGGACTTTACACAAAAAATTGAAAACTGAAAAAAAAAAAAAGAACTCTTGTCAGTTATGCACAAATTGAAAGGGGTGAGGGGTTGTCATTACTTTGTTTATCATTAGAAATGACTGATAAGGAATTGTGCAATCATTTATCAGACAGGGAAACTGATGATTATTTCAATCAAGTTTCTACAGCTAAAGTACACCTCCTACCAGAAAACATCAGCATATGATGAAAAGTTAGGAATAAATTTAGGAATTCACATCCTGCCTCTTATGTCTCATGGGTATTGTTGAAAAAGAAAGTCAGATTTAATTACAGTAAGACTTGTATAAGGATTTCAACCCTGCCCCTTTCATACTGTTTTAGTGATCATTGGTTCACAGTGCTCAGATGCATATTTTAAGAGGGTTGAGATTTTTCTTCCAAAAATTCAACAACAACCCCACCCCTAGAAAAAAAAGAAAGATCCAGAATCTGTGCAGGTCCATTACAATACCACAAGCATGTATACTAACTTGCAATTTACAGTATGGCTGCAATCAGTTCAACAATTTTGTTTTATATATATGTAGCATGTCCACAATTTACAGTATGGCTGCAATCAGTTCAACAATTTTGTTTTATATATATGTAGCATGTCCACAATTTACAGTATGGCTGCAATCAGTTCAACAATTTTGTTTTATGTATGTAGCATGTCCACAAATATTCTCACATTTTCAAATTAATTGCCTTCCTGCATGAACATGACACAATTTCATGATCAAGATTTTGTGTTTATATATATATATATATATATATATATATATATATATATATATATATATATATATATCGATTTCGTTCATTAAATGTTTGTGATAAGGCTGCACCTAAAACCTTAGAAAGACAGTAAAAACAAAATTGATAGGAAGATTACTGACACTTGGAGGTGGTACATTTTGAATTCTTGTGACTTAAAAAAACCATGTGATACTAGTACACTGCAGATTTTGTTTTATTAGGCGATCATGCAATTTTTTTTTCTCAGCCTATCTGCATCTAATAGGAATACTTACAGCTATCTCAGTACTTTCTATTGAGATGGCATAGGGCTGGCCATTCTCCCTAACTGCTTCAATTGTACACTCACCAAGGGGGATAATTCCCTACAACAAAACAAGGATCAAACAACAGATAATTACACAATCTACCGACATTGGGTCATTCTAGTACTAGAGTTCTCTCTCTCTCTCTCTCTCTCTCTCTCTCAGAATTGTTAACTACCTACAGATTACATTCAGACTATCGATTGATTTATTTATACATTCCAGCCATTCCAAGAACATTATCTACATTTAACAGATTTCTTTTCGTTACACTGTCACTTCAATATCAGCGATAAAACCTGACTTCTAAACAACTGATATAGGTTACGAAAATCGTCACTGCATAATAAAAGTTCCTTGTTAGTAAATCAATCTAACACACTCAGAAAGATAAAACAATGCAGTGAAGCTCTATTGTATTATAACATTTACTGTGTATTTAATAATGGTGCAGATGTGCATGTATATATTATACCATATATGTCTTCAGTAACTTTCCCCTTGGAGAATATTGATGACACAAAGTTACCGACACATTTTGTCAAGTAACAATATTTTTCCAAAAACAAAAATATTTCAATACATCTCCATGTTTATAAAATGCACATATTTCATTCATATCTTTAAGTTTCAATAACAATTTCAATATCTTTCAAAACATTATAATTGCATTGTTAACTTTTATTATTTTTGGTTCCAAAGCCCCTCCCCCACCCTTAAAAATCCCTATAAACACAAAATCCTCAAATAGAAGAAAACAATGTTGTGAAATTTGAAAATCTTAAATTCTAATGATACAAATCATGTTACAGTAGCATTTAGCCAGGATGTCTTGAAGGATACTCCCTGCCAAAATTTAATACTGGATTTCAAATAATAAATTGTTTGAAAATAGCCATGGTTCATTCATTCATGAAAATATAAAACTGATTAATTTCAATCCCACGTTGCATTTCTCATCTAAAAACTTGCTTCTTTGAAAATGTTGTGTAAATTTTTTCATCAATAAATGAAGAGCAGAGTAGATTTTTTTTTTTGTATAGAGGTAGAAACCACATGGAATAGTTATAAGCAAGATAATCCTTTAGAGTTAAATGTGTGATTAAGTTAACTAAATGAAGAGTTTCTAGATTCTCTACTCCCTGACAGGAAGCGGTTAATTACTTACCTCTGTTATTTTCTACATTTCATATAAATACACGTTTCGAATTCAATTTTAAAAGGAAATTGTAACCACCCTCTTATCAAACTTTTTCATGTGGCAATGACACTTAACAGAATGAAAACAGTATCAAATGTTAATGAAATCTAATTCAGAATTATTGTGGGTTTTTTTTTTCCTTACTTACTTTCATCTGAGGGGCTTGCTTCCAGTTAGAGAAAATTGTAAAGAATACTTTATTTTAAAATATTATATTGTTTACATATTTTTTTTTTTTTGATGGGAGCAAGCCCCTGTGATTTTATACACATATAAAAAAAATGTATTTGATCCCCAGATTGCATGCAATTAGAACTAAAAAGGCCATACAGTCATATCATTCTCCTCTTTTGACATTGTCAAGAAATTCATTATTCTAACTTCCTGACCGGAGGTAACTGAATAAGAATCCATGGGCTCACCTACGACTGACGTGTTACGATGTACATAATTACTCAGAGAACCGTTATCTGTACCTACGACTGACGTGTTACGATGTACATAATTACTCAGAGAACCGTTATCTGTACCTACGACTGACGTGTTACGATGTACATAATTACTCAGAGAACCTTTATCTCTACCTTTGGGTGCACATTCAGACATCTTCTTTTTTCCAGGTCTTTTTTCTCTGTGTCAGGATAGTACAGCAAAAATCCATCTTTTATAACAAAATACCTGTGTATTGTAAAGACATCATGAAAATCATATATTTTTAAATTTCAATATAACAGAGAAGCGTTTTGAGATGCATTCCTAAGGGCCCCACCAGAGAATGAAGGGACAACTGTACATGGTGTGTGTCAGGAGCAGAATGGTGTATGGACACTGAGAAGAGATCAGGAGGTGAAGCTGGAGAGAGTGGAGATGAGGATGGTGAGGTAGATGTGTGGTGTATTGCTGGAGAGAGTGGAGATGAGGATGGTGAGGTGGATGTGTGGTGTATCGTTGTGCAACAGGGATCAGGTGAAGCTGGAGAGAGTGGAAATGTGGATGTGTGGTGTATCACTGGAGAGAGTGGAGATATGGATGGCGAGGTGGATGTGTGGTGTATCGTTGTAAGTCAGGGATCAGGTGAAGCTGAAATATTTTGAAAGTATGAATTGCAAGAAGATATATTTTTTTGTATTCTGGTACAGAGATACACCTTATCATTTTTAATGTTCAGTGGAAATAGAGGAATATTTTAAAATTATTTACTATTACAGTACTTAAACCAATCATTTTGGTCCTACCCTGGAACCAATACCCAAATTCCTGGAATCATGAAATGTACAATTTTAGTCGGCTACCTGCTCTTCTATTGAAATATATAATCTAATTTCAGTTTAGTATCAACAACATTATAGAAGATAACAATTTTAAATGCCCTTTCTCAACATCTTCTGAGATCCAGTTCATGAGACTTTGACATTAAACATTGTGTTTAACACCTTTGAGACCCTGGTTGACATGAGAAACACCCATTTGTCAGTAAATTTGTTACTTAGTTATAGTGGAAAGAGGAAATACATGAACTCAATTCAATAATTTCAACATGATGAAATTCCTATTTCCTTGTTTATTCATTACTGATATTTCCTTGCTACAGAATTAATGTGGGAATTAGCATTATGCTTCTTCCTTGGTGTTTGTTGGTTTGTCCTTCTGTCTAAAACTATCAGTATTGTTACTTTGTATAAAGATATAAGACTCAACAACATGTACACATGTAACAAGACCAAACTAAAATGGCAACAACCAGTCTACAGTTCATGAAGTGATACAGAAAATACCCCAGACAATTTTACAACAGTGTCTGGACGATGTGTCATTAACAATGGTATGACCATTTTAATTCAAAAACATCAGCCATCACAGTATGTCCTAAACTCAAAAACATCAGCCATCACATTATGTCCTAAACTCAAAAACATCAGCCATCACAGTATGTCCTAAACTCAAAAACATCAGCTATTACATTATGTCCTAAACTCAAAAACATCAGCTATTACATTATGTCCTAAACTCAAAAACATCAGCCATCACAGTATGTCCTAAACTCAAAAACATCAGCCATCACATTATGTCCTAAACTCAAAAACATCAGCCATCACATTATGTCCTAAACTCAAAAACATCAGCCATCACATTATGTCCTAAACTCAAAAACATCAGCCATCACAGTATGTCCTAAACTCAAAAACATCAGCCATCACATTATGTCCTAAACTCAAAAACATCAGCCATCACATTATGTCCTAAACTCAAAAACATCAGCCATTACATTATGTCCTAAACTCAAAAACGTCAGCCATCACATTATGTCCTAAACTCAAAAACATCAGCTATCACAGTATGTCCTAAACTCAAAAACATCAGCTATTACATTATGTCCTAAACTCAAAAACATCAGCCATTACATTATGTCCTAAACTCAAAAACATCAGCTATTACATTATGTCCTAAACTCAAAAACATCAGCTATTACATTATGTCCTAAACTCAAAAACATCAGCCATCACAGTATGTCCTAAACTCAAAAACATCAGCCATCACAGTATGTCCTAAACTCAAAAACATCAGCCATCACATTATGTCCTAAACTCAAAAACATCAGCCATCACATTATGTCCTAAACTCAAAAACATCAGCCATCACATTATGTCCTAAACTCAAAAACATCAGCTATTACATTATGTCCTAAACTCAAAAACATCAGCTATTACATTATGTCCTAAACTCAAAAACATCAGCTATTACATTATGTCCTAAACTCAAAATCATCAGCCATCTAAGTATTACACAGATTTTAACTCAAAGACATCAGCCATTCGAGTACTGCACAGATTTTAACTCAAAGACGTCAGCCATTCGAGTACTACACAGATTTTAACTCAAAGACGTCAGCCATCAGAATATCACATAACATAACTTTACAACTGATACCCGGAACTTTCTGATACTCCAAGCTCCAGTGACACAGAGTATACCCACCTACACCCACCACCACCTGCTAAAATATTCTGCAAGGTAGCCAGTGAAACTGCTAATTTTCAATTTCATATTTGTCTGCATTATATCCATGTTTGAGTGATACACACATATTGCAATGTATAACCATCCAAATGTTGTTTTATTTTGGGTTTTTTTTGTGGGTTTTTTTGTTTTTTGTTTTTTGCTGTCATATTAATTGTGATCTAGTACAGTGGTCAACGCCTATGGCTGATCACATCAATCACAGTTGGCACCATTGTTTTTTTATTTGATTGACAGGTTGATATATGTCTGGTATGTGGAAAGGCAAATTTTCTGGGTGCATTAAATTTACAGATCAAGCATCCTCATGGTTAACCGATTGTTCAACTCTGCAGCATCAGCATTGACCACCCTACACAGGTGCTATAACCTTGTACAGAACCTTAATGTAAAACGACAAAGTCACTGAAGGAGAAATTCCAAAAGATTTTGATCATATGCTTGAATGAATACAACCTTACACAAATTTTCAAGTATTGACTGACAAATTTATTTTTTTTTGTTCATCTACAAAGGAATGCCTTCTGCTACTTCCAGTTAGACCCCAATTTAATATTCCTTAGTGAAATATTTCTATGGAGTCTTTTTTACTACAAGGAAGGAAAAAGCAGAGATTGTTGTGTTCTGATGTTTTTTAAGTTGGATCACACACTGTGTGTACCAGCCTTGATCATTCACAATGTCCATAGTTTATAATTGTTCGAAGAACCACATCACACATTAACACCAATTTATAGGTCATTTGATCGTCATCACATCACCACCGTGAACTGGTCACTGTAAGGACACTTTGTAGTTTCACTCATGTGTAAAAACATAAATAAAAGAACACAATCCATAATTCTATATCTGTAAAGTAGGCTCCAAACTTCACATCTCATGCACAAAAGTTTCTATCTCATGAACAAAGGGAAATTTGGGATGTTATTATCTCATGTTTGCTTTTTTTTTTTTTTTTTTTACCAAGGAGTGTTTAAACTTTTGGCAGGTAAAAACAAAACAAAACAACCCTCATGCTTCATCCTCGGTTGATATACTCTCATCAGGTCAATGAAACCATTTATTGACCTCATCAGAAGACTATAATTGTATATTGTCCAAAAAAAAAAGGGGGGGGGGGGGGGAGGCCAGTCAAGCCCCCTCCTTCCCACCTCTTGCTACATGGCCGATTTAGCCAAAGAGACTTCATTAATAATCTTCAGTTTCCATACCAGATAAGTGATTGTATATACAATGTCTTTTCAGTCAATTTTTAGTGATGAACAAAGTAGTGATAGTATAAACCTGACTTAGAGAAACTGCACTAACACATAATACCATCAGTCTAAGGTCTGCATTGTCCAGAAGTCTGTTGTTGTCACAATATTGAAAGTTGTATAATATCAGTAATTGAATCCTAACTTATGTTAAACATAATTCACTATCAATTACATTATTTCATCAATCATTGATACTGTAAATTTTAAATAAAAGAAAGATATCAAACTAATGGTTCCAGTATAAATTCCTTTGAGAACACTTTGTTCATAGTTATTTCATGATTGGTTCTGTCCTCATTACACATAAATGTAATGTCTCAATTTTTTTTCTCTCATAAATCATGATGATATATACTTTGAAAATTTACTGACTTCCTCTGCTATAATACGTGAATGAAAATAAATGGAAAATACTCCAAAAAGTTGCAGATTGGAACTTGAACTACATCATGCAACTGTCTTCAAGTCACTAACTGAGAGAGAGAGAGAGAGAGAGAGAGAGAGAGAGAGAGAGAGTGTTGAACTCATTCATAAAGCTGACATAAATAAACTGAAGAAATAGCTATTCAGATTAAAACAACAATGTGTAGTTCTGTTTTTCTTCGTTTCTTTTTGCGACCAATATTCGGACCATGCTCAATATATCTGATCAAAATAATAATAATAATAATAATAAATTCAGCAATGTACGTATGTTGTATCGGTGTCCTACTTTGTGAATAAAGTTAACTACATACTAGATTGTCCTTTCTTTTTTTCCTTTATATATATATATATATATATATATATATATATATATATATATATATTATATATATATATATATATATATATATATATATATATATATATCAGAAAAAGGAAACATATCTGACCTTTTCGTCCACTTGTTGCTTTGGTGGTTGATGGGCTTTTTGTACAGTAGACCGTGTAACTGGATGTCCTGAGTCCAGTCGTATGAGCCCGAAATCCTCGATTCTTGCGTTCCGTTCATTGTTACTGTCGAGTCATGTTTACATCTCCGGCAAAAACAACAAAAACAACCCATCTACTTCATCTCACTTCCTGAATGCCGTCAAAATCCGCGTAATTTCCGCACAACTTCCGGGTTTTTTTCTTGAAGAATGGAGAGTTCCGAGTGTGAAATTTGGCGGGAAATTTAATGAGCGATCCACGGCTTTAGTCCTGCCTACACACCTCACAGGCTCTCCATGTTTTAAATGTCTGCAATAAAAAAGAAAATATGAATTTTTTAAATTATCATTATAGATATTTAAAACGTCGAGAGCCTGTAATAGTGACAAGCTAGATAGAATGTTTCTATCGTTATTTTTTTTTCCTGTGGTGAACGCATGTTCCGAGACAGTTAGATTACTCTAACTAGTTACACACCTCTACTTGAAAGGTATGTTAATCAATCAAATAAAATGAAATTTAAAAAATTGGAATTATAAACTGAATCTCTCAATATTGATTATATAACATATTTTGACTAAAGGTAGTGCGAAACACCGTTCACGTTAGCACCGAATAGAATGCAGATTTTGTCAACTCTCTCCAGATCACATGTTAAAGCAATATAAGCTGCCAAAATTGCAATTTTTTATAGTGGCATTAAAAAAGGTTAAATGAACGTTGATATGATTGAAAAAAAGAACTGCATCGAATTTCCTCTCTTATGCATCGTTTACACACCTTTACGTGATGAAAAATATATTCCTCGACATTCCGTTTGACCCTAACAATGGCAGCTGATTAATCGTCGGCGACAATCCCGAAGATAACCGATGTGATACGAATGATTCTGATGCTAATCGGGGTGGATCGGGTTGTATCCGGGTCATTAAAATATGGACGGCGAGGTGAGATAAAATTCTAGTTACCATCATTATTTTGGCATTGTTAACGATGTTATATGTTTTTTAGTTGTGATAGTTTTAAGGGATCGCTCGAAACATTACGCAAAATTCCAAAGTCGGCTTCCTCCCTCGCTTCGAACCTTTCGTGTCAGACATCTTTCGTGCTTACCGGGAATATTGCGCTTGCGCATTTGATTTTGCCGAATGAGTTCAACTTTAGGTCATTGCATACGGAAATAATGTCGGGAAAATTAAGGTACGGGAAGACTTAATTTCAACTGTCGAACATTTTTGCATTTAATGCAAAAAATACAACATGTCAAAAGTTTAATCGATAAAATCAGGTATTAGAAGGTAGATGTTTACAAAATTTTCGATTAAATTTTAGGGCCCCAAAATAACAATTTTGACAGCTTATATTGGACAAGAAACATCTTGACTACCGTTTGCATAATTTAACATTTATTCGTCTTATGGTCGAAATTTTTTGCACACACCTCTACAAGCCCACCTGGGCAAGGGATGTGTGAGGGTTCCAACCTTTAGTTCATTTGCACATTCACACAAAAAAAGACCACAGTCTAGAGAATAGGGACCGTCAGGGGAATACTCTTGACTAGTAAGATATATAATCAAGTTACTAATGATGTTGGTTTTCACACATCGTCGAAAGCTGATTTGTGCCAATTTACATTTTGTTGTCTTTGTTATTTCAAGGTGAAAAAAACCGAATAGATAACAAAACGATTTTTCGCTGCGAAACAACGAACAGACGATAAAACGAAAAGTCAAAACGAGACAAAATACAGGCGAAAAGACACAATGAAAACCTGCAAATAAGCGACTTATATTTTGTCGTCTTTTCGCTTGTCGTCTTTACGAGGTGAGAATACGGTTGATTGGTTGCATAGTGTTTGACGCCCCTCTTGAGAATCTTTCACTCATATGGAAACGTCATCATTACCGGTAAAGAGCTTCAAAATTTAGGCCTGCGCTCGGTACTTACGCCCTTTATGCAGGGAAGAATCTTTATCGTGCCACATCTGCGGTGACATGGGGCCTCGGTTTTTACGGTCTCGTGAATGCGAAGGACCGCGTCCCATTTAATCGCCTCTCACGACAAGCAAGGGAAACCGTGGCTGAGGGCCTATTCTAACCCGTGTCCTCACGGGGTGCGGGAAAACGACAAAACGAAATGACAACGAAACAATAATTAGCGACCTTTCACCTCAAAATAACGAAATACGATAAAAAAAAAAAAAAAAAAACGGTCGAAAATACAGGCGAAAAGACAACAACGAAAACCTGCAAATTAGCGACCTATTTTGTCATCTTTTCGCGAGGCGAGAAGACGACAGATAAAACGAACAGACGACAAAATGACAATTAACGACTGTATCATGTCAATAGCATGAAATAAACGCGGGGAAATCATTTGCAAAGTACACACTGATGGAATGGAATACACAAAGAGCATCGTAAGTATGCAACACATTCAATTCTTGCAAAATACAGGTGCTTATACACAAGTTAGTATGCTTGCCTAGAAAACGCATCAAATGCGAACTATAGAAGGAATTACCGCCATAATTCTACCTCCGTCTTGTATTCTTAATTCTGACTTTGGTTTTACTATATGGTATTATCCATTCCATGTTACCTTACAACATTTCCATTTCCATTCTTAATTTCATTTTTTATTTACATGTTATCCTTAATTCCACGTCACATTATCATATTTCAATTTTCTATTTGCTTTCGTATTGCTTCATTCTTACATCTTTGATTATAATATACATGTATATGATATTCTTAATTTTATTGATTCTAAATTTTTAATTTGTAACATGACATCTTTAATTCATCTCACATTGATATTTCAACTTTCTATTTGCTTTCGTTTCGCTTCATTCTTACATCTTTTTGATTATAATATATTTGATATTCTTAATTTCATCTCACCTTATTGCATTCTGCATTCGTTAAATTTTAAATCAGAATGGGGAGGGGGGGGGGGGGGGGCTCCGTGGCCAAGTGGTTAGAGCATCGTGCTCAAAACCACAAGGCCTATCACCTCTAGTCAGCGCGGGTTCGAATCTCGCTCGCGCCGTTTTATGTGAGAAAGTTTGCCAGTTTACTTTCGGAAGGTCGGTGGTCTCTTCCCGGGTACATTGGATCTGGGTTCTCTCCTCCACCAATTAAAAAAACTGGACGCCACCAGATAACTGAAAAATTGTTGAGTGTGGCGGAAAACATCAACCAATCAATCAGAATTTAGATTTTGCAACATGACATTCTTAATTGTATCGAGGCTCAATCCGTGATTTCGATTTCCTTGTTAATCCTATCATGCTTCATTGCATTCGTCATTTTGTATCATTATTACGCCAGAGGGCATTGCATCCGCTACAACAACTGCTCCCCGGATACAAAACTGAAAGTTCGACGGCTTGTGGAGAACTCGTACCCAGTATTTTTACTAATGATAAAGTTTTTCTTTAGATAAGCTTGTGTCCTAATGTTGTAGGTTACTTCTCATGGAGACGTAGTACCCGGATACGACTTCTCCCATCTTCGCAAGCCAAGTTTCTGATTCGTTTACTTTCATGAGAGTAAGCGAACGAACACTTGGGTTTTGATTGATTGATTGATAAAATATCGTTTAACGTACGGTTTGAGAATCTTTCACTCATATGGAGACGTCACCATTGTCCTTGAAGGACTGCAAAATTTAGGCCTACGCTCGACGCTTTTGGCCTTTGAGCAGGGAGGGATCTTTAACGTGCCACACCTGCTGTGACACGGGGCCTCGTTTTTTGCGGTCTCATCCGAAGAACCTCCCCATTTAGTCGCCTCTTACGACAAGCAAGGGGGTACTGAGGATCTATTCTAGCCTATTCTACACTGAAACCTCCAAGAAAATTAATCTAACATTCCCCAATCGTTAAATCGGATGGGAGTGTCGGAATAGGCAAGTTCTTCATCGATGCAGTCTTACATTTTCACTCTCATTTTATTTCTGTCATGAAAAATCAAAGAAAGGGAGAAAGGGGGGGGGGGGGGAGGGGAGTAGGGGCTGGGAGTAAGCCGGCAATAAATGAAAATTCCTAAAGACAAATTCTACTACATCGTATTATTATTCACAATCCCATCAAGGTGAGGGTTGATGTACTTCGATGTATTTTTTTTCTCTGCGATAGAGAAGACAAAAAGTATTGATCCACCTCATCTAATCTTAGTCTCTAAGCCAATAGACGATAATCTGCGCATACTTAGTAGACAGCTTTTAGTGTATGCCGCTTTCAGAAGCGCAATTTTAAAAACGCTTATGAATATTGGCATAACTTAGTCGCACTAATTTACGCCCAGATGTACGCCTTATTGAGAAACGGTAAGTCGTCGAACTTTCAGTTCGGTATTTGGGGAGCAGTTATAGAGGCGACTGCAATGCCCTCTGGTGTAATAAAGACATAAAATGACAAATGCAATGAAGCATAATAGGATTAACAAGGAACGTAAAACAACAGATTGAACTTCGATACAATTAAGAATGTCAGATAGTAAGATCTAAATTAGAATTTAAGATTAATGAATGCAAGAATGCAATAAGGTAAGATGGAATTAAGGATGTCATATAATATATATATATATATATATATATATACATATATATATATATATATATATATATATATATAATCATACATGTAACAATGAAGCAAATAGAAAATTGAAATATAATGTGACATGGAATTAAGGATGTCAAGTAGCAAAATAAGATTTAGAATTAAGAATGGACATTGAAGTTATAAGGTAACGTGGAATTAAAGATGTCACATAGTAAAATCAAAGTTAGAATTAAGAATACAAGAAGGATGCATCGAATTATGACGGTGATTCCCTTCCATAAAGGACAGCTAAAGAATTAACAAAATGCTAAATGCTCTTTATTCTGATAAATATACGAAACAAAATAATAAACTCCATATGTGTCTCGAGAGTTACGATACGTTGTGATTCCATTACACATGCGACACACTTCACTCGTGCCAGTTTGGGTGTCTTGAATCGGTCCCCGAGATATCAGAATCGAATATTTTTCCCGTCTTGAATGCTTAACTGCTCAGGGTTTTTGCAGTTTCCGATCATGCATGTAAATATACACGGTACATCTATTTGAATATATTACATGCAAAAATTAGAAATTTGTAGAGAATTATATACAAACATCTATAATAATTGAAGTATACATTTGGGTGAAAATACGGATATTGTATGCGCAATGCAAAATAGACAGTTGATTACACAAAACTATATATTAAAGGAAATAATTTATATAGTTAAAAATATAATGCAGCTTTCAAAATTTGTTGTCTCCTCGGGATTCACAATTATTTACCGTCACTTTGCATGTACATATTCATTGATTGAACGAGAGAGAGAGAGACAGAGAGAGAGACTCCTACTTCGATGATGTATATCATTTCAGAGAAGAAAAGAAAATTGATCACTGTTATGAATGTTAGCTTACAAGCATTCACGAATTTCAACTATTTGACAGTATAGTGGAAACTTACAAGAGTGACATCGGTGCTTATATACTGGACAAAAAAAGTTAAGGATCATAATTTTTACCTCAAAATTTTTATTAACCAAATAATTATTTTGACAAATTTTAACATGTATAGTTTCTCCAATGTGTCCTTAACACAATAGATTTACCTGGTTTCATATTGACGTCATAAGTGCACGATTTTTTTCGCCCAAACACAAGCAAGGGGTCAAAATCAAAGTGTGCCAACGTGTATATTGAAATTGAAAAATTGTGATTTTCATTTTATTGTAGGTATTTATTGCTCTAATCGACTCTTTGGTGAACAATTATTGACATTAAAAGCCATGAGGCGCCATTTAACTGCCCTGGAAGCTGGTCAGGCAGTAGGTATGCTTCAAGCTGGCCAAGTCCAGAGAACTGTCTCTAGACATTTTAATGTGTCCCAAAGTGTGATTTCAAGGTTGTGGAATCGTTTTAGGTAGACAGGTAATGTTTCTGAGAGACCGAGATCAGGTCGTCCAAGGTCCACAACCGCTCGCCAGGATCGCTATATATCACTTATGGCTCGTAGACACAGGTTTCAGAGTGCTGTCCAACTCAATACTGACTTTCATGCAGCAAGTGGGGTGCGCATAACACCACAAACTCTCAGACAGAGACTTCATGCTGCTAACCTTCAGGCTCATCGACCTACTGTTCGTCCCATTTTGAGGAGAAGACATCGTGTAGCACGACTCAATTGGGCTCAAAATCACATAAAACTGGCACTTGCGTCATTGGACGCCTGTTCTTTTCACAGACGAGTCACGGTTCTGCGTGGACTTTCATGACGGTCGTAGGCGTGTACGGCGCATGCGTGGAGAGCGGTACGCTGATTGCTGTGTTGCAGAGCATGATCGTTTTGGAAGTGGCTCTGTGATGATTTGGGCCTGAATCAGTATTGGTGGATGTACTGACTTGCACGTGATTAATGTCAATCTTACCGGTGCAATTTACAGGGACGAGATACTGCATCCAATTGTGAGACCTTATGCGGGAGCTATAGACAACGACTTTGTGTTAATGGATGATAATGCTCGTCCCCACAAAGCACGTATAGTGACAGACTACCTTGCTACAGAGACAATTGAACGTATGGATTGGCCGAGTTGTTCCCCGGATTTAAATCCAACAGAACATGCCTGGGACATGTTGCAGCAAGCTGTTTCCAGACGCCCCGTACTTCCGACAAACCGCCAGGAGCTTACGTTAGCTTTACAGCAGGAATGGGCAAGGTTGCCACAAATTGCGTTCCGCAGGTTCATCAGAAGTATGCAGAGGCGTTGTCGTGCCGTTATACAGGCTCAGGGTGGACATACACCCTATTGATATTGCCTTTATAAAGATTCAATCATTTGTAATGAAATTTGTTATTGTTGCTCATACCTATTTTCAAACTGTTTTGGGGGGTTACCTGACAATGGTTGCTCTGGCTGCTTAACGTATTGATGAATTTGTAAAAACAGGTTTAAAATGTATTGTTCGATTGTCGTTGAGCATTTTAAGTATATATTTAACATAATTTATTTGATTTTGTTATGAATAAAATAATTCTGAAGTCATGATCCTTAACTTTTTAGGTCCAGTATATTTGAATTCATCATTAGAACTATAGGAAATATTAATTTGGGTTTAAACATCAAAATACTCAATTGTAAAGTACTAAATCTTGGAAGCAATTCATTCTTGATATTAAATTATACACGCACGTAGCATTGTCTTTCAAAGTAGGGGACAACCTTAGTTCACATCACACTTGCATTCAAAAATTCTTGACAAGCAAGGAAAAAATGGATTTGGGATACTTCTGCCCAAACCTCAATATCCTATAAATCGTAGGAGTTGGGGGGAGGGGGTGGGGGCCGGTTCACTACACATTCTTCAATTCGACACTTCAAACATCAAATGCCTTTCACTACGACTTTAAACATTAAAGGGTAGGGAGAGGGGGGGGGGGAGGCAGCAGCAAATCAATTGAACTTTGCCTGTAGAAAATATGAGATTTGTATGTTAAAAATAGCGTATATTGTATAGTGGAGGTCGACCATGGCCCCTGCCCCGCCTCCCGTTTGCCTGGTAAAACAATTACACAAACGGATTTCTTTCAGTAAAATATAAGTATTTGAGCACAGATATTTAATTTTAGATGCTCCCATCTGTGTAAATGTAGTTGATAATTATCGACGACAGATAGCAAATTACATATTGAATTCCTATAAAAACAGACAGCAAAAATAACGAGGAAACCTGTCATCTTTTATCTCCGTTCACATATGTAGACATTGTTATTAAACATATATTGATTCAAGTGACTATAGGTCCCTTTGGAACGGGTGTTCATTTATCTATATAATTTGTAAAATCTTGTGAATTTCTGCAAAACACATGTCACTATGATTATATAGAATATTTACGTATACCCTGTGTACGTTGCTATGGAGATGTACGCGTTACCAGTCGAGTCTATCCGCACAAGGTACCAAAACCGTTACCTTACATATATCATACCAACACTGGCACGTGATATAATAATAAAAAGTTCATCTGATATGGCGGATAAGCAGAAAAATTGGCCATTGAATTCTTCTATATTTATGAATTCTTCTATATTTAAGAATTCAAGTCAGCTCAAGGATTTTCTTCTGTCGTCTTTTCGTTATTTCTGAGCGAACAGTCGCTAATATCGTTTTGTCGTCTTTTCATCTCAAAAAGATTATCACGACAAAATGCCAAGCAAATAGACGACAAACTGGGCCACTGATTTGCGAGTTTTCTTTAAATTGTTGTCTTTCCCCTGTATTTTGTCGTTTCAATTTTTTGTTTTGTAGTCTTTTCGTTATTTCGTGGTGAAAAACCGCTAACTATCCTCCCCCCCCCCCCCCCCCCCCCCCCCGCCCTTTCGTTAAAAAAACAAAATAAAACAAAAAAACAAAAACAAAAAACGACGAATTGTAAATTGGCACAAAACAACCAGCATAAAGGAGTGTACATTTCAGTCGTGGCTTGATGGTTTTCACAGCACGTTCGAATTTCTTTTTACCTGCACGAGCCTGCGACAAATAGTCCCACAATACCAGGAAAATATTGATAATAAAGTATTTTTTATTATTATTTTTACTTATATATTTATTTATTTATTTTACTGTTTTGCTTTGTTAAACGGGAAAAGCATTTTATTATTCAAATACCTACAAGTTAACCCCTGAAATGATTTTTTTTTCTAATATTCGAAATGAATGATTTGTCCGGTATAGAACAGCTTCCAAACTGTCGATTACTTTCAGAAATTATATAAATGTAACAGTACCTTTTCATTGATCTACCAGCGTACTGGAAAAAGGTAGATTTAAACCAGATAGTCTTATCTGATAGATCTTGTTCTTTCAGTTCACTGGATTCTGAAGAAGATGAAATTCATTTTTTTGATGCATTGCTCCGCATATAGATGAAGAGGGACTGTATTTATCTACAGAACGGGATATGATAGTAATTCTTCGACATTTTCGTCAGATTAGAATTTTTTAACTTTGTTTTTACTAATTTTCCCCGACAGGTTGCTAATGCAAACAAAAAGAAAAATGAATAAATGATTATAATAAAAATCACAATGTTCTATAAGATTATAGGTATTGTATATCTAAAATGATAAGTCCGATGGGTCGGATGTTTTGTACATTATAAAAACCCGTAAAGACGGTGTTCCACGTAACCTTTTAACACGTGCCACTAATCTATATATCAATATATTTATTTACTCAGAAAATTTACGACAGAACTTCATCTCTATTATGAATTCTGTCAAAGATTATGCCAGACGATGGACTCAAATTTGACACCTTGTCAAGACGGATTAAAAATGAAAGAGGAATACTAAAGCCTCGCATTAGGCGCATTAAAACACAAGTGCGTACTGTGTTCAGTTAACCAGTAGTAATTAGCTAGGTTACGTGAGGAATATAAATCAGTTGATTCCAGCTGACAAAGATTGTCTTTGTTTATTAGTATATTATACAGTTAAACTGTACTTTAATCGAACTTGGCATTAATTTTGCGTTTAGTAATCCAACTTGTATACTCCTAGTTCCCTTTCAAAAGATGAAATTCTTCAAAATCATGCTTCAGCTTTAAACACATTTAATATCCCAGTCAATGAGACAATTGAATACGAGTTACCCTACCTATATTCAATATCAAGTTACTTCGTATTGCCGAGTAATAATTTTTTTAAGGAGCTTAGAATAAAACGCAGATACTTAGCATCGTTTTTCAGAAGTGTTAGTGCAGTCGGATGAGGATTTATCTCCTAAAATTGTTGACAAGCAGAAAAGAAACCTAAACATCTCTCTTTTGGCGAACTTCATATTCCTAAATTGGAGGGGATGGGGGGGGGGGGGGGGGGTGTTCGTCCTTCAATTCATCAGTTCATTCAAGGTTACATGCTTATCATTCATTACTACCATCAAAAGAGCGGAGGGTGGGAGGTAGGAAACAACTCGCCATTATATCTTATTTTGCATGTGAAAATTACATAATTGCTTGTAATAATAACAGAAAATGAACATTGTCAAAAAGCAAAAAAAAACACCCCAAAAAAACCCAAAAAACAAAAAAACAAACAAAAAAAACCCAAAAAATAAATTCATAAAAAAAAAAAATATGTGGAGGGGCAGACCTCGGGTTTATCGTGCCTCGTACGTTGATATATATTAAGTATGATACGCGATATCATGAACATCCATATAACCTTGTAAATTAACAGCACAGTCGATAAACAATGATACTCTTTGTTGTATAATACATACATATTACTAATTATTGGAGAGAGAGGTTCCTTGGTTGTACATGTTTCATTGAGAGAGAGAGAGAGAGAGAGAGAGAGAGAGAGAGAGAGAGATTTGAATGACTGGCGGCTGCCAGGTACATTAAATGGCGACCGCCAGTTAAATGAAAAATCTTTACCCTGGCATCTACCGGTTTCTATACAGACATTATCTTATCAAAACATAACTGGTGAGAAAAATAGAGAGAGAGAATAATTACACACGAGGGTTGGAAGGTATAAATGTGTTATGTACGTATTTCCTTCATTAAGGAATCAATGAATGTATACTGTTTAACGCCCCACTCGAGAATCTTTCACTCATATGGAGACGTTACCATTGCCGGTGAAGGGCTGCAAAATTTAGGCCTATGTTCGGCGCTTATGGCCTTTGAGCAGGGAGGGATCTTTAACGTGCCATACCTGCTGTGACACGGGGCTTCGGTTTTTGTGGTCCTTCATTAAGGAGGGTTTTCAAAGAATCTAGTAAGAGAAATAAAACAATGACGGGGTAGGTGGGAGGAATGTGCCCCTTCTTAAATCGTTTGTAATCAGGCATGTTATAGAACGACGCTAGTTAGATGAAATGATATTGTTTTGAAATTTGATATAGATAACTTGTAAATATGTTCTGACTAATTCAAACTTTGGTACTTCAATCGGAATTCCGTCTAAACCAGACTTACCCCTTGTTAGTTTCATTACAACGTCTTTTCTTTCACAAAGCTCCAAGGGTACATTATCATTTTCGATGAGGTTCACACATGCTATAGCGTCATTTAACAATTATCGATATACCCCCCCTCTCTCTCCCCCCCCCCTCTCTCTCTCTCTCCATTACAGATGAATTTCCTTATGACCAAGTCAAGTTGTCAGGAACAGCATACGAGACATAATACAACCTTGGCGCACTCCATTTGTAATTTGGAACCTTTCTGATTATTTATCATTGTGTATTACACTGTAGGTAAAGTTTATGTAGAACGTTTTATAACAGTCACAGATTTTTGTTGACCCTCAAAAGATTGCAAAATTTTCCAGAGGCTTTCTCTGTATAAGCATCACTGCATTTTCAAAGTCAACAAAGTTTATGTGTACCTCGATGTTCCATACAATGTATTGTTCGGGGATATTTATTGAAGCGAAGATATGGCTTGTATAGTAGCACTGTTTAGTCTCGGGTGTAGATATGAGTGAAAAATTTTCAAGCGGGATGTTAAACAATATATAATCAATCAATCAATCTCAGGTGCAAGATTCTACAAAAGACCTTTTTTTGTGGGGTACATTTATTAAAGTAATACCTAGCCATTTAGAGCAACTTGTTTTGTCTCCTTTCTTTGTGGTGATAAGTCCTTGTCCAGTAATCAAGTTTTATTCCAGAGGATCTGGATTTATTTTGACGTCAGTTTTGAACACTATATATATATATATATATATATATATATATATATATATATATATCGTGAGTTCGAGCCCCGCTCGTGCTATGGCCGCGTCAAACCTAAGACGAAAAATAGGTAGTGATTGCTCCTTCGCCGAACGCTCGGCATTTAGAAGTGAGAATCACGGGTCTTTCGGATATGACCTTAGAAATGGAGGTCCCGTGTCACGGTAGGCGTTGGCACGTCAAAGAACCCTCACTGCTACGGCCCTGAGCGCTAAGCATAGGTCTAAATTTGTGGTACTTCACCTACAGCTGGTAACGTCTTAATATGAGTGACAAATTCTCGACGAGACGTAAAACAAACAAACAATCAAATGAACACTTCATCTGTGGCGTCGTCCTCCTTATAGATCTGTTGCTCTTGAGGTGGGATATGGTTTTATGTCCTTTCTATAGATTTGTTGCTCTTGAGGTGGGATATGGTTTTATGTCGCTGTTGTATCAGGAGGATTGCTAACATCTATTAACAATGTTCATGTTCATTCCTATATTGATTAAACATAGCCCAGTAGCAATATTCTATTATCACTTACATATGGTGTGTATACCATTCAGTTGATTTGATACGCTAGAGCATACTCTGCGTATGATCAATTTCTAACTACAGGCAAGCAACTGACAAACAAGTTGATGTACAGGGTTTTCAACAGTCTTGTTTTAATTCAGCATTTCGCAAATTCCATAGTAATAATAATGATCTTGTTTACAAATACAACATGTCGTTAGGTCAAATGTTGTCTGGCGTGTTTTATATCAAGATTACATATAAATTTTGACCACGGATTACTCTGTTTACCTGATCAAGGGATCACAGCGGTTGTGGCCTGCTGACAGGGGATGCGTACTCCTCCTAGACACCTGACCCACCCTTGATACGTCCAGGTGTCAATGTTTGCCATTTTCTTAATTTTGTGTTAGAATTTGACCACTGTTTATTATCTTGACTTTTCACCTGATGTTTCCTCATAATGAAAAGGCTAAGATAACTAGCAGTATTCAATGTCGTAATTCCTATAGAAAATACAAATCAGAGAGATGGGCAAATACGGACCCCTGGACATACCATAGGTGGGATCAGGTGCCTGGGAGGAGTAAACATTCCCTGTCGATCGGTCACACCCGCCGTGAGCCCTACATTCCGATCAGGTAAACGGAGCAATCCATAGTCAGAATCAGTGTGCCAAGAACGGCCGGACAATTGGTATGAAACACATTATACTGCATTTGACCTACTGGAAAGTTGTACTGGCAAACTAGGTTTATAACGACCACAAAATTTGCGATGATTGGTTATTGTGGTGGTGTTGCTCTGGTTTATTCTTAAACACTTCAGTCTGTTTCTGCAGTCGTTCTGTTGTTGTTATTTTGTCACTGTATTTGTGTCTCTACATTGTAAAAATGTTGAAGGTGTGTTTTCCCGACAATTCTTTTATGAATCTGT